>OY728131.1:1608342333-1609542333 GCA_963277665.1 Viscum album | reverse complement strand
GGTACTCATATGTGTATCACTTCCCTTATTACTATCCAAAAGAAAAGTTTTAAAATATCATTTATATATTTACATTGATTTAGAAAAATACCATTTTTATTTTTGATAAATTTGAAATCCGAGAAAATACTTGATTTCTACCATTAAACTCATTTCAAATTCATATTGAAAAATCTTTAAAAAATTAGAACAAATTTTTTTTATAAGATATAATGATAATATCATCAACAAATATTTGTACAATCAAAATATCTTTATAACTTCGTTTAATAAAAAGAGTGGGATCATAAATTCCTTTAGTTAACCCTTTAGAAATAATAAAATTATTTAGTCTATCATACCAATATCTTGGAGCCTATTTTAAACCATATAAAGTTATAGAATGTTTAAAAACATGACATTGAAAATGGGGGGTTTTTAAATCTAGGTGGTTTTTCAAAAAAAAAACTTTAATTATAAAACAATTTAGAAATTAACTTTTGACATCCATTTGATATAACATGAAATTCAGATGAGATGCATAATAAAGTAAGACCCTAATGGATTCTAATCTAGCTACAGGTGCAATGTTTTATTCAACATCTATACCTTCTTCTTGATAGTAACCTTGTAGAACTAATATAGAATTGTTACTAATGTTGTTTCTAGATTCATCAATTTTATTCCTAAACACCCATTTAGTACATATTGTCATTGTGTCCATAGGTCTTACTACTAATTCAATGATATTTTTTCTTCCAACTTGATTTAACTCTTCTTGCATAGACATTACCCAAAATTCATCATTGATTGCATCATTGATATTTTAGGTTCTAGTTTTGAATAAAAGGCTTAATGGTCAACCGGATTTCTCATAGAATCATTAGTTTGTGTTCCTCTATCTAGGAAACCTACAACTGCATGTGATGGACGGTTCTTTATGTACCTTGATGATCTAGTAAAGGTAGGACAATAAATTTCAGGTTCTTCTCTAGGATCGGGTTCAATAGAAGATGGTTTTAGTGTATTTCTAGAGATTGATGTCTTTAAAATAGGTCCACTATCATTATCATTATGATTTATAATAGACATGTATTCTTTAGGATTTTTAACAGCAAGTTCAAGTTCATGTGGATCAGTTTCATCATATTTTATATGAACCAATTCTTCCACTCCTTTGGTTGTCTTATTAAAAACACATTAGGATTTGCTAGTAATTGAATATCCTAAAAATAATATGTCATCACTCTTGGATGAAAACATGTCTACATTATCTTTATTATTAAGAATAAATACTCTAAAACTAAAAATTTTGAATTAACTAAGTTTAGGTTTCCTATTATTCCAAAGCTCAGAAGGGTTTTCTTAAGAACAGGTCCAATCAAGACTCTATTTATAATATAACAAGTTGTATTGACAGCTTCAAAAAAAATAGGTATATCATATTCATTTAGTATAGATTTGGAAATTTCCTAAAGGTTTATATTTCTTCTTTCTAAAACACCATTCGGTAGAGGTGTCCTTGGGGCATAAAAGTTCTAATTATAACCATTATGTGAGTAGTACAATTCAAACTCATGATTTTTAAACTTAGGACCATGATCAGTTCTCAAGGATTTAATTTTCAGTCTAATAAGGTTTTCTATAGACTTGGAGTATTTAATAATGTAAGATAAATCTTCAATTTTGTGAGATAAAAAGTATACCCATGTATATCTAGAGAAGTCATCTACTAGAACATAATAAAATTGCATCCCATTTAAACTAGAAATTCTAAAAGAACCAAAAAAGTCCATGTGATGTAACTCGGGAGGTTGATAAGATGGAACTTCTTTCATTGGTTTAAAATAGTTTGTTTGTTTTTTCCCTTTGACTATGATTACAAGAATTATCATCTAGGAATTCATGTTTAGGTAGGTCCCTAACTTAGTTATTCCTAGTTAGTTTTCTATGTGAATGTATATTGCAGTGTCCTAATATTCTAGGCCAAAGCCAAGCTTCTTTATGAAATGATTTTAAACAGGTAATATTCTTATTATCTAAAGTATTAAAATCTATAACATATACATTTTCATTTCATAAGGAATAAATTAAAAAAACATTTTTAGAATTAAAAACATTACAAGAACCATTTTCAAATTTAACATTAAATCCATCATTACATAACTGAGAAATACTTAACAAGTTATATTTTAATCCATCTACAAATAAAACTATATAAATTAAAATTGAATCAGTGTTACCAATTTGTCCTTGGCCGACGATTTTCCCTTTATAGTTATAACCAAAGGTGACATATCCATCATCAAACTTGACTATTAATTTGAAGCATGAAAAGTATCATTTCTTGTGTCTTTAACATACACTCTCCAAATACCATGTCTTCCTACATGAACTTTTCAAGACAGTTTCCTACAATAATATTTTTGATAGAAAATTATTTTGGTACCCAGATTTTCGTGGGTCCAGACATGTTAGCAAGAAAAACATTTGATACCCATATTTGACTAATGGGTCTCATATACTTAATAGAATCAAAGGGACTTTGATAGATAAACATTTTTTAATCTATAAAAGGTTAATTACTAGTTGAGGCATTGGAATTTTCAGAACTAGAACTAGAATAATACTGTCTAGATTTGGGAATAAATTTCTTTTTAGAAATCTGTCTTTGTCTATGATGATAACCTAAACCAGTAGTATACATTGGTGCAAATTGTTTTCCTAGAATTTGTGTAATTTTTCCCTTTCCATTAGTAATTTTTTCAAAAAAATTCTTCAGTTTCTCATTAGAAAATTCTTGTTCAGTGATCTCTTTGATTAGTTGAGCATAATATTCTTTTTCTACATGATGTTCAGATTTAATACTGCTAGCTAATACATGCTACTTCAATAAGGTATCATACTTATCCTTCTAGTCATTGATAGTATCTTCTAAATGTTACAGTATGCAAATAATTCTTCACTAGACATGTTTTCAGAATCAAAATCATATCCAGAGTATTAATAGTTTAAATCAGGAGTACCCAATGTTACCTCAAATGTGTTTGTCATGAAACACTTATTAGCATTTTGAGATTTTTCATCCTGAGTGGAATCAGAATCACTTGAACGGTCTTCTCAAGAAATCTATGTTGCATTCATAGCTTTCTTATACTTGTGGTCCTTGTACTCGTATTTCTTCTTGTACATTACCTTTGGATAGTCAGCTTTCACATGTCCTTTCCTCTAGTATTCATATGAGACTATGTAATCACTTTTATCAGTCCTTTTCCAATCATTCTTCCAATGACCATTATTGTCATACATTCCCTTGTAAGTGGGTTTTCTAAAAAAATCATGTAAAACTTCTTAAATTGTCTGGCTATCTGAGCCATTTCAACATCACTGTCAGATACACTCTCTTCATTACATCAACTGTCACTTGCAGCTTGAATTTTCTCTTTGTCTTTGAGTTTTAAGCAAAATTCTTGAAGGCTACTGATTTCTTTATTGGTTCATCATCTGGTTTTCTGTTTACATTTAGCTCTTCTTCATACATCATCAAAATACCAATCAGCTCTTTAACAGGTAGTGACATTATTTCACATGATTCTCCTATTGAAAATGATGGGCCTCTCTATCTCTCTAGAAAACATCTTATTATCCACCTGATTTTCTCTTTTGCAGAAACAGATTTTCCCAGTGAGCTCATTGTATTGACTATCTCATTAATCCTGAGATACATATCAGTAATCGATTCATCAGATTTCATTTTGAAATTATCATTTGTAATAGCGTATGTGTTTAGTCTCATTTCTTTCACATTAATTGTTCCCTTATGGTAAATAGCCAGTGTATCCCGTATTTCATAAGTAGTCGTAAAAGTAGAAATTTGATTAAATTCATCATCTCTAAAGGAACAATACAAGGCATTAATTCCTTTATAAATATTATTATAAGATACTTTCATAGGATCATCCCAAGTAGTTCTAAAAGTTTATGGAATCTTATACCGAGTCTCTATAGCAGTCCAAATGTCAAATCACATACATTCTAAATGAATTTTCATTTTTATTTTCCGTTGGACATAAGTAACACCATTAAAGAAGGGTTTTCTATTTTTAGTTGCACCTTATAATCTGTTATCCATAATACTTGAGTTATATAAAGATAAAAATTTAGAATTAACAGAAAATTTATGATCATTATGATACAAATAAAATCACAGTTAAAATATTTTCCCAAATATAGTGTTTTGAGAACCTTTTAGTAAAACCTCTAATACAAAATGTTAGTCAGAGTGGATACTCTAGAGGGGGGTGAATTGAGATCCAATTAAAAAATTTGTTTAAAAGAATTCAATGAAAATCCCCCAAATTAGATAACAAGTTAAACTATATTGAATTTTTAATACAGTAATGGTTTAGTTAGGTTCTGAAGAGATTTATTAGTTCTCAGATAATTTATTGAGAAGATTAAAATATCTTTTCAAACTAACTTACTGATTAACAAGAGTTAGAAACACTTTCTAGTTTAACTATCAGAGAATATTTAAATCATATTTATATTTGACGTACTTTGTAGAGGAATATTAAAAAATATCAAAAAGTAAAAATGAACAGAAATTTTAAAACAATATGTTCAGTCTCAAGATGAGACTTGATCCTCTCAGAAATATTATATAAACTATGATTCACATCCTGGATTGAGGTTTTACAGCAGTACTCATACTGTTAAGGTCCTCAGACGTCTACCATAATTATACATTGGAAAGAAACAATAATAAAATCTCACAAGCTATCTAGGTCATCTGACCACTACCACTATCCATAGTGGGATACAAGAGTTTAAGGGAAATATTGAGTGAGTATTTAGAAATCTTACAGTTCTTCTTAGGAGTCAGTGTGTGTTCAAACAGACAAGAGCACACACTACTCGTAATGTGAAGAAAATGATCACAACAAAGCAGTAATATGGAGATATTTTTTGGAATCTCTTCTGTGATGCCAATGCAATTCTGGACTCCATTTTATTGAAGTAGTTGATGCTTTCAGTCCTTCTCTGGAATTTGTGTGGAACGTTGAGTGTCGCAATTCTTCTTGTGTTCTACGTGAGGTTCAGTTGAGTGTAGTTGTTATTTAGGCTTCAAATATTCTTTGTGTGTTCATCCATTTCGAGTAACATGCAGTGTGCCTTTCTTTTTAAAATCTCCTCCAAGTATATTATTCGTTCTGGTGATCACTTCCTTACTTCTCTTTTCTGTATCGCGCACACTGAATCTTGGTCACACTTCTCTTTTAACTTGGAATGCACGTGTTGGTGCCGACAGGTTGCATGTGCTCTGCACCTCGTAGCCCATACTATATAATGATATGTCTACGTTGAAACATTAATTATGTTAGTTCATTAAAGTCATCAAATATGACCATTGAAATTAAATAATGGATAATAAAAATTCAAATAGATTTCATGACTATTAGTGAGTAATGAGATGGGTAGGTCATTTGATCAGCCTCAGATTCAGTAAGAAATTTGATCTACATCGGCTTCAGTAGGTCATTTGATCAGCATTGGCTTTGGTAGGTCATTTGATCCACATCATCTTTGGTAGGTCATTTGATCAGCATCATCTTCGGTAGGTCATTTGATCAGCATCGGCATCTGTAGGTCATTTGATCATCATCTTCCTCAGTAGGTCATTTGATCAGCATCGGCTTCGGTAAAACAATTAAATCATCGGTGTGACCGTTGTCATTGGTGTGACCATTTTAATCGGTGCGACCATTGTCATCGGTTTGTCACATCGTTGACTCATTCCTTTAACTATATGTGACTCAAAAATATAACTAACTGTGAGTCAAAAACATAAAGTTATCACAAATTTTTTGTTAATCCATAATACTTCGAAGTCAATAGTAAACCATAAATAATCATAGATAAACATATGTAGACATTATTGAACTTACATAAACATATTTAGAATAGATTTAATAATTTAATAAATTGATTTATATAAAAAACAATGATTCTTGATTATTAAAATAAATATCTCACATAGGGTTCAGCATTCATGTTAAAGTAGTTATGTATTTATGTGTTTGACTTCAAGAATTTAGAATGGTTAATTATGTATATATTGTTCATTTTATGTTTTTTCTATGAATGTACAAGAATATGTTTGAATTTCTATGATGGAATTCAAATGTTATTTCATGGAGAGGTGATATTTTTACTAAGGGAAGGTAATCCTTAATTAATTCCTGACACAAAGATAATGATGTGTTTATAATGATATACTAGAAATGAATATTTAAATTGGATGATATAGATTTCGCTATAAATTATTACTGAAATTTTTATCTAGGCCATCATTTTTTATGTTTAAAACTTCTTGAATATGAGGGGTGTATCCAGTAACCATAGAAATAAGGAAGCATTCATGTTTTAAAAATAGATTTATAGTAATTTAGGTTATTACCATTTTCAATAGAATATATGATGTTGTTATACAATTTTTTGGAATGTGAAAACTAAGAGACACATTTGTATATACAATGGAATCAAAGTTAAAATTATTTTCTGATTTCCTTTATAATGTTTTTTATTTTGACCTTTGAGAAGGGTAGTGTGGTTAACAGTTCATGAAATGATTATATTATGATTTAGAGGATGTATTTTTGAAATGATTTTTTTAACCATGGATAAAAGGATAATAAGTTATTAACAATATTTTAAGGATGTACATATTTTTATATATTTTTCATAAAGGACATCATGTATTTTGGGTGGAAACCAATCAATTCTATAAAGGTCGAGTGTCTTGAACCCATGACCGAATGAGGATAAGGGTTTCATGCCTTCCATTGGATTAAACATTGTCTTGGTAACTGTGTATTACATTTTATGAAAAAATATTTATGATTAGCTATTACTATTACATATTATTTTTATGTAAAAAAGTATGTTGTTTTTAGAGACAAATATTTGGACTTTTTATTCATTAGGGCCTCATGATCCATTGAAAGTGTATTTCATAGATGTATTCACTGATGTTAATTTTAGGACATTCGTTTCCTATGGTAACAGATATTTTTGAAATTTTTTAATGAAAACAAAAATAATTAATATTTTTTTATATAAATTAATCAATAATTAGTAAATGTTCATAACTTGATAAAAAAATTTGTTCAAATTCGTTAAATTATGTTCAACCAATGGCATTTGGAGTCATAAATGATTTATAACATTTATTCCCTTAAAAATCCATTGATCATTCACATGTTTATGATTAAGGACCTCAATTAATCTCTATAAATATTTACAATTTTTATTCATGTCTAATATTCACACCCAACATGTGTTCTCCTATGTGGAAAACCAATTATATGTTACATTGGGTAAACATTATGTTTCAAAATTTACATTTTTAAGGGCATTTTTAGTATCAATTTTTATGATGTGGGTTTAAATGGATTAAACATTAATGTATTAAACCTTCTAAAATATAGAATCATTTACAATGATAAATTCATTTTTATGGGGGTAGAATGTAGCACCCAGAGATTTGGAGAATTATTTTATTGAAATAATTTTACTTTTCAATATTTTAAATTCACATGACAGAAGATATAATTATTTATATATATATATATATCTCTCTATTAAAACACTAATTAAAATGTTCCTTTGACATGAAATACCAAATTTTATTTAACTACATACAAAACAAATTGGGCTTGTGCTACATGGAATTCCTACTTCGCTTGTACTACAAGCAACTCTAAAATGGCAACCAATGCACACAACAATATGTTTTTACATAATATATAATTTTTTAGTTTAAATTATTTAAATAATTTATTATTTAATATTAATTATACAATGTAATAAATAAATTTCTAATATTTTTTATATAAATAAAATAAATTGATAATGAAAGATAATATTTTTTTTAATGTCTTTTTAGTTTAAAAATATTGTTTTCATGAAATAATTTATTATAAAAATAAAAATAAGATTACAAAAATTTATTAATTTCATTTGATAAAATAAACATCATTTTTAAATCCTAATTTCAAAATTATCCTTGGGTGATTTTTTGGTATTTTTCATAGGAACATCATTTTTTGAAGAATAGTGTGAAATACTGCTTTCAAGATAAAAACTGCCATTTAATCGATTTGAAAATCATTGTTAAAAAAATCTTAAATAGGTTTTAGAGTAAAATTTATGGATATTAAATCCACAAACACAATTTAATTAATTATGATCAACATCTCATTGAATTCGAATAAAAATCTAAACAAACTTTTTAACTTTTTCTTTCATTAAAACCCTCTTATTTCATCCCTTCTATGGGATTATCACAAATCATAATTATGCCACTTATATGATTTTAATTTTAAAAATATGACTTAAAACACTGTATTCAGTATCATATTTATATTTTAATATGACAATGTTAATTTTTGACCGAAATTATTAGTAAAAGTTATTAAAATTAATCCATGTTTGTTAATGACAAATAAAGTTTAATTTGGAACTAAACCCTATAATTAAGGTCCATAATGAACTTGAAACATCTATAACACCCACTTTATGTTCATATTTGGTCCATAAACCTTCCTATATTTAGTTTTTCTTGTTTTTTAATAAATTTTTTAGGTAATAACATGTCCACACCTAAGATTTTTCAAAAAACATTATTTGAGTGATTTTCCAACCCTATAAATGTTCACCTCCTCTAAAAATTCCTCACACATCTAAACCCTCTTTATATTGTATTTTTTCTACCCAATTATTATGCCAACAATAATAACATATTCCTTGATGCATCCATTTCATCAGAAACACTATCAAGGATGAATTTTCACACACCCAAAAGATGTTACCTGATTAAGAGGTGACATATTCTCTTAAGCTCATTTCCATTATTTTCTGTCTCCAATAGCTCCGCTGATTTTATTTACTTATTTTATAAAAAACAAATATAATACAAATACTAGGATTTTTTTATGCAATGTGTATGATGTAAACATACACACACCTCAATCTAATGTATGTTGAAATATAGTTTCTGTGTACGGTAAACTACTTCCTCACAAAATGATGATTGTTCATTTCTCATTTACCAACAATCATGGTGTCCATTATGATGGAAACTATTTTAATATCTGTAAAATTTTATATTTATTATTTAAGTATTATTCTTAATTCCTTTCATAACACACATCTCTTTACATTTGATTTTGTGTTATACTGTAATCTCATTTGAGGAGTTGTGGATTACTTCCCCCTCATGGAGATATTATTCGTTCACACACCACATGAAATGTTTTATGTATATATTTAATTAAATTATATGATATATATTATATAGTCATATTAATGGAATAATTATATATATATATATATTTCATTTACATATATTCTTTCAATATGACAATAAAAATTGATACGATGTTCATGTGTAAGTACTGTTTACTGACTCCATGATCTGTGTATTACATTCGGTACTCCTATATTTATAGATTATTAAAGTATTATTATACTATATAGTCCTGATAAATATATCATAGTTTAAATTCTGTAATCATTATATATGTATAAAGTAAAAAGATGTAACAAATTAAAGGATATTTGATGAAAAAATTGAATATATCCAAATGTGAATCATTATCATAAGATAGCAAACAAATGGTTAATATGAGGTTATAATAAAACCATATATGGTAATAGATATTAGAATTATATTCTTTAAAGTATATATATTAAGCTTATTTTTATAATAAATAAATCATGTACGATTACGGAGATAATCAAGGCAAAGGGTAGAGGAATTTCATCTCTCTTTTAATTTTCAAGGTATTAATGTTATGTTTGTTACTACTTACATTTTTGAGGTGTAATTACTTCCCATGATTGTATTTATGTATCATATAATTAAATTTATCAGTATTCACATATTCATTTTATGATCCTTCATTCATGGGTTTTATGTTTCCAAAGTAATCATATTTGTAAAAATATTTTTTCTCAATTTGTCTTCTTTAAGAATAGTGTTATTTTATGCAGCCAAACACTTTTTCGAGGTACACATATTTCCATTTTATAGGATATATCATTAATTAATATTTTTTCATGATAATTTATCCTTCATGAAACTTAATATCCTTACATGGATATTATCATCCCAATTTACCATGTTATAAGTGATTAGTGAGACAATCTCATCACTTTTCAAGATTGTTTACATTTATGCTAATATTAATGAATTATTATGTTCCATATCTCATTAATAACCATTAATAACATTATACTCCTGTTATATTTGTTATTATCATGTATTTTTACAATATTTATACAAAGTATTACATAAGATATTTAATATGGTGTTTTAACTAAGCCCACCATTACCCTCTCTTCGGTTGCAAATATGTATTCCTTCAAAACCATGAATTATATAAAAGGATTTCCAAGAATAAATTATTAATCTCATATAATCATTAATATAAATTTTTACACTATTTTCATTTTTGAATTCTCTTAAATGATATCAACTTGTTTCTTTCTGAACAATGAATTCCATCTATCCTTTTTATCAGGAATGTGGAATATTCTTTTTAGCTCTTATGACATGTATGGATTTCATGAATCCATTCCTTTGAAAATTCCATTACAATTGTAAAATGATAATATTTATTAAATTTTATTTAATTTTATTTTCAATTAAAATGTATTTCAACATTATTTCCAATCTTTTTTATATGTGTTCATAGTATTTTCGATGAAATTGATTTTTAAAAGGATTTCTGTATTAATAATCATTTATCGAAGATGAAATGATTTTTTATTAAAAAATTCATATGAATGATATTTAAAATTATTTTATATTAGATATGACATCATGTTATGTCACTCATGATATTATAAGAAATTATCTAATGATCCACTTATAATCTTTCTTTTAATGGTTTATACTTAATGTTATTGTCATTTTGATGATCATTTTTCTTTTATTGGTTACATGTTTATAAAACCCACTTATTTTAATATGTTATTCTTTGATTAATGGTTATGAATACTATCTATTTTTCAAATTTTAATATTGTATGACATGTTAATAATACCCATTTCATTTCATGGTTTATTATTTAATTATTATAAAACCTATGTATTGTTATGGGTCAGGATATGATGAATGTTTTATAATCTTATACCACATGTATGATTGATTTTTTTATGATATTGGTGGGACATATATCTACATCCAATTCATCGGGAAACAATGGATGTTTTATGTGTATAAAGGTTATCTATGAATGTGATTATGTTTTCAAAATGTTATTCATGGACATGATTGTCTATCTATAAGTTTATGCGTGAACCTGATTATATGTTCATGATGTTATGTGTGAACATGATTACATGTTCACAATATTATTAATAGACCTGGTTTTCACGTCCATATGAATATGTGTAAACCTGATTACAAAGTCAAAATGTTATATATGAACATGATTATATGTCCACAATGTTATGCATGGACATGGTTTAATGTGTCACGACCCGTCCCCCAGGGCCCATATCGGGACTACCCCAAGCTTAACTTCCATAGGCCAGGGCAGACGACTAGCACCAAAGACATAATTTCCCTAATTATAGGAGGGAATTGAATTTATAAATCATAAACACACCCAACCAGAGTATAAGAGGAAGAAAACACTAAGTAAAAACTATATGACAAGTATGCTGAAAGTAAAGGGGCTGAAAATACAAGCCCAACAGTAAAGTACAAGAAAAAGACAAACATGTGAAACTTAAAAGGAAAACATGTTGAATGTGTCAAGAAGCTCCTGAATCGTCCACCATAGATCCTACCTGAAGGGTAGGTACAAATAGCCTCCTCATTGCTCCACGTCTGTCCGTCTCCTCCGGGTATCGACTCGTCGTGAGATCCACCTCTGAGTACCCTCCAGTCCCCATACACTCTGCCTCAGTCAGCGCTATCTGTCATTTCCATCCAACACAACGAGGTTCGGGCATAGCCCATGAAAGGGTGAATATAACGACACTCAGTAGGGAGCCTAAAATCCTCAAGGTCTCATAAAATCCAACAAGGATAAACGAAAAAGTATGAAATCAATGGGTGACAATTACTTAAGTATATGCCCATGCACATACTTAAGTTATTAAGTAACCCTTCACAATCATGAGTAAAACACAAAGGTCATTGACTTAGATCAAACCAAGAATTTTATTCACGATGTAGAAACCATGGCTGCTGGATAACTCCTATATCAAGTACAATGGGCCTTACACTATAACCAAGTGAATCCCACTAACCTTGTATTCCAAAAGTACTCCACCTATCGAGTATTGTGGGCCTCCTGCTACAACCCAGTGCTTCCCCCCATGGGTTTTCTGCTACAACCAAACGCTCCCCCTCCTAGACTGTAGAGGTACTCCTTCTGTCGAGTACCGCAGGTCTGCCGCTGCAACAAGTCTCTACTCCACTGTGGGTCTACTTCTACAACCAAACGCTCCCCACTAGGTCTTTTGAATCACTCCAATTCGATCGATCACCAGTCATCAAGTCTCATCCAGCTAATAGGTCTCTACAATCTGCTCGCTCTCCATCGAGAGGGTCCGCTCCACATGACCTAAGACGATACTCCAAGTGTCATGAATCCTCACGTAGAAGGATCAAAAAGACCGCCACATCATAGGGGACTCAATGCAACAGACGACGCATCGATCAGATACATGTTCTGTGAGTAATTAGTCTTTTAGTCCAGGGGGCCCGGTTGGTTTCGTGTACGAACAAACCCGATTGTATCTCAACTATACCGCGAACTCCCAATGGGTAGCTTTAAAGGCTCTGCTTATCAATGATATTACCAGCATCTTTGTCGGTTCGTCAAATGGAAATCTGGTGCCAAATATATTGTCAAAGTAAGCAATGGGTCATCAGTGGGCCCGAGTTCGGTCTGACCCGGTCGGACCGACGCGGCCCAAACCAGTCTGGGTTGACCCGGTCTGGGTCGACTCAGTAAGACTTTCAAGGTATGACTGGTCTCGTTGGGTGGGTTAGCCCTCTATATTTCGACCAGGTCCGCTGGGCCCGGCCTAGCGGACTGCAAGGGCAGTTCGGCAGGATGCCACCACCCAGGCGGCATCATCCCGAACGCCAGGGACGGTTCGGCTAGCGTTGTGAAGGGCACGACTCAAGAGGTTGGTGGCCGGGAGACCACTGGGCTGGCCGCGTAGGGCGCAGCTCGAGAGGTCAGCGGCGGGGACACCAGCGGGTAGGGGGCACGGGGCGCGGGCAGGTCGGCGGGACCCAGGGCATGCCGTGGGTGCACCGGGCAGGGTGTCGAGGTGCCAGGCAGTGTGTCAGGGCAGCGTGCTAGGGCACGGGAAACGTGCCTGGAAGATTGTGGTAGGGCACCACGAGGTCGCCGGCAGGGCGCCGAGGTGCGGGGTAGGCCCCCATCTGGGTGCAGGTGCGCCTGGTAGTGCGCCGGGGTGCAGGGCAGGTTCCAGGTAGGGGTCAGGTAGGACGCTGGCTGGGTGCAGGGGCATCGGGTAGCGCGCCGAGGTGTCAGGTAGGCCACCAGTAGGAGCCGGGAATGCCTCCGGAAGGGCACAGGGGTGCCGGGTAGGCCGCCGGTAGGGCGCAGGGGCACCAGGTAGGCCACCGGCGGGGCACGGGTAGTGCACTGGGGACGCTGCATATTGGAAGGTCAGGCGCTGCTTGGCCGATGATGTTTGGATGGGTGCATCGGTGTGTAGCGGGGGCGTCGCGATTCACAGAGGATGCGGGTAGTGCCACCATCTTCGTTTCCACCTTCATAATTGTCGTGTCAATGCCTTGCAATAGAACGCCAAAAGGGAGAAGAAATAGACGTTGGATGTCGGGCTGTTTTAGGTCGGCCCGCATCCTCCGCATTTGAAGTGTTAACAATTATCTCAACAAGAATGGAGGATATGTTCTTAATTTTTTCTTAAAACTGCGAATCAAATATTTTTCAATCTGAATAAGAGAAAAAGAACTGTATATTATTCTAGAAAAAACCCCAACATCGCTTATCGTTCGTCACTGATGAAGTCGCAGAAAATGGGTGTCATCCCGTTGACGTCAGAAAAGAAAAAGTTGAGAATGACGTTGGTGTTCTTTGTGGATGATGCTTTGTTTTCTATGTTCCAGTCGAAGAAGGAAGAAGACATCTATGGAAGAACTTGAAGAAGAAATCTGACAATTTTCACATTCTTCATTTGGAGAATTTTAATCCTCCCAAGCTATAAAGTTCTATCAAAGGATAATGAAAACAAAATAATAATAGGGTGTCTTATTATTTTATTGTTGGAATGAAAATTCAAAAAGTTGAATGAATCACTCCTTAATAAATTCACATCCATCGACGAAATTAATTGGGATGCGCATGTGCACATTTAATTGGAACGCACGTTGGCACAATTAATTAGCACGCGCGTTGGAATAATTAGCTGTGTGGAGGAGGTCAATGGATCTCTGTCATTAATGAGGGTGAGTGCAGACATTTCATCCTCCACCATTAATATGGGTCGGGTGGTCCCCACCACTATAATTTAATTGATAGGTTATGCTCGGTTGGTCCCCACGTCGTAGCCACTCGCGGGAGGTTAGGGTGTGGTGGTCCCACCCCCAACTTCCAATGGGAGGTTCCAACTAACCGCATACACAAAACATGGCACCTTAAAAATAAAATAAAGTGTTGTACTTTATTTTATTACTATTTTCATTAATAAAAAGAAAAAAACTAACTTCCAAACTTGTCAGAATGCTATTATGGTGAAGGTATCACTAAGAAATTACCGACGATGTGAGCTCAATGGTGCCCTCAGATTTCAATTCCAAGCACCGGTTTAAAAGATATAGTATCCCGGACGTACTTTTACTGAACGTACCCAAAAAAATGTTCGGAAAATTATTATCAGTCATCCTCGACTTGCGCCGATCGATGTTAGGCTCTACCTTGGTGAAACAGACCCCAAGGAACCCAATGGTACAATCAAACTTTTAGTCCGACTCACTGTTTAGAAGTTATGAATTTTAAAATAAAATAATTGTCACTTAATTATTTTATTTGCGGCCAAAAACTAACTTTTTCTGCTGGCCTGCACCGTCCAAAGTTCATATCTTCTTAAACAAATAATACCTTCAAAAGTTTAGTGGTGGTCTTGGATTTTTAATTCAAGCTACCGTTTGTGAGTTATAAGCAGTTGAAAATTAAAATAATTTATTTAATTATTTTATTTATATTTATGCCATTTTTGATATTTTTCACAAGATTCCTGCACCGACTAAACTTATGTCTCACCTAGGGTAAACCCGCTATCCTGAGTGCAACAGCGCCCTCATATTTCTAAGCTGAGTAACTGTTTAAGTGTTTTTCAATATTTTCATGATAACTACTTATGCGAGTTAATTTAAGCCTAACAAAACATTAGAAATTTATTCCGAGCACACCGGGCCTTGGAATCCAACTTCGTCTGATACTGGAGACTCATAAAATTCCCATGAATTTATAAAAAAAAATCCACAGAATTTTTGTGTCTTTCCATTCTCCCCACCTCAGGGCTTTACGTTCCCGTATTGTACAACTCACACTAAAGGAAAAAATGGTGGTACTGAGCACGCATATGAGCCTCCTGCTCCCATGTGATCTCTTGGAGATTCTCATGGTGCTAAAAAATGCGCAACAGAGGTATCAACCATCAATGTGGGACCCGCTCCTTTCGATCCTCAATCTCCACTAGAACCTCTGTGAAAGTCTCCCAATCATAGATGTCCATCTCTCTATGGTCGATGATGTGTGAAGGGTCGTGCACGTATCTCCTCATATGAGATACGTGGAATATTTCATGCACCCGATGCAACTAATGTGGAAGAGCTAAGAGGTAAGACACCTTGCCTACTCTGCTGAAGACATGGAAAGGTCTGATGAATCGTGGAGATAACTTGTCACCTCTGCCAATTCTCTATAGACCTGGTTGAGGTGATACCCGTATAAAGACGTGGTCGCCATCCTCAAACTCTAGAGTTCTTTGTATCCTGACAGAATATAACTTCTGTTTGCACTATGCAGTCTTTATCAGCTCCTGGATTATCTGGACCTTATTCATGGTAGCTTGTACCATCTCTGGTCGGTAGGAAGTGGGCCATCTTGGTGAGTCGGTTGACGATAACCCTAATACAGTCATGTCCCCTGGATGTACATGGAAGAACCATCATGAAGTCGATGGATATCTCATATCTCATCCAATTTGGGACCTCTAAAGGCTGAACCAAGCCTGCTGGTACCTGATGTTCCACCTTCACTTGTTGAAAAGTGAGGCATCCAGCGTCAAACTCCACTACTGCCTTCTTCATTCCTGGCCACCAGTGCTGTCATCTGATGTCATGATACATCTTCTCCATGCCTGGATGCACCACTAAAGGAGATGTGTGGAACTCCCTCTACACCTCCTTCTAAAGTGCAACGGGTACCATGGTATGTCCCCTGAAGAGGATGACATGCCCCCCACCTTCATAAAATCCATCAGGTGCCTGACCTATGGATATCTGAGCACATCGGGTCTCGTAGTCAACGTCACCATGATGCGCCTCCCTGACTCGCTGAAGAACAGGGGTAGAGACTGTATTAGACTATTGATAGCCTCCACCATCTATATCCACAAAGGATATCTTTAAGGATGCTAGCTATTCTGTCACCTCGCCTTGAAGCTGAATACCAGATCTCTTCCTGAGTGCATCAACTAATACGTTCCCCTTCCCAAGAGTATAGAATTTCTTGAAGTCATAGTCTTGCAGGAACCAAAAACTCCAATCTCCAGCTGCAATGGGGGTAAGGCTGGCTGACTAAAGAGTGATCGAATGCACCTTCTTATACATGACTTTATCATGTGTTGCCTGAGGTTCCTTTTTCACTGACTACGGAAAACATCATTTCAACATTTTAGATAAAACACAACCTCTTTGCCTAGTATAGTCAAATTGAGTGTAAACTATGGATGTCATGTCCAAAACCAAACTAACGTCTTAAGGCCTCGATGCTGCCACCAAGAGGTTCCAACCGAAACTATCAACTCTAGGGTCAGATCACACCATCGGCGTATGTGTGATTATCAAGTCTCCTCCCAAAGGTATCTCCAGACGTGAGGGTCGAGTCAACTATTTAACTGGAAACTCTAGTTCTGGGACAAATTTTGTGGATGGAAGGAATAATTGGTACCTATGTCTATTGATATGACATCTAGTAGTAGACACAGTCTGTACCTCCAATAATTCCTAGAGCCCTTGGGTCACACTTCTTGACCGCATGTAGCTATTCTCTTCCTCTTCCATCCAGCTCCCTAAGCCTGGTGTGGACTATAAAGGTGGGTGGCTATAACATGTCAAAATTTACACCATCTAATGCTGCTCTCCCAGCTCTGCTTTCAATTCTGCTTCCCTGCAGATTCATCTGTCCCTATTATATCGTCTTTCTAAAACAGTTTACACACCCAAGTCTCTGAGACTAGCGCTAGTTTCCTGCTTTCCCACTAATGACATTCACTGGCTGTATCCACACATCCAAAGAACATCCAACCCCAACAGTTTTCTCTATAATCCTAACAAAGGTAGGAATGCGCAGATGAAAAAGTGATGGCTCGTATATCCCTATACACACTTCACTCGGAGGTCCAATATCTGAAGAACTGATCGTATCGTATTCATCGAGTACCATGAATGATCATTACGCCTCGTTAAAGACCTAGCTACTGAAATGTCATCCTACCATGTTGTAAAAGTTCTAGACAACTCTCAGCCATGTCCTCAGGTTAGTACTCAGCTGCCCGTATGTCGAGCTCACTTTGGAACCTGAGGGGTGTATGATGTTGTAACACGTGTAAGGCACCAATCCTATATGTTTAATCAAATGGTACCACCGGTTGAAACTCCTAACCAACATGAAGTGATATAGCTAACACACTACATGATGGTACTAACTCGTGCAATGTTCCACATAACAAATGCAAAATCACTATGCAGACCGACCTCATGGCCAGTAACTGGGAAACACTAGTAGCTAAGATCCCATTCGGCTATACTTGTGTCTCAAATAGGTGGAGAAACCTAGCAATAACCTCTAGTCAGTCCTATGCTACCTGGGAATATATATCGCCTCGTAACCTTGAAGGCCTCTACTGCTGGAACTCGTGCAATGTGCTCAGTCGGCGTGCACTGCCCTCCATTGTAGATGGTGGCATCTAGTGCCTAACGGGTGGTGGTGCTGCTGGTATACCACCCAAAGGATCCAACAGAGTAAGAGGCCCCTGCACCGGAGCCTCGTCTCTCGGTGGGACATCATCAGGTACTCTCTCAAAACACTAACTAGATGTCTGCGTGGAGGCATCCTAAACATACACAACACGGTCAAAAGATAATTCCTG
Organism: Viscum album; assembly: GCA_963277665.1. NCBI lineage: Eukaryota > Viridiplantae > Streptophyta > Magnoliopsida > Santalales > Viscaceae > Viscum > Viscum album. Next base: position 1,609,523,895 of record OY728131.1, on the reverse strand, counting down.
GTGAGCAGACCAGATTTGAGTTGAGTTAAAGAAAACCTATGAAAACACACACACAATTAGTTTTTCATTTATTTAAGTCAGAAATTAGTAGACATGGTCCTGGTTTTTTGATATGTCAACCGCCACACCAACACTGGATTCCTTGAATAGAAAACCACACTCAGTACCCTTAACACTATTTCTTCACAGAAAGAAAATATCAGAGTCCTAAGTTTTGTGGTAGAACTGACTCCTCTGAAATAAATTTGTCACGACCCGTCCCTCGAGGCCCGTATCATGACTACCCCAAGCTCACCTTACATAGGACATGTGCTAGCGACTAGCACCAAAGACGTAATTTCACAAAAAATGGGAAGGCATTGCCTTTATAAATCGTAAACACACATAACCAGAGTAACATCGGATAAAACACTAAGTAAAAATTGTATGAAATGTATGATGAATGTAAAGGGGCTGGAAATACAATCCCAATAGTAAAGTACAAGGAAAAGACAAACAGGTACAACTAAAAAGGCAAATAGCTGGAAGGTGTCTAGCAGCTCCTCAGTCAGTGATGTATGTCGTCTACATCCAACACAACGATGTGTGTGCATAGCTCGTGCAAGGGAGAGTATAACGATACTCAGTAGGGACCTAGAGACCCTAAAGGTGTCACAAAATACAAAAAGGATAAAACACATAGTATGAAATCAATGGATGACCATTACATAAGTATATGCTCATACATATACCTATTTTATTAAGTAACCATTCTTAATCATGAGGAAAACACAATGGTCATTAACTCAGCTCAAGCTAGGACTTTTATTCATTATGTCGAAACCACGACTGCTTGAGAACTCCTCCTCTGTCGAGTACAGTGGGCATGCCGCTACAACCAAGCGCTTTACACTATCCTTGGACTACTGATCTACTCCACCTATCGAGTACTGTGGTCATGCTGCTACAACCAAGCGCTTCCCACCACGGGTATGCTGATATGACAAGAGATCCCCCTCATAGCCTATAGAGGTACTCTTTCTGTCGAGTACCATAGGTCTGATGCTACAACCAAGTGCTCCTTCATCATGTGTCTGCTTCTAAAACCATGCGATTTCCACTGGGCCATCCAAATCAATCTGAATTGATTGATCAACAGTCATCAAGTTTCATCCAGCTACTAGGTCCTTGCAATATGCTCACCCGTCACCAGGGGGGTCCATTCCACATTCCACAAGACGATACTCCAAGAGTCATGAAATCTCAAGTAGAAGTATCATACGGACTGAAATGTCATAGGGGTCTCAACGTAATATATGGAACGTAAATTGGACGCCCAGTCTTTGAGTTATTAGCCTTTTTTTCCTGGGGGCCCGGTTGATTTCGTGTACGAACCAACCCGACCATATCTATACTATTCCTCGAACTCCCATGGGTTAATTTTAATGGGACCATTTCTCAATGAAAATACTAGCGCCACTGACGGTTCATCAAACAAACCTCTGATGCCAATGATATAGACAATGTAAGCAATGGGTCATTAGCGATCCTGGGTCCAGTCCGGCCTGGTAGGACCGACATGGCCCAAACCAGTGTCGGTCGACCTGGTTATAATGTAGGGGTTTGACTCAGCCCATTGGGCAGGTCGTTCCGCTATGTTTCGACCCGGTCCAATGGGCCAGACCCAGCGGACTGCGAGTGAAGTTCAACTGGATGCCGCCACGCAGGCGACATCGGCCCAAAAGCCTGGGCGAGTTCGGCCAGTGTTGTCAAGGGCGCGGCTCTAGAGGGCGGCGGCCGAGAAACTGGTGGGCTGGCCATGCGGGGCGCGGGCAGACTGGCAGGAATCCGGGCAGGCTGCGGGTGCATCGGGCAGGGTGCCGGATTGCTGGGCAGCCCGCCGAGGCCATTCCCTAGGGTGCGGGCAGCACACCAGGGTGCCGAGCAGACCGCAACAGGGGGGTCGCGGGGGAGCTGGCACGGTGTCGGGGTGCTGGGAAGGCCACCGGATAGGCACGTGTGAACCTTATAGTGTGTCGGGGTGTCGGGTAGGCCACCGGTAGGGGCCAAGAGGCCGCCAGCTGGGCGCAGGTGCGCGGGTTAGTGTGCTGGGGAGTCGGGCAAGCCGCTGGCAAGGGTCGGGCAGGCCACTAGCAGGGCGCGGGGGCACCGAGGATGCCACAGGTTGGTGGTTCGGGGGCCGCTTGGCCGACGATGTTTGACCGGGAGCATCGGTGCACCGCGTGGGAACGCGATTCACTGTGGTTGTGGGTAAAGTGGTCGTTGTTGTTGTTGCCTTCATCATTGTCGCCTCTATACATTTCCGTAGAACGCCACAAGAAGGGAGAAGATGTTTTTCAATTGTTTTTAAAACCATGCATCAAATAATTTTCAATCCGAAGAGGATAAAAATAAAATGATATTATGCTAGAACAAAACCCCTACCTCGCATATCGTTCATCGCTGATGAAGTCGCATAAAGTGGGCGTCGTCCCGTTGATGTCAGAAAAAAAGAATTCAATGATGACGTCGGCGTTCTTCGGGGATGACACTTTTCTTTTCTTGTTCTGGTAGAAGAAGGAAGAAGATGTCCAAGGAAGAAGTCGATGAAGAAATCTGTAATTTATCACGTTCTTGGTTGGGAGAATTTTAATTCTCCTAAACTATCATGTTCCACCAAAGGAAAATGCCAAAAAATAATAATAGGGTGTCTTATTATTTTATTGTTGGCACGAAAATTCAAAAATGATAAAGAATCATTCCTTAATAAATTCACACATGAAGGAGAAATTAATAGGGACGTGTGTGGGTAGAATTAATTTTTATGCGCATTGGAACAATTAATTGGAACACACATTGGTAGAATTAATTGTGCCGAGGAGGTGAACAGTTACCCTCACTAACGATGGAGAGTGGAGAGGTTTCATCCTATTCCATTAAAAGGAGTCAGGTGGTCCCCACAACTAAAATTTAATTGAGAGGCAATGCTCAGGTGGTCCCCACTTTGTATCCTCTCGCAGGAGGTTAGGGTGTGGCGGTCCCAACCCCAACATCCAATGGGAGGTTCTAACTAACTGCACACAGAACAAATGGCAGCTTAAAAATAAAATAAAGTGTTGTACTTTATTTTATTAATATTTTCATTAATAAAAAGCCAAAAACTAACTTCAAAACTCGTCATAATGCAACTATGGTGAAGGTATCACTAATCAATTACTGATGTTTTCAGTTAAACGGTGCCCTCATATTTAAATTCCGAGCACCGGTTCAAAAGTTATAAAATCCCGAACGTACGTTTACTAAACATACCAGAAAAAAAAGTTCAAAAAATTATTATCAGTCTCCCTCGACTCACGCCAGTCGAGGTTAGGCTCTGCATAGGTGAAACACCCCCCAACATAGCCAAAGGTACTCTTAGAATTTTAATCCATCTCAAAATTTAGAACTTATTAATTTTACAATAAAATAATTTTCACTTAATTATTTTATTTGAAGCCAAGAACTAAATCTTTCTGCTGGCCAGTACTGGCCAAAGATAGTATCTTATTAAAGGAAGCATGCCCTCACAAGTTCAGCGGTGGTCTCATATTTTTATTCTGAGCTACCGTTTGTGAGTTATAATAATATGAAAAATAAAATAATTTATTTGACTATTTATTTACGGTTATGCCTTTATTGGGATTTTTCACACGAGGCTCGTGCCGACTAAACATAAGTCGCACCTAGTGTAACCCCGCCATCCTGAGCACAATAGTGCCCTCAGATTTATGATCCAAGTAGAATTTTAAGAGTTATTCTACTTTTTCAGCAAAACTCTTTACGTGCGTTAATTTATGTTTAACAAATCTTCAGAAATTGATTACAGGAACACCGGGCCTCAAAATCAAGCGTTGTTTGAAAATGAAGACTCATAAAATCCCCATGAACTTAAGAAAAAAAAATTCCTTGAATTTATTGGTCTTTACATAATGTTCATAAGGTTATTTTTAATCCTAATTTCATGTTCATAATGTTATGAATGTACCTGGTTTCATGCCCATATGTTTATGCATGTAAATGAATACATGTTCACAATGTTTTTCGTGAACCAGATTTTATGTTCACAATTTTATGAATGAACCTGGTATCATGTCCAAAAGATGAAGATGGTTCCTGATTTCATATCCTTAAAATTATAAGTGAACGTCTATATACTTACACATGTGAAAAACTAAACAAACCAATATTCATGCAAAAAATTTTATGTTTTATTCCAAAGTTATGATTTCACTACATATGAATTTATTTCATTATGATTAATGTCTTATGATCTTCCATTATTTATCTCGTAACTCATGTTTATGAATAGTAATATGCATGGTATGATCTCCTAATGTTACAATCGTGTTATCATACTATAATGTTTATGTTTATGCTAACATGTCTCCCTTGTTTACCTTTACTACGAATCTGAGCTCAAACCTTTCTTCTGTATTCCTTTCTATAGGTTATGAAGAATGGTATTAGGTAGAAGTATTGAATGTGGAGATCTTTGTAGGAGATGTTGACGATTCATCACTAGGATAAAACATATTGTTTTCTTGTATCCAACAAAGATAAACTAGTACGGTTGTATGTAATGTATTTTTGTAATGAAATGAATGTTAATAAAAAAGATGTAAAATCCAGGTATGTTATTCCAAGGTCACTATAGGTTGAGCTCAATACAAATCTCCAATTCATTGGGTAATAATTTTTTTCATCATTGAATTGTGTATGAATATTTGATGAATGTTCGTCCATTTATAAGAGATGTTAAAAGGGTTTTATAAAGATTATGTCCTAAGGAACCTACATAACATTTCTATTCATTCTTCTGTGTCATAATTGATAATATATAATTTCATAATAAAATTTAATGGTCATATATTTATAGGAATAGTTTTCCCTTATGCGTTTAAAAAGGTATTCTTTAAAAAAATATTTTTAGGGGATACAATGTTTTATAAGAAAAAATCATGATTACGAATTTTTATTAATTTATTTAATAATCATTTTAAGTAAAATTTTGGCCTATGAAAATGAATTTACATTTATTTAAGTAATTATACTTTGTGAATTATTATAATGTTAATGGAAAACTCTCTAAAATTATATCAAGGATTCTATTGGACTAATGACTCCCTTTTCTTATTATTTATGATTTATAGTAAAAAAAATTAAACATTTAAATTTTAAAATATTATTAATAGAGTTATTTTATAAATAAAAATAATGATAATTTCATGATTAAGGTTTTGTATAATTTTAATGAATGGAAAAAATGATCCTGTTTAAAAAAATATTGTTGTGAAAATATATACAAAGTGAAAATGTATAATTTTTTATTCATGGGTGTGTTTCCTAAGAATAATTATATAAATATATAAATATATGAAACTAAAAATATCATTAGGAATATATGAAATTGAAAAAATGTTTCAAAATTTTATTTTATGTCAATTAATTATTTGATCAGCATATAAATGAACATTCCTCGGTATATTCAATATTTTATTATGGATACCATGAAACATTACAACCTAAAAAGTTGAACACTCAATATTTTGATCCTTGAACTATTTTGTTTACATTAAAAAATCAATAAAAAGTATTATATAACACAATCAATATAGTATTTCAAGATCTAGTGGAACCACGATTGTATAGATAAAATTCTCATTCTTTAATTTAATGATATATCATGTTAGGAAGAAGATAAATAAAGAACAAATAGATAAATGACACATTCATCATGGACTAAATAAATCATATTTATCACCAAAAATATATCTTTTATAAAGTGTTGAAAATATCGGTATCTATATCACAAAATCAAAAACAACCCTATATGTTCATGAAATAACAATTAATCTAATAAAGTAATATGTAATACATTAATAATAAAACTCATTGATTTATAATGTAATAAATCATGAAGATTACATTTACATGTATCGCACACTTTAATTCCATGAAAAACATATGATAAGGATTAGTTTTAATTATTATGTAGTCCGATAGAATCACCCACAAGACCGATAAGATATATAAATGATATGTTATACGTCTCATGAATATCATAAATTACGACTTGATTTATGTTAAGGTTATGCTATCCTCTAAATTAAAACATATTAAATATGGATTAGTATAGAATGGAAAATTTATCTATTCCAAACGTCTTATATGGGATAAAATAACCTCAATCGAAAAAATGATATCAATCCATCTTACCCTGTATATATCACCTTTATCTACCATTAGTTGGGGTAAATTTTGCATAAAAAATAACAGAAAAAATGGAAACCCTATGAAGAACAATTCCAGGGAAAAAGTTTCACTGTCATGCCTGAAAGATCATATTATTTCATGTAGTTTATGAAACCTTGAAAGGACTTCCTACATATGTTTTTTTGTATCTCACTCAATAATTTATATCGCCTAGTACTAGAATAATTTTATAAATCCATAATATCAATAATTTTGTTGTAAAATTTGGTATTGTAGTTTGAAAAAAAGAAAAAAATTTAGATAAAATTACGTCTACTAAATGAAATGATGTGAACTACCTAAAATATAGTAAACAAAAATAATAATAAACTGAGATTTCATGGAAAATTTTTTAAGGGTACTAGATTGAATTGGAAGATGAATAATAATGAAGGATATATTTTGAGTTTTAGGGAGGAAGAAGTAATGTTATTATTTTTTAAAATATTTAAAATACCATAAATACACATAAAATATAATACATGAAGCCATTTTATAAATTAGTAAACTATATATGGTGCCTAATTCCCTTAATAGGTAATTGTTATACCACCATTATCTACCACATGGTGATACAAACCTTATTGGGATATTGTGTTAAGATACCATGTATGATAGATAGAATAATATATATAGTTATAAATGACATTATTTATATTAGTGAAACCAATACATTTGCATAACTACAATCAATATCAATAAAGTTGATGAAATCTAAATTAGTACTCGAATAAATTAATAAAAAAGAAATACACGCCACAAATTCATAAATAAAATTCGGGGTCCCTTATAATACAACAATTACATTGTATGTAGGTCCTATATATCCCAAAACAATGACCAAAACATACACAATATAGAAAGGATTCTATTGGATACATCTTTAATATCATCATCAAATGTGTTATTAAAGATAGGTGATTTAGTAGACATTGTAAAAAGTATAATTTGTTTCTTATTTTTTATAATTGATTAGAGTTTCATAGAATTAATACCTTGGTTTATTGTGTTTAATTAATTCCTTGATTAATTTTGATAATTTTTATTCCATAATAATACACTCATATGTGATAGAAAATGTATATGACAAATTTTTATACACTAAATCAGTTTTAAAATTTATAATAATTGATATTTTATTTCAAAATATTAGTTTCAATGTCGATTCCAATTGTAAAATGAAAATTTTCTAATTAAAAACAAAATTATATTGTATAAATGAAACCCAATTATTTAAAATTAATATTATTGATTCAATTATATAATATATAGAATTATTGTAAAATGTGTTAAAAATTATGATTGACATTTATTTAATTTAATTGTATTTATAATATTATATTTATAATATTATAATTTCTAAAATATTTAATATAAATTATTTATTCATAACAAATATTCAATATATATATATATATATATTATTTTATATTTTGATTTTTTATGATTTGGTTATAATTTTGAAATAATTTAATAATATATATATTATAATGTAATTTATAATGTATATATATAATGTAAATAAGACTAAATAAAATTTTTCAAGATGTATAATGAATTGATCATATTTGTTAGTGTTATATGTTAAATTTGAAATTCTATATTTTAGAAACAATAATCGAGTAATACCAATATAGTTTTCATGAAATTATAAGATCAATGATTAAATTATATTAAATTTTCGACATATTTATTATATATAATTAAGACATAATATATAAAAAATATAATTTATTATAATTTAAAAGTAATATAATTATATATAGTTCCATATACTGTTTAATATGATGGTTTTCATACTAGAAAAAAATATAATGTTTTTATACATTTATTAATTATCGAATTACCATGATTATAGGATAAATTATAATGTTGTAATAATTTATTAATTTGATAATAAATTTTATCAAATGTCTAATTTGTTGAGCTGTTAATTTTTTTAGTACATTAAATACTTTATTTAAGAATATTATTTACTTACTAAAAATGTTATTATTGTTTTCTTGTTGGAGATAAAATTATATTTAATGTTATCATAGTTGTGTTGAATAATTTGAATTTTATGTATGATAATTGAATTTATTTTGTTCAACCCTCACATTAGATCCTACTAGGGATTCAAAATAAATTAAGAAGTTAATTATATTATATACATATTACATGTTTTAATGTTTACGTAATATAGGTCTCATAAGTGTAATAAATCATGTTTAATGTGACTTCGGTTATGATTACTAACTTGAAAGGGATAAAAGATTACCTCTAGAAAAGGTATGGTTGGATATCTATTACACATTCCTTAGTTTTATATAAATTTTATAATTCAAATGATTATAAATATATAATTGATGTGTTTTAATGTTTCTCATGCATGTGATCAATTTAAATATGGATAAATATTTTAGAATTTTAAATATTGTTTTTAACCAAATTTATACGTTGGGTAATGAGTTCCAAAAAAATATGATCTAAAGATATTATATTGATTGTATTTATAGAGTTTTAAATCTAAATTATTGAAATTATATATTCATATTATGGGAATACATGAGATGGTATAATGATATTGTAATAGAACCCTTTAAAATATAAAGCTATAGATTCTTTAAAAAATGAAACATATAATGATATTAATCAATAAAAATGGTATCTTCAAGGGAACCATTGTAAAATTGGATGAGTTTGTAGAAGTTATGATATTCATAGGTGAAGCGATTAGTTATGTGTATGTATGTATGAAATTCATTGTTGCTAACATATCTACGAAACCCTAAAAAAATTTACACCAATGTAAATGATTTTATTTTAACTATATGATGGATTGGGAAATGTGTTATCCTCTAAAAAATACAATATTTTTAAAATATATGTTTTTCATGATGACCTATGTAAATAGATTAGTGGTGAGTGGATTTAAAATAATAACCCAATTACCTAGTGAAATATGAGTCCTTTCCAACTACGTTTTATGGTGGAATTCATAAGGGATCAATATTCTAGGTAGAGAATAATTAATAAATGTATGAATATATTGATTTAATGATTATATGTTGTCAAATCATTTATAATTACATGAAACCATTTATTTCAATTATATATAAATATATGATCAATACTTCTAGAGGAATACTATTACTAAATAAAATATCATGGAATAATGTTTTTCCCATACCTAATATATTACCATTTCAAGAAAATGCAAGGATATTGGTCATTATTTGAGTATTCTTTATAAAATATAAGGACCCAATAATATGAATTATTTAATGGAAAACATTCAACTAGTTCTTATTTATATTATATTATTAATGAACATACATGGGTTAAACTGTATTATAGATCATGTTAAATAGACTATATAAAATAAAGAAAATTTTCAATTAAATACATTTAAAAGTAAAACTGATGATATAAACATAGAATAAAAAGTTACAACATCATGATCTGGTAATAAGAAAACCAGGCATAAAAGGGGTTGATAAATTTTTTGAGGATGTTGTGGAACAATGTATGAGTTACATAGAAATTGATTAAATATATCTGACCATGAAAAGGTTGGAAATGTATTTAATGGATTGCTAAAATATAAATTCAATTTAACCATATGGTATTGGATGGGATGAGATAAATAATGAACAAATTGAGGCAGTCAAAAAACATCAGTATTATTTAAGGAGTTTATATGTGAATAATGAGCTTACGGAATCAGAAAAATATATATATCGAATATTAGAAGATTTCATAATATTATTTTTATGGTTTCTATTTTTTTTGAAGATTTTATGAGAATTCCATTAATGTTTTGTTGTTAGAATGACATCATATTTAATAAATTTTTTATTACTATATTTTTTTTATCTTTTATCATCCAGATCTCATAGATGATTAAAGGAAAAACAATTTTTAAACATAAAATTAAAACCATTATCACATAGAGCTATATATTATTATCTCATAAATGACATAACAATAATAATGCAGTATGTAATATTCACATTGAATGTTCTCATTTTACATTAAATTCAATTTTATGAAATGTTAGAGTATTTGATTGTTTTAAAAGGTACATAATAACCCATTTTTTGTCATGTTTTTTTAAATTCTTGTTCCATGGAGATACGTAATAATTTATGGGATTATTTAATGATATTTAGTTTGATTAAAATGTCATAATAATTAGTAAAAATCCTTGATTCATGAAAAATAATATTCTAACACTTCATAAGAAATGATGAACATTGAGATAGAGATTCCATCCATAACAATAATTGCATGTCATCATGTATACATGGAATATAAGATATTAAAAATGTGAAACATTAGACAATGAATTTTTTTATAAGAATCCGAAATTCATTTAGAGTCATAGATAAAAATATGATCAATAAAAAACGATGATATATTTGAAAATTTTGACTTTTAAATACTGATCAATGCTAAAAAAATTAATGGTGGAATATTTTATTAGTTTTAAATTTGGAAGTATTCATTATTAATTATAATGTTCATATTTTAATCCCTTAAAAATAATTCAATGTACAAAAACTATTATTTGATTATAATAATGTGTAAGAATATTGATAGAGTGATACCATTACTATTGCATCACACCCGAAAACATAGTATTTACCAATGGTTTCATACCATTTGTAAATTCCAGACCACCATTGGTATAAACTATACCAGCAGTTGTCTATATTATGCGATTTTGAGCTATGGGGATAGATATATCCCAACGGTTCTATGAGAAACCTTGGGATATGGACGAAAAATGGATTATATACCAATGGTTTCCTATAAATGTTGGTATTAAATTTTACCATCGGTTAAAAAAATTCAAATAACAAAATTCATGTCTATACTAATAGTTTCTATACGGTTTGTATATAATTTTATCAATGGTTCCTCACAAACCGTTTGAAAATTCATGAAAAGGATCTATAAAAATATTTAGTAATCCGTTGGTATATACTTTTACCAATGGTTTACATGAAACCATTGGTATATGTTTTCATTTCACTCAATTACAAATGGTTGTAAACTATTGTCATATTCTTTATGAACCTACATTAGAAAGAATCCCATCCCACTATTCACCTATGGAAATGAACATCCATGAGCAGGCCTACCTCCCCCCTGTGCACCTACTGCAAACCTAACACACATACAGAATTCATAAATAATTCTACCAATGCTAATGTACAAAACCAAACTCACATATAGAATTAAAACAGAATTCTGGATGAATTCATATAGAAATCGTACATAGAAAACAATTAGCTATATTTATTTCCCCATAAAAATTAGAGTCACTCGGCATTGGGAATAAATAGTTCTTTTAGTGCGGGATGAATATCCATTTTCGGTTCAGACTCTCGCATTGTTTATGATGGATTTGAACAAAGAGGTTGTATAGGGGTTATCAAGGGGGATGGGGGTGTTGTCCAAGGGGGGTAGAAAGTGTCCATGGGGTGGGGGTATTCCAGATCTTGGGTGGTGTCCAAGGGTGTGAGGTCTATACAGGGGGTCGAGGGTGATGTCCAAGCGATTAAGGGGTGTCCAGTGGGTGGGGGTGTCCTAGGGGTGGAGGTATCCTGGGGTGGAGTTTCATGGTGGTGGGATAGTTTCCAAGCAGGTTTGTGTTTTGCTAGGGGTTGGGGGTTGTCCAAGGGTGTTGCGGGTCTCCAGCGGGGGGGGGGGGGGGGTTCTAAGGGTGGGGGTTGTATATAGTGGTGGTGTGTCATGGGGTCGGGTGTATATGGGGTGGGGGGGGGATGACCAAGGGTTTAGGGGAACTATCCAAGGTTGTAGGGGTGTTTGGGGGTGATGGGGGGTGTCCAGGGGTGGGGGTTGTCCAGGGGGTGTCCATGTGGGTAGGGGTGTCAAGGGGTGGGGGCTACCATGTGAGGTGTGGATTTCCAAGGGGGTAGGGGTGTCCAGGTGATGGGGGTTTCTTGGATGTGGGGTGGTTTCCATTGGTTGGGGGTTGTCCAGGGGTTTGGGATGCGGTCAAGGGGGCAGTGGTTGTCCATGGGGGTGGCAATGTCCAGGGGTGGAGTCTGTACTAGGGGGTTGTCCCTTGGGGCGGGGAGTCCAGGGGATTGAGTTTGTCCATATGGTTAGGTGGTGTCCAACTTGGTCGGTGTGTCTAGGGGGTGGGGGTGTTTGGGGGGTTTCCATGGGGATTGGGAACTATTTATGAGGGTAGAGATGTCTGGGGGTGGGGTATTCCATGGGGTTTGGTGAGGGGCTATCCAGTGGGTTAGGGGGATGCCCATGTGGGTAGATGGGTGTTTGGGGGTGGGGGTTCAATGGGTATGGGGTTTCTCAGGGGTGGGGTGTCCAGGGGGAATAGGGGTGTCCAGAGGGGTTGGGGGCTATCCAGGTAGTGGAGGTGTCCAATGGGTGGGGTGGGGGTGGCCCAGGTGGTTGGGTGGGGGTGGTCCAGAGGTGTAGGGGTGTCTAGGGTGTGGGGGTATCGAGGGTGTTTCCATTGGGGAGTGGGGAGATTGTCCATGGGGTACGGTGGCTATCCAAGGGGGTTGGGGGCTATCTGAGGGGATAGAGGGTGTCCAAGCTGTGGGGATGTCTGGGGGGCTGTCTAGGGGGTGGTGTGTTGTCCAAGGGGGTAGGGGTGTCCAAGGGTGGGGGATGTCCCTGGGTGGGGTGGATTCCAGGGTTTGGGGGGGATGTCCATGGGGTGGGGTGTATAGGGGTGGGCGTGTCTGGAGGGTGGATTGGTGTCCCATGTGGGCGAGGGGCTGTCTAGGGGGGTCGGTGTTGTCCCAGGGGGTTGGAGTTTCTAGGTGTGTGAGAGTCTGTGGGGTTTGGGGCTATCCAGGGTGGTGTGGGGCGGTCCAAGGGGGTGGGGGTGTCCAGGGCATGGGGGTGTCTATGGGAGGGGTGAATTAGTCGCTACAAATCAACCGGCCATGTTTTTTCTTTGTAGATAAATACATAAAGATAATGTTATATTCCTAATCACACATATATTCAGGCACAACAAATCATAAAAAATAAAATGTAAGTAATATTAGTATAAATATAATAGATCAATGTGACCCTCATCACCATCACTATCATCACAGTCCCCATCATCCCCACCCCCATCTTTATCGTCATCCCTACCATTGTCTCCACCCTCCTCAATGAATTTCATCATCGTGAGTATTCCATGAGAATAATAATCCAATATAATTATATTTTCCACAAATTCATAATAACCTAAAATGTTTAATCGTGATCTACTATCTGATGCACTAGCATAACAGTCTATTGTGCTAGTAACCATTACACCATCATGTTTAGTTCTTATGTTCAATGCTTGTTCAGTGATAATAAATTTGTACCCATTGTTAACAATTGATTTACAGACATGTACCACAATAATAGGATCAAAATTCAATTATCTTATATCCTCAAAGACATAGTGAATAGGAAACTCCATACCTGAAATATAAATGAATAATAAACTTAATTAAATATTGATTTTTTTATTTTAATGAGTTTTATTTTTAACATCAATTTTAAAAACGATTAAAACTCATTACTATAAAAAGTCATTGTACTTCTCAAAGATAATGATTGATAATTTCAATTTATCATTACGTTATGTAACTTATATATAAAAATAAGAATTTATAATAGATATATATGTATGACATATATATGTTCAATTTACATAAAAAATGTAGTCATAGAAAAAATAACATTTGACTAAAATTGTGGGATGTTTCATCTCTAGATAATCAGGGATAAATTCCGTCAATGTATATAATCTTGGAATCCTCTTTTTTGAGGATGTGATTGAAAACTAGATTCAATTTTATCATACTCTTCTTCTTTGATTACATTGGTCTATTCATTCTTGTATAATGATAAAAAAATACCAAGATCAGAAATCCATTCATTCTTGAGACATGTAATCATTCATGATAGAAACATCAGAATTATTCATGTTTTAGAGATAATATATTAATGTGTACATATTTCATTCAGTTAGATACATCCAACGAAAAGAAAGAGGTCATCAAAAAATTAATTCAGTTGACTATGGATAGTCTGATGCATCATGGATGTGAAAAATAATGGAGGAAATATTTTTTGTAACATATAGAAACTAATTGGGGAATCTGCCAACATTTGTTTGCAAGAATGACCTGGAAAACATCATATAATAATGATCTATAAACAAATGTCACAACAAAATAATATTCACCCTTAAATTGTTGGAAAAAACTTGATAGATCACTATTAGAATCAACTCATGCTGAAGGATGTGATAATGATGAATTTTCAAAGATAGTTGCTTCAAAACTCTTCTGTTGACCCATTTATATATATTTCGTGAATAGTAATCATGAAAATTAATAGCCTCGATTACTTCTAGAAATAAATTTTTTTGTTGGTTTCATCTCATAAAAAATACAAGGAGCATACCATTTATTTTCACTGATACGCACAAGAATCAATTTAAGTATGATTCACCAATCCACCAATTCACGGCAAGACTATAAATCATCCCTTTCAATTCCCTAAATATCTATAAGAATTGAATTCAAAATTTCGCATATATTGTTTTCAATGTGCTTAAATCTATGTAGTGATGTAACAATTTGGATGAACAATAAGGAAAATAAATGAACATACTTCTCTTCTTCAAATTGTAATAGGGTTTTGTGGAAACATTCATTCTCTTTTCAGATTTCATTTGTCCCATCTCAAAAGAAAAACTAAAATCTTTCAATTCATTAAAACATCAGATCCAGACATACCCTAAGGTGGATCATGATACTTCATCATATTTGTCAAATCTTTGATGATAACATCTGTATAGATAGTCCATTAGAATAAATTACTGATGCCCCATATAACATACACTACAATGATGTTTTTGTCTTCTTGATTGTGTATTCTTCATACAAACATGACATTATAGTTTTCCCTTCATGTTCCATCCAGACATTATTTCCTAATCCATAAAATCATTGATCATTAACATAAGCCTCAGCATGTATTGGGAAACTAATCCATGTCAATTCCTCAAAAAAAAATTGATCATCAACACAAGTGCAACACACATCTAAAATTTGTCTTTCGAATATGCATTGTATGTGCACACACCCACATCCAAAAGTACTTTCAACTCTTTTATTAAAGGTTTCATGTATACATCTATATCATTTTTAGGATCAGAAGGTCCAGATATGAGTATAATCATGAATATGAAAGGATTTTATCATAAAAAAACATGGGGGAAGGTTATAGATGTCTATAAAAACCAGCCATGTGTTGTGCGATATAATAATATTCTCAAACAAATTAAAAATATTACATGATAGACCCAGCCTCACACTACTTACATCTGTTGTAAAATCATGATATAGAGCATCAAATCTCTACCATGAAAATCAACTTGCAGGGTGAACCAACTCATCATTAGTAATATTTCTCTTATTATCATGACATCTCATTTCTATTGATATTTCATAAATAATAAAATGATTATGGAGTACGTGGATCAATGGATAGTGCCAAATTACTTTTTGTGGAACACGGGATGGGATTCCATCAGCTTTTGGCTTCCAGGGGATGTGCCACATTTTATAATATCATTTCATTCAGCTGTTTTCTCCCATAATAACATTCTATCCTTCAGGAAATCATGAATTATGTTCCATGAAATTCCATATTCCTCAACTAAATTTTATTCCATATAGTGGTTTGAATAAATATATACAACATATAGAAGTATGTACATCAATAAGTTATTCATGTATTCGATGGCAGTATTATAAATCCCATACATTGTTTTCCCATGAAACAATCGGATTAAAAATGGCATATTTTTTATTTTACCGCATTTTTGTTAGACAGGAGTCATGGAAACATAATTCTATTTTTCACAATGAGAACATCATCAATTTCATTAGTCACATCATGAATGCCCATATCGAAGTCTTCTTCGATCGAGATCCTTTATTTTTCATGATGATGAATAAATTGAAACCATTAATATATAAAAGTCTCCATTTATTTCCTCTCATTTGGAACATCAGCAATTTGAGTTTTCATTTTCTCCCCATTATGATAACACACATATTATTTTTCATGAAACCATATTTGGTTATCTGGTACCTGACTTCTTCATAGCTCAACTAAGGACTTCCAGCCCAATTTTAACATGAGCAGTGTATGTGACCATTATTTAAATCATTGTGAAATGAAAATTAAAAAAAGATCACTAAATTGTTTTGAAAATCTCTTAATATCAGATAGGTTTCTTACATCCAACATCTATCCTTTTATATCAAAAAATTGTATTAAGTCATTTCGTCCAAATAAATTCAATAAGATTGACGTTTCATCAAAAATTTATTTAGGTAAATAATAATTTTTTACATTATATGAAACCATAAATGAATCACTACTCGATATGGGAATCATAATATAAAAGACAAATAAATCTATATTTATAAAAAAAATAACTTTTAAGGACTATAAATGAGTGTGTAAGATCATTTACACCTATGGAGAAGAATTATTCCGAAGTTGAGTAAAATTTAGATCGATGATTTTTTATATTTTATTAGATTATTTTAATGATTACATACACAGAACAAGGGGGTAGGGTGTTTAGGATGTGGGGGGTCTAGGAGGTGGGGGCTCACCCAGAGGGTCGGGGGTTGTCCACAGGGCTGGGGGTTTACAGGGGGTGGGGGTGTCCATGGAGAGGGGTGGTGTCCATGGCAGTCTATCGAAGGGGGTGGTGATGTCCAGGGTGTAGGGGGATGTTCATGTGGTTCGAGGTAGTCCATGGGTGTAGGGTTGTCCAAGGGGTGTGGGGGTCCATGGGGTGAGGTTTTCTATGGTGCGGGGGAGTCAATGGGATGGGGGTTTCCAGGGGTGGGGTGTTGTCTAGGGGGGGCTATTTGGGGGGGTTGTCTAGCTTGGGTGGGGGTGTTCAGGGGGCAGGCTGTTGTCAAGGGGGTTGTCCAAGGGGGTGGGGGTGTCCACCACCAAAACCATGGTCATGGAATCCAAATTCTTTGAAATTATTGCATGACATCAAGCCTATTATAGATGAACCAATAGATAGATTGTGAAAACCATGAATATCAAATATATAAATCACCACACCTAATTGTAAACACACAACCAAATATCATATGTGGATCACATTTTATCTTCCACTCTATATATCATCCATGAATTCTAAAAAACACACAAAAAAATTAACACACCACCAAATTTTGATTTAGGTATGTGGCTTATTGATTCATTGGGATTCCAGATGAGAGCTAATTCTAGGTTCTGATATATGGTGTAAATATAGTATTTTCTATGATTAAATCATTTTTGTTCTTTGTCAAGTATAAACTTATGTTGGTTGTTTAGGAATATGAGAAAGTGCTAATGGGACACTACTCATGGGAGTATGATCCTTGTTATATCATTGATTTATATGGATCTGTACAAATGTTACATTTTTATGAGATCTATATTGATAGTTGATAAGAATCTGAGTAAGATTTCATTAGAGAGAGCACTTCGACATAGAATGGTTAATGTGATTTTTGGTATGGAACGTCATGAAATGTTTAAAGGTGTGAAAGAAACTATAAATTGGTTCTGTGTGATTCATATTTTTTTGATTATTGGAGTGGAGATTCAACCCCCCATCCTAGGATAGCCCACACCACAACCTCGGCTTCTCCTAACCATGAAGCTCCCATCTTCTTTAGAAAGACAATACCCCCTCCCCCACCTATATAGCCCACCCCCCTTGGATATCCCACCCCCAACATATCCCACACCGTCCCCCACATGGATAGTCCACCCCACCCCCTAGACACCCCCCACTCCCTAGACTGCCCCACCCAGCTCCCCCACACCCCAACACCCCTACAGCCCCAAACCCCCTAAAACCCCCTTAGACAACCCACCAATAGCTGGACACCACCCCCCCACATAGACATCCCCCACCCTTCCGACTAGGATAGCCATCCCCCAACATGGACACCCCCCACCTGGAACCCCTCCCCCCTCTCTGGACATGCCACACCCCCTCCCCCACTTGGACATCCTACCCCCTAGACAACCCTCACAACCCTCCCCACCTAGAAATCCCACCCCACCCCCTTGATAGCCTACCGCCACCACCTGAAAACCCTCACCCCCTCCCTCACCTAGAATTTCCACCCACACCCCTAGACAACCCGCACACCTCCCCCACCTGGACAGACCACCTGACCCCATGGACATCCCACACAACTCGTTGACATCCCAAACCTCCTCTCGCACACCATAGTAGCCTCACACCCCCTGGACCACCTACCCCAATAAATAACACACCCCCACTTGGATAGCCCCTCCAATTGGGAAACCCCCCTTCCTCCCTACATACACTCTTCAGATAATTTTATTTTAACCCATTTTATTAGATACAAAAGGAAACCCATCATGCATTATAAATTTGATTAAAAAAATCCATTCAATTTATCAAAACACGACAAATTCAATTTATATGTCTTTATGGGTCACATAGGAAATGTCATCGGGGAAATCGAAAATCATCTACTGGGTCAATTCCAATTTAAATACGTGGCCAAACATTTAGGAGGTGGGGTGTAGTCCAAGAGGTGGGGTGGGGTCCGAGGGGGGGGGTCCAAGGCGGTGAGGGCTATCTACGGGGGTGGAGGGTGTCACAGGGCATGGGGGTGTCCAGGGGTGGGGGAGTCCATGGGGGTGGGTGGGAGGGGTGTGTCCATGGGGATGGGGGTTTCAAAGGGTGGGGTGTCTTGGGGAGGGGTGGGGAAATCCAAGGGGGTGGGTGTGTTCAGGGGGTGGGGGTGTCTAATGGGGGGTGTCAAGGGTAGGGGGGTATATCCAATGGGGTGGGGGTTCTAGGGGGTGGGGTTGTTCATGGGAGGAAATACCCATATAAAACCTTGAAAATTACTATTACCAAATCCAAAAAATATCCCAATTCCCATACATCACCCAACCAACATCAAATTCATCCTCAATATCACTACACATCCAATTCATCCTTGAATAAAAACAATAAATACAAAATAAAAATCCAAATTTCAACTAAACTAATTTCCCTAGAAACTACCATATCACCCCACTAAAAATAATAAAAACCACCAACACCAGTACCCAAACTTTCGGGAATCCCTTAACATGTACCATCCATATATCTATTTCCCTCCTTGAGACCATATGACTAAAAAAACATTATATCATCACTGAGTGGGGATACATCTCACCAAAACCAATTAGTTCATATGGTTCTTGAACTCTACACAGAAGGAGGGGGCTATGAATAATTAAAATAAAATTTAATCACACAATCATGGAACATTATATGTAGAACAAAAACATAAAACAAATAGAAGTGTTTGGTATACCATTCCACAAACCAAACAGAACTATGGTTTAGGAAAAATCATAAATGAAAACCAAAAATGTGATACAGAACATTAAAACTAATGTACCAATTACTGATATTAAGTGTATAAATAAAATAATATGTTGACCGGGGGTTGATATATTGGGTGAATGGAGTTCTGTGTCCCATGGTAAATAGAACGAATTGTGAGTGGTTCAGATTATGGCGTCAATCACATGGATGGGGGAGCTGGATCCACTGTGTATTTGGTCAAATCTTATTCTAGTGGTTTTAAAAAACTACTGGGAATGTGATTCATTCCAAATTAGTTTTTAAAACTATTTGTATACCTTAAAATAATCAACCATTTCCCAATAGTTTGAGTAAACTATTGGTAAATTTCATTCTAAAATCATAGTACCAACAGTTCAACAAACCATTAGAAATGGTTGCCCTAAATCAAATATACCTATGGTTTTTTCAAATTATTGGCATAAACCCATTATAAAACCCTCTACATCCACAATTCAAAATCTACATCATTAATTTATTTTTAAACATTAAGATTTAAAGAAGAGATATTGAAATGTATTTTATATGATGAATATTATTCTATACATTGATGATCATACATATGGAGGGAAAAAAATTTATCCTTGAAGATATTCATCCAATAGAAGAAGTTGAAAACATATATTACTTCCACTGGAGACCTATGTCTTTACATACGTACCAATATCCAAGAAGAAATTAGCTTTTGTATTCAAATATTTTATTCTGGATAACGTAAAATTATAATTTGGTGATTATTTATCTATATTTCTATTATTATATTTATAGTTGTTGATGAATAATATTTCCAACATATTCAATTTCCCATGAATTTATTTAATAATAAAATAAGAATTTTTGTTTCTAGAATAAATAATACTTTTTGTTACGGACTAGCTCAGAAATAGACTGTGAGCATAAAAAATATATGTGATCTATATTAATTATTTAATTTATCTATCATGAATATATATTTATTTTTATTTTAGTTAATGTGATCCATAAATCCAAAAAAAATGAAAAAATATTTTTAAAAAAAAAAAATAAAATGTATAATTAATGTTTTAACCATCAATGTCAATGAAATAAATGTAGTATTGTACAATATGATAATCCTTATGAACGTACATGTTTTTATATATAATTAATAGATAATATAATTTTTATTTATTGAAAACAATATTTATTATGTTATGTGAGAACCCTTCAAATATAAAATATTGGAGACATATAGAAAACTATTGATCTGAAAAGGGATAATTCAAAACATAGTGATGAGTTTCCAAACAAGTACAATCTCCCAAAAAAATACAGGAAGCACAAGTGGGATACCATATCAATATTCTTCAACCATGAAGTAAAAAAAATACATTACTTTCAATCTCATCGAGATAGATATTTAAAAAACTTGTTTAGTTATCTAATTGATCATTATTTCAATAATTATCTCTCAAAAATTCATTTAAGTCATATTACTAGCTCATGCTCATGGTATGCTTACTTAAATTTGATCAAGTTACCTAAATAAAGAGGAAAAATAAATAACACAACACACCCATCATGCCCACATCCAGTTTATTGTTACTCTATCCTCCAATAATAAAAATTATATAATGAAGAAAACATACATGAATAATATTTAACTCATGCAATCTATTTCATTGTATTCAATGAAGACCATACTATGAATTTTGACCATTAAAATAGAGTATGCTATTATGAAGCAATGTTAAGAATCTAACATTACCCCACATTTCGACAACATCCTATGTCCTGATATATCATCTTTATACAAACTATTTCTTCCTAATGTCACGAATAGGTTTTCCACATTATGAAAAACATTATAGACACCATGGATAAAAATCCCTATATTCTTAATGGTCAGTACATCCATGAAATTTCTAGTAATAATATTAGTGTTTTAGTTCAAATTTTCAAAATTATATTTAATTTTATATTTTAAAAATTCATCCAATTTCCTATAAATTCTAATATATATTATATATATTGTATCACCTCGACAAAGATTATTGGGTCTGATATCATGGTCACAAAACATCATGGACTCTTATCGATAAAAACACAATGTTATTTAGTGGATAAAGAATAAAATAAACAATATGAAGGCTATTTCCAGATTTTTAGATAATCATTACTTAAAAATAAACATAAGCACTAAAAATATAAGTAACAATGGAATAACACATAGAGGAGGCACTAATAATGTCCTCAAATGAAAAATCATAGTGAAATATAGTAAATAATACATCAATTCAACTAATATAACTACACGTGGTATGTAAACCATTGAATGATAAAACCATCCCAAAATATTAAACATGCCACAACCATTATGATTCCCAGATCATTTCATGTATCAACTCAAAGCATTTTCATCATTAGTTACACAATAGATCTTTCATGTATCTTACTTTTTTAGATACCTAATAATAATGTATGCATGTGAAATATATAATATGTTTATGTTTTGAGAATAATCCTTGTTGTACATTGAAATTAGGCAAATGAAATATATTTAAAACAAATGTATATTGGTTGATTTATTCAATGAACAAAATTAATAATGAAATATGTAATATGTTCCTATTTACAAGAAGATGATGAGGGTGAAAAAGTATACAAATTTACATTAATTATGACTTCCATGAAACTATTAGAGTGCTGGTAAATTAGTATTCAATTCTTAAAAAACCCCAAAAAATCACATATTATATATACTCGTCAAGAATAACTGACCGATAAATTCCTAAACTATTGATGGTAGATAAAGAACACTCATCCTATTCCTCCTAAATCAGTGAATGTCACATAACATCCCAATTCATACATTGTTATGTATTTTGAACTGTAATTTTTTAAATTAAGTTGAAATTTAAGGAATATAAAATTTGAATATGTAGGGGAACTCACAACCCAATCCCCAAAAAATTTTCTCATTTCGTTCTATCACTAATCAATCATTAACAACTCCATAACGGAAATGTTTTATGAGTCGAAATCCCTAGCTTCATCCATGATCATATTCACAATTTTCATCTTAACCACATCATAACCTATTATTTCAAATATAATGTGTTGAACATATCTTTATATAAATATCCAATCACATTCATAACACATATTGTTCTTCCAATTGCCTATTCATACACCTATGTTCAATATAATTTCTAATATTTCATACTACAGTAGTAAAATTGTATTGAATCCAAACCATATGTGTAATAAAAATAAAAAATGAAATCCACATGACTCATGATAATTCAACTATATAACTAATATTTTCCCCAATATTCACATTTTTAATAGGATAAAAATTAAATAGTAGAAGAATGTGGAATCTAGGTTATTGAACAGGTTAGAATGCTTGTGAGGAAAATTCAATAATGAGTATCTCATAAACTAGAAAAGGTATAAGGATGCAGGTGTAATAAACACTAATTTCGAACGTCATTTTATATTGAAGATGTATGTGAAAAAGTGTATTTTCAGTAGACTCAGAGAGTCTCACAACCAATATTATAAATTAACCCCAAATTTATTTCTCTTCACAAGAACAATATAAGGTTAATAGTTTTAATTTCCAATGAGATAAAAGATTCACTGAGTGAATGGTGTTTTATTCCAAGAATGTCTAGAGACATAGGGTATTGAAAGATTATCTCTGAATCTAATAACAAAATATTTGAATCAATATTGAATTCCTATCTTTTTATTCCATTTTAAGATGAATTATTATCTATGAATTCGTAGTATTGAGATAATAAAAAAACTAAAACATTAAATTACCATTATTATAGTTATAAATAAAATAAATTTCCAAATAATATATATATATATTGTTTTTTAATTACTGACTATATATCTATAGACTCCTAATCCACATGTGTCTTCTCTAATGGTCATTCTAGGATACTTTATGCCACTATGTCTATACATTCTAATCCATTACTCAAATCTTATCAAGGGTTACCCATAGATCCGTAATATGTACATAAGTGGAAATATCTTCTTATTACATTCATTCTAACCCATGTATATAATCCTTACATGAAATTCCATGATCGAAGACTCTACAACATACTCATTATCATTATTTATTATCATAGAACACGATTTAACTCGTACGTCCAGTGAAAAAATGGATGAAATAAATCATGAATTTCTTCATGTCATTGTGATTGGTCAATAAAATATATACCGATTTAATTCCATTTCACACATATCCCTCAAAAACAGAAAATTATGAAAACATCTTAGGATTCCTCCTCTATTGATTCCCCAATTTTTATGTCTTATGGAAGAATATATAGGAACCCATAACAAATATATTTGGATCAATAACATTGGATGAAATATAAATGCTTCCATCTATGAGTTGTTAAAAAAATTATCTATATAAATTAGTCACACGTAGTGTATATTTAAATCAATATTTATATGACCATATCTAACCCATTTAATTTAACAAACAAAATGTTGACAAGAATGTTCAAATATAATGAACCTGAATGAGTTATATTCAAATTTAGTCATGAATTATTTTAAAAAAACATTATGTTGGATATATTTTTATGAGTAAAAATTTATAAAAACATAATCATGATTTGATCATATCATATTGTTTAAAGATCATCCCCTTTCACTATCCATCCATAATTTGGTTATATGATGTATCAATCTATAACTGAAGCCACATGTCCATATTCATGGTATATAATAATATTAATGATAAGTTCATATAGCAATATGCAAAAAAAATTTGAATAATATTTAATCACACTATCTATACAGTTATAATGTTTAATAAAAAACAATATATTTATTCTAGTGAAGAGGATATAATTGGGATTTCTACATCAGTTGATCAAATAATTTAATAACATGACATTAGGAATTATGTAATCCTATGTTTTATGTCATTAATTCATTCTATTTAATATGATGATCTTTTTAGGTTTTGTTTTTTAGATAACTATGTCATTACTCATAAATAACAATAACAATTAATACAGAGTGGGAAATTATATTTAATTCATTTTCCCACCATATCAATCATTCAAAATAAAACAATATTTCATTTTATGAAAAAATTTACTGAGATTCAACATGACATCAAATTTTCTATTTCTTATAATAAATCAAGTTTATAAAATTCTAATAATGTGGTATTAGAACAAAAATCATAGTCTTAGAAAAAAAAATAAGTTATCGTTTATTCCATTGAATATCAAGGAAAACCAGGATAAATCATTTTCTAAATAACATATAACTTTTTCTCAATGGGAATTATCATTCCTTTTAAAATAATACATATATTAAAATTCGAGAAAAATGATTTACATGAAATATGATTAGAAATCACAGAAATTTCTTATCTGATACTTTGAGACATCATCTTCTAGAAACCGTACGAAACTCAAAAACCAACTATAAATCAGAAAACCCATAAGAAAAAATCTAATATAATTCATTATAGAATATAATCATTACGTAATAAACTATAGAACTCTCAAGGTACATCGAATGAATAATTTATTTGGGATAATTAAGAACTCTCTTTCTAAAACAACAATATATAATGTATAATAATAACTACATAAACACAGAGAATTCTTCCTTCACATTGTCATTAGATAATTTATGAAAAAAATATTTTCATCATGTTTGAAAAATAGTTTTGAATATCAAAATATGATTCATATTTAAATACCAGTTTTAAATATAATTTTTATATAATAAAGTGAATTTATATTTATAAATGAGGAAAAAATGAATGTTTTTAAGGGAAGATAGAAGTCAAAGAACACCCATAGTGTATGGAAATGTCGTTTCAATCATGTATTTTAAAAATAGGCCATTGTTTTTTTAATTTGTCAAAACATTCCAGATAAATCCTGTAAAATGATTATTTTTTAGTTGATATAAAAATAATGTAAATATAGATATAAAATAAAATTTATAAATATTTTATTTCGATATAGAAAAATTCATAAATAATTTAACAACATTTACATCATGAAGGATGAGTAATAAGGAAAAATTAAAAGATTATTTTGTAACGAAACGATCCTTTTGACATTATAACTATTTGATTAATAATCACCAAGATTTAACAATATTATAAAAAAGAATAAAAACCAAGGGAAAAGATAAATTCATGTTATAAAATTTCCATGGGGATGTATATAATCCATATAAAATAATGTAGGTATATAACCTAAAAATATGACTCATCAAACTAAAATTTATATGATATAGTTTACCTTGAGTCGGACATTTCATATAAATTACTAATCACACAATCAAATATGTAGTAATTAATTAATTTATTGAGAACAATTTTAATTTTTATTAAATATTTTATTTCATTTATTTATATGTTACATATTATTTCCCAATCAATTTAATTCAAAACATATGTCTTAAGGATATTTTGTTTATTAGTCAAAAAATGTATTTGGTAGGATGACTATAGTTAAATAGAAATTTATTTGATCATGTGAAGAGAAATAATATTGACCTAATTATCATATTTATACACCAATTATACATTAATGAGAAATCAGTAAATTTGGTTTTGAAAAATAAAATATGTTAATATAATGTAGATAGTTTTCCATTGTAAAAAAAGAATGGAATTTTGATTTTTCAATGGTCATTATAGAAATTCGGAAAATAAAAATTTTAAAATTCTATAATGATACTAATAATATATATACAATATCATTTCATTAAATAAAGTTATATATATCATCCATTTGGTGAGGTGTTGAAAATAAAGTAACATCGCTTCGTGACTATAGTAATCCACACGTTCAAAAATGATATTATAATTTTTATTTGAGTGAAAAGAACATAAAAATGATGTATTGTATTTTAATTATTATAATTATTTCATTAATATTATAATGATGAAATTTATATCACATATATAAATTAGCATTTCAATTATTACCTTAGTGAAAATTATCATCACTTCGCGAGTCAGTAATACACTTTAGAGATAAGAAATTTTTTCAAATCCAATATGGAATGAAATCATAAAAACATTATATAGGTTTTAATGAATCAAAAGTCATCATAATGTTATGAATATCATATATACACCTTATATTTATAATCATAACTAAATTTTGGAGGTTCAAGTGGAAAAAATTATGGCATTGGTTTGTCAGACCAAAGTTCACCATACACATGATTTTTCATTTTGTAACCCATTTTAATGAACAAATTAATGATTTTTTATAATAAAATGACATAATAAAAAATTATAATATTTTATATATTTTATATATTTTATAATATATTTTTAAATAACCTTAATGGGGTGTTGGATGAAATAAAATAATTATTCTCATTGAAAAACATTACTTAACCTTTGGGAAACATCCATCGTTTTGCACGAAATTGTTTATTAGGAATGATTAATATCCAAAATGATTCATATATGATGATATTAGTGGTTTAGATATGATTCTAAATTATGTATTTTTTTTGAATATATGGGATTTTAGGGTTTATAGAGTATAGGATATGGGGTGGCGATTTTTAAGTGACATGAGTCAAACACATGTAATTTAATTAAAATAAAATGGTGTACCCATGTTTTTCTCATTCCAAAGGGTATGAATATATTATTATCAAGGAATAGACATGAAAAATATTAAATTTATCCTTAAATATATTTTAGATATGTCTTAACAAAATTTTTATTGTTATAATTTTAGTTTAACCTCTAGTAAATCCATTATTACCTTAACCACGATAACTAATTTTTAATATTTTCACAATTATTTTTTTTTTAAAAAAAAAATAAAAATTTTATACAGTATGAATTATTATGATTCTAAATATGGTACCACTTTTTAATGTACATAAATTTATTGAATTGGAAAAACTAAATTTAAATCAAAACCCACTGGACAGATGAATGGGTTGGTTTACATGAGGAGTATATTTCAAAAAAAAGTCGGGTTTATATTAAATATAATACTAATAATAACAATAATTTTTTGAGAATAAATTTTCATTAGTTGAAATATATCCCTTATATTTTAAATAAAAAATTTATTATGGATTTTCCTAATTAATTACAATGTAATAGAATTTTTTATTTTGTAAAAGTTTATAGAAATATTATGTTTTACACCCAAAAACTAACTTATAATTAGATAGAATATATTTTTGAATAAAAAGATATAATTTGATTAAATATAACTGAATAAAAAATATTTTACGTTATTTCGTATTCAAGACATATTGTATCTTTTAAAATTCTTAATTTATTGAAAAGGAATTATTTTATAAAAATATCATTATTTTTTTGAATTCAATCAGAATAAAATATTTTAACAATGATTCCCCTAATTTAATAATATATAAATTCAATTTTATGATATAATATATTATTTTCTTTTTTAAAAACACTAAATATAAAATATTGATACAAATCATTTAAATAATACCATATAAGAAAATATTTTTTTTGACTATATACCTTTTGATATAATTTTTTATGGCTTATATAATTAATATAACTATCTAATTCCAGCTACTAACGATGAAACTAAATTATTATATCATTTAATATGAGTTTACCTTCTTATCCCCATCTTAAATTTATTCGTTAAAATATTATTATTTTATTTCAAATATGAGGATATCATTCCCTCATAGCATTTTAAAATTATAATATTTACACATCAACCATAAGTTTTATCAAAAAAATCATGTGGAAAACACCATATTCTAAAACAATATTCAATAATGTCATGAATATATACATTATATTCCTCATAATAACTATTCTATTCTAAATGAACTACATTAGAGCACCAAAATTATATTTATAAGGAAAATATTTTTTTATCCTTGAAACATTTAATGCATTTTTTACAAAGCATAAACTTGGTGTAATGGCCACTCATTTGAAAAATGATCCATATATTATTATGATTTTATATAGCCTCATGAACAATGGACTTATCATTCCATTTTTTTGAAATATGTTTCCCTTTTCCATGTAGATATATTGGTAAATACATGACATCCTACTTCTAATGAATGTTCATTCCTCATGTTCTCCACATGTCTTTTCTTCATTCTCTAGTCCATTCTCGAATGTTTCAAATAAAAAAACCTTCTCAACCATTTAACATACATACATTATTTTATTCCCCATTATTTATACAACATCACCCCAAATATCTCTACACAATGACATTTTTACATATTAGTCCTTAAATATTGATAATTTTAATTTTTAAAGTAAAATATTGTTTTATGAAATCAAACCCAATGAATAGTGTTGATCTCAAATTCCCTTGAAATCCATTGAAAAAAATAATAATAATTTCACATGTGGTTAGAAATGTTGGCTCAGACTCTCCATCATACTGAGAATAAAAATATGCAATATAATTTAATTTATTATTAAATGACTTCTGAAGTTCATTATAAAACTTTTATTCATACCAAACGTCAGAGTCAAATATAATAATAATTGGAACTCCATGTATCATATTTATATACTTTAGATATAGTTAATAAATTGGATCTAAATACATAATATCTTGAATCTGAAGAAAATGTGTATATTTACTCAATTGATGAATATGAACCCAAATCATATTAATACCTCAAGATATATTTGGAAATACTACCATGAAATCTGTTGATATATATTCCAATATCTACTCCTAAACTATAAAATGTTAAAAAATCCATTTGAAAAATGTCATTATTTTTTAATACGATGAGGTGTCAAAAATATCATGGTGAATTTTGCAATATAATTTTCATTCCATCCCACTACTAGTTCCCCAGAAGGTCACCTTACACCACAGTGTTTCTTTTATGAAATAATAATAGATAGTGATAAGCATCATTAAAAATATATTTCATAATATTGTAATCAAAAGGAACACATAACTATTAATGAAATCGTAAAAAATAATCACATCATTACTAAAATAAGAAAACATAACATCCTAAAAATATTTTAACTTTTTTATATAATAGTAATCATACTTTTGAGATAAATTTTTTATGTATGAAATTTTTGACTGCACTAAAACCCAAAAAGACATTGAATTTCTCTAGAACCACTAGATCATTGATAAAATTTGACAAATAAATAACAAATGGGAACATTCTAAACATATTACTATTAATGTTCCATTATTTTTTACTGAAATCATCACACACATTGTTTAATTTCCAATGATGTTTATTAATCATTCAATAACAATCATTGATCATCTCCAAAAATATTTTAACTATCATGCTTTATTATTATTGAGTCAATATAAACATTAATATTTTTTATCAGTATAAATTTAACACTTTACTTCATTCAAATGACAATTATGATATTGAAATATAAAAAACATGAAACAATTTTATATCATATATAGGGTAATTTTACAATTTAGTTTTCAATTGATTTGAAGAATAATATATTTCATAAGCATTATTCACTATCAGAAAACAAATTACATTCAACGAAGAATCATTGTAGTTGAGAAATATTAATTTCTGGAAGGTAGGTATAGAACTAGAGCATATTCCAATCATCTTAATATTTCTTAAATATAATCATCACATTCTGTTGGCCATATGAATGTGTGCCATTTTCAAGTTAACATAGTCAATGATCTAGATAATGAAGAAATTTTTTCAATATTGAGACATTACTAACCTACTAATATATGAAAAATGTTGATAGTGGTGATATTTTTGGGTCGTTTCCATTCATAAATAGATTTTACATTAGTAGCGTAAATTGTTATGACATTATTAGAAATAATATGTACAAATAATTAAATTTATTGAAACCCAAAACAAAACACAATAAATATCACATATTGTTTATGGTTTAAAAAAATCCATAACATAATTAATATTACTAGTATGTTTTCGAATATACCAAGACTTCATTTATAAAGACAACCACGGACATTTCAATGAAACCATGAAAATAACTATTCATATGTTATATAAATATCGTAGGATCATTTGAAAAATTTGGTGGCATAAATAAAAAACCATAGTGCCAGTATTTAGTTAAAAATGTAGACTTCTATATTTCATAATTATTTAGAATTTGATGATTGTAGCTAAACCCCAAGTCAATCTTCAAAAAAAATCCTTTTCCATTTATCTGATTAAAAAATCATCAATACAAGGAAAATGATTATTTTTTGTAACAGTGGGGTTATAAAAAGTATATACAATGCATTGTATCGTGGGAAAATATTTCATTGTAACAAACATTGACCACTCCATAATGATGTGGAACATTAAATGAATCATTATCATATAATTTCTATAATTTCTTATTAAATTATAAAATATCCAACTATGAAATATTATATGGGTATTTTGAAAGAGGTATTACATTTGGAAGAACATTAAAAATAAATTTGACATCAATATTAGAAATATAAATATTAAAATCATATGAAAATACATCCATTTATTCATTCACTATATGATCACCACTAATTTGAAAATTTGGATTGTATTTCAGCAATATTGTCTCCGTAACATACATTTCCATCTTAATAAATATCTATTATTTTTGGTATATTATTAAAGGATTAAATAAATTGAATAAAAATTTATAGTCTCTAAAATCATTCTTAGCATGATAGAAGTAATGATAATAAATACATAAAATGATATCAGACACTACTATGGAAAGTACAATACGATTTATAAGAAAGTACATCTTACTAATTACAATGAAATTATTCTTTTAAATGATTATTTAATACATAATTCTATTGTTTTCATCAAATGTTATATATTAATTTTATAATGTCATATTAACAAATTTAATGAAAATTTTTCAGAAATAAAAGAATGTGATGATATATAGTCAAATAATGTATTTCAATTATTTTAATAGAAAAGTATTATATAATTCAATACATCAATTAATATATCATAACCAACTATAGGTGTAATGAAATATTTTTTTCAACTCCTATTTTTTCCATTGATCATGACAATTTCGAACATGAGTTAGTAGTATCAGGAACATGTTAAAATATAAGACAATTAATTACAACTAAAACAAAACACTCTTGGATGCCTATGAGTTACAACATTCATTATTTTTTGAGGAATATTTTTCATTCAATCACAATCCATATGGACAAACTATCCACATCGATAACACTTCTTTGATTTCATAAGACATTCTCCAGGTACAATCTAACCTCCCATACAAAAAGTTTGGATCATATTTTTCTAACATACATATTTCATTATTGAATATTTCCATGTCCCCAATTATCACTACCTCTTCATAAATTCATTATTATGAGAAACATAATTGTAAAAATAATCTATATCATCTTTTTCACAAAAACAAAACTACATTCTCAATGCTTTTAAATTTATATGTCATCCAAATATCTTCATTTAAAAGGTTTCAATAATAATTAAAATCAATTAAATTTACTACCACTTTCCCCAAAAAAATTAACAATAATACATTTCCAGTATTGTAAAATTGTCATCACATGTTCTGATAAAATAATCAAATTATTTACATGATTTTATTAATTTTTTTTTAATCTGCCATTGAGAAAAAATAGGTAAATATTTCCCATAGAAAAATCCTATTAACAATTCTAATAACATTGAATAAATATTATCATTCACTTTATTATTGATATCCTATGAATATGATCGATCATATTCACCTTCAAAATAATAAATAGAAAGGGTAAGGATTTTAACTTCCCAACATCCACTAACTACTAATATATTCCCTAGTGCAATGATCCATACATTGGATACAAAAGGTTTAGATGATCCCCAAAATAATGGGGGATTATTCTGTAATAAATTCCACACAATGGACATTTTTCATCATGGAAGATAATTTTCTTCTCTTGCATGGATACCAAAACCAATAATAACTTCTGTAAATTGATCCATCAATGAAATAAACTATTATTTTCCTATTCCAACCATCTCACGATGTTGGTTTGGAAAAGAAATTCCATGGAAGTCTTCCCATTATATATTTCTTATTTACTATATAAAAAACAATTCTGAATAGATTTAGTTTTTATTATGAAACATTATAATCAAAAAATGATATATCATTTCATCATGTACTTAAGATAAAACATCTCAATGGATTTATATTAACCATATACTAGCCTATAATGTAATATATACCTCCCTATTATAAACATTATAAGGACCCAACCATAAACATTTGATAATATTGAGTCTTATGTCATGAATTTATTCTCATACATTTTAATATCATTTTAGGTTTAGTTTTCTGTAGAATTGGGTCATTACTCAATCATAAAAAACCATATAAAACAATTTGGACACTTTTTTTCATTATCCATTTTTCCGAAATATAAAATGCAAATAATAACTACGTTTATTTTCATGAAAACTATTCATGACATTAAAATTGACATCATCCTTTACCATAACCATCCATAAATATGGTGTAAATATTTTATAAATGTTATATGTTTACTAAATTTTCATTAATGAAAAAAACAGAAATAGCATTAGTCTAGTAAATGTCATAAATACTAATGAATTTTTTTTCAAAAAAATGAATCATTTTTCCTAGTCATGGAATTGTCGTTCCATTAAAAAGGACATATATTTAAACTGTTGAAACAATTTCAATTAATAATCATTTGATAGAATAAAAACATAATGTATTTTTATTGGGGAATCATCTAATTATAGCCTTATATAACCCTTAAAATTGAAAAAACTATATGACAATCATCTTATATAATTATCTATGAAAATAATCATAACCCATGTGTTGGAGCATTATTTGTCTATACGTATCATATAATCTAATATAGGATGACCTGAAACTATATAGGTTCTCCCATAATATATAATTTATATTAACCACAATATGAATAAAATAAATTTATTCATTAAATTTCAATTAAAAAATATTTTTCAGGCTCATTAAATTTGTATGAAAATTACATTTCGATATCAAAATACTATTTTCATTTAAGACACCAATTTCAATACAAAAATACCTTAAATGTAAATGATTATTTTTTATTTAATAAAAAATAAATTCATGTAAATTTAATACATAAATCAAATAATAGAATCTATAGTGGAATATGTCATTTTCAATATTTTCTTTAATATTTCGACATTACATTTTTCAGTTATAAAATTATTTCTTATAAAAAAAATAATAATACAAGAAAATATTGAAAATAATTTAAAAATACATATAGAATTTAATTTTTTAAACATTTATAACCATATAATTAAAATCAGAAAATACTTTTATAATCACGGATAATAAAAAGGATGAGTTGGAAGGACGACATTAAAAAGCGAATGTTTTTAAAGAAATGTACCTTATCAACATAGAAATATTTGATCCATAATCCCCTTGAAATTATAAAATTAAAAAATAAATTAAAGAACATTTGAATATTGAATTAATTATATAACACATCAAATGGGAAATATATACACATTATAAAATAATTTAGATGAAATACCATAAATTATGTTTCAATAAAAGGAAAATGATGTGAAGTCCATCAGTTTGAGTCTAGATCATCATATATGTTTTATCATCTGAATAATAAAATTTTGAAAAAACATTAAATATCTAAATAAAAATTGTAATTTTATTTATCCCCTTTATTTTACATGATACCATGTAATATACCATTACATAATCAATGAATTTTATATTGGATATTTCGATGATATTTCACTTCTAGTTAAAATATGTTCTTGGTAGGATTAATATGGTAAAATATTAATTTATTTTAACAAAATATTTAATAATCATCAGAAAGAAATTATCTTATAAAAATAAATTATACTTTTGAGAAAATTTATGAAATATTTTTTTCAGAATGTATTTATGTTACAATCGGGGAGACTATTTTTCATAAGTATGCATGTGCGATGTTTTCAATTCTTAATTACCATTGTGGGATTGAGAAAATTAATTTTCTACCTTTATGTAATGATTATAATATCATATACACAACATTAGATCATTAAATATACATATATGGATCATACATATGGTGTTGTGCTGAAAAATGTTTCATGACCCTTCTTGAAGGTGGTTATCCTCACATTCAATAAATGTATTATCATTTTTCTATGAATGGACCATTATGAAATAGAAACACTACAAAAAACATGGTTTAGCGGCGGTTTTGTGGCGGCGGTCCACAAAACCGCCGCTAAACCTTTTTCGGTGAAGGTTTCGCGGCAGTTTTTAATAAACCGCCGCGAAACCCGAATTATTTTACACAGACGCCGACCCTTTCCCCCTTCCCCTTCGTGATCCCTAACCCTCACGACTCCGCACACCCCGCGATGCTGGCGACTCCCCACCCCCCGCGCTGCCGACACCTCCTCACCCCCGCGCTCTCCGGAAAAACCCGCACCCCCCGGCGCCCCCTCAACCACCGGCGACCCCCTCGACCACCGGCGAC
This sequence comes from Viscum album, assembly GCA_963277665.1. Lineage (NCBI taxonomy): Eukaryota > Viridiplantae > Streptophyta > Magnoliopsida > Santalales > Viscaceae > Viscum > Viscum album. The sequence continues at coordinate 1,609,488,660 of OY728131.1, read as the reverse complement.
CCCCGCGCCCCCCGTGCCCCCTGCGCCATTGGAAAATCTAGGTCCTACTACGCTTGGTGGAAGGTTGGTTTCTTTATCATATAGTGGGACATACTTGTGTGATTGAAATTAACTGAATGGAAATTCCATTTATCTAAAAAATATGCACTTCTAAATCTTGATAAATGCAGGTCTTCACCAAAACAACTGGAGGATATTCCTCCCCCTTAATACATGGGCAGTGTAATTTATTTTAATTTTTTTTCGAGCATATGAAAATTTTTCCACTTCCTTTTTGATAAATTATATATCATGTTTTTCTTTATTATGTTCTTATAATGAGTTTTGTTTGCATAATACAAGATACTATTATGATTCTCAATTTTATTTTTCTTATCTATATGACATTTTTATGAACACTTATATGTATATTTTTATACTTTGATTATACATTGTTTATGTTGTGGAAATGAAGGTATTTAATGATGGTCGTTGATGAAAATATGGAAGAGGTGTCTTAAGTGGGGCTGACTTTCACAAAAAACTGCATTGGAAAGAGAAATACAAGGGAGTCAATATAGACAACATCTTAGGCTTGTGGTTCCTCTTCATTCTCTATAACATTCTATTGCACTTTAATTTCTATTGGATTTACATCATCCAAAGATTAATGAACTTTTATATACATATTTTTACATTTTAGTAAATTTTTTGTAGTTTTATTGAATTGGTTTCATTCATAAATGTCTAAAAATTTCTTGTAAAAAATGGCCTGATAACTTTTATAACTTTATATGATCGCATGTTTTTGTGGATGTTGTGAATCAGGTGGGATTTGATATCAATATTTATACTATCCTTGAGTGGCTGTTTGTTCATCTATAGGTTAATTTTAAGATAGGATTGAGGAAGGAGGCATCTTTATGAAGACCTATAGTGTGATCAAGGGTTATTTTTAGTAGCACTTCATGACATCTAATTGGGTTACTAGTATTTTTTTCAATTCTATTCAGTTTTTAAGAAGTTCCATCGACTAGGGTGGTTATTATATCACGTGCAATCACACGGGGGTTGATGCTGGTTTTTTTTAAATTATGTAAAGGAAATAGCCATATATTGGTCTTCAAAGACCAAAAATCCAAAATTCCTTCATTTTTATGAAATATTATAAGCAAAAAGATTCACCCACCTCTCAAGGGGAGCCTCAAGATGGAAATATATGTCCTACATCTACTCTTTCCAAAATATAGTAGATTATAGAAAATTGATGAGGTGTTGGTCCTCCTCAATAATTCCCTGAACAAATTATCATGATACTGGGCATTGATGATATTTCATTATAGATGTTGTGAAACCATTATTTTGGACTGGTATTTGAGATAGATATAACATTTCTCTCCTTTTCGGTTTTCATTGAAGAACATATCTCTTTATTGTTGGGTTAGTTTTTCGTCAATCTTTAGGCTCAGATGTCTAATATTAACATGTATTCTATTCCTCTTATATCGGGTTTGGATGCGGAAGGTTGGGTATATATGTGCTCAAACCTAATTGAGTTATTCCCACACATGTCATGTATATATAGATAATGTACAAATTAGTTGTGTATTATGTTGGGAAAAGGGATAATTGGGTTTATTTGACCTTACATGGTGGTCGGTGATTATAGATCAATAGTCGATCTCTCTATAATTCATTCGTTTCAAATTATTGTCAGGATATGTAATATTTCTCTATTAGGTGTATATTTTTTCCATTTCTTTTCATATTACCTATTGTACTATTTTTTATTCTCTAAATTAAATAACATGATAGAATGCAAATATTTAGTTTATTTTCTCTTATTTTTATTATTATGAACATATTCATATATATGGTTGGGTGCATGCCTACATGTACATTATAAAGAGGCCTACCATTATAATTATTCATTCTCGTCACTTATCTTTAAAAAATGGCCTATGGTGGAAATAATTGGGTTTTGGTGGCCTAGTCTTCCACCGTGAGGAGGTCATTATTGCGTCGAGTCTTAAAAACCATAATGGGAAATAAAAACACATGGGTCATAAAAATAATGAAATATCTAAAAAATTATTTCAATTATGAAAAATATTCATGCCACCCTATCAACAAATACATGACTTAAATATTTCAAAATACCAACATATATTCCTATGATGTAGACATTGTTTTTGGGAGATGCAGATAGATAGAGAAGGGGAAGGGGAATAAATTATATGGTTAGGAAGAAGTATATGTAACCAACACATCAAAAAGGTGATGTTAATGTCAAATAGGACATCATTTGATTATAAACTACTTGCATCAACCTTGGATGAATTCCTCTACAATATCATTCATGGCCATGGTTGGGGTCAAACATGTAGTATTATTTCCATTATGTATGACTACATTTAATGTTACCTTTACATTGTTCTTCATTTATTTTTGGATTCTTTGGTTAGATTTTGGAGATTATTTACACTGAATCATTGTATAAATCATCTGATCAGATAATTATTTTTCTCAAAACTGATATGAGATGTCTCAACATTATTATCTCATGCTGTAACATGTCATTGGGTTAGAGGTACATCACCATTTATAATTTTTAAATAGTTTTAATTAAAATTAGATTAAGTTAAGATAATTTGTTGATTAACTTGGTTCAACTTCATAGGTAATATTTTTGGGATAAAGGTTGGAGTTCACCACAAATAATACATAAGTGGTTGGTTATTATATAGGTGTGATGAGGTGGGCTGGTGATTTTTAGGCAATTATTTCTTATTGGTTTTAATAGAAATAAATTATAATTTTTATAATAAAATTATATAATTAACTATAAATTGTATATAATTATGTATTTGGTGTTGTGCCTTGAGATAGGTACTAAAGACATGATTTCAGATTTAAAAAATCATAGACAAGAGTTATATGGTTGTTCTAAAAAAGTGAAAAAAATAGAATTGATGTGAGTAGTCCTTTTGCATTTCCCATTTGTTTATGAATTTGATGTATGTATGTGTTTTACATTCTCACCACTATAGTGATCAAACCCTTTTAAAAAATTAATTTTTTTTATTAAAATAAAATTCTTATAAATGAGATTAATAATGTTTCAATGTCTAAGACAACCCTTGAATAAAAAACTGGTTCTTTATATGTCGATGGTTGAAGACATGATTATAAATGTCTGACTTGTAATACTCAAACCTAGATAGGTGACACTTCGATGAATAAGGTGAACATAGTGGCCCTCTTTAAAGTTTGTTGTGTATGAAACCATTGAGAAACATCATTCCTCTTGGAGGACATCTAAGGTCAAGCCTAAACAATCACATAATGTCTCAGGTTTAAAATGCATTATGATCAGTTTCGATCAAACATCAATGGGGTGTTGTTTGAGGCATCATAAATGTGTGATCGATAGTGTCATGATAAGTGTGTAGCCTGATATTCTTATTGCTCCTCAATGAGGTGTTGACGCTGTCTCCTATGGAACAGACGTGTTCTATTGGTCTGAAGTGGTAAATGTGATCAAAGAATCATCTTTATTATATTATGCATACTCTATGATAAATGGTTCATCTTTATTATATTATGTTTCTGTAATCTTACACTATCGTATATTTTTGTGTAGGCACATTGTGATATACATGGATAGAAGCTGTATAACATTATCGAGGAACACACCTCAATATGTTAAGGGTTTGAATGAGTTTTTAGATTTTTCAATTTCTAATCGATCCGTGGAAGGGAGAATAAGATGTCCATGTCCTAAATGTAAATTTAGAACATGGTTGAAGAGGGATGAAGTTTATGAACATTTAATACTGAAGCAATTCCCTGATCAATATTTGTGTTGGATTTGGCATGGAGAATCAAACAATACATAAAGATTGAGGACTGATGTTAATCCATAGAATGAGGTCCCAAGTTTGTCGCCAATGGAAAATGAAATGAAAAACCTCATAAATGATGCATTCGGCACTGCAAGACACCACTATGAGCATCAAAACATATCAGAACAACCAGAAGATGATGCTACAAATTGCAACGTGACAAGTGATGTTTTTGAGACTGTAACACAAGCAAATCAAGATTGTAACATATCATTGGATCCTCCTCTTGATTCTGTGGAGCCAAATGTAAGGGAAAATTTCAGTGAGGAAAATGTGTTTCATGATTTAGTTGACGATGTAAATCAAGAGTTGTATAGTGAGTGTTTGAAATATTCAATGATTTCATTTCTGCTGAAGTTGTACCATATGAAATGTCTTTGTGGAATTACAAATAAGGCAATGTCTATGTTATTGGAATTGATTCGTGATGCATTTCCTGAAGCAAAAATCCCAGAATCGTTTTATGAGATGAAAAAAGTTGTAAACAATCTTGGTCTGAATTATACAAAAATACATGCGTGTCCCAATGATTGTACGCTTTACTGGGGAGAGGATTCAAGTAGACAGAATTGTAAGAAATGTTCTTCTTCTAGATGGAAGTCAAAGGGTAATGTTGGAAGTATGACTGAACATAATTTCATGGAGAAAAAGAAAAGGAACACACCTGCAAAAGTTATGCGTTACTTTCCTTTGAAGCCTCGATTGCAAAGATTATTCATGTCATCAAAAACCGCTGAACACGTGAAGTGGTATGCTGTAGATAATAACAATGATGGGTTAATGAGACATCCACGAGATTACCAATCATGGAAGACATTTGATTCATTACATCCAGATTTCTCAGCTGATCCTAGGAATGTTCGATTGGGATTGGCTGCCGATGGATTCAACCCATTTGGGACTTTTAGTACGAGTTATAGCATTTGGCCAATTGTTTTGATCCCTTATAATCTTCCTATGTGGATGTGTATGCAACAAACATCTTTTATCATTTCGATGATTAATTCCTAGAAAAAAAATGCCTGGAAATGATATTGATGTATACCTGGAGCCTTTGATTGAATAATTGTAGGAGTTATGGAGCAACGGTGTTGAGACATTTGATGTTTTTTCTAAAACAATGTTCAAAATTCATTCTACGTTAATGTCGACCATTAGTGACTTCCCTGGGATTGCGAATTTATCTGGTTGGAACACTTATACGGGTTTTTCATGTCCCGTTTGTAACGTTGATTTCGAGCCCAAACGGCGACCTCACAGTAGAAAATGGTGCTTCTTGTGCCATCGAAGATTTATTGATGCATCTCATAGATTTCGGCTGAACAAATCAAAATTTAATGGTTCCATTGATCGTAGACCACTTCCAAAGTTGTTAACCGGTTCTGAAATATTGACACAGCTTGAAAATGTTAAAACAGAATTTGGGAAGGTTCACCATTTGAATGATAGCGGAAAACGAGGGTGAAGTGCATCATCAAGTGAAATCAGAATGCAATAATGGAAGAAAAAAAGTATATTCTTCAAACTTCCGTATTGGGAATTTAATTCATTGCGCCACAATCTTGATGTGATTAATATTGACAAGAATGTATGTGATAATTTGATTTTCACATTACTTAATGAGCATGAAAAGTCGAAGGATCATCTCAATGCTCGCAAAGACTTACAAGTAATGAACATAAAACGTGATCTCTGGCCATATGAGAAGGAAAAGTATGCTACGGCCATTTTTTCAATGAAAAAGAGGGATAAAGATACGTTCTTTCAAATTTTAAAGAATGTGAAGGTATCTGATGGGTATTCGAGTAACATCTCGAGGTGTGTTGACTTGAAGAATCGTAAGTTATATAGATTGAAAAGTCACGATTCACATATTTTGTTACAACAGTTACTACCATTGGCATTGCATACATTATTACCTGAAAAAGTTACTGTTGTTATACTCCAATTCTGCACATTTTTCAGGAAATTATTTGAGAAATCTCTACATCCATTTCAGCTTGACAACCTACAGGAGAGGTTTGTATTGACCCTTTGTGCAATGGAGATGATCTTTCTTCCATCGTTTTTTACTGTCATGATGCATTTAACTGTGCATTTGGTTGACGAAGCTAAATTAGGATGCCCCGTTTATTATGGATGGATGTATCCAATTGAGAGGTATTTTATTTATATGTTTCCAGTTAAGTAAACAATTTTTGGTATTTAAATAAATGCATAATATTATTTTTCTTTTCACAGATATCTTGGGCATTTGAAAGCATACGTGAGAAATAAAGCTCAACCAGAAGGCTCTATTGCTGAAGGCTATTTGGTCGAGGAGTGTCTCACCATTTGTTCCAGATATTTGAATGATATTGAGACAAGATTTAATCGAGTTGGACGTGTTGACGACACATCAACTCATTCTCAAATGCATCATAAATCCAAAATATTTCCTGCTATTAGCCGATCAGTTGGGAGGACCTCATACGCGACACTAACAGAATTGGAATTATTACAGGCACATAGATATGTGCTTCTGAATAGTGAAATTGTAGATCTATTTATTGAAGAGTTGAGGATACAAACAAAGAGACGAATGAGAGGCCGAACACAAAATGAAAAAGATATAACGAAAGCTGTGAATAAAGAGCTGGTAGAATGGTTTGCACGACGTGTAAGTTTATAAATATTGCAATAAATACGAATATTAGTTTGACACATACAATTTTCAAATCTATTTTTTTTTTCAGATCATGAATACTGATACTCAAGCAGACTTGTCATAAGATTTTAATTTTCTTGCTAGAGGTCCTCTAAAAAAAGTTAGAAAGTTCGGCGCTTATAATGTGAATGGTTTTAGATTTCGTACAGTCGATCGAGAAGTGGGTTTGAAAACACATAATAGTGGTATATTGACATTTGCTGAAGTGGAATACTATGGAAAGCTGCATGATATTATTGAATTAAACTACCACATGCATTTTTCTGTTGTTTTATTCAAATGCAAATGTGTCGATATTATCAGAAGTGTTAAAAGATATTCCTTTCAATTTACTTCTGTAAACATCTCTCGCTTGATGGATGTTGGTGATCGTGAACTGCATGATCCATATATCTTAGAATCGCAGGCAAAAATGGTATATTATGTGAATGATGTTGTGGATGAAGGGTGGAGTGTAGTTACTCACGTAATACAAAAAGATTTGTATGATATGGGCGATGAAGTGGAAGATTTGACCTCTACAATTGAATTTCATCAACAACAGGAAGCCGAATTATTTGTCCATCATGATATTGAAAATATTAGTCTAGAAAAGATGAATGAAGTGGATGAAGCAATGGAGCAAGAAACGACATGATTGAAGGTGAAAATGATTGGATGTACAATTATTTATTCATTCAGCAACCACTTGATTCATTTCTGTAGTCATTCATTATCTTTGTTATATATATTTTGTTTGTTAGTATTGGGAATCTATTATCATTTTTAATTTTTTTTCTGCATAAATTTTTTGAAATATATATTCTGAACATAATTTTATTTGATTAAATGACAGGAATGCCAAGGAAGAAGCGTTACACCATTCCTTCTACTTCTGCGACAAATGACGATCTGTATGTCCCCACGACATCTGAGGCAGCAGCTACCTACATCCCTGCATCATCTCCCCCTGAACCATCTCTGACACCATCAGTGGATGCCTCATTAGAGGATGAGTCATCGCCTCCCCCTACAAAAGCCTCAACAGTGGGGCAGCGACACGCCCCTTCCAGTTCATCACGGAAATTCTAGAGGATCACAGTCATAGGTACAAATTTTAATTAAAAAAATTTATTGCATTTTGTTTATAGTAATTGTCTTCTCATTGCAGATGAAAACAATGCAACATTGGAAAAACACATAAAAAGTTCTGATGTTTGGAACATGCATGGAGAGAAGATAGTGGTGCCATTTGATTCTTATGGGGTCTCGACGGATGACGCCACCGGTTTACTTGGTCAGATTATAGGTCAGCTGGCAGCGGAGCCCATTTCCCTGCCTATTTCATATGATGATTCGAGGCATATGCCTCCAAACTGGAAAAATGAAGTTTATGATTCTCAGATAAAGGTAATTTTATTACTTTATGGTTTAATTTAATGTCATGTTACTAATATATTCAAAATGAATTTCTGTATACAGATGTTCTTCCACTTTACCATTGCTGATGTGATAGCACGGAAGTGGACATTGAAAAATCTTGGAAAAAATTGAAAGATTTCAAATGGAGGTTGTGGTGTGATGTCAATGATACTTCGTTGACCTTGCAGCAGATGTATGAGAAGCTACCCAGTGGGATACCGAAAGAATAGTGGAAGGTTTTTGTCGATAGACATCGTGATGAGAAGCGGATGGTATTGAAATATATATTATTATATTATCCTCATTTTACATTTATACATGTACATGAAGAGGAGATAGAAATTGAATACAATACTGTTAAATTGAATTTTATTTATTTCAGGATCTCTCAAGACATAATGCTTCAAACCGGGGAAAGTAGGTCATCCCACACACTGCGGGTTCAAAAAGCTTTTCAAGAAGCCAAATGTCATTGGTAATGTTTTAATTAGTGTAAATATTTATAAGATAATATTATCTATTTAACATATTTAATTGTTGATTTATCTTTGTTTAATGCAGTCATAGAGTTTAGGACATGACGCATCCCGAACAGAACTGTGGCTAGATGTTCATAAAAAAGAAATGGAAGTTTTGTTAATGAACTTGCTAGAGAAGTTGGGGTATGAAGTCAATTATTTATTATAATAACTTAATATCAGTTTTCACTGTGTTAATATATATTGATATTTGATATATAGGTAAAAATTAAAGAAATATGGGATGCCAATCCTGGGAAATCCTACTCAGTCTCCCAGGATGACCTGGTTGGTAATGTCCTTGGGAAGGAGCATCCTGGTAGAGTGCACGGGATGGGTTTGGGACTTGTACCATCTGAGGTCTTTCGCATGCCATTAGGGATTTCGGCTACATCTACTCCTGCTTATAGTTATTTCATACCTGAAGATGCTCAGAGGAAGATGTCTTCTCTACGAAACACAGTTCACCAGCAGGGGGATCAGATATCTGGTTTGCAGAAAGAGTTGCTTGAAATACGTCAGTATATGAGCAGATATTCCCCCGGTGGTAGTGCATCGGGTAGTGGTGAGCAGGTAAATCACAAAAAAATCAAAATCATTTAGTTTGAAAACTTTTATTGGTTTTAAGTTTTATTATAAATATGCAACAATATTTAATTTTCAATATAATGTTCTTACAGGTGGCAGCAGGTGGTGGAGATGAAGGTGGAGAGGGTGACGATGCAGCATCAGATGATGAGTAGTAGTATTGTTAATGTGTTGAACAAGTATGATAACGGTTGGTTTGTATATGTAACATTTATGGCACATAGTTTCCACCAAACATTTCCATATATGTAACCCATATTAATACCATTTATACTATATAGCAGCATTCGGGTAGCCCCATTTTGTAAGCTCGATTCATAAATGGATTGTGTGTTCTGACAGGCTGGTCGGGTTGGTTTTATCTTTTATGACAAATGTTATGAAGTTTGTGAGTGTGAATCAGATAAGTGTCAAATGTGCGAATAAGGTGAATCTAACCTAGTTCTCCTATGAGAAGTTGGTCTATCTATTCTTTTCATGACCAGGACACTTCTAATTTGGGGAACATCGTGTCAGATATAGTAAAAATGTCCTTCTAGGTAGTAGAAGTGATGGAAGTGTCTTAGAGGTGATGGAAGTGTCTCCAATCTTCTGATAATATTTATACTCACTTAGTGTACTCTTGCTTATCAACGAGCATGTCCCTTATCTTTATGTCATCCTCGATGCACTAAGAGAGCATCAGTTATATACCGAGCTAAAGCTATCAAGTGTTATTCTTTTTTAATAAATAGGTTTTATCAATTTTTCATGCGGGATGCATGGTTTTTATTGAGGCATGGTTAGTTCTTGTGTGATACCTGAGTTCCTGTGTACGAATGCCTTGGACAAACTTTTGGACACCAACCATTTCCTTTGACTTGATCACTAGATGAATGTCATTATAGGCTCAGTCAATGATCTTATGTGGATGTATTGGTCTTTTACCAATATCTCACTTGTAAACTTGGAGTATGGACTACCTAGGGATTGTTACTTGGACTCTAACTTGATGGTCTTATTTTATCCCAATCTTATCGTCAGACTCAAAAGTGATGTTTAAAGGGTAATGATTATAGTGGGATGGATCTAGGTTCCACCGTTGTTCATGCTGGGGAACAATGTATTAAATGGTTAGGTGATGGAATGACTACGAAATTTCATTGAATGTCAGGTATGGGGTTATGTGAATGTGCTTGTGGTAAACACGGGATTTCATAGAGGAAGGAATTGTGGTTCATGTTGTGATATGTGAGTCATCTAAGCTGAGTATCTTGGGAATGGTTAGCTGAAAGTGGATTGAATTATTATAATTCTTCTTAGATGTATATAGGTGAAAGTATCCATTTAAATCATGTCACTTGGCTAATGTGGGTGTCATGAAAGGGTCGAAAATGTCTTCTGAGAAAGATTGCATGACTGGTTTTAGTTCGGCTGATTGGAATTTGACTATTTCTTTATAGTAAGGTCCCTATTATGGCCTCAGAAGTATTTAGGATTTCCCAATTAGAGGAAAAATTGCAATATTATCATTTGAAATCTTTGGATATTCTTTATAGGAAATTACAATGGTGGAGAATACTATGGTTCATAATTTTCTGTTAATGTTAAAACCTATGGTGGGGAGCACCATCGGTTGGATGCTTAAAGGGATGACGATGTGATAATTTATCTAGTTGAACGGGACTTGGTAAGCACCAAAAATATCAAGATTGGGTGGTATGATAGGGGCACACTGTTTGTCTAAAACTGGGCGAACCTGTAGTAGAAAACCATGTGGTTGGAGTAGGTGAGAAGAAGTGCCCCACACGGGCTGCGCACAGTTTTCCAAACTGTGTTCCTAGCTCACATGGTTAGTGACACTTAGGCATTATTATCACACAATTAATTACACATTTGTCACATGGTTAGGGTAAACTATGTGGGGAAACAATGTGAGGTAGGATTCCTAAGTAGTGGGAGTCTCACGGTTGGTGTACGGTTTGGAAATTCATATAGCCAAACCATGTGAACTATTCTTAAGGGTGAAATTGCCATTTTTCCATTAATAGGTTAAATGTTTTAACTCCCTTTCTTTCCTCCTCCTTCTTCTCCAGCATTCACAGCTCCCTCCTCTATGGGTATCTCCACCTCCCTCCATTAGGATTTGATGGTTCTCCTTCATCCATCATCAGATTTTATCACCATCGATCCCTGATTTATCAAGGTACAATATCTTTTCCCCTATTTTCAGGGTGGATGTATCTTTCATAGATTTCTTCCCTTAGGGATTTTAGTTATTTTATTTATTCATGTACTAATGTGTATCATGCTAACTACTATATGTATACTATTTTTTAGTTTTTTATCTTCATCTGGACATGAAATCATGGTTGTAAATTGTCATTGGCCTTTTATATTTAGTTTATATTATTCATCCAATGCTTTGTCTTTCATTTATTGTTGATTTAATTATTGTATGTTGTTTCTCTATTTATTATACCGATATCCTACACTACCAAGAAGGGGGTCGAGATCCCCATGAAACCTAGGTGATCTCTATATTCTGGTTTGATTTATTTTTCAGGGCAGTGGTGTAGTAGAAACAAATTTTTTTTTCTAGTTCAGCATTTATCGGCGGTTTTAACCGCCTCTAATGCCATACTTGGAAGCATTTAGCGGCGGTTTTAACCGCCACTAAATATATTACGTTTATATTTAGCGGCGGTTTTAACCGCCGCAAAATAGGCGCACCAAACGGCATAATTTTGCGGCAGTTAAAACCACCGCGGATATAAAAGTGTGGCAGACCCATAAAACCGCCGCTAAATGGAGAGAAACCGCTGGGAAATGAGGCATCTATGACAAATTTTTTAAACCGCCGCGAAATAGACAAAACTGCCGCTAAAATATTGCCGACGCCAAGTTTAGCAGCGGGTTTTTTAAACCACCGCCAACCCATTTAGCGGCGGTTTAAACCGCCGCTAAGGGCTGCTTTTGTTGTAGTGAAATAATTTATATATTTTAAGAATGATAATTATGCTATTAATACCATAATTATTTGATGTATATCACATATATTCTTCATATTTGACATTATTATCTTCCATGTAATGAGATAGTGAATAACAAATCACATCATTTCACAAGGCATTTGTACGTCGTACACATGATTGATGTTATCATATTACATTAAAAATTGAAAGTAAATAAGTATATATGATATTAAAAATAAATATGAATATTTATTTTATAAATAATATATATCTATATATATTACATCCATCATCATTCCCATCCATGAGATGAATTAATAAGAAAATTAATGACATCTATTCACGAAATAGTAGTCCCCCATACATATGAATTAAGGTTTCATAATCTATTTCATGTACGTGTATATTGATTTTGATTAGTACATATAAATAATAATAATCTCTGTGTATGTATAAATATAAGGTAATTATAGGAACAAGTTTTATGAAGAATTTAATGGGTTCGTAAATGAAATTAAATAAAAAACATGTTGAAATTCATTACTAATATTCAGGTAACATAATATAGATTACTCCAATAAAATTAATCAGATAGAATACTGAAAAAATAAAATATCTAGGATGAAATGATTTATATAGGTATGTGATATTTTTCTTTATTGGAAAAATCATTCTGAATTTATTCTTTATAGGGGAGTGGAGAGAGGGTGTCTTTATTTTAATTTAGGTTAGTAGCCCACATATAATTACATACAAGGAAGAGGTATTCCCACAATGGTCACAACCTAAAAGGGTTCAAAATGGATTATTTTTTAAACATCTACACAATAATGTTGTAATATTTCTAGAAATTATATTTTATAAATTATTTAGGTTCTTTTAATAGTTATCAATTTAGATTTACCCTTTGGTAAATGAATTTCTACCTTATCCATAATAATTAGTTTTTATATATTTTTTTCATTTTGGTGGAAAATTTAATTGAACAGATTAGATAAATTATTTTATTAATTTTAATATTTGAAATTAATTTCTCTAAATTAATTTGGTAAAAGTGGAAATTTTTAATTTCAAAAAAAATATGGATGCGTTGAAAAGGCGGGATTCTATGAAGTGTATTTTTTTATGAAAAAGATTTTTTATATTAATTAAATTAAATAAAAAAAAAATTTAAAAATATAAAATGATTTTAATATATATATACTATACATGTTATAATTATTATGTTTAATACGAATTGTTATATTGATTAATCAAAATGATGAGGCCTAAAACATTTGAAAATTACGTTAAGAAAAATTTTGTTTAAAATGAAAAAAATATTATAATTAAAGAATAAATAATAATGATTGAAAAGAAAATATGTTGGTAATATATATATAAATTATAATTAATTTACTTAGAATGTTATTCCATTTTTTTTAAAAAAAAATTCTTAAAATAAAAAAATTAAATGAACTTTCTTTACAAACATAAATATTTTTAATTGTTCTATATTAAATTTAATATTTTTGAACAATTATATTTTATTACAAAAATAAAATACTATAATTTAGAAATTAAACATGTAATCATTTATTTATAATAAATGATATTATTGAAATGTATTTTATTATAGATTTTAGAATTACATAATATTATTTTATTGAATATAAAATTATAGTTTATTTTAAAAACTATTAAAATTATGTTTTCTATAATTTTTCTAGTTTTTAAAATTTTAATTTGAACTACTTAATGAATCTTCATATTTTTGGATAGATCTATGTTAAATATCATGATCACCCAAAACCATTTTCATTACCACATTGGATGGTATTGAAGTATATCAGAAAATTATTTATACTATAACATTATATTTTCAATAGTAATTAATAATGTGATTAATTTCAATATATATTTCTCTATATGTGTACATCAAAATCATCAGTTTAAATATTTATTCATATTAGTTTATCCAAGATGAAACACATACAATGACATATAAAAATACATCATTATCACATCATTCATCATTGTGGGAACCAAATCCCTAAAATGGAAATATAACACAACATTTTAATCATAGTTAATCAGGGGATTGAATCGTCACTGATTATCTATTACTAAAGCACAGTGTAATCTTCATTAATCATATTTTTTCCATCAAGTGAATAATGTTGGAAAAAGATTTTGAAAAAAGAAAGAATAATATATTCTTCACACACCATCTTGATTATCATCCATTAAATGAGATTTATCATTAGTGTCTTATTAGATCTAGAATTTTAAGCATTTGTTATTTAGTTATTCTTATTTCATTAATCATGAAAAAAATTCCCCTATCCTATAACATATATTATCTTAATGATGGATTGATTCATGTACTATAACCGACGTCTCTAACACAGAACTATTTAATATTGAGATTGATCATATTTTATTACCTTCAATTTACTATAGATGGGAAAACATACACCAATTATATTATGTCCCAAAAAATTAAAATAATTAACTATAAAAGATTAATATATGTTAGGGTTTCAGAGTTATTATAATAACGATGATCATTATTACACACATAAACATGTTTTTATACATAAAAATGCACTTAAGACAACTCTGACGATTGAGAGGTCTAGTGTCTTCAGAAATTAGGAAAATTACCTAAAAACATAGAACATTGAATATAACATCTTTGTTGAAATATAATCTTACATGACCATAACATTCTTTTTACATAGCATTTCATGGTATAACCTGAGTACATGCATTATAGAAAGGTGAGCTATAAAGACCAATTAGGGAGTAAAAAAGAATAAAATAAATAATATAGTACATGGAATACAATAGGAATATCAACAAATAACAAGAGAAACATCAACAAGGAGGCACAATATAAAATTATTATCATAGCTTAGAAATTTTGAACGAAAATTGAAAATGATAGTAGTATGAGCCAAGGATCATTGCACATGGATCATAAGTAAACCCTCATTGCAATTTAATTATCCTGATTAATTCCTCATTCCACATTAATAATAATGAGTAAACCCTTAATTCACTTTACGTATCATGATATGAATCTTTACCCAATGAATTGGAGCTCTATCATGGAGCACCCTTTATAATCAATTAATTTCATGCATAAGTGATTCACATAGATATTACTACATGGATTATTTTAACATATTAATTTATTCCATTAATAAGATACGTGGAATACATAAATTTCTGTCCTCAAGAAATAAGTACATGATCATAAAGGTAAATAACCCAGATAGTGATATGAGTACGGTATTCACTTACATAATGATTTCAGCATTGAAATTTTGGTGTAACTTTGTAGCTGATCATGGTGAAATAGAAATTTTATTATGGGTTAATGAGTTAGAAATGGGAATATCATCATGTTTACATGAAATTTACATTATTGGGGTCATGGAACATAATATCCCAACATTTGTAAGGTAATTTAGATGTATAATATAAAATATTTTCTTGAATGTAAATGTGAAGATAGAAATTCCATACAGAATTTCAGTGTTGTAACACATGTACTTGGGATGAATTAATCAAGTATAAAGAGGCATATCATCATTCCAACATAATGAAGGTATTATTTGGAAGGTGTGGAATTAAATCAAATAATTTTTAATTGATAAAAGTGTATTTCAACATAATTAAATTTGGACAAAAATGAAAAGGAAATAATTTCCTTACTTGGATGTGTGATCAAAAAGGCTTGAGAGGGGTTTGTGAGAGGATTCATTGGAGAATGTGCATCCTTGGGAGGAATATAGATAAAGGAGGTAATGTTAGGGACGTTCTACAAGGGTTTTTAGTGAAGAGTAGTGGATGTTCAGGTTGGTTTATATAGGATAAGAGAGGGAATTCATTATTATTTTGGTTTTGGAGACTACGCATTAAACTAATCCAAACCAAAAACTATATAAAGAATTTTTCCCATGGTTTGTTCCAAAGGGGAGTGGAAAAAATTATATTACTTGTCCGATGGCCATACTTATTAACATACATGGCATGATTATGTATAGGAGAGTCACACTATTAAGGAAAACATTTTAAATTGTTAAAATGTTTTATAAGTATTTGATGGTCCACTAAGGATTTGAAAAATCAATCAAACATATATAAAATTAAATTATTTTTAAGGTAAAACATATATTTGTTGAAAATTCCATTTATAGTATTCTATTACATCATTATAGGGACATTATGTTCCCCTATAACACATTATATATTTAAAAGTTGATTAACACTAACTTAAAAGGTCGAATGTCTTAGAATATTTTGAATAAATCGTCATTGGGTAATTTCAATATCCTATTTCCCAAAAAAAATATTAATATTATATAAATATTTATATAAATATTTTCATTTTTACTATTAAAATAAAATAAAATTATATTTATTGAAAACTAATGGGTATTAAAAATCAAATTTATAACATTATTAAAAATTTCAATTGTATTCATAAAAATTAGAAGATAAATAATATTTAATAAAACATAATTTTTTAATAATAATTTTTTAAAATATTATTTAATTCAAATATCCATTAATTCCTAAAAATAGATTTATTAATTGAATATTAACTAAAAATAATACTTTTTCTTCAAAATCTATTTGAAAATTAAAAATAATTAAGTGAGAAAATTCATTATACAAAAATAATTAACACAATCATAGTGCTAGGTTATTGTTTCATAACCCCTTTTAACAGCCACATATGACCAAAGGACAAGGTTTATTCTGGTGAGAGACTCTTGGGGTGGCCCAGATAACATCACTCTGGTGGTAATCTCTATCATCTTCTACATCTCTCATAGGCGATTTCATTCAAATTTAAGGTGTTGATGATCAGCTAGGGATTGGGAAATAGATAATCCTAGTGACACCACCTCCTTATCGAGCTCTATTAAATGATCTTTATATGGGGAATATCTACTAGAAGAGGCCATCACTTCCATTGTTTCAGAAAATTTGATTTGTTAAAGCCTTATATTTAAACTAATTGTGTGTTCATTGTTCAACGACTATATTAACAATTGTAATTATTTTTAATGGAATTTATAAATCAAAAAACATAATACCATGGAATTTCATATGTTATATAACCATTTTACATAATAATACATTTAATTATATTAACAATAATTTTCATTATTAAAATTGTGGGTCATTAGAGTCTTCCACCCAATAGTACTTTCACTCTCGAAATTTCTTTTTCTTACACAAAAATAGATTAGTGTAACTCTACTTCATCAGTTCCTTTAATTCTAATGTTGCTTCTTTAAACATGTGGTTTCTCTAAAACACCAAGATGATCAGCATTGTCATATTTTGTAGATATTTTTCTCTACAGTCTATGATCTTCACCAAATTATCTTCATAAAAGTGGTCATTCTCCAATGAATCCACCTATGGATTGAGTACATGTAGTGGGTCTTGTATGCACTTCATCAACAGCGATACAAGGAATATATAATGTACTTGACATTGGTTTGGTGGGAGTGATAGTCGATAGGAAACTACTCAAATGCGATCAATGATCTCAAAAGGGATGATGTACCTTGGTATACGATTATCCTTCTACCCAATTCTCGTAATTTTATTTCACGGAGAAGTGAAAAGGAATAACATATGTCGAAAATAAAACTCTAGGTCTCATAAACGATTACCATAATAGCTCTGTTTCCAACTATGAGCAACATTAATGTACTGATAGATGGTCCTAACCTTCTCTATCATTTCATTGACCATTACTGGAACTAGGAGTTTTCTCTCCCCAACATCATCCCAAAATGCATGTGTTCTTCACCACTTCCCTTATAGGGTTTCATAAGTATCAATTTGGATGATTTATTTGAATCTGTTATTGCAATAAATCTCTACCAAAGGAATATGTTGATCTCACCCTACATTTAAGTCCATTGGTCATGCTCTCAACATGTCTTTAGGTGTTTTAATATTCCATCCATATTGGTCATTAGTTTGAGGATGAGAAGTCCTACAGATGTTCAGGTCATTATTCAAACCATGTTGAAGACACTTGCTGATCATAGAGGTGAATAATGGGTCATGACACAATTCAATAGATAGTGGTTCTCCAAGAATCCTTTCCCCTTATCGGATATATATGTATTCCAATTGATCCAATTAAAAATCCTCTCAAATTTCAATGAAGTGTATAGTCTTTGTATGAAGACCCACAACAACACAGATAACATTTTTTACTGTAGGTTTCATCGGAAGTCTAGGGAAAAAGTCCATGGTGATGTTCTCCCATTTCAATTTTGGTATGGGTAATGGATATATAATTCCCATAGACTTTTTCCTCACAGACTTAATATTCTGACATATGATGAACTTTGATGTGTACTCTGCAATCTCCTTCTTTATCTTATCCTACCTATAATTCTCTCAAATATGTCGATAAATATTTTTGTTTCCTTGGTGAACGGGAAAATTTTGACTATGTTCATCATCCAAAAGATCTTTCATTAACTATGGATTTCATTGAAGAAATTATTTTGACCTAAATCTCATGATTCCTTCTTCATTATCATTCAAATCCGATTATTTCACTTTTCCAATAGTTTCCATTTTATTATGAATTCCCTCATCATCCTTCTATGAATCCTTTGTCAATTCCAAAAGAGACATTTGATCAATCATTTTTGAAAGGATTGATGATGTTCCATGATTAATGATTCACATGTTCATCTTCATCAAATATAATAATATTGGATCCTTATCCATTATTATTATTGATTGAATTGTTTGTTCCATTCTATATAGGGCATCTTCCAACTTGTTCTTTTTCATGGGGTGGTACTGGATTGAGCAGTTATAGTCTTTGATCAGCTCAACCCATATTCATTTGTGTATGTTCAAATCTTTCATTGTGAATATATTTTTGAGACATTAGTTATCAGTATATATTTCACACGTCTCCTAAAAAGGGTATTGTCTCCAAATTTTAAAATATTGGATTATTTCATCCAACATCAGATCATGTGTTGGATAGTTTTCTTCCTAAACATTCAATTTTCTTGAATCCTAAAAAATGACTTTTCAATTTTTCATCAACACAAAACCTAATCACTTCTTCAAAGAATTCCTAAATGACAAAAAAAGTTCCCCACTTGTGGGTATTGTGAGCAGAAGTGCAGTGATTAGAATCCTTTTCCATTCTTTAATGCTCTCTTAGAATTATTCACTCTATGAAAACATAACACACCTATGAGTTATCATGGTAAAAGGTTTGGAGAATTGTTAAAAATTTATAAAAAATCTGTGTCAAAATCCAGCTAACCCTAGTAAGCTATGGATATTAGTCAGTAATGTTGGACTCTACCATCCCTCATTTTTAGCTGACATGGACAGAACCATATATATCCAATTACTTTTGATGATATGACCTATGAATGAGACATTGTTAAACCATAAATCAACATTAATGATCCTTTCGTAATTTTTATCCTATCTAAAGGTCTCTAGTAAAATTATTTTATACTCCTCATACCCCCATTAGTTTTATAGTGCATTAGAATATCATCTTAAAGACTACAAAATGTTTTTTGAGGTAATATATAATGACATTAATCACAATTTCCATAAAGATTGCTAGATCTTTAGTGAGTCCCATAGGAATTAATATGATTTAAAAGTCCCAGTAACTAGTTTGAAATGTGGTTTGGGGGATATCCTCCCTCTCCACCCTTATGTCATATTATCCAGACTTTAGATCCACCTTGGAGAAGTATTGTGCTCCATGTAGCAGATTGAAGAAGTCAACAATTCGTGTCAGATGATACTTGTTCTTTACCGTGATTTTTTAGCTCACTATAATCAATGAAATGGTGCATATACCCATCCATATCCATGAAGAAAAATACTTGTTCACCACATGGTGAATCACTTGGGAGTATAAACCCTTTATCTAGATTCTCCTGTAGTTGTTTTTTTATCTTCTCAAACTCCCCAACTACCATTCTATATTGAGTATTGGATATTGGAAAATCCCTAGTTATAAGATCAATTGATAATTCCACATATCTTCTATGAGATGGACCCAAAAATTCCTTTGGAAACACTTTAATGAATTCCCTCAGAATAATAATGTATTCAAGGATGGTTGCATCCTTAGAGTCAATCATCTATGAATGATACACATGCTCTTAGAGAAGTAACATCCATACTTGGGAAAATTTTGATAAAGAAGATTCATACCCCTCCTTACACTTGTACATAATTAGGATTTCATTCACTATATGTGGAGTGATTTCCCTCTCATGACAATTTATGTTGTCTCTATATAGGTAAATCCAATACATGCTATGAATTGAATAAAATTCCACCAACGGGAGTATTACGTGGTTCTACAGGATTTTTAATCTACACATTATGATAGTTGAGTAGTTATATTATAAGGATGTGATGATTTCCCCATTTTCCATTATCACTGACATCATTTTTTTCTTCATTTGTGGTGGAGTTCAGATTGTTCCACTAATCATTCCGGATATAAAAGAATGTGTAGAACCAGAATCAAATGTATGATCCCTATTATCGAATGAATATCCAGAGTACCTGTCACCACTTCATTTTCCATGTTCCCTTCCGTGGTAGTGATTGAAAAAGCACAACCTTTATGACATGGAGGTTGTTGGTTACCTTTGAAAACCCATGGATTAGGGAACAACATTTCAAAGTGCCATTGTTCTTTGTAGTTGAATTAATGAACTACATGTTGATGTTCGAATAGAGCGTTTAGATACTCTATCACAGAAGAAGGTTTTTCTTGTCAGCAGATAATATCTAGGTTCCCTTTTCATTAACATCATAATCAATTCCATATCCCCTTTATTAAATTTCCAATGATCTTGTTTCTGCTACTTTCGCAAGTGGGGTGATGGAATTTCATTTCACTATTGGATTTATCCATTGGATGGCATGAATTAATGTCCACCTTATGCTCTTAACCCCATGATACCCTTGAGATTATCTGATCACCCTTATGAATTTGAGACCACATCAGACTATTTCTTCATTCCTCCTGATGTCACGGATCTCTAAGTCATTCTGTAGATCAGGTTTTATCCCACAAATGAAGCGATCAACCTTGCATTCGGGGGTAATGAAAAATATTGAGGAATTTCTTACAAGAATTTTGATGTTTCCATCGTACTCCCTGATTGATTCATTGGCTTTTCTTATTGAGTTAAAGAAAGTTCCATTCTATCTTAAGTCTGAGGGTAAAAAAATATTTATCAAAAATCATATTCTAGAAATCCATCTATTCCAACACCTAGATCTCCCTCTAACGATTAATATTTTTTATCAATGTCCACCATTGAACAACTTCATCCTCCATATGATAAGCATCCGAAAGTAACTTCTCTTCATCCAAACATTGATGTATGGTAAAGAAATCCTCAATGGATTTTATCCATTGTTCGGTGATTGAGGGATCAGATGGTCCATTAAAAGTAGGAGGAATTTGTCTCATGAATATATCGATAGCATATTGTTCATTCATAGGGGATTTAATATTTCTCTTGGACAATGATTTTATTCAAAACATGAGTTAACTGGGCGAGTACTGTGACAGTAATTTTTATTCCTACTCCAATTAGATTGGGTATCTCATAAGAATTGTCATTACGTTGATATTCACAGTGTTTATTAACCTATGTATTCTTATAACTAGCCATTGGCTAGAATTAGATGAATGATAAGGGTAACACATGAGGGAGAATCTGATAACAAAAAAAGATGACTTATAAATTAAAATTATTTCCTTAACATATGGATTTATAGGCTTCAATCTATGGTATCCATGTTCTACTTCTAAAAATATACTGTTAGGGGAGTTGTTATTAACTTTATAATGGTTCATAATAAGCTTAAGAATTTACCAATGCATATCACCTGGGAATTTTGTTATCAATAGTGCACCAAGGCCCATTTTCAAGTACAAGATTCAGTTTGAGTTGATCTCAAAGTGGTTTTTTCGTGTTTTACCCCTAGGTATAGTTGTGCAAGAGCTACCTCTACCTACTCGTATCAATACAAGGATGTATTTTGTTGATAAACCAATTAATCTATACTCATAAAAATTTACGGATGATTTTATTTTATGTAGTATTATCCCTATGGAATTCACTATGGTTTTCTAATTCTAATCCAAAAAAGTAAACCTATCCTTTGATACTAACTATAAAAATGTTTCTCTTTATTAAACACTTGAACATGATTTATTACAAAAACATGCATTTTAGACAACTCTGTGGATCGATATGACTAGTGGTTTAGGAAATTAGTTACATTACCTAAAAACATAGAATGTTAAACAAAACATCTTTATTGAAAACATATTTTACATGACCTCTACATTCTTTAATACTTTCCATTGCATGGGATAACCTAAGGACTTGCATAATACAAAGGTGAGATATAAAGCATAGTAAGGTAGTGAATAAGGAATAAAATGTAGAATATAGGAAATGATAGAAAATAGGAATATCAACTAAGTACAAGATAAACATGAATAGAAATGAATGATTTAGCCTGATAATCATATCCAAGAAATGCGACAACAACATTGAACATGATTTTACAATGAGTCACGGCTCAATTTAGATGGAGAATGAGTAAATTCTTATTTAACTTGAATTAGAATGATTAAATCCCCATTTAACTTGAATTTTCAGGTGTAAATCCTCATTACAATTGATGTATCATGATACTATTCTTTACAAAATGCATTGGAGCGCTATTAGGGATAATTGTTTATAAACATTAAATTTCATGCATAAGTGTGCCACATAGATCAAACAACATAGATTCATTAAACATCATAATTTATTCCATGAATAAGAGATTTGTTATACATACATGTATTTCATAAATCAATAAGTACATGTGGTCAATTATAAATTCTATTGATGGAGATATAGGTATGGTATTCACTAACATGATGATTATAGGATGGAATGTTTGGTGTAAATTTAAAGGCATAATGATGTCAAATTGATTCATAAAATGGGTTTATGAGAGATAAAGGGGTATCTAATAATTTATAAATGAAATTTAATTTTATGGGGTCATGTAACATAATATCCCAACATGTGTAATGGAATTTAGATGCATAATATAACAGAATTTCATGAATGTAAATGAGAATAGTGAAATTCCAAACAAAATATCAGCATAGTAACATGTTTAAATAGGGGAAATTATTGATAGATAAAAAGGATTTTAATAATTGAAACATAATGAGGGTAGTATGGGGGAGGATTGGAATAATTCCAAAAAAATTTAATTGAATACAATCTGGTATACCAACATGATGAAATTAGGAAAAAAATGAGAAAGTATGAAATCCCTAACATGGATGTGTGATCACAATGGCTTGAGAGGGGCTTGGGAGAGGCATCAAGGGAGCATGTGGTGTAATGGAAGGACTCTATAGAGTGTCGGGAAGGGTGGGAACGTGATCCAAATTTTTTTACTGATGATTAGTGTGTGATTAGGTTGGTTTATTTTGGAAAAGAGAGGGAATTCATTATTATTTAGGTTTTGGACAATACATATAAAACTAATCAAAACTAAAAACCATTCCATAGTTTTGCGAATGGTTTTCTTCCAAATGGGAGTGGAAAAAAATTATTTTATATTTCCAATGGCCTAAAATATTAAAATATTACGCTTTCTTATGTGGATATGACTCACACTCTCGAGAAAATCATTTTATAATATTACAATGTTTTATATGTCATGGAGGGTCCTCTATGGCTTTGTAAAAAAATCATAAATAAATTATAATCACATTATTTTAATGGTAAAACAAATATTGGCCGATCATCCCAATTATATTATTTTATTACACAACTATTGGGTCATTTTGAATTTATAAAACATATTATTAATTAAATTGTATTTCATTTTAGTCCACAAATATGATGGTCTAAAAAATGAATGAAAAATTTACTATTGGATAATTTCGACATCCTAATTCAAAAATAATATAAATTTTATCTAAATAATTTTGTAAACATGTGAATTTTATTGAATTATTATATTATTAAATTATCCATTAATTTATCAAAATATATTTCCTCATCGAATATTAACTAAAAATACTATTTATTCCTTAATAAATATTTAAAATGTAAAAATAAAAAATTGAATGTCAATTAATTATAATAAAATAAATAAAAAATCATTATGATAGGTTATTGTTGCATTACTTCTTGTAACACCCTCATAAAACCTTATTGTAATGTGTGAAATGGAGATAGACTCTAGTGGTGGCATAGATAAAATTGCTCGGGTGGTAATGTCTATCAACTTTCACTTCTCCCATAATAGATTCTGTTCAAACTAAACATGTTAATGCTCATCTTGTAATTTTTCTAGATAAAATCCATGTGACACAACCTCCATTCTGATTTTTTTAAAAATGGGATTCATACAGAGAAATTATACTAGATGATTCTATCACTTCATTTTTCAGAGGCTGGGCATGCAGCGAAGAACATTCCCAATGGAGTATCTTGGAACTCCCATCTCCCCAGAAAAAATGTGCATACGAGACTTCGACCATGTGGTGAGTAGGATCACGAGCCGAGTTCTCAACTGGAAGAATCACTTTCTATCCTTCGTGGGTAGGATAGCCTTAGTTAACATCGTCCTACCAACCATGTTGATCCATGATCTTGCTTGCAAAAATGTGTTGAACGGTCTAATCAAGTCTATTGATGATATTCTTTCAGGTTTTATTTAGGATGCTTCAGCGGTAGGAAAAAGACGATGGTTTTCATGGGGAAACATGGAAAAACCAATCTTGGATGGGGGGATTAACGTAAAGTGTTTAGACATCATGATCGACTGCATACATGAAAAACTTGCATGGGAAGCTTTGGAAGCACATACCCTAAATAGAATGTTGATGTCCGGAAATAGGGGTGCTAATGTGGTCGCTTCCGCTGCACATGCCTCCCCCCTCTGGTCCAAGATTAACTACATCATACCACTCTCCTCCACAACTCACAATGGATTGTAGGGGAGGGGAACATATCATTCTGGTACAACAATTGTGCAGGCAAAGAGATCGGTTATCTGGGATGCCATGCGCCTAACATCTCTTTTATGGAGGCGAGTCTCCACCCGGCGTTCATCAAGGCGGTTTTGGACAGTAACCAACAAGAGAAATTTTCTTCGATCATCATTAATTCTGAACAGGATATGTGTGTTTTCACACCCTCCAAAATGGGGAAATTTTACTCCAAGGACTACCGAAGGATGTCCAGCACCACGGATTAGAGGGACAGATGGAATGAAATAGTCTGGTGTACTATGCTTCCCATGAAATACAATTTTTTTGGAGGATCCGGAATAAGGAGATTCCTTTGGATGAAAATGTCAAGAGGATGGGCATCATCCTACCCTCTAAATTCCAATGTTGTAAGGCGGGAAATGAGGAAAATATGACTCACATTTTTTGGATTGGGAGTGGGCTCATGGTGTGTGGAGTACTTTTGTAGGGCTCACTGCTTATTCTTCTCTGGAGCTGGATGGTACCCCTTTCTTGGACCGGTGGTTTAGGGGAGCAGATGACAAAGGACTGGAAATAATAGAAAGGATCATGATTCTCAGCGCTGGGTGATGTTGTCTATGGTAGGCCAGAAATAGGTCAAGATATGAGGGGAGTACTTCAACAGGGTGGGCCATTATTGTGCGGACAAAGAGCATATTGGTTGACATGGTGTTGCTGATCAACAACTGGAAGGAGGCACCTTCTCTTCGCATGCTACAGGGCCCCCGACCATCCCACACTCCCATTCGGGGACACTAGGTGAGATGTTCACCCCCAAGAATCAGACTCAAGCTCAATACTGACGTTTCTTGCATCTCGAGGGATATGAGAGGTGGAAGAGTTATACGAGATCACTTGGGAAGCATTTTCCTAGCCTTCACGACTCACTACGATAGAGGAACATCTATACTAGTAGAGGATAATGTTGTTCTCATAGGGCTCAACTTTTGCGCTCATAAAAACATTCCCCTCTCTCAAGTGGAAACAGACTCAATGATCATTCATTACTCCCTACACGGTAGTGGTTATATTCCATGGTCTATCTCATATATCATCAAGGTGCAAGGGCCTCCTCATAAATGATGAATTGTTAACTCACACCTGGTGCGAGGTGAACAAATTAGCAGATTATCTTTCCACTTTAGGTGTCCAAGGCTCCAACGTAGCGTGTTTATCCAATATTGCTCTCTTGAATCCTGAGGGGGTGAACTTGATTCGAGGGGACGCCCTTGGACTACATTACTTCAGGCCCCCCTAACCTGCTGTCTTTGCACATGGTACTATGTACTTTGTACTTTTACCTTGTTTTTTGTACTTTGTGATTTCTATTGAATAAAAATGATAATATTGAAGATGAAAATTTTTTTTAACAAAAAATAAAAATAAAAATAAAGCCATATATTTATAATATTCATGTGATCACTATTCAATGACTATATTAGCAATAAAAACAATTTGTAATGGTAATATGAATTCCATAAACATAAAACTAAGGAAGTGTATAAGTTATATAACAATATTAAATAATATGACATTTAATTATATAAAGAGTAATTTTCATTAATAAAAGTTCGGGTCGTTACAGTAATACTCAAATTTCATAAATGATGGGACCCATAAGAAATAACTTGATCCTGAAATGATAGAGTAAATACCAGTTAGTCACATTTGGAACTGATAATATGGTAAAAGTAATAATATTATACAAAATAATGAAATTTATTGTGGATTTCATCCATTATTACATTCTTGAAAACACCATATTAAATTTACATTCCACTTGATATTCACCTCCATCTTGGTTATCCCAAACATGTGTGATGTTAATAGAGAGAAATAAAAGATTAATAACCATTAATTCCTGGTCTATACAAGGAATATATAGTTTACAAGAGAATTCAATAGTAAATCTAAAGTCAATTGTACAACATAATTATCTAGTTCCACGATGATTTATTAATGTAAGGTCACATTAATGAAAATGAAATCAATTGATACCAAAATTGACTCATAATGTATTTTCTCTAAATCCATTATTCTAGAACCATACTAAATATTACCAAAATGATAAAAGGGTTTTATTCCTATTAAATTATTACAAAAAATATTTATTTAGTTATAACAATGATAAATGAGTTTAGATAGGAATGAAACACTCAGTTAATTAGATCCATCAACAATACCAATGCTTTAATCACGTAGAATGTAATTAGGAGACAATAATAAAATCCATACAGGATATAGAATAACATGATATGTATATAAATTTCCATGACCCATAATTAAATATTAAAAATCAGATATCAATCATGGAGTTCCATAATCCTATACTAAACTGGATTTATATGTCATTAACCATTGACAATGTATATTAGTTTTTAAACAAATCCTAGTTCATAAACATATAATCCATCTCTAAACTGACAAAACCATGTATAATATACGTAATAAAAATAAACACCAAATTATAAGTAGTACTTGATGTTAAACCATTCACCTAAAAGTAATTATGTAATACTATCACCACTTTTAGGTCGTCTATTTCAATATAAAAAGTAGTAATTTATTTAAACTATATACATGGAATGATATAAAGATAAAATTAAATATCCTATTAGGTTTTTCCTTTTTAAACTGACTATAAATTAATCTCAAAATTCTTCCATTAATGGAGAAAAAATATTTTGAACAGTTATGAGGTACACTATATAAACCATAGCCACCACCAAAATTATATTGTCTCTTACCACAGTGAAATCATAAATATCTCTACCCACCACTAAATAAAATCTGTCCACTACTATTATTTGTTCTTTTAATCAAAATAAAACTACATATGTAAATATTCAATGAAATCCCAAAACTACTTTACATAGTCCATCACAAAAAGAGTCCAATAACATCATATTCCAAATTATTAAACACAAAAAATTAAAATATCATCCAACCACTATGGTACATGTAAGACAATTATAAAACTGATTTAAAATCATCCCATTTGAGGTTTATAGTTAAAATGAAAATTGGAAAAACACTATAGTAAACCCTTACTCTAATATCAATATAGTATAATTAAAAGAATATAAATCCTCAATATCAAATAGAGAAACAGGAAGTATGGATGTCAAGAAAACTGTACTTCACACAAATAATGTACCATCACAATTTCTAACATGAACGAGGGTAAATGTGGAATATCATTCCACAAGTGATATATTGAGTTTCCCCTATCCTGTCAAACTCGTGTTTAGAAGTACCCCAAGTGGTATATATTGCTGTAGATACTTATTTGACCCTCAAGAATCCACATGACCCAACAACATAGACATAAATTTTTTTTTTTGAATTATGGTCCACCTATTAAATTCATTACGATTGGGACTACCATTTTCTTCTACGCACATATTACTTGGAGAATATAAAAATAGTATCATTATTTTTCTAATTATTCTTCATGAATTCATATCACCTATATTAATATTAGATGTCGTTTATTATTTCCTAGAATGATACTAAAATAACTCAATAGAAGAGTGTATCTTAAATCTAAAATATGTGTACCACTACACATAAATAATTGAAAACAACCTTAATATCATATTCCATTGTATTTTATATTCCTACTATAATAAGGGCATCAATAACATCACTCTCAAGGCTTCCACCTAGACAAATATTGATTGTATTAAATCATACTATGTTTTACTCTATTAATCCATTATAATACATTATAATTCTATCCAATATATTTCAAAATTATGTTAGGTTAAATATATGGACATAGAACATTTCACCTAAAATATAATGGATCTCAAACCATCCCTACATCTTAGTATTTATATTCAAAAATATTGAGAAAAGCTGATAAACTACCTAAAAACTATATAAAAGGACCTAGAGGCCACCCCATTTTGGAGAACCGATATATCATAAAATCATACAATCATAATCATGGAAAGCGGTACCTCTTAAAATGTATCAAAAAATAAATTCCTTGGTAAGATCTTTGGGTCTCAATGACTCAAGCATCATCCAGACTACCTCCAGGTAGGTCCTAATTGAATATACCCAACAAAAATCACATGTTGACCATAAATAATATATATAAGATGAATGATCCACGAGGTGATATAAATATAGTCCTTGTAATTTTGGGTAGAACCCATGGCATATAATGTTATTGGTTTATACAACTGTTTTTATTTTGAGAAATCCTTCATCATTGATCTACACATTAAACAAAGTTTCTTATAAATTTTATGATTAGTAAGACATCTATTTGAAAAGGATTCATTTAATATAATATAGTAAAATATTTATGAGAATTATCATCTTGACCATTATACAAGGAGTGTATAATTGAGACCATAACTAAATTTATATCATCATCACCTTAGACCCTTGGCACCATTTCAAACCATAGACATTTCTGCATTTTTTTATTATAAAGAAAATTCATTGAAATTACCGAGTCAATTAATATATATGTAATACATGATGTACTTTCCTTTTTTTATTTATAAGTACTCACATTATGTATTAATATTTAGGATGGTTTTGTAATAAAATCTATATTTCTTTTAAATTGAAAATATAACATTTTAATATAACTAACTTTTCCATGGATTGTATGATTTTATTTCAATGATAAATTTACAAATTTATGAATTATTTTTGTGAATAAAAATTTAGTTTTTAAATTACCATATCAAAATAACACTATAATAGTATTTTTGTATTTATCAAAAATAGTTTAATTTTTATTGAGTAGTAGAAAATATATATTTTTGTATAATTTAATATTTATTAAATTATTATTTGATATTAATCCATCAAAAATTAATAAAACTATTTTATGAAACACATATATTGATATGGAAGAAATGAAATCTTTTAAGGAATAATATGGAAATTATAACAAATTTTTTACTTATTAAAACATATGTAATATTTAAGTATATAACTTTTTTTATTCAATTATGTTGTTTAAATATTCCATTAAATTGTGGACATTTTTTAATTTCAAATTACCTTATATTGTTATATAATAGATAAAAAATTCCTAAAAAATATCCTTTACTTTATTTTGATGTAAAATATCCATTGTTTAGAAAAATGAATTAAAGGTGGACTTTTAAAATAAAATAAGGGACAATTATTATAAGTTATTTGTAGAACTTCTTTAAATTTATTCATTGTGAATGGATTTGAAATTTTTATTCATCATATTAATTTTTTTTGATCAATTAATTTTTCATCCGTAATGAGTGGTTACAATTCTAAAAAGTCTTCTCTACATTAAGGATAAAAAACATTATCTTGGGATTATCTAATTTGAGGTGTTGATTATTTTATTATAATAGTATAAATCGATATTTTATGAGCAATAAGAAATCCCCCACTTATTTCTTATATAAACCCAACCTTAATCTAATTTTTATAAACTAAAAATACATGGATAATTTTGTTACTCGCTCATCCTAAGTCTATATTCCTCCAATGGTTCCCCCAAAATCCCTTGAATCTCTTTCAATGCAATTGGAAACTCACTATAAAGGTATGGAATCATATACATCAACTATATAAGTATATTTCATCTATATTAAATTACTTTTATCATAATTTCCAAATGTTGGGATATATTCTTACATATCCCCATTAGGGTTCATTTTATGTCAAAATTATTAAACACCTTGTTCTCTATCATGAATCCTTCCAATGAACATTTATACTCCAGCATTTAGAAACAACATTTCATTTTGATTTTACATGGAAAATAATTTTTTAGTGAATGCATGTAGCAATTTATTATGAACGATGATCAAATTTATACAAATATAATTATTATTAAGAAGTACATGTTTTTATGCCACACTCATTTAACCAGGAAGAATATATGAGGATGAATGAATCCATATTTTATGATTTATTTCTCAAATATAAGAATGAAATTCAATGTAATGTAATTGGTGTACTAGAAATTATATTGAGCTCCAATGTATTTTTTTGGCCGAATGAGATGTCCTAAATGGGACTTGGGAGATAACCTATCACATGATGGGAGTTCTACCATCATTATTTCATGGTATATATCCTTTAATTATGTGAATGATACCATGATTTATGTTTTTTCCACATTTCCTTGTTTCCATTATGTTTTGTTGCTATATCTTGCCTTATTATACATGTTTTCGATTCTCACCACTTTTATGCCCCATTAATATGTTTATTATCTAAAATAAATTACATAATACATGTTATTATATTCTTAATCATTTAGGTCGATTTATATATCAGCCCTTTATAACGTGTGCCCCTAGATAATCCCAAGCATTTTGAAGAATGAACTTGTTAAATAATGTTTCAATAAATATTATTTATTTCCATGTTTTAAGTTGTTTTGAAACGTTACTAATTTTCAAATACACTAGAATTCATAATATATTTGGTGTAGAAAATATAATTTTATTAATAAATCATAAATAAATATGTATGAATGATAAGGTTTGTAATATATTGTATCAAATTAATAGTTCTATTGAGTTTGGTATTTTGATTATACAACTCTAGAAGAAGACATTGGGGGTAATAATAAGTATATGAAAACATCCCAAACATTATGTAATTTATATATAAACTGTGTTATCATTTAAATTCTACTATATCTATATAGTAAAAGTGGATGAGTCTTTGGCCCAAATATACATTGGGGTAAAAACATAAAACATAGTGTTGATCTAGACTTGACCAAAATCTAATGAACGGATGTAGGTCATTCTATAAACAATGAATTTCATTACATTTTTTGATTTATTAAATTCATAATCTCATTATGGTCAATTTTTATTGGAACAAAAATGATTCCATGACAATATATATATGATAGAAAATAGTTCATGGATAAAAGATATAGAGGCCTATAAATACATAAGGTTGGGAAATATATGTAATTTATATGTCATAATTTTATTCTCATTAGATTCATGTTTTTGTCTCCAATAGTTTCAAAACTAATCCACAGTTTTCCTTTTATTCCACCAAATGCTTGTAATTATGATAAATTAGGTAAAAACCCACTTTGAAGAACAATTTTATGACTTCCCAAATGAGATTCCCAATCTTATAGAAGGGGGAATTAGTATTTTTAGAACAATTAACTCTAAGATGTATCAGGTTAATAATAGAAATCTACATTAGGAGCAGTTCCCAATTATCCCACATAATGTACAAAAAAACAAATAAAAAATTTTTTTGTGACAAAGCCCTCTGATATTCAATGGTTAATATGATACCTTAATCATGGAACAGTGAATAAACTATAGTGATAAGATCATCTATATCCATAAATGATTAAATAAGTGTATGTTTATTCAGTTTTGTTATCTAATTGATGGATTAATTATTCAATAAGGGACGTCGAAAATGAATACGAAGCAAAAGGTAGAGATTGAATCATTATAGTGTACGGAATTCTGGGAAAAAAATCTATAAATACATTTTTTAGACTATTTGATATAAAATTTAAAGGTGTTTCTATTCCCATAAGAAAAAACATGACGAATCTATCAAGGAATACAAGGAAAACAATAGAATAACTGAATAATATTCTTATTTCCCTGTTTTTACATGTGAGTGCATGGTTTATTTTTTTCAGATAAATCCTTGTGTAAAAAATCCATTGTTGATCTGAGTATTTGATTACTATGTATAAATTGTATGATGTTCTTATGTTTTGGATGGAGATGAATAAATATCTTAGTTATCTCTGAGATACGATGCAGAATATGGATTTCAATTCAGATGGACCGATGGAGAAATATAAATGTGATATGACATTTAAACATACCACTTGTATAAAATGTTGGATAATGTTCCCCCAAAGTTACATAAAGTCAATGAGAATATAATTTTGGTGTGGAATTAAGGACACCTATATTGTGATTTTTAACCACAGAAACAAACTAATATTATGGAGGTAATGAATTCTACACTAAAACCTCAATGAATTGTCCATTTTTCAATTGAATGGTACCATTAAACATTTAAAATGTATTCAACAATCCATGGGGTTTTGGAGACAACCAACTACCTCTAATGAATAAAGGGAGATGTTTTCCCATTAAAATAGTTGAGGTGGATCCTATCAGTGATGTGGTAATAGGTAAGCCATTAATTCGTTATAAAATTTATAATCAATTTATATATTAGTTATTTATAGATTCCATTATATTAAAAAAATTAAATTTTAACTATTAAAACCCCACCTTTAATTATTAAAGTATATTCCCCCATAAAAACGGACAATGTGGACATGATTTAATTAATCATATATAACATATAAATTTTAAAAATTAGTTGGATGGTATTCCTAGAGAACCTTGTGACACTCCCATTAGTTTCATTGGATGAAATTTTTTGTATTGATATGATTCCCATATATAAATACAACATAAATTTCCATGATACGGAAATCACTCTTTATATCATGAATCATCCTTCAATTCTGAAACAATTCCAGAATACAAATGTATATAATTAGGACCGACATCTCAGGCATGGATTTTACCAAAAAATAAGCAATCATATAAATATAAAATGATTAGGTCTTTGGAAAATATCATATTCAAATACAATCACATTTTGAGGGATTATAAAATTTTGTTTCATGAATAATTACATGGAAATTCTCCAAACGAAGTGATTGAATGTTAAATTGAGTTTATACATAGGGTATCACAATTATCCATGGTTGATTATATAATAGGTGTTGTGGAACATGAGTAATTGAATAATAATATATTTTAGAATCTAGATAAATGGTTCATAAACCCATGTCTATAACCATGGGGTTCAGTAGTCCTCCTCTTCAAGTGGAACGATGGGACAATGCACATTTACATTGATTATTGTGAGATAAAAACCATCACGATAAAAAAGTATTGTATTCCGTGGATTTATGACTTCATCAATCAACTATTTTGATCAGAATATGTCATCATGGTTTATATGTGGTCACGGTATTACCATGTTAGTGTAAAGAAGGATAATATCCCCATGAATAATTTTTCTTACAAGGTATGGGTAGTATGAGGTCATAATAAACTCATTAAGATAAAATATTTCTCCATAAATCATCTTGAACATGATGAATATAGTTTTAGAGATTATATTCACAGAATTAAGGAATTATTTATAGATGATATAAAAATAGACATCAATATACTGTAAGAGAATGAAGACTATCTGAGTACTATTCCAAAGATCTTATGAATGGAGAATATTCCGGTAAAGTACATGGAATACCTATTATATTTGAAATTTGAGTCATCAAGGAGGGATATTATCATATTAAATGGACAATATATGATAACATAAATGAAATACCAATTGATGGATAAGTGATACAATAATTTTTTAAAATTTCTATAGTTTCATTTGATTGGATGGGTACTATTATTTATTTGTGAGAAATTTCTCATGACTGTAGAACACTATAACCAAGATAAAAATAATGGGATTCGTGTTTTCATGGAATGATTAATGTGTATATATATTTAATTCATGTAATAATAGGTTTAACCATTCACCTATAATCACAGTACCTATAACTATATAACTTTTTGTAGTTTTCTTCAATGCTTTTAATAATGAATTGGGATGTGTGTCAATAAAAAATGAAAAATTACTCGCATATTCATTAAGGTAATTAAATATTTTTAAGAATAGATACCCCAAATATGATATACAGTTGGCTTTAGTGATATTTCAATTAAAAATGTGTTTGTATTATGTCATTTCAGATAAGTGTTAAATATATATGAATCATAAAATCTTCAAATATATACTCACATAGTCAGATATGAATATTTTCTAGAGATGATGCATAATTATGATAATGGACTACTACGATATAGTAAACTACCATCCAAAAAATAAAATGATTTTTATAATGATCTATGTTGAAAGGATCTAGAAATTTTATCATAAATGAGAATTGGGAATTATATGATATTCTTTGATATTAAAACGATGTACATGGGAATCATAAATTATGAAAATCCATCATTCATTTCATAAATGATTTCCCAACCATCCCTTCTAGATAACATAAAGAATTCTAAGAAAGAAGATGTGAGAATTAAATGTAAATTTTAGGCTATAATAAAAAGGGATATACTAAGTGTTTAATGTTATTGATGATGAATTAGTGATATCTGTGTCCTAAATATTTGTATCATCATATCCAATGTCAAAGAAAAAGTTATTGGATTATGAAAATAGATTGAAATTTCCCATCAATCCATGAATCTCAGAGAATTAATAAGATATTTCACAGCACTATTGGTTGGTCAATTTCATGAATGAGATCACTGAATATACATCAATATTTCATGAATGTCTATAAGTGAAAGCATAAAGTAAAATATACAACGTGATGATGAATCCTTTACCAACACATACACAAAAATGGGAAAAACTCAACACGGCCATTATGGCTAATCTTAAAAGGAAATAAATATGAAATATTGTTATATATGATGTTTTGGATCATCTAACAGATAAAACTCACTTAAATTGAATTTTATTGTAATTCTTACTCTATTAGCCTAAAAGGATATTTGATAGATAAATTGTGAGGCTACATGCAACATCATAAACAATTATATCTGATATAGATCCAATGATTTACCTCTATGTTCTACAATATTCTGAAACACACAATACATAATGAGTAAGAATTTAGCATGATATATCACCCTCAAAATAATGATCATTTTGTGTGGACTATACATACAATTGAGGAAGTATTCAGGGAATTTATAATTTACTTTAATAGAGAATGGGATAAACATCTATCTCCAGTAAAATTCTCTTACCATAATAGCCTCCACACAAGCATCCAAATACCCCCCCCCAATAAAACACATTATAGGAAGAGGTGTAGATGTTTTTCTTATTGTAATGATTTAGAGAAATTAAAAATTATTGGTCTTGAAAAGGATTAGGAAATGAAGGAAAATGTAAAGACCATTCAATATCACATCAAGTCTATAAGGAGCTGGAAAAATATTATGACTAACAATTTTCGATGCGACACATAGTTAGATAATGGAGAAATAGAGTTCCTCTATATATATCCAGGGAATAATGTTTTGATAATTGGGATGAATAAACTTCTTAGTCCATGGTATCCTCTATCAAAATGGAGAAATATTGTATCAAGTATCACTCACACCTAAAAAATCTAATGTACATGATGTATTAAATTTATCCCTTTTATGAAAGTTCATACAATACCTCTCACATGTATTGAATTCATAGGTAGTTCAACTATAGAATGATCCCTTGCAAGAAGAGACAACTATGAAGATCATTGATAATGGAAATGTTGTTATATTTAATAATAAAATGCACCATGAAAAACAATATTGGATGAATTATTTTCTAAAGAAGTAACATGGGTGTTGGAGGAGGTGATAAAAATTAATTACCTTCATCCATTTTATTGTGTGAAATGAAATTTTATATAGTGAAATTTCTTAATGGGGTGAATGTAACAACATTAACTTTAATAAATTAAATACCCTTTCTATTTAATTAAATTTTATATCATGTATTATGATTATATAAATCGAAAGAACTTATTTGGTTTTATTATAAATATAATATTTGTTAGGCTACAAAGAAAAATTACTTTTGATAATATAGGCTTTGAATAGTGATCATATGATTAGTATAAATATTATATTTTATCAAATCTAAGGGACCAAGAAAATGGAAGTCAAGGATTCAACAAGTTGGATCATACAATATAAAGCCCTTTTATCAGTGATTCTGAGGGATTGAAAAACAATAGGATTTTTCCTTGAACAAAAACAATGTGATATCTGACATCATAAGAATAATATAATCCATTTATGGGAGAAGATAATTCTCATCATGATAAAGACCCAAACCATGTATTCTAAACCATATTAAGAAATGCACATTATCGTATAACTTATTCTTAGGGAATTTTTTATGTATTAAATGTGTATGTATCAAGACCATAATAATATAATTATTTGTGTTTAATTTTTAATAGAATAATGGTTATATTTAAATCATATTTTTACCCAATAAAATATTATTATTTTAATTACATAAATCATATAATGTATTTTTAATAGGTATGAAATTTCAATTAAGAATATTATTTTGATGAATTAATGGATTTTTTAATTAAATAATATTTTATTAAAATAATATTATTATATACATTTTATTAAAAATAAATTATTAAATAATTTTTATGATGTCAAATCTAATTTTTAAAGTTATTTAAAAATTGTTAATGTCAATAAAAACATAATTCCTCAGTTAATTTCAACTAATATTAAAAAATTAAAAATTAAAAATATTATAAAAATTAATATTTATATAAACAATTAATATTTTCATTGAAATAGAACATTGATATTACCCAATTGTTATTTTTTTCAAACTTTAATCAAATAATGAAATTATAGGGTAAAAATTAAATAGGATATATATATATAATGTGTTTTATAAAATCACAATGACCTAGAATTTATTAAAATAATTCTATAAATTTAATAAAATACCATATATAAGTTTTCAATTTTAAATAATATGATTTTATTATTTATTTTAATTTAAAAAATCCTTTATGAATTCTTATAAAACATTGATATGTTTTTACGCATCAAAATTGATTCCATTAGAGTATAACTCATTTCTACATTAGAAAGGGAATTCTATTATTATTATCAGCAGATTACCTTAAAAAAGAATTTAATCCAATACACTTTTGACGAATCCATGTTAAAATCCATTGGAAATTCTTTCGACTTGGTTATTTTGTTATGCAGAGTCCAAAAACAATGTTTTTGAAATACTAATCAATTCCCCCCACTTTTCTTATGTAAACCCACTCCACATCTAATTTCATTTGACATAAAATACATGTATCATGAACTGAAACTTACATTACTTCCATAGAGTCCTCCCAAGTTTCCAAAAATCCACATCGATAATTATTTCAGGAATTTGGAGTCAAACTCTCAAAATAAGGGATCCTCTATATATCATATTTATTTAATTACTTTCTCTATCATTTGTCTTTTATCATTGTTTTTAAATGTTCTGACATGTTCATCAATGTCATTCTTACTGAAATCTTTATAACTATGTGATTTTATAGTAGTTTCACTATCACAATCCCCCGCAATGAACATTTATAATCCCCTGTTATCATAGTATAATTGAAACATGTTTTCCATGCCATACAATTTTATATTGAATTCCCATTTCCATTTTATATCAATAGTGATAACTATGTTTACTATTATCCATTAATGATTCTCTATTGTGACATAAATTTATGAATTCCTCACTCTATGATTGTGTTTTATAATATTATTATGAATGAATCTATGTTTTACTATCATTGTAGAACATTATGGCATAATAATGAAATTAATGTGATTGGTGAGCATGAAATAATATAGAACTTCATTTCATTGGTTAATGTTTGGTCGCATTCTATGGGAAGGAAGGTATTTAGGTGAATAACTAATCTATAAAAGAATTATTCATAATTTCATTTCAGATTATCATTGACATAAGTTTATGATATAGTGTTTTATGTTATTCCAATATTTACCATATTTCCTTTACATAATCATAATATATATGTAATTATTATTATTATTTTTGATTATAACTCATTTTACACCCCATTGGTATCGATATTATTAAAAAAAATTATATTCTTCATGTTATTCTATGATCATTAATTTATTGGGATTTAATCTTACCACCTTCTAATGTGTGTCCATAAGTTATACCATGGTGGTTTATATATGATAATGTAGACAATGTTTTCAAAAAATATGATATATTTAATGGTTATATGTTGTTGTGATATGTATATAATTCAAAAATACAAAATAATTATTGATCAATGAGATTTTAATATGTGATTTTTTTAATAAATTGTTAATTAATATGTAATAAAGAGTAGGATTATCATATTCAGATGACAATGTTCCAAATTAGGTATAGTTTTAAAAAGGATACTATAATTCCATTTTGTCTGACTAATGAACCCATTTATATTATTGAACCAATTAACGTCGTACTTAAAGAAAAAATTAAAGATTTAATTATTACTTATTGATGATATCTTTTTGTATTCTAATTTCTATGAGGACTATGAGAATCACTTTCAAATCGTTCATGAGACTCATTTAAGTATTGAGTTATATTAGAAATATTGTATGTGTTATTTTTTACTTAAAAATAATATTTTTATGTAAAAATTTTCCCTATGGATGGAATATTAAATTATCATATAATGAATAATATATTAAAAAATTTATCTTCACTAATTAACTTTAATGATGTATGTAGTTTCATTGGATTGTCATGTTACTATCAATGAGTTGTATATAATGTCTTCCAAATTAATACCCCATTAAGCAATATTATACATAACTAGGGTATTTTTTGTTTATAAAAATAACTGTAATGATTTTTTGATGAACTAAATAATTGATTTTACAATTTTCAGCATTTGGATCTACAATCATGAAAGGATGTGTTTTTGGTAGGCAGAGATCCATCACGGAAGGGACCAGCTTTCATACAAAAGAAAAATGACAAACATTTTTCAAATGCATAAATCAACATAAACAATCAAGATTAGAAATATCCATCTCGTTAATTTGATAAGGACGATGTAACCATTTAATTGAAGATATTGATACATTATATCTATTTTTAAATATGTGAGTAATACATTGATCATAAAATTATAAAATAATGCTTCTCATATACTGATCTCAATATGATGAAAAGGTGTTCGATAATTCTATTTATAGATTAGGATTTCATGATAAAATATCTCCATGTGGATGAAAATATGGTAATATATTCATTGAGTAGGAACAATGATTGAGTTTTGATGAAATAAGAATTAACATATATCATTTGTTCATTGATCTTGCAATGATTAATATCTAATTAATACATTATGGAGATTCATCAATACTTTATAAATGATTATGAAACCATTATTAATAGAAATTATAAAAATATATCAATTTGATGATATTAAATTTTATATTAAAAATAAAATCTGTATTAATAAAAGTTTACCATAGTTCTTTTGTAAAGATGGTGTTCTATTTTTTTGGAAATAGATTCTGTGTTCTCTATATACCAGACCTAAAAAGAATTTTTTTCATGATCCTAGTAGAAAAATTATCAAAATAAACCGTGGTTGAATAATGATGAATAAATATTTTACGAAATATATTTTGTTGGATAAAATTTAGAGGGATATTTCAAAATATGTGTCGAGATGTTTGGTTCTTTAATATGTGAAATCTCTAAAATAACATCCATTATGATTCAAATATCCTATAAATATTCATGTGTGGAAATAGATTTACTCGAATCAGGATATTTTTATAGACCTAGAGAATGTTGAAGGGAATGAAATGTTATGCCTATTCAAAGACATATTACAACACTTCGATGATTGAAATTCACTTATGCTAATAAATTGAGGATGGAATTGGAATTATAACTAGAAGATCATGTTTTAACAAATTTATCTCCCTCTAATGGTTTTATAAGTTTCAATGAGAAACATAAACTGGGCCTTAGGTACAACAAAACCATTGAATTTTTAGAATATAATAATTTCATATAACACATATTGGAAATTATAAAATTCCACTATATTTTACATAATTTGTTTCATTTATCATATTTGATGATGTACATTCGTGACATCATGCATGTTCCCTCTTCGGATGAAATATAATTGGAAACTAATTTTTCTTACTATGAAGAGGCCATCTAAATTCATGTTACTAGAAATAAATTATTGAGGAATTAAATAAAATGCCTTGTAAATTTAAAATATAGGAATAATAAAATGGAGGAAGAAAGGTGGGAATTATAGGTTTTTTTGAGGAACAAAATACCTTCATATTTATATAATTTATTGCCAATGAAATTTCATGGTTGAATTTTATTTGGAAGCGAAGAATGTAACACCACGTGATTTCA
The DNA here is from genome assembly GCA_963277665.1 of Viscum album. NCBI lineage: Eukaryota > Viridiplantae > Streptophyta > Magnoliopsida > Santalales > Viscaceae > Viscum > Viscum album. Next base: position 1,609,447,420 of record OY728131.1, on the reverse strand, counting down.
ATATTTTTCTCAATTTAAATAAATTCATTAACTTAGATAGATTTTGATGCTTACAACAACAAGTTTAAATGGATACAATATATTAATATATAATATAAACATGTCCATTATAGTATCATTATAAAATTGACCTTTGTTGTTTAGAAATAAAAAACTAATATTAAAATTAATTGATTTCAAAAAAATATTATTTTTTAAAAATGCCCCTTATTAATTCTTTATGATCATAATTTAAAATTTATTTTTAACACTTGTAAAAAATAATTTTTAGAATGTTAAAATACATTTTAAAACAATATATATAAACTATATTAGGTTGAATTCTTTGGTTTCTTTCTATATTTTTCATTTATCGATAAATGGTTATGAATACTGATTTTTATTGAAATATTCCTCTTATTTTAATTAATATATAAATATTAATTTATTTTAATATATATATTTTAAAATTATATAATGATTAATAAATTTTATATCAATATAATAGATTTTATATTTAACGTTTTTAAATATATTATACACTTATGTTGATTTTTTCTTAGGAATCCCGCTTTTTCAACAAATATGCATATTTAAATATATATCGGATTCCCAACCAATATATGAATTGAATTTGGAGAATTTATTTGACATTTACAATCATAGAAATATATATTACCTAATAATTTCAGCTTATATTATCCATTATGAATACTATATGTATTAGTATATTAATTATCACTCTTTTAGTATGAAAATGATTTACTAGTGGTTAAGCTAAGGATATAATTGTTAATATGACCTGAAAACCTATCCAAAACCCATTTAATTTAAATATTTCTCATTGTCACCTACATGGGTCGGTATTGGTAAATTTTAAATTCTTTTTTAGGAAAAATACATTTGTGTAATAGAATATTTATATAAACTGAATGTGTATCATATCCTATTCTTATTAAATTCATATCCATCTCATCCCCTCTCTATACATAAAAAGCAAATTTATTTAGAATATATCTACCCAGGTAATGTCAATTATCTCTTAAAAACATCATATATTCCATGGTTTTTTAGGAACCGTTCCTCAAATGGATTTTGGTGAAATCCATAAGATATTCCTTGAAGGGGAGCTACTGTTTTTAAATGAGCATTTTCGTTATGTTTCTTATAACACATAACTAAATTATTATTAAAAAATATCTAATAACCCCTACATATATAATGTATTTAGTTTTTATATTATTAATATAATGACCTATATTTACACCCTCCACTATCATATGAGAAAAAAACAATCGATCAATTGTATGGCAGACTACAATCCCACGAACCAAAATAATTTTCTATCAATCCCCACATTTATGACTAGATATTATGATTGAAATAACACATGAATATTATATGAATTATATTACTATACATATTGAATTGTAAAATCACAAATACTTTCTTAAATTAAATTCCTAATTATATATTATAATTTCACTTGTATAACTTCCACAATTTTGAATGTAGTTCAAAATATTTAACTCGTTCCAAATTATTAGAGTTTGGTGGATGCAGCACCATATTTCACGATATAAAACATATATCTCGAAGCGTTTCAAGGATAAATGAACTTGTTTTTCTTATGATTTATATTTTATTCAATATCCATGGGGTTTCAAGTTTGTTTTAGTTCCATCAAAGTCCAAAAACCCTGTTTTGGGAAAGTGCTTACTCGATGGAATGGTTGAGAAACCATGTGGCCTATCTAGAGAAATGTTTCTTCAATAATTTGTATATTGAAAAAATTTTGAAACCAATAAATTTGGGTTTCAAGGATGTGTGTGTAATTGTATATTTTTTATCAAATTCTCAGGAACAGTTGGCACACGTTATGGAAAACATGTGAACCAACTATATGAATTTTTGTACCAATATTGTGTATTCCACACTATTGGTGAATAATTATCCAAAAAGTGCATCCATGAAATGAAACCCAAATGAATGTGGGAAATTATATTTTATCCACCCTCCTATATTTATTCTTTTCATATGCTTCCTCTTCCATTTTTCATTAAATATATATGGGGGATGATCTTTAATTTCACTACTAGAATTTGATCTTCACCATCATTAATAGAATTGATTATTGATCCGTCTACAATGATGGGTGTGTATATATGTCTTTAAATACATTTTCATAATATCATTCAATATCTCTTTTTATGGAGAGATAAATTAGTGAAATTTTATTTTCTCTATTATGAATTGATTAATTTAAAATGTCCATTTCATTAATATAGATTTCTACTATACAATGATATTAGAATAGAAGATCTCTACAACATGTGGTATTCGGTTCATATATTTGTTTCCTTATATATTGGGACTTTGGGGTCAATCATTAAGTGAAAAATAATGTATTCCATAGGTACCTATAAAATTGATTCTTATCCATTAGTGATATAAATTTACCCTGTGAGATAAATATGAGAATATTCTTCCATGATTACTATTGGTTTAACCCTATTGAGAATCTACATGCCTTAGTAGATTTTTTGCGGTGTTTATTTATTTAAATTAAATTGTCTTTATTAAATGTGATGATTTGAATGGTTCCATCATGGCTTAGTAGACCACATTGGTCTATGTTAATGGACCACATGATATTGGATAGTGTTGGCCATTATATTGTGTGACATAGTCATAGGGGCATGAGATGTAATGTTCATCTGGATGTGGTACTACCTTGGTGATTTATGCTCACCGTTATTAGATAAAAACCCATTTGAGGTGTGTTCACATAGATATGATTAATATGATGAGGTGTTGACGACCACTTTTATGAGAATATTCCTCCAATATATACTTCTATATTTGGTGTTGATAAATAGTATAGTTGGAGTTTCTTGTCGAGAAATCCATTGAGATGGTCAGGATCTATTTGTTGATGGTGTTGAGACAATCAGTTAGGGGCTGAGGATCACCATGTACTAAGGCGTTGGGGTGGGATTATTTGGGTGATGGATTTCATCATTCCATAAGATAACATATGTGAAGCTAAAAATATTATAATATGTAGGAATGATATCATTTTTCCTAAGAAATAATTTTATTAGATGGCCATTATTTTTATGAGATGATAAGGATAAACCAAGTACTCAGTTAGGTTTTCCATTAGAATGTTCGTTATTTATTGTTGGAACTATGTTTCATATAATGAATTGGAAGAAAAACATTACGGCTTTCCTGGGATTTATATTAACAGGGTGATGCATTTTACTTAATGTTATGGATCATATCCACTACAATTTTATCAGGGATGGAAGATGTAGTTATCATCTACACTGTTTATGTTGAAAAAATGTTATGTAGGATATTATTGTGATATTCATGTGATATTTTTTTTAAAATACTACTGATTTATCAATTATGTCAGTTTAGAACACATTGGTGGTGGAATACTTTGATTATTCTAAAACCCTATATGGGACCTTCGGATTGTATATAGTCATTATGATCTAGTGATCAGTTAAGGGAGTGATATTAGGATTGAGTCAAAAGGGATCATGTTGAACATTCTTCATGGGATGTATGCAAATGAACATCAATTATTGTATCACATTAAGATTATATATTTATTGTTTCGTTTGTATAAGAATGGATTTTATGTAAATATTCAGAGGTCATCCATGATAGACCAATTTTATATATTATATTGTTTGAAAAGATGTATATGAATGGCTATATATAGTATGTTGTGGTGTTTATTTCATCCAATAGAATGATAGTTATTTTTTATTCTACAGCTTCTTTTTTTATGCTTTCCTTATTTCATGTTACTTCATTCACTATGCGTTGTTATTATTCCCAACATCTTTTGGTCTTCTAGTATTCTATTATTGCAATACAATGAACATTATTATTATCTCCAATAACGGTAATATTGTCCTGAATATATCATCATTACACCCTCACAATTATTCAACATCATGTGGTTTGTTAGGAGTCCTGAATAAGGCCTATTGGAAACTTGATCAGGAGAACTATTTTTTTGGCAAACCAGGTCAGGGTGTTTCAAATTGTATTATAGTAGTTCATGACTGTGAACTAGTTCGATAATTTTGATGGATACTATTTATAGAAAATATTTAATATTTTATATTTAATATTAATATTTTGGATATTATACAACACATACCATGATTTTTCTAGAATAGGGTTCGGATCTCGTGTTTGGATTCTTGTAGCCCCATGAATGGGGGATAAACCATGTTTCACAGGTGGGAATTTCATTTTTATAAATTAATTTTTTTGGTTTATATGATTTAAAACTCAAGTGGAACTATTACGTGTGATATTTATCTTTTATAATTTCAGACCATTGGCCTTGTTTAGTAAGGGAAGTGATATGTTACCATTATCCCGTTATGACAAGGGAGGCTTGATATGTTTTTCATAAGAAGAACATATGATTAGGTATATAAATATATATATCTATCTATGTGTGTGTGATAAATTTATCATGATCAACATCGGGAACACATACTTAACAAATAGCAGTTGGGTTATTTATTATTTCAATAAATGAATCAAAATATAGTTTTCCTCCTCATCATTATTTTTGGGAATTATACTTATCCAACAGAAAAATTTGATTCCAATGAAATATATACATGATGTGTTATTATATGTTAAATATGTATTCATGATTCATTGTGAATCATGGTATTTGTTATGGATGATTATTGGGGAGTGAGCAATTTAAAATGTTAACAAATTAAGCTAAATAGTATTTTTATGCATACACTTCTTTATTATAATCATAATCATATAACTTGTATTGAAATGTGATTCCAAAAAATTATTTTGGTAATATATGGGTCATAAGGATACAAATATATGTGAATCATAGATCTGATAATGGGGATTTGGGGGGAAAGAGGACTGATGTCGTAAGATAAAGATGTATTGGGATGAGGCCCCTAAGGGTCATAAAGATCATGTGATATTGGTATAGGAACAAGTACCCAATATAATTCTTGTTGGTAATCCACAATATTTGATATATTTTTGGATGTGTTAGGATGAATTTTCAAGGTGATATTATTTTTTGTCATCTATGGTATTGATAGGGAGAAAAGGGAGTTGATAAATCCATGGAATACAATACTATATGGTCCTAGTCATATCACTAAAAAATATTTCATGGTAATTGTGAACCACATTCTTATGAAAGATATGTCATGCTAGTGAAGAACTTATTCTTTTAGCATAATACATCCCTAGATGATGGGTAAAGCTGGTGATGTATTTTCTCATAGGAACATTGGGGACCAAGTATTATGGATAAGTTTATATGGGAAGACACGAGGGACTGAATTGAACCGAATTGTTTTCTAGGAACATGGAGAACATCCTATGAAAAATAATGATGGTGGAGACTGCTTGAGAGTTATTGTTCCTAACATAGTAAGACTTGTTCGTCCTAAACAATGTATCCATATTCTGTAATTTTTCACATTTCACCCCTAATCTGGTGGGATAAGACATCCCGAGGGTGAGGAGATTCAAGGATAGTTTACAAAAATCAATTATGGTTCATAAAACATATTTAGGTTAGCCTCATTCTTAGATGAGGTGAATTAGTATGTAATTGCAGATGGAAATATAACAGAGAAATCATATTTGATCTGGGTGATATTTTCAGTTGATTTTAGTAGTGAGTCCTTATATTGAATGAATTGATTTATAGATGATTCCCATTAGTGAATTTAGTAAGAAGACTTAAGAAGACCATTAAGGATTCTATGTGATAAGAAATTGAAGGGTTTCAATGAATAAAACAATGTCATGCATCTCATGAGGTACAATATGAGCCCCTCTCAAATAGTGAATTGTATGGTACCATAGAAGAATATTGGTTTTTATGTCAAACACGGAGGGGTTCCAAAAATATGTAGATGATATGCAACTACAAAAGAGTTCATGGATATGATAAAAGGACTTAGTTTTGGTTTTATTAGATGGTGTATCACCATAAAAAGGTCAATATTCAAGCATCATTATTTAGGATAGGTACATTCTGGAAATTTTATAGAGTTAGTGTAGTTTTGTGATATGATGATGGAAAGGGGTACATCATGGGTTTAAATGAGATATGTTTTATTATAAAATAGGTTATTATTGGAATTAATGTGGATTTGATTACACTATGTTCTTGGGATGTTTTTTTGGACTATACAAATGATGGTTAGTTGGTAGGAATCATATTATATGGATTATACATATATATTATGTGTGTGGAAGTGAAATTATAAATGTTAATAATTGTGATGCATAATCACATTGGGAGTGATGTCATATTTAGAATAATTGGGATGTAGGATCCGTGTAATGTGTGGGGGAACCAATATTTTACTACATAATATCATGGGATGTGGGACCTCATAGTTTCCATGTGGAATTTGGGCATGAGGCTTGATTATGATGAGATGTGGGACATGATGGGTGTCGTATGTGGCATGTTTATGATTGGAGCACAAGATGACGGTAAAGAGTTCTTATCCAACATTTGAGGATATTTTTTTCTATGTATTTCAAGTGGACCATTGTTTTATTTTGACTTTCTATATGAGTAGTGATGATGGTATGTTAGTGTTAAGGTGGTGAATGTCATGATAGAGTTAAAATGTTAAATGATTACTAGCGTATAATTGGATGTTTTCAAAGATATGGGTATGTTCAGTACAATCTCTGTGTAGGTCTTGATATCTCATTGAAAATCAATGTTATGGTGGGGATACTGTAACATCCTTTTATTTTTTAAAGGGTCAAAATCCTCAACCCGATTGATATTTTTGGAGTTTGGTGGTCAAAATATATTCATTATTTGACATCATGACATTATTATTAGAGTTTTCATGGAAAAAAAACCTTTTTATAGACATGTTTATATTCTTGGAATGATCTATGGGGTTCCATGTTGTATTTAGTTGCATAAGAGGGTGAAAAAAACATGTGTTAATGCTTTGACTGGGGGAAATGCTTCTTAAAATTGTGTGGACATGAGTAAGAAATTCTGAGACATTCCATGAAATCTGTACACATTTTAACAAACTATTTGGGAAGTGTAGTCTGACCATATGGGAACCCAATATCTTTTAGAAGAGTCCCACACATGGATGGTTAATTATTGGAAGACCGAGTGTACCAATAGTGTGTATTGTGCAATATAAACTATCAGTGTCGCTTGGTTAGCACATGATTTTCCAAACTAAGTGACATTTGAAAATTGGGAAAATAACTATTTCATATTAATTATTTTTATTTAATTATCATACTACATATAGTTTTCAAACATAGTACAAGTGATCCTCTCTATTCATCCTCCACACAAAATATAATTCCACCCTCAGTCTGAGATCTGATTGTCGATCCATCTATGACAGTAGATGTGTATAAGTAAAGAATTTGACTGAATTCATTCCATTCTTCCATCATCTGCATATATAAATAATAAAATCCATGTTAGTTGGTTTACCATATTTGTACGATGTTTATAAAAAATTATGACTGATTCCAACCCATCAGGACTTAGAGGATCATATCATATGATCAGCCCTCTTCCAACATGAGGGAGGTCGTTCATATCTTTCTCAATATTATTTTAGATATTAGGGGGGTGGGTCATAGAATTTACCATCGGGTATTCTGAATGAAAGCATATATATTAAGATATCATTCTCTAATTAATTAAATTTTCTTTTTGAGAATCTTATGGGAACGCTCCCCTATGACTACAAGCAGTTTATACCTATTCAGAGGATTCATAAAATAAGAATATTTCTTCAATGAGTTTATTATTTTAAATTAAATTGTTTATAATAAATATGATGATTTTGATGGTTTAATGGGAATTTTGAAGAGTCACCCAAGGACTGAGATGGTGATGGATTTCATTCTTGAGAAGCTTTGGTTCATCTGGTTGGGTATGGCCTATATACTTTTGTTGATGTAGATAACTTGTTGGGTGACATGGTCATCAGATTTAGATGACGAGGTCCTCCCACAATGCACAAAGACTATTTGATGTATGATGGGGTTTACCATTGGATTGTGTGAAACTATTGTGGGGGAATGAGGTTCTAGATTATGTGTATCAATTATAGAGTTGGCGATTTCTTCTCACAATGATTTGGCTACTCCCCATAAAATTTGTGTGCTCATAGATATGACTCAAATGATGAGGTTTTCTCAACCACTTATTCTGGTAAATTCCATTGTTTAATGCAAGCGGGGGTGGTGTTTATCACCAGTATATTTAGAGGTGCTTTGTATAAAAAACTACAGGGATGGTGAGAAGTCATCGGTTGAGTTTGATAAGGCCATCAATTTTGGGAAGAGGCTTTATGTGTACCGTGGCTATTGGACTGGGATTATTTGGTATGATGGATTTCAATATTAAATTGTGAGTCATTAATTTTCAAGAAAATGTTATAATTTGGATGACAAATATTATTGTGACTTAGACATCGTTCATTGATTCAAATTGTATTCTTCTCATATAAGACCAAAGGTAGTAGGTACATTCTTGGGAATGACTTCGTGGTGCCATTTATTATTTTTTAGATAGAGGTACCTAGTTATGATTTGGAATTGGAACCTGAGAGTTCACATGGGTTAAAATTTCATCAGGTTATTCCATGGGATTTATTCTATGGTTCAGTTTTACTATTATTAAATCAGCAATGGCTAATGAAGGTATCTACGTCTTTATGGTTGCAAAGAATAAAGGGAAGTACGTAATTTATGTGATTTTCATGTATAATTTAAGAACATGAGCCTCAGACCAGTGGGTGAGGACTCCTTAAATGCATCTAGGAGAATCGGGATCAAATCTAGGCAGAGGCTAATTTCTTAGTACTTTACTATTACTGTAGCTGGAACGATGATGAACTATAGCAGGTACGGTAGCAGGCATTGTTTGGCACTGTATCATATGGGAATAACCGTTTGGTCCTTCGGGCCATCTATTTTGTCCCTGAGTCCTTTATGTCCCTCGAGCCACCCATGACATCGGGTCAATAAGGCCTTCGGGCCACCTCGAGGAATTCAGGACACTTTAAGTGAAGATGCAAAACATACAACCTACAAGGAACAAACTTCAAAAGGAGGAGGATCAAGGAGATTTCACCATAGTAGAATCTAAATGGATTGCAATATTGAGAGGGTATGACACCTACCATCAGGACAAGCCTATGAATTCACTAGAAATCCAATATGAACAGCAATGCAAAGGTGGCGAGCTGATTCCATGATAAAGATGCTGCGGAAGAGCAGTTTTATGTAGTTAGTCAGAGATGTATGTAATGTTTGAAGCCTACAAGAAATGAATTCTTCTAAGGCCTACGTGCCATGTAATACATACGCCTAAGGGCCTTGTAAGGGTTCCACCTCACCTGATGAAAGGTGTATTTTCAAAATAAATAAAAAATGAAGGCCTTCGGGCCATTGGAGAAGTAAAATTTAACATATTTTTAGATAACTATTCATTATCATAAATTTTTGATATGACCACATTTTGGCGGCCTGCTCACATTATTGTAACATCCTACCCGGGCCCATTGAGATTGTGGTAATAATAATGATGTTTCAATTTATTATGTGATAGGGCATAAGAGATGGACCATAGAGATAATGTTATTATATATAATGGTATTGATAGAATGGACACTGCCTTCCAAGAAGAGTTAAAATTTGGATTATTTATTTTTTATCAGTATGCATATTTATGATTACACTAAGGCCATCAATAGATGACCCTATATATTTATTGTCTAATGTGAACCCACATGGATTGATGTTTCTATATATAATATCTTGTGGTGTTAATTTATTCAAATGGATTTTGGGAATTTATTACTCTATTTTTTTTGTATATGATTCTTCTATTTATTATTACTGGTTCTGCTATGATGGGTTATAGGTCCCTTCATCATATGTTACTTTTATTTTATAGTAAAATAATCGATTATTAATATCAATGACATAATGTATAGTCTACATAATATCACCAATTTACACAATCTATTATTTTATGAATCCCTTTTCTTATAAGGAGTTGTTTATAAGGCCTATTGGCCAATCAGATCAGAGCACTTCTTGAGTGGATATCTCGGTCTAGCGCTAAATCCTTTTTTACAGTTTATTGACTCCAATCGAAGTGATGAGATTAGTTTCCCACATTAAACCAAAATGTAAAGTAATAAGGATACTTTTAAGGAATATATGTGATATATAGAGAAGGTATCAATTTTTTGTTATTATTATGTATCCCAATTCCTTATCTTCTTACATAATAAATGAATGAAATTATCCCTCGATCATACAAATGACCTACCAACTCCATGAGGTGATGTTATTTATTTTCAATGTAAATACTTCAAGACTGATTCTAAAAATATATATAATGATATTCATAATATTATTATTATTAAGTAGATGATAGATTTATATACAATGTTCAAGGTCAATAAATTAAATGACAAACCACACTATAGAAATGATGTCAATTAACAAAATCAACAATGAAAATAATGAAATACAATTAATAATGGTATTAATTATTTAAATGTATTCAAATATGATAATATAAATATGATTATGGGTATTATATAAATTATTTACATGACTAAACAATTTTATGGGAGGTAAAATCATGTTTGACTAATAAGATGTGTAAAGAAAGGGAAATTGTCTTAATGTCATCTCATCGAGGTATGTTTTACTATAGTGAATGTATTTTGTTTTATATAGTTTAAAAAATGACCCTTAGACATATAATATCATGAATATGTAATACATCATAGTATATTAGGGTTCAATTTGAATTAATTCATCTATGGGAATTTTATATGCAAATTAACATGTGGTATAAATTTTCAGAACGCAATTTATTTTAATTGGGTTATATTATATCTTCAATTTTTTTATATTATTAGTTTTGTATAGTAATTTTTAATAGATTTTGTTTTATTTAGATTTTTTTTTTGATTTACATTTGATTAAAATAAGCAATCCATTGATTAATTCTCAATTCATTGTTGTGAACATTATAATGATTTTTATTTTCAATTTCAATTTCATTGAGAAATTTATTTTAATGATAACATATTTAATTTTATGTGGTTTATATAATACCCCATATAGTTTGTTATAATGAATACCTATTTATAAATAATTATTGATGTTTCATTTTATGTTTATTCTTTATGGGGATACAATTTAAATATTTTCATGTATCAATGTTATTATATAATCTCCTTTAAATTTTTTAGTGTTAACATTCTCCTTACACAGTCAATTAGTTATTATAATTCTCAACTAGAAATTATATTTATCTTAAATATATAAATTATTTTATAATCAATTTGATTATTTCCTAAACAATATTCAATTTCTTAAAAAATATTTTAAATTGAATTTTATCTGACGATTTTGATAAATATAGATATTCTATATCCTTACCCAATATGAATATTTCATAATAAGGTATATTATTTAATTAAAAATAATTTTAGATACTTGAGGAATAATTGGGGAGTGAAGATGTGGGTGGGCCCAGTTTTAGATATCCCATTGTTGAATCGACTAGTTTCATGATTCAAATCATTTGGACAAACTGAATAGGGGTTTTACCCAATACTTTTAAATATTATTGTGAAGTTACATGACAATATATGTATCATGATACCTGATACCATAAAATCATATAATTATAAACCTATTTTACTATGTTTTTTCGAATTGTAATTATCCGTCATATTTTATATATGATATTATATATAGACATATTTTATGGAATTTTTATGGATTAAAAGTAATCATTTTTTAGTTACATACCTTTATATATTGATTATTCTTTATCAAATTATGATAGTAATGTTATTTATGGAATGTAAATTTTTCAGTTATTTACCATTACATATTGACTAATAGCTATTAATTTATGATAACATAAAATATATGTAAACCACAATTAGAATTTTATCACACCCTTTACTTTTTCTGTTCCATAGTATATTAATATGAATTCATGGAATGAGTCATACGATTCCACAAGTTACGCAAAACTATGTTTATTGTTTTATTTTGATATATAAAATGGATATCTTATTTGTATTTGGTTCTCCAAACATTCTATATAGTTACGTCCTTTGAAATTTCACCCCATATATCTATGAATATGAAATAATGAATACATTGTATCAATGATAATGAAGTTAGCTTCGTTACATTAGATGTTCTAAAAAAGCAATTATAATGATGTAATATAATTATATGTTAACAATATGACACTGAAGTTGTTATTAGAGTAATGTTTACTTAATTTATAATATTTTGATTAGAAACCATTTATGAAAATAATGGGGATACATATATATATATATAATATGAAATCATGATTTATTCAGAGAGTATAGATTATTATTTTTTCTATAATAGAAACCATTGTATGAATATAAATAATTATAATAAAGATTCAAACCCATATTCATCATGGGTATATACCCTAACATTAAATGTTTGGTATTAATCTGATCCTTATGAGGTCCATCACATTTTGGGAAAAATAAATTTCTTATATTACATTGAGAGGGGAAACACATTGGTTAATTCTAATTATCTTTATGAATTATTATTATGAATTATTTGATAAATCATAAGATATGATATAATAAAACAATTTGATATAGGATGAACACACTAGTGCAGAAATCATTTTCTACGTCACCATTTTTTATGTCGGTTATATATAAACGACATAACAATGCGGCGAGTAGAATTTTTACGTCGGTTATTTTAATAACCGACGTTACAAATTGCGCCTGTTGGGTTTTTACGTCGGTTATCAAATAACCGACGTAAAAAACCAATGCGCGGGGGGGTTTTACGTCGGTTATTTTGTAACCGACGTAAAAAACCCGATATCGACGCGTTTTTACGTCAGTTATCAAATAACCGACGTAAAAAACCAAAGCGCGGTGTGTCTTACGTTGGTTATTTTATAACCGACGTAAAAAAAACCCGGGGGCTTTGGTTTTTGAAGTCGGTTATTTGATAACCGACGTAAAAAACGCGTCTATATCGGGTTTTCTACGTCGGTTATTTTATAACCGACGTAAAAAATGCGGAGATATCGGGTTTTTTTACGTCGGTTATTTTGAAACCGACGTAAAAAACCAAAGCCCCAGGGGGTTTTTTACGTCGGCTTCCAAATAACTGACGTAAAAAAGCTAAAAAAATAGTTTATAACGTCGGTTATATAATAACCGACGTTATAAAGCATTTAAAAAAATTTAAGCATGTGTTCAGTCATTTACGATTTTTTCGATTGACAGTCGCCGGCTCGTCTCTCTCTCGCGCGGTAAACCGTAATCGGCTCGTCGATCACCTGCATTACACTCATTTTGGCTTCATTGTTTATCTTCTTCACTGCTCTCGGATCTATCATCTCAACTCGCGACATTCAAGTAAGCCTTCCACGAATTTATTTCGTTCGTTTTTGTTTTGATTCTTGATGTGCTTTTCGTTCGTTTTTGAATCTGATGGAATTTTTTTTATTGCCAATGGTTATTATGTTCATTCAACTCGCAACATTCAACTCCCAAATGATTATTAAAACTTTGTGGATTAGCTTCAGCAAAATCTGAAAAATAATGGGTGGTACTGTAACGTTCCATTCTTCCAGCAACATTATTATTTCCTACTTAGCTGGAATGTGTCTTTCTGGATGAAGATTGGTAGTACTTATTTTCTTAAAATCATATTTTCATTTTGATTTTCCAGAAAATTATTTTCATGAATGAAATTGGACCAGGTACAATCAGTAATACCTATCCTTAAAATTTCATTCAACATTCTTACATCATAATATTTTTTCAAAAAATTATGATTTTTAGAACTCCTAGATCAGAAAACCATCATCTGTTTTCATCTGCATTCATAAAAATATCAATTCATACCTATTACAATCAAATATTTCATTATGGACTCACGGTGAGTCTTATAATACATTTCTTCTTTCAGTCATCTCCTAAAAATGATGGACCTTTTCATTCAAAGTGTATCTGATGTCTTGAATACGATGGTATGTCCAATTTTCAATAAAACCAATTGAGGTGATTTCTTTTAATATTAATAATTCATAAAAAAATTATAATACCTAAATATTATTATCATCCTTTTCAGAATTTTCATTATAAAAAAGGTAAATGGTACTTTCTTTTCATTCTCAAGTTAAATTATATTTTTTATAAAGGACTTTTCTATCTAGGTAGAAATAATTTAATGATAATTAGATTGAATTAGGTATATTATCTTATCTTACCATCCAAACACATTTTTATGTATTAATATTTATTATGTTTTTTAAAAACAATTATGACCCCCATTTCATTTTTGTTAGTTAATTGATCTACGAAAGTGTTATAAATGATTTGATGATCACGATTCACCCATATATATTGTTAGTCATTATGTGACATTTGGGTCCATAATATCCTTCTAATGCATTCGACAATGCATTATATATCATAGATCAATATGGGATACAGATGGTTATACCATGTCCAACGTGTTATGTGATGTGCATGGTAAGAAATATTATAATAAATTATAGGAAAGTTGATTAACATATCCCAATATGAGGTGAATGAAACTATGTTTTCCCTTGACATATGTTATGACTTATATGATTATGTTTGTGCCACACTCTTATGTTATTCCACATACCAATGTTGTGATCTTGTGAATAAGGTTTTTTAAATCATGTTCCCACTATCATATAAATCATGTCTTATGTTATGCAAAAATTGTTATACTTGGACTCAGGTTTTATGATCTATGATTATATAGAATTGTTTCACTTATCGTTTTGATCATGTGCTTTGTATATGCTCTTATACCCCCATGGATATCTTTTTATGAGATTAGATATTATATTTTTATATATCATGTTTACCCATAATGAGTATCATAAATCGAAACTTTTATTATTTTCATTCCCTAAGTTATAAAAATAAGTATTATGTAGGATGATTCAAAAATTTAATCTGTGAGATGAGTTGATTTATGTGTGAAACCCAGGCCAAACACATATGTATTTTTTTATTGGTATTACATATATATATATTTCGACATATACTTTTTTTTACATTACCATGATATTAACATTACTTTTTCTAAAGAAATATTAATGTCCTTAGATTATATATCGGATCAAAAGGATATAGTAATTCCAATATATAATCAGAATGATCAGATAACATGAAAATATTATTAATCATAAAAAAAATGGTCTATATTCATATTTTTAACATGACACTTACGATATATAGCTAATTGGTGTTGGGTACTTATGAAAAGTACTACTACTTTCAAGATTTGTTTTATATTTTAAATTGTTTTACATTCAAATTATGATTTTTTTCATATAAACATGTTTTGTCTTATCTTAAAAATATATATTTTTGTTGATATTTGTTATAGGTAATAATGAGTCGAAGTTGGATTACGGCACATCGAATGAGAAATGAATTTGTGGAAGGTGTTGAAGCCTTTTTGAATTTGCAAAAAGAAATGTTCCAAGTAGTGACATTTTTTTCTGTCCATGCCTGAAATGTTTGAATATGAATAATTTGAAAAGTAGAGTGATAAAAGATCATCTGATATATCATGGTTTTAATCCAAGTTACAGCCCTTGGATTTGGCATGGTGAAACTGGACGGAATGTCACTGATGATGATGATTCGCAAGATGGTATCTCCGATGGAATTGAAGAAATGATTCTTGATATTGTAGCAGAACAAATTGAGATAGAACCGATAGTTGCACGTCTATATGGTGATGCTGAAAAACCATTATATCCCGGTTGTACAGATTTTATGGTTCTGTCGGTGGTGTTAAGATTGATTAACCTAAAGGCGAAGCATGGATGGAGTGACAGAAGTTTTACAGAGCTGCTACAATTGATGAAAGACATTCTTCCAAAAGATAACGATCTTCCAGATTCACATTACAAAGCCAAGAAAATATTATGCACGATGGGATTGGGATACAAGAAAATACATGCCTGTCCGAATGACTGCATTATATATAGGAAGGAATATGAATTTCTGTCAGAGTGTCCAAAATGTGGGACATCACGGTATAAGGTGAAAGAAAAATCACAGGGTGATGTAGATATTACAAAGCTCCCTTCAAAGGTATTTTGGTATCTTCCTATAATTAATCATTTCAAACGTTTATTTGCTAATTCACATGATGAAAAAAGGTTAAGATGGCATGCTGAAGAGCGGGTATGTGATGGAAAAATACGTCATCCAGCTGATTGTCCACAATGGAAGAAAATTGATGCGCAGTATTCTACATTTGGAAATGAAATAAGAAATCTCAGACTAGGGTTATGCACAGATGGAATGAATCCATACCGAACACTCAGTAGCACACATAGTTCATGGCCTGTTTTATTGGTAATTTACAACCTCTCTCCTGAAGTTTTTATGAAGCGCAAATATGTCATGTTGAGTACAATGATCTCTGGTCCAAAGCAACCCGGTATTGATATTGATGTTTACTTGTCACCGTTGATTGATGATTTGAAACTGTTATGGGCTGATGGTATTAGGGTGTATGATTCTTATAAAATGGAATATTTTCAACTGCATGCAGTGCTTCTGTTCACTATAAATGACTTCCCAGCATATGGAAATTTGTCTGGATAGAGTGTTAAAGGGCATAAAGCATGTCCAATTTGCGAACAACAGACGTCCTATTGTCAATTGCATCATGGGAGGAAAACAGCGTACATGGGTCATCGAAAGTTTTTGCATATGGAACACCCTTATAGAAGACTAAAAAAGGCATTTAATGGCTCACAATAATTTGATACTGCTCCAAAACCTTTATCCCATGATCTGTATTTTGAGAGGGTGAAAAACCTTGACGTGACATTGGGAAAGACACAGAAATCTGGTAATGATAGACATATTTGGAAGAAAATGTCAATATTTTTTGAGCTACCATATTGGAGGTATCATGAAGTTAAACATAATATTGATGCCATGCACGTGGAGAAGAATATATGTGATTCTTTGATTGGAACATTGTTAGACATTAAAGGAAAGACTAAAGATGGGTTGAATGCAAGATTAGACTTACTATCAATGGGAATACGTTTGGAGTTAGCTCCCACTCCTAAAGGAAGACGAACATTTCTTCCCCCGGCTTGTCAAAAATTATCGAAGAGGGAGAAAATTAACTTCTGTCAGTGTCTTCATGATACCAAAGTACCTCAAGGTTATTCTTCTAATGTAAAATTTTTTGTCTCAATGAAGGACTTGAAGTTGATAGGTATGAAATCACATGATTGTCATGTCATGATGCAACAAATTCTACCAGTTGCATTGCATGGAATATTGACCATTCGTGTCAGAAAGACTATAATGATGTTGTGTTATTTTTTCAATTCAATTTGTAACAAGGAGATTGATGTGAATGATTTGAACATTTTGGAAAAGGATGCAATTTTAATACTTTGTCAATTGGAAATGTATTTTCCTCCAACTTTTTTTGATATAATGGTGCATTTAATGATTTATCTGGTTCGAGAAATAAAGCATTGTGGACCTGTATATCTTCGTTGGATGTATCCTTTTGAAAGGTATATGAAAATATTAAAGGGGTATGTTAAAAATATATATCGACCTAAAGCCTCCATTATTGAAAAGAATATTTCTGAGGAGGTAGCAGAGTTTTGTACGAGCTACTTGGCTGCGGCGCAACACATAGGTTTGCCTCCATCTCTCCATGAACGAGTTAATAATGAGGGAAAGGGGATTCACGGCGTGAAAGTCAAATCATTGTCAGCTGAACAGATGAAGAAATTAGAATCATACATCTTGAAGAACATAGCTGATGCTCAACCATATATCACATTGCACATTAATGAGTTGAAACAATGTCATCCAAAGATGAAAGAAATGTGGATTTTGAATGAGCACAACAAAACTTTTTTGTCATGGATTAAAAATACTTTGATTGGTAGATCAGATGTATCAGAGACATTAAAATGGATAGTGGGTGGTCCATGTTTAAATGTGATAACATGGTCTGGTTATGACATTAATGGTTATACATTTCATTCAAAAGCTCAGGACAACAGAAGTGCAGTTCAGAATAGTGGTGTATTGGTGTTTGCAGAAGCAATGCATTTTTCGAGTGCTAAGGACAAAAACCCAATTTCTGCATCAAATGCATATTATGGAGTGATTGAAGACATATGGGAGGTTGATTACTTTAAAATTAAAGTTCCCGTTTTTAACTGTAAATGGTTTAACGGTAACAACAGTGTCAGACACGATGAATTTGGAATGACACTTGTTAATCTGAATAGATTGGAAGACACAGCTGATTCTTTTATAATGGCAACACATGCAAAACAAATTTTTTATGTAGTAGATCAATCAGATATGCAGTGGGCTGTTGTTTTACAAGGGAAAAAACAATATGTTGGTGAGGATGAACTTGATGAATATGCTGATTTATGTGAGATCCATACCTCAATGGAAATATTAACAGAACATAATGACGATCATGTTGAAGACATAGTTTGTGACATAAGGAACGATCACGACGAAGGAATTTGGGAAAACAATCCATCTGTACATTCCTAAAATTACAGGTAACTTATGTTTATTTCTTGTTTACATTTATTTTTTCCATAAATGTTAGATATTGTAAGTTTTTTATTTATTAAAAGATGTTTTAAAATAAAATAAGTATATGTTATTGTTTGTTTTAAGTTTGTTTAGTTTACTTTATCATGTTTATTGTTGTACCCCTCTCTCTTGGATTTTAATGATCACAATCACTCTCATCGTGTTCTAACCTGTTTTCAAGTGTTTTGATGCTAGGAAAAAGGTTGTCCATGAGTTGGCCCAAGAAGGCTGATAGTGGACTCTCTGAGTCTACCGGCCAACCAGTGGATTCCCACCGGCCAGCCGGTGGTCTCTTGCAGAAGCATTGCTTTCTGCCAGCGCCACCGGTCAGCCGGTGTTAGTGCACCGGCCAACCGGTATGGGAACCGGCCAACCGGTTCTAGCCCACCGGCCAGCCGGAGGACCCAGGAAGTAGGCTTGCCCACTGCCTGGTGACACCGGCCAACCGGTGGATGACCATTGGCCAGCCGGTGGTCTCTTGCAGAAGCATTGCTTTCTGCCAGAGCCATCGGTCAGCCGGTGTTAGCGCACCGGCCAGCCGGTATGGGCACCGACCAACCAGCTCTTGCCCACCGGCCAGACGGAGGACCTAGGTTTACCATTTTTTCCATTTTTTACCATCTTGACCATCTTGACCATCTTGAACATATTTGCCATCTTTACCATTGTTTAACATGCTTACCATATTACCAATATTTACTATTATGTAACCTAGTACACTTTTCTATTTTCTGATTACAGTAGTATTAAAATATTAGAATTTGTATATTTGTGAACTGACGTTTGTTTTTTTGATTTGAAGGAAAATGACAGATCATTCAGATGATCAACCACATGATTCTGGGGAGGAGCATATTGCTGGTCATACCTCTGGGGATGAACATTCACATGATCCTATTACGACAAAGAGTTCAAAGGTTGGTAAACGTGGTTGCACACGTTTACCAAAATTATCACTTGCTCGTACGCAGGATCAGAGGATAGTAGTTGAATTTGATGATGATGATATTCCTAGAGGTCCGAATGCCAATGATTTTAAGAGTTTTGTTGCAACTCAGGCAAAGACCAAAGTAAGCATTCTGTATGATGATTGGAGAGGTGTGGATAAAGCGATTATCTCTCAGTTGTGGGAGACGATTTTGGTTAGATCTTTTGTCATTGTTTGAGCATTATTTTAATGTTTCTTGTATATATAATATGTTTAACCTCTTTATCATATGACATTTTATATTCCTGACGCTGGAGGAGTCAGGAAGAAATGCTTATCGTTGGCTGCCAGGAGATGGAGGGATTTCAAATCAACCCTCACATCTGATTTCATTTATGGTCATAGGAGTCATGACAATCCATGTCGTATATATCCTTTTATAGATGAAGACACATGGAGACAGTTTTATGAAAGTATAAAAAAAGAGTCATTTCTGGTAAGGTCAATGTAAACTTTTATATAATTTCTTATATAAATGATTTTATTAATGTTTTTTTAATGATTTCTTATTCTTAAATTACAGAAAACAAGGAAAGCTCATCAGGAGATCCAATCTAAAAATGTTTACCCTCATAGTTTATCTCGGGGAGGGTATACATTATTGGAAGAAAAAATGATAGCGGAAAAATTTCAAAAACTAAGAGCTGAGTCTTCAAGCTCTGGAGAGGTGGCCCCTCCACCCCCTCCATCTAGACATGAAAAATGGAAGAGAGCTCGGAAGGGAAAAAAAGGGCAATATTATTCGGAAGAATCGAGAATCGTAGCTGAGAGGATTGTAAGATATCTATTTAATTTATTTAAGTTAACTTTTTTCTTCATATAAGTTTCAATCATTATAGAAATGTTCAATTAATTAATACAGGACTCTCTTGAGGAGCAAAGTTCAGAGGGGACATTTACAGCTACTGGGAGGGAAGATATTTTATTTGTAGCATTGGGAAGGCCCGAACATCCTGGTCGTGTAAGAGGATATCCGACAGATGTATCGGTAAGAAAAGTGTTTCCACGTTATTTAACTTCTAAAATTGAGGGGGTTTATAAAAAAATAGAATCCTTGGAGGCTGAAGTTCAAAATATTAATGCGACGATGGAAGACAAGATTAGAGATTCAGTGCAGTCTATGTTTGCAGAAATGCAAAGACAATTTCAGACTGTAGCTCCCACTCCTCCACCTCCCCCTGCAGACCCCATTATTTATCCTCCACCTCCACCAGTAGCTTCCACTCCCCCACCTCAGCCTGTGGACCCCATTCTTTATCCTACGCCTCCGCCGCAGCTTCCTACATATTGCGAGTTGTATGTTGATGATTCTCAACATCATATAGTAGTATACGGGTTGGTATATTGTATAGGAGATACAGTTCATCTTCAATAATTAGAGGTAGAGAATCAGAGGGTCACTGTACAGGATATTATAGATAGATCAGCTTGGGTACCAATACCTACAGATGAGGTGGCGACAGTTGGACAGAGTATCGGCCATTTTTTAGTTTGTCCATCTAGACTTCTTCGACTCATTACCATAGAGGTATGAATCTTATATCTTTTATTTTATTTTTTTATTGAAGTTGTTTTATCATTTGAAAACTACTATAATTCTCAATTTTTTTTCACAGTAATACTTCAAAGGTAAAGAAATACTGTATAAACAACAACAAATACAATAGGCTATGACATTAGATACAGATTCCAGTGGTCTTGGTAGATTGTCAAGATATTCACATTTGTTGTTGGGTTTTTATGAGTTTCCAATGGAATCTCATGTTTGTGGACATGAAATAAGTGTGGGGATTACAAAATCTGATATCGTGGAGCTTGTTACTGGAGATAAGATGGGCATCAACGTGGTGCAAATTTTTTCCATTTAAGTCTTAACACCTTTTCCCTGCGTTATATTTATTAAAAATGTATACTTATATATGTTTTGTATTAGGTATCTTTATAAAATTTGTGAGAGGAATGAACTGACAGAAGTATATGGATTCATTGACCCGCAATTGATTTCCCCTGAAGCATGTGCATTGACTGAGGAACAAAGAATGGTTTATATTGCTGAAAGATTTGAAAAGAATATAATCCAACAATGTTGGATGATGCCTTTTTGTGAGAGGTATGAAACACATTTCTCTCAAAGGGTTAATTATCTTTTAACATAGAAAACCACTAACATTAAATTTCCTTTTATCAGTAATCATTGGATGTTAGGGATTTTTTGCCCAAGGGAGAAAGCTCTTTATTGGATATGCTCTGTTCATGGTGATGTGCGGGAAAGTTTTAAGAATATATTGGAAAAGTAAGTTTCAATTTCTCAATAGTTTTATATATTATAATGAATTTTAAATTTACCTCATTCGTATTCTTTTCTAATAGTGCATGGGTCTACATTCGAAAAAACACAAAGAAAAGAAATACAAAGATAAAATATGTAAATGCGAAGGTAAATTTCCATTTATAATTTGTACTTTTTGATTTATTACATAAAAATAATATATTTAATTTACACTCATTCAAAACAGAAATTTCATGAACAACAAGGCCTCATCGAATGCGGATATTATATGTTAAGATTTATGTATGAAATAATAACAACTGGGACAGTTGTGAATTTTGACCTGGTACGATTTCCTCTTAAACTTTGCCATAATATATCAATTTGATTTATTCATTATACATGTTAACTATCTTCTTTTTCATTTGTAGCTTTTTGATGACCCTCAACCCTATACTGTTGAAGACATCAAACACGTACAAGTGGAGTGGTCAAATTATTTTACAGGTTTGATTGAATTTTAGTTGTTTGTAATGTAAAATGTAATTTTGAATATTGTCGTTTTAATTGTGTATTTGGTTGTTGTTTAGGTTTGATTTAATTTTTTTTGAAGTTGACAGTGTTAGTTTTGAATGTTTTATAAGTGAATGTTTAATTTTGCTCTACTTCTTGTTTTGGTCTACTTTTGATGGTTCTTCTGGTATGGATTTGGGTCTGTGGGGGAGGGGTTCCAAGGGTGTGCGGGTGTGTTCAGTGGGGTTGGGGGTGTCCAGCGGTCTGGGAGGGATGTTCGGTGGGGTGGGGGGATAGTCATGGGGGGTTGCAGGGATTTACAGGGGTGTGGGAAGCCGGTCCAGGGCTATGGGAGTGTTGTCCAGGGGTGGGGGGATTGTCCATGGGTGTGGTGGGGGCTTCCAAGTGGGGTGAGGGGATGAGGAGGTGTTGTTCAGGTGGGTGGGGGGTTGTCGAGGGGTGTTTGGGGGTGTCCGGGGGTCAGGGGCAGTCCAGGAGTGTGGTGGGGGCTCCAATGGGGTGGGGGAGGGTTGTCCAAGGGGTATACATGAGGGTGGGAGCTCCAATGGGGTGGGGGAGGGCTGTCCAGGGGGTATACATGAGGGTGAGGGCTCCAACGGGTTGGGGAGGGCTGTCCATGGGGTATAAATGAGGGTGGATGCTGTCTAGTGGGTAAGATTTATATGTTATCTATGTACATGCTTAATTTCGATGTACTTCTGTTTTTGTGGTACGATTTCTTGATTTGTTTTCTGGTTGATTCTGGTGGAGAGAAGATCACTGCATTCTGTTTAAAAAAATTGGGTTTATCACGTCGGTTATTTAATAACCGACGTGATAAAATGCCTGGAAAATAGTTTATCACGTCGGTTATTTAATAACAGACGTGATAAAAGGTCTGCAGAATGCTTTATCACGTCGGTTATTTAATAACCGACATGATAAAAGGCCTGGAGAATGGTTTATCACGTCGGTTATTTAATAACCGACATGATAAAGTGCCTGGAGAATGGTTTAGCACGTCGGTTATTCAATAACCGACGTGCTAAACGGCCTGGACAATGGTTTATCACGTCGGTTATTCAATAACCGACGTGATAAACCGCCTCCCTCCGGTTTATCACGGCGGTTATACAATAACCGACGTGATGAAACCCCCTCCCCCGGTTTTTCACGTCGATTTTATATGAACCGACGTGATAAACCACGCTCAGCCCGGTTTATCACGTCGGTTCTTATAGAACGGACATGATAAACCACCCTCACCCCACTTTATCACGTCAATTCTATATGAACCGACGTGATATACCCCCTCACCCCTGTTTATCACGCCGGTTGTTTAAGAACAGACGTGATAAACCATTGTCCAGGCCGTTTATCACGTCGATTCTTTAATAACCGACGTGATAAACCATTCTCCAGGCCCTTTATCACGTCGGTTCTAAAATAACCGACGTGATAAACATCGCGATTTTATGTTTTTGACGTCGGTTTTTAAATAACCGACATCAAAAACCTTATTTATAACATCGCACGTATTAACGTCGGCTAGAAACCGACGTAAAAAATTAAAAATAACCAACGTAAAAAACGTTTTCTGCACTAGTGACATAATGCTTGATGGGTTTATTATAATGTTCATAATTTGGGCCCTCATAATATTATTTTCACTATCATATGATTTTTCAGTATGATTTTTGGTAATTAATACTGATACAATTATTTTTTCATTAGTAAATTTCTAGAACTATGTGGAATACTATTAAAGAATAATGTGATAGCCAATATATTGAATATACCCATTAGAACCCAAAAGTAATGGATTATGGAATACAATACCAAATGATTATTCATAATTGGATATCTCATACCATGAGATTACAAATATGAATCAATATGGATATCTAATATATCCTAAAAAGATAAATTTGTGTTTCCATAATGTTTTACAGACATATACCATATAGTAATGAATATTAAACGTCCAACACATCGATTATTTTTGAAGAGAAACCATGCCGATTTTAAAAAAGGAATGTGATAATATTTTATTTAAAAAATGATAAATAAGATTAAATTGAAGAGAAAAACAAATAATTAATTTTTATGGAAATAATTGTCAAAACAAAGAACCACATAATGTTCAGGGTATTAAATTTTTCAAACGATTGAGTTATTTAGTTCAATTTCAGTATGCTGGAAAATACATAGTTCAATCCATAATTTAATCTATTCTGGTATTTAAATCACTAAATGAGATAGTTTGGTTGTTTGTGTTATCATGTCAACAATAGGGGATGTGATGTTTATGATTGTGAGAATATTACCCTTTAAAATATTATTGTTGAAACTATAGTTGAATTGGATGTGATTATATAAAATAATTAGATCACATTAAATATAGCCTACATCAATTTTAAAGGAATGGAGGTCACATTTGAAATTCCATATCATATTATGACCATCTGTGGTATGAGAAAATCATTAAAATTGAATAGAAATTACTCACCTTAAAAGGGTTTTATAAAATATTTCACAGTGATATTTTTGATATATGTTTGTATAGGAACTCAACAATAATGATATTCATATTGTTTGAGAAAATGTAAATATACGTCAATTTTTTTTCCTAATATTAAAATAAATAATTATGTATAGATTTAAATATCATTCATACATCAAGTAATAAAAATTTCAAATATTCATAGTTAATTTAAGGAAATTGAGTAATAGGGGCTTAAGAAGAAACTGTAATATATTCTTGAAAATGTATTCTTAATCTTTAGTGAATCACTATATGGTAAACTAGTTTATGTTTTTAGTTAAAATTTGGGTAAACGTGACTTCTCATTGATTATCTTCCATATTACCATATAACTATAATAAAAAACTATTCTTTATCGCATATTGATAGGGAGTTTGATCAACTACCTAAAAAATAATAATTTTCTGAAATTGAATTTTTTAGAATATCATCATTTAAGAATCATGTTGGAGGATAATCCTATTAAAATATGATATTTATTATACAAAAATTATAAATTAATAATTATTACATTAGGAAATATTGTTTCCCCTACTATCTTAATAGATATATATAATAGAATCATTATAAAAATCCTACATCTGGTTTTTATAGGATTTAATTATTATATTCTTATATATTAAAATATAAATGAAAAAATATAAATATCTCTTGAGGATTTTTTGTTGAAAACGGGGAATAGTAAAATATTTTAGCTACTTTTCACATCTAAAACATATATAAATATTTTATAAATATTGGGCCATGTTGTCATATGTAAGGTTATATTTTTTCATCCTTCAAATATGGATGATATTGTAAAATGTCATTTTACTACCATAAATAAAATGATATAGAATTTTCATTGGTTCACTAGTTTCAATGAATGTGTGGTGAGAATAACTAATGTGAGTTAAAATGCAGTAGAATATTAAATTTTATATGAATGAAATATTAATTGGATTGTTTAATTTGTATAAAATTTCTCAGAATTGAAGAGAAAGATGGTTTATACAACTCTATATATACTACGCTAAAGAGTAGAATTTTTTGTTATATATTGTGATGCATAAAATATTTTATATGGATGTCATATTTTACAAAAAAAATTTATTGAATTTACCTCACGAAAATTGATAATTAATATAAAAATAATCTGAGGGAGGTTTTAGATATCCTATTGGTAATTATGTAACTAAAAATATTCATTCATTACTATATTTTCAAGCATGTGGGAAATAATTATTGATCATAAAATAGTTTTCTGTATATTAATATAGGTAAATTATCCTATATCATTAAGTATATAGTTATAGTTGATAATATATTTTTACAACTCAATACATTTTCACCGTAGGATGGAAAATAATATTTATGATGCTCTCTGTTAGAATATAATTTATATATTTTCTACCATACATAATAAAAATAATTTGATAGAAATGTGTTCGTAGAATGTGGTTCTTGAAATCAAAGGCAAAGTTGAACGATCATATCATTTCCTAATTAATGTTAACCAACCAATTAATGTGAATATTAAATATGAAAAAATAGAAAATGTAATGTTATAATATAAAATAAATAATATTCATATGATAAAATATTATAATGATTTAATGGTTATGTTTCTGATTTTAGAATGGTTCCCAATATTACCGAAATTGATAAAGGTGATGGTAAATGATACACCTATCTCAACAATAAATATTCATAACATAATAATTAATGATTATATAAATCATATGGATTATTTTCAGAAAATTAACATGAATTTTTAAATTTCATATTTTTTATAGAAATTTCTAGTATGTAATTATGACAAGGATAAACACAACAAATATAACGGTTTTTACATCCATTACCAATATTATAATTAAAATTAGAAAAAATCATAAAGAATATCATATTACAACTCCCCAATACAAATAATAGAAATAACACCATTTTGTATGTACTATATCTCATTTTAATGTATGAAAATTTTATTTATATTAGGTAATTTCTATCAATTTTAATATTAATAAGACATAAATTATTAATGTTTTATGGTTTTATGGATTACTATATTCTATTGTTTCAAATCAAGAATCTAGTTTTACATATATATTTTAGGGATTTCATAAAAATTCATTGATTACATAGTTTATCATTAACAATACATATCATCTATATACTAATGGGTATTCTAAGAGAATTATTAAAAAAAATTAAGTTATACACTCTGTATTATCTATGGATTTAGAGTTTTTTAATCATAAACACCTTCCTCTGGTTGAATTATCATACAACAAAATCTTCCAATTGATCATTTGGGTGGATCGTTATAAAGTCGTCCATGTTAAGAAGTGAAATAATCCATCATCATAGGATGATGGTGGTAGAAAAACAATAATGATATATGAAATACAATGAAACAGAATATATGGTTTTATCAATTCACAATCCAATATTAGAATTCAAATTGTAATAAACGTGTTATATTTACAATAATCAATATGATCGAGATTTTGAATTTTGTATTATCATTTTCCATAATGATTCTCAATGGAATATTGTAATGTGATTATGAAAATAGTCAATTTTATGGCCTAGCTGTATTTTTCATTCTAACTCTTATATTTTATAGTAGTGTTAGTTTATCACATAGTTATTCCAACAAAACTCTACCAATATAAATCTGTATTACATTATTTTATTTTTCTAATGTATATATGTGAAATATTTAAAATTTAATTTAACTAATACTTGAAACAATGGATTGTGATAATTTATATTATTTAGAAACTGTAAAAATCATGGATTAAGGAAAAAAAGTGTTATATATTAGGACCACTCACGTGGTCTATGTTTTAGGGTAAATCGTAATTTTGTGGTAGATTCATTGGAATTAAAGGATATGATGAGGTATAATTATCGACATTTTATTTTTTAAGATTAATATAATTTTTTGTGTGGTATCCATATATGTCGTTAGAATATATCATCCCATGATTTTAGAATATATATTTCTTTTTATTAAATTTTATGTGCTCTATAGATTACAGTATACAATACAGGAATCATAGGAAACTATATTTCACAATTTAAATATAGGAAAAAATAATCTCCATAAAAATTTATTTCCAATAAAAAATTGACTACCATCTGCTGATATACAAATATAAAACCCATGGAATATAATTGATATATTTTTCTTAAATAAATTTTATTTTTGAAATGTATTATTATATTGATTGATTAAATTAATCACCTTTTGTAAATGATGTTATTTTAATGAGTATATTACATTTTTAGTTAATGGATATAGAATTCACATAAAAGTATTTGTTAGTTAAGAAGTGTGAAAAATTTTATTTTATTCTTTAATAATACCATTTATTAAAACGTTAGTTTACTCAAATATTTTAACTAAAATTTTAATTAATTTAGACCACTTTTATATATTTTATCTGAAAATTTTAATTCTTGAAAATGAACATTTATAATTTATCACAATGTTAGGTTGTCTAGTTTTTAATAGAAGAATGATGTTTTCATAAAGGGTAAAAAATAAAGATTTTGAAAAATATCTCACTACTATTAATTAAATCATCTAATTCAAAATTCACATTTTCATCTATATGTTGTTTTAAATTATTATATATTCCATTTTTGTAATAATAAAAAAATTATCAAAATCAAAAATATATTTGAATTTGATGAAGGTATAGTTATATGGGTAAAACCTTTTAACCAATAAAACATTTTAATATATATTTTTAACCTATATTAAAATTAGTTTATTAAAATTATATGATTTTAAATTTTAAAAATGGATTTTATATATGTACTAATGTAGATCAAGTTTTGTGTTGGTAAAAATTGTATTACTGGTATCTATTAATGGAATCTATCAAATAAAATGTTTTTCGCATAGTAAAGGGGAAAACATGATTATTAGTGTTAAAACATTATATTATAATAAAAAAGTATCATTTTAATTATTATGAGATAATTTTATTTCATCCCTTATCAATATATCTTAATAATATAATTTTTTCAACCCCACATGACATTAACAAAGATTTAAGTGATATTTAGTAGATATGAATAATTAAAAAAGAGTCACCCCCTCACTTATAAAAGGGAACCCCATCTCTTCACTTATACACACAACATATGAACTTTGGAATACCAAATCTACACCCAAATCCATCGCTAAAAAATCTCCCCATTCCTTGTATCTTTTATTCTTATTAACAGAAAAATCAAGAATGCTTAATGATTCTATCAAGATTTTTATCCAAATAAGTGGTTTAACTCTAAACCAAGTTTTATCATGTTCATTTTTCATTGTAACCATTTTAATTTAATTATAACTATAATGGTAAAATACATTAATATATTAAATATGAAAAAAAGTAAATTATGTACACAGGACACCCATTTTCATATCATTTACCATCATTTTGGAAATTAAAACATCGATTCTAAATACATGTTGACTACCTACAATTAAAATAGGTGTTTTTCCATCACAATAATATATCAAGTGTTTTAATATAAATATATATAAGATATATTTTTTTATTATATCATTTTTTAAAATTTCATATAAAATATCATATACCTTCTTAAAATAAAATTCATTATAAATATATTAAGAGGGATCAAGAATACCTCCATGAAGAAATGTGATTCATAAAACATACACATTAAAAATATATGGTAAAAAGGTTATATTTAATGAAGATATATGATATTTATAATATTACTATTATTTTGGAATAAAAAATTATTATTTAAAATATATTTTTCCATTATTTTTAATCTTTACTCCCCAATCTACTCTATGTACTAAATAACATATTTAAATTATGAAAAAATTAATTTTTTATCATTGATTTTTGTGAATGGTTATAAGAGTCTAAATAATTAATAACAATATTACCTATAAAATTTCTAATATTCAAAAGATAATGAATCATTGTCTATAGAGGATGGACTAGAATTTTTGTATTGAATCATGATTGTGAAAGGAAACAATTAAGCCATACGTTTTTATTTTAATGAAAATTAATAATATAATTTTAATTGGATATCATAGTAGAATGGTTCATTATAATATAAATACAAATTTGGTTATAGTATATAATATATATATATATATATATTATGTGAACAGTACATATAATAAATTCCATGACATGGGGTATGGGTTTTTCTAAAAAATCAAATCATTTGAGGTTATTCACTATTAAATCACATTTGAGGGAAATTTTATATTCATTATATTTTATAAACCATATATTTTATTCTCCAAATTTATCTTTTTCTTATAATATTTTACTTCCATTTTCCTCTACATCGTATATAAAATAATCGATAACGTGTATTTATATAATGAGGTCATTATTTCGTCTTTATGTTCATGAAAATATAACGTCCATATCAATTATCATCAAATTATATAATTTATGTTTTTAAATATTCATAAATATTAAAAAAATCAACTTTAGTACCATAAATTTTCATTGAATATTATTATAAAAAATATTTTCATAGGCTTTTTTTAATATCACGAACTTATTACTTATTACATAAATTGAAAATTAATTATACATTTTAATATACATTTCAAAAATAGATATCCATTCCATTATGTAGTTTCTCCTTAAAATAATAATATAAATGTATCAGATTTTTATAAATAATATTCACTTTCATTTTTTAAAGGAGTTGTAATTGTTAATGGTTACCAAATTTACAAGATGTTATATATTGATATTCTATTCATATTATGTATTGTTTAATATATATTAATATAAATCATTGTCTAAAAATTTATGTATTCTTATTATTCACTAGGGATATGATCTGATGATACCATCCCCATTTATTGTTCAAAACGATTAATATTATGATTTTTTAATTATAATTTAATAAAACACATTCCATTCCAACTTTTCAATTCTTATAAGATGAAATTTTGAATGTTTTTATTGCATTATCATACTTGAATGTATTATTTATTTATATGATGGGATTTCAATTTTATTTATATTCCTATAATCCATTGGATAATATTACCGATATTTTAAGATGATATGATCTAAATTAAAAAGTGAATGGATTATACTAAGACACATTATCCACAATTATAATTTTCTAATTTATCCTTAACAAATGAAAAGTTTGAATTTGGATTGAGAATCATTATTATACATATTGTTCGCCAATGGTATTGTTTTCACTAATCTATGACTATGAAAATTAATTCCTAATCCAATATCTATTAAAAAAATTTATTTATACTTATAATACATTCTCATGTATTATAATTGACTAACAGTGCTTACACACTATTATGATTCATGTTTTTGTCATGAAAAAAGCCTTATTCCTTAAATCTAGATTTGTATTCCATGAATTTTTTTGAATTATTAAATACGTTATGATCATGTTATCATAAGATAATATTAATATTATTCTCACATATAAACAACAATTTATATCTCTTATGTATTATAAATTTGAGCACACATTTTATTAGTTTTTATTTTCATTATATTATAGTGAAATATTTTATGTCAAGTGTGACTAGAAATGATACTATATGAGAATAATTCCTTGGGTATTTTGAAGATCAAACATGATTTATGTTCATTGAGTAAGTATATTTCAATAATATAAATCCATTATGGTTCAAGTATATTTATTATTATGTGATATTTGTAAAATTAAACTAAACATATTTTAATTTTGTAATAAATTCATAGATCACAGAAAGACCCATTATATAGAGTTCATAAATATTCTATATAGAAAAATGTTAATTGGTTAATTTTTCATAAAATAAAACACATGTTTTTAGTGAATAATTAGATTCATAGGTTTTAAAATGTTATATAAGTGTTTAGAGATGATATTTGATGTTATGTAATGTTTTGAGTATATTATGCAATAGCATTTTAATTTCATATTGAAGGTCAAATAGACTAGTAGTGGTATATATTGATGAATCATCATGAAAACGATGATATCAAATCAATTTAATAAACTATAATAAATGTATATCTCATTGATAAATTTATTCTTAATTTTCGTAATATTATGATATAATGAAATTTAAAAGGTCTAAATAAGAAAATGTAGGATTGAATTGGTTCCATTAGAGTATATATTACTAGAATGTCCTAGAATTTATTGAATTGTTCTCAGGATAGTGATACAATATAAAATATTTTACTCTAGATTAAAACCATTATTATTATTTTATTTGGATAGTAATGTGCTTGATGCTTTTAAAATATTTTTTCAATGTAAAGATAAGAAAATGATGTTTTTTTTAAATTTATAAATATGATGAAATGAAACATTCAAGATAGCAAACAATGAAAAAAAATTAATTTATTAATTTTTTGTAAGAAAAATTATCATCATTCAAATAAAATTTGTAGAAACTTTAATTATCTAGTCATTGAATTAATGTATAAAATGAATAAATCTAACCTTATGTTGTCAAATTTGTATTATTATTATATGAAAAAGATTGAATTTGAATTTATGAGACTAATAAATAAAATATAGTTGTGGTGGGTTTCTTACTAAACATTTATGCCTTGTTATTCTAATGAGAATCCTAGTAAAACATGTATGGTATAACTCTATCATGATAATAAGACTAATGTTGTGGAAATGTAATTTTTTACTACCTCGATGAATCGCATTCAAAAAAAAGTACTTGGGATATGGTTAGTAAGTAAGTATTTTTATTATAACAATGTGTACTTTTATTTTTGCTACACTTATTCAAATATTTCTTTGAAAATTACTAGTAAACTATAAATATTTTTTCATGTAGTGGAGATAGAAAATTTGGTAAATCTATAACTGCTTGTATTAAAGAAACATATATTTATAAGAATTTTTGTATCGGCATATAGGTAATATTGTTACATTAAAATCATATTTTTAAATATTTCTGGAGTTTTATATTATTTTTGGTAAATATTTAATTCCATATTATCACATTAATATTGATTTTACTTGAAATTATTTCATATTCAATCCTTTTAGTGGGATTAAATATATATATTGGTTTTTTCTAGTCATAATTTCCCATGAAAGTGATATTTTGATTATGAATAGGGTGAGTGATATCATGAATAATTAATTGAAAACAAGTCAACTGTTAACCCCAATTAAAAGCTTGTGGTAAATGAATATTTTTATGTATTTACTTATAAAATTACTAGTGAAATTCATAATAAAATGGTTTATTTTAATGGTTAATTATTTAGTGGCGAGAGATAAATTTTAAAACCACCATGATATGAAATTCAATGAAGTTATTGGAAAAGAAAATTAGATACCAGAATTTTATTACAAGGTCTTTATCATCATTTGAACATCTACAATGGGTGATCTAGTATTGTATTATTAAATAAAATATGTCTATTTTATACATTAAATAGATTCTAGGGTACTCCAATATATTAATTTTATTAACATGTATTTGATTACTCATTTTGATTGATTGTTTTATATACTATAATGTTCTATATATTTTTATTTTATTGAGAACGGAAATGTGTATCATCAAATAACATATATGTACAAGTAAATTACCAAGATAATATTATATAATAGGTATGGATATTATGTGTTTATAATTATGAATTTTTGGACAACAAAATAACTAGTAGTATCTTTAGATCTCACCTATATTGTACTCCATGAGTATTTGTAAAAGGATGTGGTGGTATTAATTAATTTAAATATAGTATATTCTAAATGAAATAATTATACTAAGAAGTGTGTATTTATTGATTCATAGGCCATAAAATTAATGATGTTGCATATAAAATTTTTAAATTATGAAATTCTTTTATATCATAATTCATTCGATAGGAAGATCATAAGATAATATAGAAAAATTGTTCATACTAAGAAATATAGAATGGTGGAATGGTATCCATGACTAAATAATGTCATTATAATTCTATGTTTTCAAAGATTATAATGATAAAGTATCCAAATTGATATAAAAACTACATTGATTTCTAGACAAATAAACATTACACCATTAATGTTTTTACATTTTGACTTAGATGCCAAAAAATATGTGCTCTGAGCTATTGGGTTACAAATCCTCAAGCATGCCTCCCCATATTCTAGAGGCTGCTGATTATAAGTGAGGGCCTAAAGTGTGATATTTGGTGGACTATTCCCTACTAAAAGAGTATAAAACAACAAAAATATTTTGGTATTATACATATCAGTACATTAAATCGAGTGTAGAAGAAGTAAACAACAAAAATTGGGCATGCTATAAAATTAATGAATTTTTTAGATAATCCCAAACAACTATGTCTTAAAAAACAACATAGGTCTCCAATTGATCTATCAATACAGATAAATGAGAAAAAAGAAACTAAAATTAAAATTACAGGGCTCTACAACTAATTTTGAGGTAGACCACATAACCAGCCTCCAGACACTATCAAACTACACCAACCCATTCAGAAGAACCACATGAGTATCACCACTCTAACATGAAATACATGGCCTCATCCCCATCAACCATGCAACTCATACTCAATAGTAAAATAATACAGAAGGTTTACACATACACCAATGTTCGCATTCGGGGGTGTGAAATAATATCAATAGTCCACCCCAGCAATACACCTAAAACTATGCAACTATAAGTGTATGCCAAAACATTGTGCTCCGCCTAGCTAAAGCAAAACCAATTGGTAAGAAAACCAATCATGAGCCGAAAATCTAACCCATGGTCTATAATCCCTATCAACTAGCTTGTGGCACCATGGATTTCCATATTTATAGGGGTATTTAAGTATAGTACCATAAATATACATAAAAACATTGATATGAAATTTATTTGTAACTGTAAAAAATAAAAAAAAAATAGTTATAGTCCAACCATGTGTCTAAATTCTTGATCTCATGGACATCATGTGCCAGGAAATTAAGCTAGATTTCAATTCACTCATGCCATGTATCACCATGTCGATCTATGGGTTAGTAATCCTAATCGATATGTACCTGCTTCAACCAATGCCAGAAAGTGTCTGATCATGTTACATCAACACTATGAGATACATGTCATATACATTGGTTTACCCATACTCATCACAAATTACTAAAAAGGATAACATATATAGATGGTCACTCATATATAAAAGGTTTCTATATATAGATGGTAAATCATATAAATATCATTTTCAACCACTCCGGCTTACGCTGAGTTAACAAGTATAACATCAATCACGGCCTCCCCAAATTAACTAGTGTAAGAACATGAAGGTTGAGAACCAAAAATTACAATGAAGGAATCCTCATAAAAAGTGTAGAACACAATTGGATAGATTAATGGAACTTTTCCATGTAATCCACATAATATGTCTAGGCCATGAATGGCTAGATCCAAGGAAAAAGTTCAAGACATCAACATCGAGTCCCACAGATATCCTTGATTAAACTCAATCCAGGAACTAGTTGGGCTCCTAGGAGCATGTCAACCTAACATGTCCTATGAGATCCCATGAAATCAAGATCAATGTGGTAGTAAGGCTTGATTCATCCCACAGAATCGAGACTCATGGTGCATAATCAAAACAAGTCGTCCACTACCACGTTCCAAATGTTTGAAGAGTAGTCCTTGTAATTTATCGTACCAACCAATAATCATGCATGAGTATACTGACACATGTAAAATATTTCACATAATACATGGGTATACCCAAATGGTCAACATGAGCCAGGGATATTGCAATCATCACAACCACATATTACTAGCCAAGGAGTTCAACCAATAAGTTCCTACATCAGGGAATCAAATTATCACTCATGAGAAACAAGAAACATGAGAGGATAAATATACAAGTCACAAGTAGTGCACATGTTTATATCATTAGATATCATAATTAACATGGATTGGAAGTAGTATCCCACAAGAGAAATTTCCAGAATCCTAAAAAGCAATAAAAACACCTCAAATTAGGCTCCGTAGTCACTAACCAGGAATAACCTCTTCCAAACACGTATGTATAAGAAAAAAAAAGTCATATATAATCAAATGTGTTAGGGTAGTTATAATTCCAATCCTGAATCTCCATCCAACACCCAATGGTAATAAAAGTTTTTCATGAGTTTTAGGTGGCACTCATACACCATATCTACCAAAAAACAACATAAAAACTCGAGGTTGTTAAAAAAATTGGCACCAAATGGGTACCTCTAATCATGCATTGAGAGTAATCCTTCATAGGATCCTCAAGGGTAAACTATCAAGTAATGGAATCCTACTCATGATCCTTAGTTATAATAGTAAATTTGGAATCTAAGACAATATCCTCTAAATCCAATTCAAAATAGAGGAATCCAAATAGTTATCCTCGAAATGATAAACTCTTAATGGGATCCTATATATGGGTCCCTAGATCCACATTTATTAAAATGCACCCCCTATGGTATCATAAGAAGAAACATGCCTCACGGTCTCATGGTACAGAAGGGAAAGTCTGACAAGG
Source organism: Viscum album (assembly GCA_963277665.1). Classification (NCBI taxonomy): domain Eukaryota; kingdom Viridiplantae; phylum Streptophyta; class Magnoliopsida; order Santalales; family Viscaceae; genus Viscum; species Viscum album. The sequence continues at coordinate 1,609,410,843 of OY728131.1, read as the reverse complement.
GAAAAATCCTCAAAAGCATTAGTTATGGGGGTACATCATAGCTCATCTCATATCTAGTTCTCAACTGTGTTGGTCAAAACACCCATCCTTTCTTTCGTGTGCATGTGTCACATTGAAGAGACAATTGGATTCCACATCAAGTGAAAAAACCTATACATTTAGGTAAAATCCTTTAAAACCCTATCATAATTCCTTATACCTCTCAATAGGTCACAACACAGTGATCTATAAAGAAAACTACTCAGAATGGACTTCACATATGTCCAAATTTTACCCCAATGAATAAAATAAGAAAATAACATCAAAGGTTGACCTGAGAGGAGTACACATCAATTAGAGAATATATACGGTTTGTACCCTAAATCTCCCTCATGGGCATGTACTTCCTCATGCCTGGTCATGTGAAAAACCCACGTATATGGAGTCTGAAATGGGTATATGACATGTACTCATCTTGGAGTACATGATCAGGTCGCACAGTTTTTTTTCCATATAATTGGCCACGTTATATAGTTTTACATGGTGTGCTACCCATATAGGGTATGTTCGTGTACTCTACATGACCATGTACCCTTACATAGATAGCCATTCCTAGGTACTAATCCACACATCAAAGTACTGGAACATGGCATGTATTACCCATATATGATGTTTACTCCATAAAACATCAGCCTCTTGGAACGGGATGAAAACGTAGTGTGTCACCCTAGATAACAAGAACTTTGACCTTGTATCCCGAAATGGGAAACCTTCATATCACCCAAATTGCCTGTTTTCACCCTCAAAACTAACGATCGGGAAACTAGGGACTACATAAAAGCATAAATAGGCTATAAAAACCTGAAAATTTGATTTTAAAGAGGTTTTGAGGAAAAACTAAAAATCAAACTACCATCAGGCAGAAACCGCTAAATCATGTCTCTATTTCACGGTCCATGACTATCACTCATCGATCCAACTCATCAAGAACATGGTGGTGGTGGCACCCTCTCTTACTATATACCTATTTCTACGTCTCACTCTTCTGAATTATTCATGAGGTGCAATTTCCCTTGGTGGGGTGTACGTGAGTAGCATAAGGAATAAAGAAGAAATGAAAATTAAATTCAACAAACGAAATTGAAATTGAAAATGAAGAAAAATAGGCGCAGGCCATCCATAGTGATAGACTCAAAATTATGTCTTTACTAAGAAAAACTCCTTATAATGGACTCAATGATAAGGACAAACTATCAATCCAAAACTCCATTCTAGTGATATAGGTGAATGATCCTCCATGACCAATTAAATATTTAATTTATTAAATATTAAATAAAAATTATTCCCCTAATATTAGATCATCTTGGATTCTTAGAAAACTCGTGTGCAATGGTAAACACCATATTTTGGGAGCTACAATGTTTAGAAAAAACTATTTGAGGACATATAATATAGGAAACATCAATTTTGTCACTCACAATCATCTTTAAGAAAAAATTAAAATTTCTTTAGAAAAAAACATTCAGATAACACTAGTAAATATAAACTCCTTACTATAAACATTCCAGTCCCTAAAAATGATAGGGTAAGGAGTATTATCCAATCTCTCACACCAAGAAACTACATGGCCATGATATCTATATTTTTTAATAATTAGTCTCATATCATCAACTATTTCCGTCTATACGAAATACATCAAACTACAACTGCTCTGGTACACCCCATTATAGCAATAAACCTATCTTCATCTCAAAAAATTACCGAGCCTAATGGAACATGAAAAAATATGATGATTTATAAAAAAAGAGGGACACCACCATTAAATGGAAAATGGAGAACTCCCCACCATATTACATACCTTGAACTATGACTTGAGCTTAACCTCAATAGGTTCCCTTCCTCTATAGGGAAGAACATAAAGAATGAGAAAAGGAGACCAAAGTAGAGTTGAGGATATCTGAGAATACTGAATACAAATCAAGATATCACATGATATTATCTAATATGAGTACACTATGATTCCACCAAGACAAATAAATATCTCTCTAATCCACACCCACATCCTTCAAAATCAAGAACATGATTCATCCATGGGTCGACCATCTCATAGTACACCAAAATTTCATGATGTTGCCTATACAAAATAGGGACATCTCAACACAACATTCAGGATCCAAGACCAAAAAATGTTTTGAAACAATTATGTCCTCGAATCGCAATTGTCCAATTACTGACAGTATTATATGGCACATTAGTTTCATTAATCCAGAAGTCCCCTTGGAAATCCTCTTCTCAATGGAGAACCATTCCCATGAAATAATTAATTCCATGAACTATTGCCACATTGAATCATTCTAGTTAAAAGAATCTACACACATTGTGACTACATTAGCAATAACATAAACACAGGTCTTCTAGGACAAGAACCAAAATAGTCCTACCCGTTACTCCTATCTCCAAAAACAAGAATGTTGAGTGCTTTGTTAAAACTTAAGTAATCAGCATACCTATAGAAAACTCACAAACTTACCATTCCCTGATCACAATATGAATGAAATACCAAGATCACTACCAAAAAGGCACTAGAAAAATGCTGTCCAATATCTCAGGTATGTTTCCCTTGATCAAAACAGATATAAACTTACAAGGGTTGGAGTCGAAAAAAAGGAATCAAGTCATGATTGAAGTACAAAAGAACAAAACCTCTCATATAAGGTAATGATCAAAATGAACAATGAGGTTCCAAACTGAAAACACGTCCTAGAGAGGAATGATCCTCTTAGAGAGTCTACAAATGTAACCACTCCTTAGTGTTCACAACCATTGCCAAAGAGAAACTTATTATAATCTTATCATGGAATTTATACATGGAAATACACCACAAATGTCCACTACACAAGAAAATTTCCTATTATTTATCAAAAGAAAACTTAGTTATATGGCCAAATAACCACATACCTATGAAGAAACACCTTGACAGGGGTTCAAAAAAAGGCATCACATGCCATATCAACATACTAAGTTACTACACATCCCATCTATGAGGACTGAGTCATCATCCTCAAAATAAAACACCATGTCTTACAACAACATATCCCACCATCAAAGTGAAATATTTATGTAATTAGTTCTAAAACCCATAGTCATCAGTAAAATCACACATTATAAACACTATATGATGTTAATATTATGTTTAAAATATTATACATGCAACGCCTCTTGACTTTTTTTTACCAAGATTCAAAATCCATCCCTTGCCTCTGGATAATGGATAAGAGCCATAGGTCCAAACAAATCCTGAAATAAAAATACAACATCTGTGTTTCTAAAGGTGGAAATAATATAGAACTATAACATCATAAAAATGAAGAACAATCCCATACCATGGAAAGAAGAACTTACTACCAGGAAAAGTGTTTTTGATGCACCAGTCTGATAACCATCAGGGGTAGAAAAACATTCCTAATAAACCTACCATGTCCCAAATTTTAAAGACCATGAAATATAATAGCTATGACACCACGTTGTAATGTCACATCTAGGATGCCACTAAACTAGTAGTCTGAGACGGTTGGTTACCATGCCTCAAGAGCGAGTCCTCATATGCCAAAGCATTCCCACTAGAAATGAGGGCCTAAGGTGTGATACTGGGGATACTATACCCTCATATCAGAGAAGAAACTATGGAAATAGATAAGTATCATACACATAAGCATTGTAAATAGAGTTCCAAAGTCTTAAATAACAAAAATAGAACATGTAGTAATAATAAATGAAATTGTGTAAATTCCTAAACATATATGTCATACAATACATGGTATATCATGCACAACCTTACCATACTGATAAAATAGTAAAAACTAAACCCAATGTTAATGTAAATATATTTACGTCTAACAATTATCCATACCATGTACTCGGTCTTCAGACGTTGTAGAACTGCATTGACCAGACCGGAAGAACCACATGAGTAGCTCTACTCGATCAAGCTGCCTTGGGCTTCAGCATCATACAAAATGCTAATCATGCATAAAATAAAAATGATATATATGGTGTAAACATACACAAAGGTGTATGTGAAGGTGTGAGAAATAATTATACTAGTAAACCTCGAAAAATAATCCTCAAATTGTTCTGCAATAAATGTACAAAAAAACAACATGTTCGGCCCAGTTAATACAAAAAAAAGGTAATATAAAAAAATGAGAGCCCACAGTTTAACACGTTGTCCATAAAACCTATCAACATGGAATGTTCTTACATGGTATTTGTAACATCCCGGGTAAATGAAGAAATATTATACATTCATATTTATGAAAATTTGTGAATTAAATATTAATTTTACTTTTAAGGGGTTTCTATGTTCTATGGAGTACATGATATGAAGGAACGAGTTTCTTTGAAATCATACATTGCACACTAATAATATAATAATATAATTTTAAATGGTAGTTAAATCCTAGCAATTATATTATTAGGAATGAATAGAACATATTAAAATATAATTATATTTGTTTGTTAACTGTTTTTACATTTATTTTATAAAAGGTAGAGGCTTAAAATGGGAATGAATATATTTTTAATCATAATTTACTTTAAAAGGTTAATTTACCAACTTTTAATGGATAATACTTTTTAAATCTAATTTGTTTCACATTTATATGTTTTATTTGAGATAATGAAATTCTTCTTTAGAATCGGGACAACAAAAAATTTATGTTGGGAAAATTTTTGGTATTTTTTCGATAAGATCCATTTTTTAATTAATAGTGAAAAAAACTGTATTTTAATTCAAATATTCCATTTAATATAATTTATTTATATGGTTATATTATTATTTTATATGGTTTATCTATGTAAATAGATTATATTTTTACCATTTATTCCAATGTTGGTCATTGGAAGCAATTTCACTTTGAAATTTGACATAATCAACTATCAATCTTTTGATGGTTATTATTTCTTAAAAATACTTTTTTTGTTTTGAAAACGGGAATAAATTTTAAATAATTTAATCCAACTTTTATGTTTTTTATTTGGTACAATAGAAATCGTTTTTTAAATTGGAATATCAAATATAGCATAGGCAGAATATTTGGAGATTTTCATAAATACTTCAATTTTTGATGAATAGTGAAACCACTAAGTAGTAGTTAAAAAATAACTTTTTCATTTAAATAAAACATTACCAATTCTATGAATTGAATTTAGGTAATCTAGAATACATGGTTGTTATATATAATTGAAATTTGGTTCAATAAGATGAAAATATATTTTGGTGAATAGTGACTTTTGACTTTTATTTACTTTGGATAAATATAATTAGGGTAATTCAAGGTAAAAACGAATTTTATAATACTAAAATATTACCCTAACATTTTTTCTAACCTTTTTGGTTGAGAGATTTATGAAAATGGGAAACTTTTGGTTGATTTTGGGACCTCATGGAGCCACATGGATGTGATAATGACACTTTATTTCAAATAACTTAAAGTAAAGGTAAAAATAGAATAAAATAATATCGTTTAGTAAATTAATTTTTACAAGGGTTTTTATTATTTATCATTTAGAATATAAATATAAATTATAAATATAAAATGATTTCCTACATCATGGTATATGTTTTAAAAATTTTAAGAAATCAAATAAATTAAATTATTTATGACACAATAATGATGCAGTGTTTACCTCATTAATAAATGATTTAAATAAATAATATTATAAATATTAAAAGAATATCCATAACCAATCCATTTCTTATGGGATGATTTAATTTCCACCACTAATCATATTATATTCTGCATTAATTAGTTTTGAAACATTAGAAACTGAATATTATTATATAATAAAATAATATTTTCACATTTTCTTAAAGATTCCCTCCCACCCTTATTAAAATACCTCACTTCAAACCAATTCATCACACCTATCATGCCCCTGGTCTAGGAACCCGGGTTTTTCGAATGGGTCAAATCCCGATCATGTTAAAACTTTTTGACTAGTTTTTGAGAAGCCTGGAAAATCTGGGTAGTTTCTGGATTTTTCCAGACTACACGTTGTGTACATTAAGTACAAACCATGTATGAGTTACCCGAGTGACCGACCATATCCTCGCTGAGTGCATACCATGTGAAGATAATGTAGAAGATTCTTTCTACACGGCATGTATTTATAGACACTCCATGTTTCCCGTACCTGTGAGAGACCAAGTACATGTCGGGTGGTTCCATGTGTAAATTTCCATCTACACGGTGTGTAGTCTTCCTTGACACGTCGTGTACCTTTGTACCATGTAGCAGCCGAGACCCTAGTTGTGTGTTGACTGTGTACACGGTCCAGGCCATGTGCTGGACTCTGCTTATGTCGAAGTACGGAAACACATCTATATGGCGTGTACATTGTAAATACACGCCATGAATTTTTATTTTTATTCGAGAGATCGAGATGCTGTCATGTCTCATTCCCAGAAGTTCCTTCTTCTTCCCCTTTGGACGAACAGTTCGTCCATGAAACCTTAAAAAACTCAAACCCTCCAAGAATCTTCGTACGACCTCCATTCTTCGATCCGTCAGTGGCAGCAGGATGAAATCGGAATGGCTAACCATGCCCACCCTTCTTCGTCTTTGATCCCTCATATGTTCCTCCACAAATTCCATCCGAAAAAAATTTCCAGATTTTACGGAAACGCAGATCTACCGTGATTCTGTCCAATTCAAAGGCTAAAATCAATGGAGTGGCATCATACGAGTACGAGGTGAGTGGTGCATACCTTCTTTCATGTTTTCGTAGACAATTTGGGGGTGCGACCTTCGGGCACGATGTGGGTATTGAGAGGAAACCTTTTTTAATTATTATTAATATTTTACCTGCATTGTAGGATGCCTATGGGTATTCATTGACCCTTGTTCTGCTTGAGCGAGGCCGGTTTAGAGGTCATGGATCATTTTTGGAAAATTGGCTGGGGGTGATGGAATGCGAATGAATTTGACCATTATTTATAACTTCCATGTTTAGACTGCTTATTGTAAATTTTGAGTTATAATGCTGAGTTTAATTGTTAAATTAAGAATGAGGTAGGTGTTGATATGAGACAACACGAGTTGGGGGAATTTATTTGTTTAGTAATTTCCAGTTCCAATTGTTGATTTGAGTATAGTTATACAATGTGTGATATTGCTTATGCTGAACTACTTGTTGTTTTGGGCGTGGCCCGAACATATATTGTTGACTGATGGGAATCACATGTTGGGGATTTTTCTCACGTTAAATGGGGTGGTTTCTACAACAGGATTGGGCATCATTGATTTCGGTTGAGGCAGTTGGACTGTCGGGTTGGGCTTGGCCTGAGATACATGGATGGCGAGGCCATCAGACTTGAGCGACAGGTTCACATGGACATGAGGTGTCGGAGGTGTTGTGGCTTGGGATCTTATTGATGTGATTACCACTCACCAGGTACTTGTGAGTACTGTACACACAGATAGGCTCCAAGAAGGGGTGGTACGGCCAGTCGCTGGATATAGGCCCCCGATAGATGCGGTTAGGTATATTTGGTTAGGGGTGCTTTCCATAAGAAGCCATGTGGAAGGTGAGGAACCTTTGGGAGACAGCTTGAGACGGTCAGGTTGGGGGAAGAGGCTCGCCGCGATGTGAGGGAAGACATCGTTGTCTCTCCAGTTATCTTTTGTGGACAGGTATCATTGTTCCTCCAAATGTTGTTCCATGGGAAGCTGGAGCATCCGAGCGAGGTTACGATGGTTGGGCGTTCATTCGGGACGTCGGTACATGAGACACATGGTGTTAGGGGGCACAAGGTGACGAGCTACTGACCAAGGATTCCGGTGCTGGCCGAAGCAGGTGACGCTTCCTGGTGGTTGTTGAGCACCAGTGGAGTTTGTGTTTACTTTTGAGAATTATACTATTTACTATTTTTATTATATAATCAAGTCTTCATAAACAGTTATATTAGTTACGCATCCTTGGGTGGTATCCTACTGAGAGTTGTCTCACTCCCTACATGGGACGTTCGGGACACATGTAGAATTTATGAAATTTTGTGCACGTAGAGGGTCAGCCTCAGGAGCTGGACATTAGTTCTGTTGACATGCATACTGGCATGGACATTAAGGTCATGTCGTACTGGAGTAACTTGTTTAGAATTATTTTTTTTGCATCAGCATTTTTTACTTTATATTGTAGGTACTGTTGATTAGCCATTGGAGCCGTTATATATATATTGATATGTATGACTTTCTTGGATACATGCGTGGTTGTTTAGCAGTTATTGCAGTTGATTGTTGGCATGATGTTCTATTTACATTCTTCTGATATTGTACTATGTTGCTTCCGCTGGTTCACTTATACTGTTTTGCTTCCACTATGCGTGTCTGGTTCAAGTCCGCTGAGTCATTTATTTCCGCTGCACAATTTAGTAGTATACTCAGAACAGTACCATTTTATTCCTCTGAGAGGAAATATACACCCCACTATACCTATTTAGACCCTCGCAGCTAGTCGGTAGCCTTTGGCGTTCAGGGGAGGTGCGCCTAAGGTAGTGACACCTGACCCATTCTGCACTGTTCAGGTGGCTGTCCGGGCCTGGGTCGTTACAAAGTGGTATCAGAGGAGGTTCTTGACAGGGATTTATTAGCACAGTTTTATGGCTACTAATGAGTTTGAGGCTTCTCTATTTATTTCTGCTAGTTTACTATTTGGGATATGGTAGTCTGGAGATAGGTGGTTGTTGGAACTGGATTTTTAACTTGTGCTTGGGTTCTTGCAGCCCCATGTACGAGGGATGGATTAAGTTTCCGTGGGTGGGAATAGCTTTTTTTTCTCAGATTATGGTTTATATGATTTCCACCTCGATGGCTCACTTGTTGTGTGATGTTATTGATTATGATATGCAAACTATGGCTGGTATAGAAAGGGTTGTTTTCTTAGCTTTTGATAGGCACATTTTAGTGTATTTCAATTTCATAACTGCATGTATGCTTTGTGAAGTGATAATACCATGTGAATAAAATCAATTTTCATGCTATGTATGCTCTGAAATGTGAATAGGTAAAACTCCTAATATAATTGAATGTTTATTGCAATGTGTAGGCCATGCCTTGTATTTTGTATGATTGCATGTGAAAAATATTTGGGTCTGGCTCTTATGAGAGCAGGAAGGTACTATGAGTGAGGTAGTGTAACTGTCAGGATTGGGCGACTCGGTCGTCGGGTTGGTGGCAACTTTGGTTGTTAGGACAGGCATGGCCCGGGGTAATATTGATACTTGGCTCTGTTGAGGGTGTGTAAGGATGTCGTGAGGTCAGGATGCCGAGGGCATGGGTTGCGATAGGGGAGTGTGAGGGTAGTTGTTATACACTGTCTCTTTACTGCATTCCTTATCTGCGTAGTGTATATTGTCATATATATATGCTTTGTCTGACTATTTATGTTATTTAGCAGGTTAATCCTTCATGACTAGATGGAGCGTCAGGTAGGAGATGATACAATTCTGCAAGATCAGGTTCAGAATTCAGTGCAGGTAGAGCATGAGCCGCAGGTGCAGGCTCGTGGGCAGGATCAGATTCAGGATCCAGTGCAGGCAGGGCAGCAGCCGGGCTTGGCAGCGTTTGGACCATTGCTTGATGAGCAGCTCCGAACTAGCCGTGTACGTGTTTTGCAGCAGATTGACATTGGTATGCAGGGTGTAGAGCCTTCAATGGCATATCTGACTTGGGAGTTCCAGTTGCAACACCCTCCACTTTTTCAGGGTGAGGGTGGTCCCCAAGAGGTAGAGAACTGGATAGAGAGTATGCATATTATCTTCGAGCAGCTCGAGACGCCTCCAGGGCAGAGGGTCAAGCTGGTGACGTACATTCTAAGAGGCACAGTGAAGAGTTGGTGGGATGTACATGTGCAGGATCGTAGGCCGGAGGGAATCTCTTGGAAGGACTTCGAGGATAGGTTCTTAGAGAACTTTTATCCGAAGACACTAAGGGATGAGAGATCTCTGGAGTTCTAGAGTCTTCAGCAGGGAAATATTTCTGTCATGGACTATGTAGATACCTTCACAGAGTTTTCTTGTTTTTCACTTGGAATGGTGAGCGATGATGCAGCTAGGGTGAGGTGCTTTGAGGGTGGCTTGTTACATGCCATTCGGGTTCAGGTAAACATTTTCAGGCTGGGTTCCTTCTCCGAGGCAGTGAATCAAGCGCTCATTGTCGAGGGCAATGAGATATAGAAATTTCATTTTGGCAGGGTGATAGCTTCAGGTGATAGTTCAGACAGTAGGAAGTGGGGGAGATATGAGTTCCAGCAGGGCGGGCAGGCAAAGGACTCATCTAGACCACCCCTTAGCAGTTCAACAGTGGTTTGCTTTCAGTACGGACCTCCAGGACATGTTTGGGCTCAGTGCGATAGGCCCCTGAAGTAGTCTCGGGCATGTGGATTGGATGAACATCTGGAGGGGTTTTGCAGGAAGCCTTCTCAGACAGCCGGCAGGAAGGGACCAGGACAGACGGTGGCGTCATGAGTTGGTTCAGGTTCAGTACTAGGAGAGGGTAGCCGAGGTTCATCTGCACGTAGGGGTCGTGACATTGATAAAAGGTCCTAGCTGAGGGGTACATGGCCAGAGACTAGAGCAGCCCTGTGGGTAGGTCAGGCATCAGGCAGTCGGGCCTCAGGCCAGGTGCATGCTGTGGAGCTTCCAGGGATCGAGCATACTAGAGAGCCGTTGACGGTGGCAGGTACAACGCGGGTGTGGCCGTGATTTTTTTCCTTACCTTCTTTCGGCATGTCCTTTTAAGGCATGACTCGTTCAGTGCACGGCCTGCACATGATACTTGTGGACTGAGTAGATGCTAGTTAGTGGTATTGGCATCATATCATATGCGTTATATATTTTATTTATATATTTTATTTATATATTTGGGGTGTGTGGCATCAGCAGCATCAAGGATGCAAGTTACATGAGGTTTCGTGGGCATTGGAGCATCGTGGATGCGGGTTACTTGAGGTTCATGGCACCAGGTTTGATTTGAGAATCTATTAGAAGCAGGACCTCATGGAGGCAGACACTGATGCGATGAGGGATACGTTTGGTGTCAGAAGCGACAGGTGGGCACTAATGAGGTGTGGGGCTGACGATGCATCACGGGAGGACCACGGGTCCGGTAAATAGGTCGTTGGGCCTTGCTTTCTTATTTTCATTACTTTGAGCTTATTGGTTTAGACCGATTAGGAAATCCCTAAGGTGGGGATCCCCTTTCGGATTTTAGCCAGAACCTTAGGACTAGGGTATTCCTTGTTGTTTAACCGGGATGGGCATGTTTGCTTCCATCTCGTGGTTTTGGTTGGTAGCTCGGGGACGAGGTACGTTATGGTGGGGAGTTTATAAGAATCCAGATTTTTAGAAATGGGTCAAATCCCGACCCTATTTAATCATTTTGACAATTTTTTGAGAAGTCTAGAAATTTGGGCAGTTTCTGGAAATTTCCAGACTACACGTCATGTACATTATACACACGCCGTGTATGAGTTACCAGAGTGACCGGTCATGTGCTGGCCGAGTACATTCCATGTGAAGACCGTGTAGATGTTTTTGTCTACACATCGTGTATTTATAAACACGTCGTGTATCCCTTACCTGTGCGTGACCATGTACGTGTCATATGGTACTAGGTGTAAATTTTCCATCTACATGTGGTGTAGTTTTCCTTGACACGTCATGTACCTTTGTCCCGTGTAGCGGCCGAGATCCTGGCTGTGTGTTGACCGTGTACACGGTCAAGGCAATGTGCTAGACTCTGCTTAAGTTGGAGTATAGAAACACATCTACATTGTGTGTACATTGGAAATACATGCGGTGGATTTTTATTATTATTTGAGCTATCAAGACGCCATCACGTCTCATTCCCAGAATTTCTTTCTTCTTCTCCATTTGATGAACAGTTCATCCGAGAAACCTCAAAAAACTCAAACCCTCCTAGAATCTCCGTACAACCTCCATTCATTGATTCGTCATTGGTAGCAGGACCACATCGGAAATGTTAACCCCGCACACCCTCCTTCATCTTTGATCCCTCACATGTTCCTCCATAGATTCCATCCAAATAAAATTTCCAAATTTAACTGAAACAAAGATCTACCGCGATTCAGTCCGATTCAGAGGCTGAAATCAAAGGTGTGTCATCATACGAGTACGAGGTGGGTGGTGCATACCTTCTTTCATGTTTTCGTAGGCAATTTTGGGTGGCGACATACGGGCATGACGTGGGTATTGTGCGAAACAATTGTTTATTAAATATTAATATTTTACCAACATTGTGGGATGCCTCTATGTATTCCCTAACCCTTGTTGTGCTTGATCGAGGCCGTGTTAGAGGTCATATTTCATTTGGGGTAATTCGGCTGGGGGATCCGGAATGCGTTTGAATTGGACTGTTATTTTTAACTGGCATGACTCGACTTCTTATTGTATATTTTGAGTTAAAATGCTGAGTTTAATTGTTAAATTAAGAATGATTTAGGTGTGGATATGAGACAGCATGAGTTAGGGGAATTTATTTGTTTTGTAATTTCCTGTTCCAAGTGGTGATTTGAGTATAGTTATGCAATGTGTGATATTTATTGTACTGAACTTCTTGTTGTGTTAGGCGTGGCCCTAACATATATTGTTGAGTGATGGGAGTCATAGGTTGGGGATTTTTTTCGGGTTACTTGGGGTGGTTACTACCACGGGATTTGGTGTCATGGATGTCGGTTGAGGCAGTTGGACTGTCGGGTTGGGCTTGGCCCGGGTTACATGGATGGTGAGGCCATTAGACTAGAGCGATAGGTTCGCAGGGACACGAGGTGTCAAAGGTGTTGTGGCATGGGACCTTATTGAGGTGATTACCACTCACCATGTAGTTTTGAGTACTGTGTACACAAATAGACTCAGATATGAGTTGGTACGACCACTCGCTGGGTAAAGGCCCTCAGTAGATGTGGTTAAGGATTTTTGGTTTGGGAGATCTTTCCATAGGAAAGCACGTGGAAGGTGAGGAGCCTTCGAGAGACAGTATGAGGCGGTCAGGTTGTGGGCAGAGGCTCACCACGATTTGAGGGTAGACATTGCTGTCCCTCCTATTATATTTTGAGTGCAGGAATCGTTGTTCCTCTGGATATTGTGCCATGGGAAGGTGAAGCTTCTGAGATGGGTTACGATGGATGGGTGTTCCTTCGGGATGTCGGTACTTGAGACACATGGTGTCTGGTGGCACGAGGTGCCGTGCTGCTGACCAGGGATTCCGGCGTTGGATGAAGTAGGTGACACTTCCTGGTGGCTGTTGTGCACCAGTGGAGTTTGTGTTTACTTTTGGGAATTATACTGTTTACTATTTTTCTTATATAAGCATGTCTACCTAAACACTTATATTAGGTACTCATCCTTAGGTGGTATCCTACTGAGAATTGCCTCACACCCTACACTGGCCCTTCGGGATGCATGTAGAATTTATGAAATTGTGTGCAGGTAGAGGGTCAGCCTCAGGAGCTGGACTTTAGTGCTGTTGACCTGGAGACCGGTATGGACCTTAAGGTCGTGCCGTACTGGAGTTACTTGTTTAGTATTCATTTTCTTGCATCCGCATGTTTTACATTATATTATAGCTACTACTAGTTAACCATTAGCGCCATTATATATATATATATATATATATATTGATTTTTATGACTTTCTTGGATGCATGCGTGCTTGTGTAAGAAGTTATTGCAGTTGATTGCTGGCATGATGTTCTGTTTACTTTCCGCTACTATTGTACTATGTTGCTTCCCCTGGTTCACTGATGTTGTTATGCTTCCGCACTGCTGGTCTGGTTCGAATCTGCTGAGTCATTTATTTCTGCTGCACATTTTAGTAGTATACTCATACCAGTACCATTTTTTCCTCTATAAGGGTATATCCTCCCCACTATACCTATTCATACCCTCACTGCTAGTTGGTAGCCTTTGGCGTTCAGGGGAGGTGCGCCTGAGGTAGTGACACCCGACCCGTTCGGCATAGTTCGGGTGGATGGTAGGGCCTGGGTCGTTACACCTGGGCTCGACCAACCTCTACAGAAATAATCTCCCAAGATATATCTTGTTTTATAAGCCTTACCTTAGGCATATGGCACTTCAAAAATTCCTTTTGATTCAAACCAAAGGAAGTTGCCCAAATTAATTGTAACAGTTTCTCTTAAATTATTTTCTATTATTTTACTTCTCCAACCCATAAACTATTTTTATTACTTTATTTTATAACAACACCAGTATCCTCAATATACTAGGATGTTGTTATGAGATGGATTCAAAATAAACTTACACACACCCCCATCTAATGGGTGAAAAACATACTATTTATTTGGGTGGAAAACTAACCCCTCAAGAAACGATGAATGTTCGATCACTACAACAAATGCAGCCCTTAGCGGCGGTTTTTTTCCCATTTACCGGCGGTTTAAACTGCCGCTAAACTTGGCGTCGACAATCTTTTAGTGGCGGTTTTTTCTATTTCGTGGCGGTTTAAAAAATGTGTCGTAGATGCCTCATTTCCCGGCGGTTTCTCTCCATTTAGTGGCGGTTTTATGGGTCTGCCACACTTTTTTATTCGCGTCTGTTTTAACCGCCGCCAAAATTATGCCGTTTGATGCTCCTATTTTGTGGCGGTAAAAACCACCGATAAATATAAATGTAATATATTTAGCGGCAGTTAAAACCTCCGCTAAATTCTTCCCAGCATGGAATTTAGCGGCGGTTCTAACCGTCGCTAAATGATACCAAGTATGGCATTAGCGGCGGTTAAAACCGCCGCTAAATGCTGAACTGGAAAAAAAATAATTTTGTTTCTACTACACCACTGCCCTGAACAATAAATCAAACCAGAATATAGAGATCACCTAGGTTTCATGGGGATCTCGACCCCCTTCATGGTAGTGTAGGATAGCGGTATAATAAATAGAGAAACAACATACAATAATTAAATCAACAATAAATGAAAGACAAAGCATTGGATGAATAATATAAACTAAATATAAAAGGCCAATGAAAATTTACAACCATGAATTCATGTCCAGATGAAGATAAAAAACTAAAAAATAGTATACATATAGAAGGTAGCATGATACACATTAGTACATGAATAAATAAAATAACTTAAATCCCTAAGGGAAGAAATCTAAGAAACATACATCCACCCTGAAAATAGGGGAAAAGATATTGTACCTTGATAAATTAGGGATCGATGGTGATAAAATCTGATGATGGATGAAGGAGAACCATCAAAACCTAATGGACGGAGGTGGAGAAACCCATAGAGGAGGGAGCTGTGAATGCTGGAGAAGAAGGAGGAGGAAAGAAAGGGAGTTAAAACATTTAACTTATTAATGAAAAAAATGGTAATTTCGCCCTTAAGAATAGTTCACATGGTTTGGCTATATGAATTTCCAAACCGTACACCCACCGTGAGACTACCACTACTTAGGAATCCTACCTCACATGTTTTCCCCACATAGTTTACCCTAACCATGTGACAAATGTGTAATGAATTGTGTGATAATAATGCCAAAGGGGCACTAACCATGTGAGCTAGGAACACAGTTTGGAAAACTGTGTGCAGCCCATGTGGGGCACTTCTTCTCACCTACTCTAGCTGCATGGTTTTCTACTATGGGTTCGCACAGTTTTAGACAAACAGTGTGCACCTATCATACCACCAAAACTTAATATTTTTGGTGCTTACCTAGGCTCGTTCAACTAGATAAATGACCACATCGTCATCCCTTTAGGCATCCAATCGATGGTGCTCCCCACCATAGGTTTTAACATTAATAGAAAATTATGAACCATAGTATTCTCCACCATTGTAATTTCCTATAAAGAATATCCAAAGATTTCCAATGATAATATTGGAATTTTTCCTCTAATTAGGAAATCCTAAATACTTCTGAGGCCATAATCGGGACCTTACTATAAAGAAACAGTCAAATTCCAATCACCCTAACTGAAACTAGTCATGCAATCTTTCTCAGAAGACATTTTCGACCCTTTCATGACACCCACATTAGCCTAGTGACATGATTTAAATGGATACTTTCACCTACATACATATAAGAAGAAGTATAATAATTCAATCAACTTTCAACTAACCATTACCAATATACCCAGCTTAGATGACTCACACATCACAACCTGAACCACAATTCCTTCCTCGATGAAATCCCGTGTTTACCACAAGCACATTCACATAAGCCCATACCTAACTTTAAATGAAATTTCTTAGTCATTCCATCACCTAACCATTTAATACATTGTTCCACAGCATGAACAAGGGTGGAACCTAGAACCATCCCAGTATAATCATTACCCTTTAAACATCACCTTTGAGTCCGACGATAAGTTTGGGATAAAATAAGATCATCAAGTTAGAGTCCAAGTAACTATCCCTAGGTAGTCCATACTCCAAGATTACAAGTGAGATATTGGTAAAATACCAAAACATCCACATAAGATCATTGAGTGATCCTAGAATGACATTCATCTAGTGATCAAGTCAATGGAAACGGTTGATGTCCAAAAGGTTGTCCAAGGCATTCCTACACAGGAACTCAGGTATCACACAAGAACTAACCATGCCTCAATAAAAACCATGCATCCCGCATGAAACATTGATAAAACCTATTTATTAAAAAAGAATAACACTTGATAGCTTTAGCTCGGTATATAACCGATGCTCTCTTAGTTCATCGAGGATGACATAATGATAAGGGACATGCTCATTGCTAAGCAAGAGTACACTAAGAGAGTATAAATATTATCAGAAGATTGGAGACACTTCCATCACCTCTAAGACACTTCCATCACTTCTACTACCTAGAAGAACATTTTTACTATATCTGACACGATGTTCCCCAAATTAGAAGTGTCCTAGTCATGAAAAGAAGAGATGAACCAACTACTCATAAGAGAACTAGGTTAGATTCACCTTAATCGCACATGTGACACTTATCTGATTCACACTCACAAACTCCATAACATTTGTCATAAAAGATGAATCCAACCCGACCAGCGTGTCAGAACACCCAATCCATTTATGAATCGAGCTTACACAATGGGGCTACCCGAATTCTTCTATATAGTAGAAATGGTATTAATATGGGTTACATATATGGAAATGTTTGGTGGCAACTATGTGCCATAAATGTTACATATACAAACCAACTGTTATCATATATGTTCAACACATCAACAATACTACTACTCATCATCTGATCCTACATCGTCACCCTCTCCACCTTCATCTCCACCACCTGCTTCCACCTGTAAGAATATTATATTGAAAATTAAATATTGTTTCATATTTATAATAAAACTTAAAAACAATATAGTTTTGCAAACTAAATGATTTTGATTTTTTTTTTGTGATTTACCTGCTCACCACAACCCAATGCACTTCCCCCAGGGGCATATCTACTCATATACTGACGTATTTCAAGCAACTCTTTCTGCAAACCAGATATCTGATCCCCCTGCTAGTGAACTATGTTTCGTAGAGAAGACATCTCCCTCTGAGCATCTTCAGGTATGAAATGACTATAAGTAGGAGTAGATGTAGTCGAAATCCCTGATGGCATGTGAAAGACCTCAGATGGTATAGGTCCCAAACCCATCCCGCGCACTCTACAAGGATGCTCCTTCCTAAGGACTTTACCAACCGGGTCATCCTGGGAGACTGAGTAGGATTGCCTACGATTGGAATCCCATATTTCTTTAATTTTTACCTATAAATTAAATATAAATATATATTAACACAGTAAAAACTGATAATAAGTTATTATAATAAATAATTGACATCATACCCCAACTTCTCTGGAAGGTTCATTAACAAAACTTCCATCTATTTTTTTATGAACATCCAGCCGTAGTTCTGTTCGAGATGCGTCATGCCCTAAACTCTGTGACTGAATTAAACAAAGATAAATCAACAATTAAATATGTTAAATATATAATATTATCTTATAAATATTTAAACTAATTAAAATATTACCAATGACATTCGGCTTCTTGAAAATCTTTTTGAACCCGCATTGTGAGGGATGACCTGCTTTGCCCGGTTTGAAGCATTCTCTCTTGAGAGATCCTGAAATAAATAAAATTCAATTAAACAGTATTGTATTCAATGTCTATCTCCTCTTCATGTACAAGTATAAATTTAAAATGAGGATAATATAATAATATATCTTTCAATACCATCCGCTTCTCATCACGATGTCTATTGACAAAAACCTTCTACTGTTCTTTCGGTACCCCACTGGGTAGCTTCTCATTCATCTGCTGCAAAGTCAACGAAGTATCATTGACATCACACCACAACCTCCATTTGAAATCTTTCCATTTTTTTCCAATATTTTTCAATGTCCACTTCCGTGCTATCACATCAATAATGGTAAAGTGGAAGAACATCTGTATACAGAAATTCATTTTGAATATATTAGTAACATGAAATTAAATTAAACCATAAAGTAATACAATTACCATTATCTGATAATCATAAACTTCATTTTTCCAGTTTGGAGGCATATGCCTCCAATCATCATATGAAATAGGCAGGGAAATGGGATCCGCTGCCAGCTGACCTATAATCTGACCAAGGAAACCTGCGGCGTCATCCATCGGGACCCCATAAGAATCAAATGGCACCACTATCTTCTCTCGATGCATGATCCAAACATCAGAACTTTTTATATGTTTTTCCACGTTTTCATTGTTTTCATCTGCAATGAGCAAACAATTACTATAAACAAAATGCAATAAATTTATTTAATTAAAATTTGTACCTATGACTGTGACCCTCCAGAATGTCCGTGATGAACTGGAAGGGGCGTGTCGCTGCCCCACTGCTCAGGCTCCTGTAGGTGGAGGCGATGACTCATCCTCTAATGAGGCATCCACTGATGGTGCCGGAGATGGTGCAGGGCGAGATGATGCAGGGATGTAGGCAGTTGCTGCCTCAAATGTCGTGGGGATAGACGGATCGTCATCTGTCGCAGAAGTAGAAGGAATGGTTTACCGCTTCTTCCTTGGCATTCCTGTCATTTTATCAAATAAAATTAAGTTCAGAATATATATTTCGAAAAAATTATGCAGAAAAAAAAATTAAAAATGATAATAGATGCCCAGTACTAACAAACAAAATATGTATAACAATGATAATGAATGACTACAGAAATGAAACAAGTTGTTGCTGAATGAATAAATAATTGTACATACAATCATTTTCCCCTTCAATCATGTCGGTTTCCTGCTCCATTGCTTCGTCCACTTCATTCATCCTTGCTTGACTAATATTTTCAATATCATGATGGACAAATAATTCTGCTTCCTGTTGTTGATGAAATTCAATTGTAGAGTTAAAATCTTCCACTTCATCACCCATATCATACAAATCTCTTTGTATTATGTGAGTAACTAAACTCCACCCTTCATCCACAACATAATTCACATAATATACCATTTTTTCCTGCAATGCAAAGATATATGGATCATGCAGTTCACTATCACCAGCACCCATCAAGCGAGAGAAGTTTATAGAAGTAAATTGCAATGAATCTCTTTTAACACCTCTGATAATATCGACCCATTTGCATTTGAATAAAACAATAGAAAAATGCCCGGGGTAGTTTAATTCAATAATATCATACAGCTTTCCAGAGTATTCCACTTCAGCAAATGTAAATATACCTCTATTCTGTGTTTTCAAACCCACTTCTCGATCGACTGTACGAAATCTAAAACCATTCACATTATAAGCGCCGAACATTCTAACTTGTTTTATAGGACCTCTAGCAAGAAACTTCAAATCTTCTGACAAGTCTGCTCGAGTATCAGTATTCATGATCTGAAAAAAAAATTAATAGATTTGGAAATTGTATGTGTCAAACTAATATTCGTATTTATTGCAATATTTATAAACTTACACGTCGTGCAAACCATTCTACCAGCTCTTTATTCACAGCTTTCGTTATATCTTTTTCATTTCGAGTTCGGCCTTTCATTTGTCTCTTTGTTTGTATCCTCAACTCTTCAATAAATGGATCTGCAATTTCACTATTCAGCAGCACATATCTATGTGCCTGTAATAATTCCAATTAAGTTAGTGTCGCGTATGAGGTCCTCCCAACTGATCGGCCAATAGCAGGAAATATTTTTGATTTCTGATGCATTTGAGAATGAGTTGATGTGTCGTCAACATGTCCAACTCGATTAAATCTTGTCTCAATATCATCCAAATATCTGGAACAAAAGGTGAGACACTCCTCTGCCAAATAGCCTTCAGCAATAGAGCCTTCTGGTTGAGATTTATTTCTCACGTATGATTTCAAATGCCCAAAATATCTGTGGAAAAAAAATAATATTATGCGTTTATTTAAATTCCAAAAATTGTTTACATAACTGGAAACATATAAATAAAATACCCCTCAATTGGATACATCAATCGATAATGAACGGGGCCTCCTAATTTAGCTTCGTCAACCAAATACACAGTTAAATGCACCCTGACAGTAAAAAACGATGGAGGAAATATCATCTCCATTGAACAAAGGGTCAATACAAACCTCTCCTGTAGGTTGTCAAGCTGAAATGGATGTAGATCTTTCTCACATAATTTCCTGAAAAATGTGCAGAATTGGAGTACAATAGCAGTAACTTTTTCAGGTCATAATATATGCAATGCCAATGGAAGTAACTGTTGTAACAAAATATGTGAATCATGACTTTTCAATCCATATAACTTAAGATTATTCAAGTCAACACACCTTGAGATGTTACTCGAATACCCATCAGATACCTTCACATTCTTTAAAATTTGAAGGAACGTAACATTATCCCTATTTTTCATTGAAAAAATGGTCGGAGCATACTTTTCATTCTCATCTGGCCAGAGATCACGTTTTATGTTCATTACTTGTAAGTCTTTGCGAGCATTGAGATGATCCTTCGACTTTCCATGCTCATTAAGTAATGTGAAAATCAAATTATCACATAAATTCTTCTCAATATGCATCACATCAAGATTGTGGCACAAAAAATTAAATTCCCAATACGGAAGTTTGAAGAATATAATTTTTTTCTTCCATTGTTGCGTTCTGATTTCACTTGACGATGCACTTCGCACTCGTTTTCCGCTATCATTCAAATGATGAACCTTCCCAAATTCTGTTTTAACATTTTCGAGCTGTGTTAATATTTCAGAACCAGTTAAAAGCTTTGGAGGTGGTCTACGATCAATGGAACCATTAAATTTTGATTTGTTCAGCCGAAATCTATGAGATGCATCAAGAAATCTTCGATGGCACAAGAAGAACCATTTTCTACTATGAGGTATCCGTTTGGGATCGAAATAAAAGTTACAAACAGGACAAGACAAACCCATATAAGTGTTCCAACCAGATAAATTCCCAAGCCCAGGGAAGTCACTAATGGTCCACATTAATGTAGCATGCATTTTGAACATTATTTTAGAAGAAACATCAAATGTCTCAACACCGTTGCTCCATAACTCCTACAATTCTTCAATCAAAGGTTGCAGGTATACATCAATATCATTTCCAGGCATTTGTTTTCTAGGAATAATAATCGAATTGATAAAAGATGTTTGTTGTATACACATCAACGGAGGCAGATTATAAGGGATCAAAACAACTGACCAAATGCTATAACTCGAACTCAAAGTCCCAAATGGGTTGAATCCATCGACAGCCAATCCCAATCGAACATTCATAGGATCAGGTAAGAAATATAGATGTAATGAATCAAATGTCTTCCATGATTTGGAATCTCGTGGATGTCTCATTAACCCATCATTTTTATTATCTACAGCATGCCACTTCATGTGTTCGGCGGTTTTTGATGACATGAATAATCTTTACAATCGAGGCTTCAAAGGAAAGTAACACAAAACTTTTCCAGGTGTGTTCCTTTTCTTCTTCTCCATGAAATTATGTTCAGTCATACTTACAACATTACCCTTTGACTGCCATCTAGAAGAAGAACATTTCTTACAATTCTGTCTACTTCAATCCTCTCCCCAGTAAAGCATACAATCATTGGGGAACCTATGTATTTTTGTATAATTCAGACCAAGCTTGTTTACAACTTTTTTCATCTCATAAAACAATTCTGGGATTTTTACTTTAGGAAATGCATCATGAATCAATAACAATAACATAGACATTGCCTTATTTGTAATTCCACAAAGACATTTGATATGGTATAACTTCAGCAGAAATGAAAGCTTTGAATATTTCAAACACCCACTATACAACTCTTGATTTCCATCGTCATCTAAATCATGAAATGCATTTTCCTCACTGAAGTTTTCCCTTACATTTGGCTCCATAGATTCAAGAGGAGGATCCAATGATATGTTACAATCTTGATCTGCTTGTGTTATAGTCTCAAAAACATCACTTGTCACGTTGCAATTTGTAGCATCATCTTCTGGTTGTTCTGATATGTTTTGATGCTCATAGTGGTGTCTTGCAGTGCCGAATGCATCATTTATGAGGTTTTGCATTTCATTTTCCATTGGCGACAAACTTGGGACCTCATTCTGTGGATTAACATCAGTCCTCAATCTTTCTGTATTGTTTCATTCTCCATGCCAAATCCAACACAAATATTGATCAGGGAATTGCTTCAGTATTAAATGTTCATAAACTTCATCCCTCTTCAACCATGTTCTAAATTTACATTTAGGACATGGACATCTTATTCTCCCTTCAACGGATCGATTAGAAATTGCAAAATCTAATAACCCATTCAAACCCTTAACATATTGAGGTGTGTTCCTCGGTAATGTGATCCAGCTTTTATCCATGTATATCACAATGTGCCTACACAAAAATATACGATAGTGTAAGATTACAGAAACATAATATAATAAAGATGAACCATTGATCATAAAGTATTCATAATATAATAAAGATGATTCATTGATCACATTTACCACTTCAGACCAACAGAACAAGTCTGGTCCATAGGAGACAGCATCAACACCTCATTGAGGAGCAATAAGAATATCGGGCTACACATTTATCATAACACTATCGATCACACATTTATGTTGCCTCAAACAAGACCCCATTGATGTGTGATCAAAACTGATCATAATGCATTTTAAACCTGAGACATTATGTGATTGTTTAGGCTTGTCCTTAGATGTCCTCCAAGAGGAATGATGTTTCTCAATGGTTTCATACACAACCAACTATAAAGAGGGCAACTATGTTCACTTTATTCATCGAAGTGTCACCTCTCTAGGTTTGAGTATTACAAGTCAGACATTTATAATCATGTCTTCAACCATCGACATATAAAGAACCAGTTTTTTATTCAAGGGTTGTGTTAGACATTGAAACATTATTAATCTCATTTATGAGAATTTTATTTTAATAAAAAAAATTAATTTTTTAAAACGGTTTGATCACTATAGTGGTGAGAATGTAAAACACATACATACATCAAATTCATAAACACATGGGAAATTCAGAAGGACTACTCACATCAATTCTATTTTTTTCACTTTTTAAGAACAACCCTAAAACTCTTGCCTATGATTTTTTAAATCTGAAATCATCTCTTTAGTACCTATCTCAAGGCCCAACACCAAATACATAATTATATACAATTTATAGTTAATTATATAATTTTATTATAAAAATTATAATTTATTTCAATTAAAACCAACAAGGAATAATTGCCTAAATATCACCAACCCACCTCTTCACACCTATATAATAACCAACCACTTATGTATTGTTTGTGGTGAACTCCAACCATTATCCCAAAAAAAATACCTATGAAGTTGAACCATGTCAATCAACAAATTAACTTAACTTAATATAATTTTAATTAAAACTATTTAAAAATTATAAATGGTGATGTACCTCTAACCCAATGACATGTTACAACATGAGATAATAATGTTGGGATATCTCATATCAGTTTTGAGAAAAATAATTATCAGATCAGATGATTTATACAATGATCTAGTGTAAATAATCTCCAAAATCTAACCAAAAAATCCAAAAATAAATGAAGAAAAATGTAAAGGTGACATCAAATGTAGTCATACATAATGGAAATAATACTACATGTTTGACCCCAACCATGGCCATGAATGATGTTGTAGAGGAATTTATCCATGGTTAATGCAAGTAGTTTATAATCAAATGATGTCCTATTTGACATTAGCATCACCTTTTTGATGTGTTGGTTACATATACTTCTTCCTAACCATATAATTTATTCCCCTTCCCCTTCTCTATCTATCTGCCTCTCCCAAAAACAATGTCTACATCATAGGAATATATGTTTGTATTTTGAAATATTTAAGTCATGTAGTTGTTGATAAGGTGGCATGTATATTTGTCATAATTGAAATAATTTTTTAGATATTTCATTATTTTGATGACCCATGTGTTTTTATTTCCCTTTATGGTTTTTTGAGACTTGACGTAGTAATGACCTCCTCACGGTGGAAGACTAGGCCACCAAAACCCAATTCTTTCCACCATAGGCCATTTTTTAAAGATAAGTGACGAGAATGAATAATTATAATGGTAGGCCTCTTCATAATGTACATGTTGGCATGCACCCAACCATATATATGAATATGTTCATAATAATAAAAATAAGAGAAAATAAACTAAATATTTACATTCTATCAGGTTATTTACTTTAGAGAATAAAAAATAGTACAATAGGTAATATGAAAACAAATGGAAAAAATATACACATAATAGGGAAATATTACATATCCTGACAATAATATGAAACGAATGAATTATAGAGAGATCGACTATTGATCTATAATCACCGACCACCATGTAAGGCCAAACTAACACAATTATCCCTTTTCCCAACATAATACACAACTAATTTGTACATTATCTATATATACATGACATGTGTGGGAATAACTCAATTAGGTTTGAGCACATATATACCCAACCTTCCGCATCCAAACCCGATATAGGAGGAATAGAATACATGTTAATATTAGACATCTGAGCCTAAAGATTGACGAAAAACTAACCCAACAATAAAGAGATATGTTATTCAATGAAACCCGAAAAGGAGAGAAAGGTTATATCTATCTCAAATACCAGTCCAAAATAATGGTTTCACAACTTCTCTAATGAAATATCATCAATGCCCAGTATCATTCTAATTTGTTCAGGGAATTATTGAGGAGGACCAACACCTCATCAATTTTCTATAATCTACTATATTTTGGAAAGAGTATATGTAGGCCATATTTTTCCATCATGAGGCTCCCCTTGAGTGGTGGGTGAATCTTTTTGCTTATAATATTTCATAAAAATGAAGGATTTTTGGATTTTTGGTCTTTGAAGACCAATATATGGCTATTTCTTTTACATAATTTAAAAAAAACCAGCATCAACCCCCGTGTGATTGCATGTGATATAATAACCACCCTAGTCGATGGAACTTCTTAAAAACTGAATAGAATTGAAAACAATACTAGTAACCCAATTAGATGTCATGAAGTGCTACTAAAAATAACCCTTGATCACACTATAGGTCTTCATAAAGATGCCTCCTTACTCAATACTATCTTAAAATTAACCTATAGATGAACAAGCAGCCACTCAAGGATAGTAGAAATATTGATATCAAATCCCACCTAATTCACAACATCCACAAAAACATGCGATCATATAAAGTTATAAAAGTTATCAGGCCATATTTTACAAGAAATTTTTAGACATTTATGAATGAAACCAATTCAATAAAACTACAAAACATTTACTAAAATGTAAAAATATGTATATAAAAGTTAATTAATCTTTGGATGATTTAAATCCAATTGAAATTAAAGTGCAATAAAAAGTTCTAGAGAATGAAGATGAACCACAAGCCTAAGATATTGTTTATATTGACTCCCTTGTATTTCTCTTTCCAATGCAGTTTTTTGTGAAAGTCAGCCCCACTTAAGACTCCTCTTCCATATTTTCATCAACGACCATCATTAAATACCTTCATTTCCACAACATAAACAATGTATAATCAAAGTATAAATATACACATAAAAGTGTTCATAAAAATGTCATATAGATAAGAAAAATAAAATTGAGAATCATAATAATATCTTGTATTATGCAGACAAAACTCATTATAAGAACATAATAAAGAAAAACATGATATATAATTTATCAAAAAAGAAGTGGAAAAATTTTCATATGCTTGGAAAAAAATTAAAATAAATTACACTGCCCATGTATTAAGGGGGAGGAATATCCTCCAGTTGTTTTGGTGAAGACCTGCATTTATCAAGATTTAGAAGTGCATATTTTTTTGATAAATGGAATTTCCATTCAATTAATTTCAATCACACAAGTATGTCCCACTATATGATAAACAAACCAACCTTCCACCATGCGTAGTAGGACCTAGATTTTCCAAGGGCGCGGGGGGCGCGGGGGGTGCGGGGGTCGCCGGTGGTCGAGGGGGTCGCCGGTGGTTGAGGGGGGCGCTGGGGGGTGCGGGTTTCGCCGGAGAGCGCGGGGGTGAGGAGTCGTCGGCAGCGCGAGGGGTGGGGAGTCGCCAAAAGCGTGGGGGGTGCGGAGTCGCGAGGGTTAGGGATCATGAAGGGGAAGGGGGGAAAGGGTCGGCGTCTGTGTAAAATAATTCGTGTTTCGCGGCAGTTTATTAAAAACCGCCGCGAAACCTTCACCGAAAAAGTATTAGCGGTCGTTTTGTGAACCGCCGCCACAAAACCGCCGCTAAACCATGTTTTTTTTGTAGTGGATTATCTCCTATCACCTATCATGGTGGCCATTAATATGGAACATTACTTATATATGATATATATGATGTTTATTTTTTCTTTATGATTCTGTATTTTTCTATTAAATAATACTTTAATGGATTACATTATGGGTAAACACGATAATTTCATTTGAGGAAGTGTGGTCTACTACCCTCTCAAAATGATATGACTCGTTCATGCCATATGAGGGACGTATAAAGGATATAGTAAATGATATTATATGTGATATTATACTTGAATTATAATATACATATGTATCATTATGTTTTAATTTCATTAAAATAAGAAATAAAAACAAAATTTGTGTTCATGCTTACGTACGGCTTGTCGTCTAATTGAACGGCGAATTTCATTTCTCACCCCCAAATGATAGGTACTATTATAAATATATATATATATATAATTGATATATATGATATATATTATATCTAAATAATTAATATCATTCTGGATAAAATAGATTGTTGACCACATAGAAAACTATTCAATATAAGGCGTTCATTTTTGACTCATGTTCCAAATATTGAGAAACGACCATAATTAACATTAATGATTACATAATTTTTATAACATGGAAATAATAGATATAAAAGGATTAATAAATTAGAAATGGTTTTATGATATTATAAATTAATTTTAGTTTATTATTCAGGAGATTAAATAACGAACAAGTCAAGTCGTACATGACGTAACGGACTTCATCTCAATCTCCTTTAATTGAGGAATATTTTGATAATATATACCTTTTTATTTTACAAGATGTATAATTAAACCCTTTGAATTTTAATTTCATTCAAAGTGAATATTTTTTCTACAAATCTTTTTACTAAATGAAAAAGGGAATATTGTTAACTTTTGCGGTGACAATGACCTCTCCACCGCCATAATCATTATTTAGCTTCCTCTATAATCCTTAACATTTTCTAAAATGATTATGAAATCACCTATTCTTTTTTTGGTGTTCTGGTATTGAAAATTGTTTTTGAAATGGATTTATAATTTCAATATCTTTTAATTATTTCTTGTGATTTCAAATTAAATGTAATTAATGAAATGATTATATTTGCAATACTTTATGTGTTATGATTTGATAATGGTAGTAGAAATTTGACAGGTGGTCACATGATCATCCAAATGATGGGTGGTGTCGTGATAAACCAGGAAGGGTTGTTAAATTATAACCTCCATTGTATTGTGTATGGAATTCGGTCGTATGGCTATTCCATTTAATTCTATTTGTGGAAGTCGACCGTATGGTTATTCTGTTTATGTATTGTTATGTTCCATGTTACCAATATATGTTATGTGTTCTTTTAAATGGGTTTTATGGTACTATTTTGGTTACAAAAGGGTATGAAATGATCTTTTTTCAGTTAAGAGTATTCACTAATTCATAAAGGTGAAAATTATTACATATGATAAAGTATTCATGGATTACTTGTTGTTTTGAAAATATGACTGTTTTCCTTCTTTTTGAATCCCTTTACTAAGATTTATATGCCCATCCCATTTTTTTGAAATGTTTTTCATAGGACATAAAGAGGTATAGGGTCAAGGATGGGATCATGTAAAAAGTCATGTTGTCTATTACATTGAACTAGACATAAATATTTTTTTATAGAGTTTTTATTTCATGAAAAAAATGGATACTAAGTAGAATTGTCGACATGTAATATTCATGTTGTTTTGTAAATTTTATGACATAATTATCTAAATATATAAACATAAAAAGATCCTCAGTGTGAATTATTAATTTAATTCAAGATTATGTAATGTTTCAAGGATGTGTCCTTATAGTTGGAATCAGATGTTGGTTTAGTAAACTTTAGGAGTTTTAATATTGTAAAATTATGGGCCCTAAAATAATTAATGGTAACATTGAAATGATATTGTACATGTTGCTTCAACTAAAATATTTCTTTGTTTAGAATGTTTTTTCATAGATGAAACAGAGAAACTAATTTGGTATGACATTAGGAAGAACACAACCTTCCAAATCAGCAACCTGATATGGTTAGAATCAGAACTGAATAGTCTGTTTTAGTGATGACACAGTTGCCTAAGGCTATAAATGGTGGTGTAATTCCTATCAGAGATCAGCCAGATCATACACAAAATAACATATCAATATAGGTTCATTTCATGAGGCAACATCCCCCATCATTTATAGGATCATATGATAATGTTCTAGCTGAAGGGGGGATTAAGAAACTGGAGAAAATTTTTGATGTCATGTGTTATTCAGAACATCAAAAGGTTAGTCTTGTTGTTTATTGTTTTGAATATTAAGCTAATCTGTGGTGGTCAATGGTGAAATATATCAGGGATAGTGAGAAGATTTATGCCCTTGTTTGGGATGAATTCAAAGGTATGTTCCTTGAATAATATTTTCCGAAATTGATTTGACTTAGGATGGAAAAACAGTTCTTGTAAATGAGGAAGGAGTATTACTCAATGATTGTTTACATAGGAAAGTTCACTCGAATGGCAAGGTATGCTCAAAATTTCATCTAAGATCTCGATAGTAAGATAAATATATTTTACTCGGGATGTAAGTAGAGATATCGAATAGCATTAGCCTCTCGTGAGTTCAAAATTTATGAAAAAAATGTTCAATGTGAAGAGAAGGTGGAAATGGAGTTTACCGATGAGAGGGTGTTCTTTGACAAACAACAGAATAAGAGGTCCAGTTGGAAGGAAAAGGGAAATAATTCATCAAGTAATCCTGAAGGTAAGAAATCTAAATATCCATCTTGTGAGAAGTGTGGTAAAAAGCATCCTGGAGAATTTTTATCAAATTCTGGGAAGTGATTCTGGTGTGGAATGTCTGGTCATATTTTTCATAACTATAAAGAAGATGATGAAGCATGCAATTAAAAGCCAACAATAATATGGTTTAAGTGTAATGAAATGGGTCATTATGCAAATGAGTGTCAAGCGAAGAACTCAAATGAGGAAAAGAAACAAGACTACAAGATGAATGGGGTTGTAAAATCCTTTGCAACTACTCCAGCAGATGTTGGGCCATCAGATGAAGTAGTATCATGTACATTGTTAGTTTTTTCATATTATTCCAATGTGTTTTTGATTCAAGGTCTACACACTATTTCATTTATTAAATGTTTTCTAGTAGATTTTGAATTTCATCTCATTTTATTAGTACCGAACTTTTGATAAAAACACCTGGAGGTAATGTTGAGACAAAAGGAAATTATAAGAACCTTCTTATCCTTGTGTTCTAAAATAATCTACCTTCAAAACTTTTTCTATTTCCTCTAGTTGATTTTGATATTATTTTGGGCATGGATTAGCTGCATATTTATCTTTCTAAAAAATAATGTAGAGCTAAAGAGGTTTCTTTACAGAAATATTTTTAGTTTGTATACAAGAATGAACCATTATTTTTTATAACATATCAGGAAGATGAGAAACTAGTAAAATTTGGAAATGAATGTTACCTTGAATATAATGTTCTAAACATATGAAGTGTTCAAATTAATGATTTGGTAGTGGTAAATGAGTATCTTGAATTTTTTCTGGATGAGTTGCCTGGTATTATACTTGATCTGGACGTTGAATTTACTGTTGATTTAATTCTTGATTCTAAGCCAATTTCAAAAACCCCTTATCGAATGGCTCAAATTTAACATTTAGAGTTAATGAAGCAATTGCATGAGTTATTAGATAATGGTTTAATTCGAACCAGCACTTCACCATTTGGTGCCCCTATCTTGATTGTTAAAAATAAAGAAGGTTCAATGCAACTTTGCATTGATTATAGAGCATTGAAAACATTAGTGTTAAGAACTTCTATCCTTTGCCTCATATCAACGATTTGTTTGATCAGCTCCAAGGAGATGAATACTTTTCAAATATTGAGATGACAACGAGGTACCATAATTTGAATGTAAAAGAATCATAAATTTAAAACACGGTGTTTCATACTAGATATAGCCAAAAATGAATTTGTAGATTTTTCTTTTGTGTTAACAGGTCCAACTGCTATTTTCGTGGATCTTATGAATAATATTATTCGTGATTTCATGTATATGTTTGTGGTTGAGTTCATTGATAATATATAGGTTTATTAAAAATGTAAATATGAGCATCAAATCCATTTAAGTGTTGTCTTTCAATCCTTAAAATAATAGAAACTGTATGTGGAATTCAGCATGTGTGAGTTTTGGTTATAAAAAATATCATTCCATGGCCACATTATTTCAAAAAATTGCATAACTATTCATCCTGATAAAATAAAAGTGGTTAAATGTTGGACAAGACCCACAAATATAACTTGGATTCATATTTTTCTTTGTTTGGAAAGATATTACAGATGTTTTTTTGAAAATTTTTCACAGTTATATAGTCCACTGACTAAGTTAACTCGAAAGGGTTTTAAGTTCATTTGGACAAAAGAATGCGATGATTGTTTTCCGAAATTGAGATGAATATTTGTGAATGATTCAGTTTTGGAATTACCTTCTAGAAATATCGTGTTTTTTATTCTTAGTGATGATTTTTTAAAGGACGTGGTTGTGTCCTTATGCAGAATGATCAGGTAATTTCTTATGCTTCACGTCTATTGAAACATCATGGGTTAAATTACTCTACAGATGATTTGGAATTAGCTACTATTTTTTTAATTTAAAATTTTGGAGGTATAATTTGTATGGAGAATAATGAGAAATATATACTGAGAAGAAATATTTATAGAATATATTTACTCAAAAATAATTGACCATTGAGACAGAGAAGATGGTTGGAATTAATCAAGGATTATGATTGCATGATTGATTACCACCTATGAAAGTTAAATAAAGTGGCTAATGTTTTTCGATTGAAGATTAAGTCTTCGTTAACCATGGTAGGTGTCGAACAAGATCCTTTGGTTCTTGAATTGATGAAATTTATAAAAGATGATAATGGTGCAAGAAATTCTTCGCTTATGTTTCAGGTGTCAATGAAATCACCTATCTCAGTCAAAAATAAGCAAGCACAGAAGGAAGATAGTGAGTTACAGAAATACGTAGAGTTGGCTCAGAAGGGTAAGTTGTCAGATTTAAATGTTGATAATGATTGGATTTTGAGGCTTGGGAAGAGAATATGTCTGCCTTATGATTCACAGATGAATAATGAGTTGTTATGAGAAGCTCATAGTTTCCTATTTTCAGTTCATCCTGGAAGTACTAAGATGTACAAAGATCTTTGTTAAAGTATAACGGCAATTATCGAATGGAATTTTTTTGTCCATACCTATGAAAGAGTTGAAATTGGAAAAAATACACATGGAATTTGTTATAAGATTGCCTAAGACATCTCGAGGTAATAATGAAATCTGTGTTATTATTGATCGATTGACTAAATCTGCTCATTTTCTTTCTTATTAGAGATACTTTGTCTCATGATCAACTTTATCAGTAGTATGTTAATGAGATAGTCCAGTTACATGGTGTTCCCCTCTACATTGTATCTAATCGTGATCCCAGTTTTACTTCTTAACATTTGGAAAGTCCTTAAAAATTCATTGGGTATTGAAATAAATTTCAATACAGCTTTTCATCCTCAATCAGATGGGAAATCAGAATGAACAATTCAGACCTTGGGAGATATGCTACGTGCATGCTCAAAGGATTAACAAGGAATCTGGGACAAACATCATTTTTTTGTTGAATATTCATATAATAACAGTTTTCATTACAGTATACATATGGCTCTGTTTGAGGAATTATATGGAAAGTGTTTACAAACTCCAACATTTTGGGATGAATTATGTTAAATGAAGTTGATGGTACTAGAAATTGATATAATAGATGGCAGAGAATGTTTTGTTTATTCAGAAGAACATGAGAACAGCTCAGAGCAAGTAGAAATGTTATTTAGATAACTGAAGGGAGGATCTTTTTTGAGGTAGATGATCATGTCTTTCTCAAATTTCCACCATGGAAAAGTGTAATCTGTTTTGGTAAGAAAGGAATGTTGAGTCCGAGGTTCATTGGACCCTATGAAATCATGGAGAAAGTGGGATAAATTTCTTATATAGTGGCTTTACCTCCATGTGTATCCCAGGTATACAATGTTTTTCATGTTTCAATGATGAGAAATTATATTCTAGATCCATATCATGTTTTAAGTTCAGAGGCAGTTCAGTTGGAAGAGAATCTACCTTATGAGGAAAAACTAGTCCAGATTATTGACTGATGAGAGAAAGTGTTTTAGAATAAGGTAATTCACCATGTAAAGATTTTGTGAAAAAACCCATATAGTTGAAGAGGCCACATGGGAATCTGAAAGTGCGATGAGGTATATGTACCCCCATTTATTTGATACGTGAATAAAATTGTGAGGACGGAATTCCTAAAATGGAGAAAGGATGTAACATCCCAGGTAAATGAAGATATATGACATTTTCATATTGTTAATAATTGTGAATTAAATATTAATTTTACATTTAAAGGGTTACTCTGTTTGATGGCGTACCTGATATGCAACAACGAGTTTCATTTAAATCATATGTTGCACACTAATATTACAACAATATTATTTTAATTGGTTGTTAACAACTAGTCCTTGTATTATTAGGAATGAATATAACTAATTAAAATATGATTATATATATTTACTAAATGTTTTTGAATTTATCCAATAAAATTTAGAGGCTTAAAATGGTAATGAATCTAATTTTAAGCATAATTTTCTTTAAAAGGATTATTAACACATTTTAATGGAGAACACCCTTTACATGTAGTTTTGGTCACTTTTATATGTTCTATTTAAGAAAATTGAATTTTTCATTACAATCGGGACATAAAAATTTACTTTGGGTATATTTTGGGAATTTTTCTGATAAGATTCATTTTTAATGAATAGTATCAAATAATGTATTTTAATTAATATATGAATTTTAATCTAATTTCATTATATGGTTAGATTATACTATTAATTGGTTTTAATGTGTAAATAGATTATATTTTTACCATTTAATCCAATTTTTTTCGATGGAAGAAATTTTGCATTGAAATTGGACATAATCAACTCTCAATCTTTTGATAGTTATTGTTTCTTAAAAACAAGATTTTCATTTTGACAATGGGAATTAGTTTTAAATTAATTAATCCAACTTCTATTTTTTTTATTTCATAAAATAGAGCTCATTTTTCAATTTGGAATATCAAATAAATATTTGGCTGAATTGTTTTATGTTTTTTTAAATACATCAATTTTTGATGAATTGTGAAACCATTAAGAAGTACTTAAAACTGAATTTAAATTTAAATAAAAATTTACCGCTTCTGTGAATTGAATTTCGAAAATCCAAAATACATGATTGTTATTATTAAGTAATATTTGTTTCAATGAGAAGAAAATAATTTTTTTGAATAGAAATTTTTGCCTTTTATTTGCAGCGGTTATATTTAAATAAGGCAATTAAATGTAATAGATGAATAATATAAGAATAAAAAAATACATTATAATTTATCCTAAACTTATTAGTTTAGTTATTTATGACCATGGTCATATTTGGGTATATTTTGGGACACCATTGTGCCACTTGGAATGGAAGATGACACATTATTTTAATTAACCTAAAGTAAAAGTAAATAATAGAGAAAACAAAATCTTTTAGTAAATTAATTCTAATAAGTGGTTACATAAGTTATAATTTCTACTAGAAATATTAATTTTAAAAATAAAATTATTTCCTACATCGTGATATTTTTTATAATTTTTAAACATCATATAGATTAAATTATTTTTGACTTAATAATGATACGGTGTTTACATCAATAATAAATGATTTAAATAAATAATAATATAAATATTAAAAAAATATTTAAAATATGTCCATTTATTATTGGATGATTTTTTTTCAACTATTAGTTATCTTATCTTAAACTTTAATTAGTTTTTGTCTTTTAGAAACCGAATATCATTATATAATAAAATAATATTTTCAGATTTTCTTAATGATCCCCTCCTCCCCCTTATAAAATGACATCACGTCTAACCAATTACACAAAAAACTCAACCCCTTGGATAATCCAACCTCTTCCAAATTAATCTCTCAAGATCCCTCTCCTCCTCCTACAAGCCTTACCTTTGGCATAAGGCACTTCATGAAGTCATATTGATTCAAACCAAAGGAAGTTACCCAAATTAAATGTAATAGTTTCTCTTAAATACATTTATTTTATTTTACTTCTCCGATCCATAAACTTTTTTTATTATTTTATTTTTTAACAACAACGGTATCCTCAATATATTATGATGTCGTTATGAGAATGATTTGAACTACACTTACACACACCTCCATCTAATGGGTGATGAACACATTGTTTCTGTCGATGGTAAACTAACGCCTCACGAAATGATGATTGTTCGATTATCTCCATCCACCTACCATGGAGGCCATTAAGATGGAACTATATTTATATATAAAATATATTATGGTTATGTTTTATTTATGCATCTTTTTTTAATGAATACCCTTATGGTTTCCATTATAGGTAAACGTGATAATTTCATTCAAGGAAGTGTGGACTATTTCCCCCTCAAAGTGATATGACTCGTTATTTCCATACATGGGATGTATAAAGGATAGAGTTAAGGATATTATATATGATTTTATACATTAATTATAATATACCTTTGTATAATTATGTTTTAATTTCATTAAAATATGAAATAGAAATGAAAACATTGTTCATACATACGTACGGCTTACCGTCACCATGAACGGTGCATTTCATTTCATACCGCCAAATGATATTTACTAATATAAATATAAATATATATATATATATATATATATATATACAGGATATATATGAAATATATGACATCAAAATAATGAGTATAAATGCAGATATAATGGACTATATACTATATAGACCACTTGTAAATATAATGGGGCTAATTTATTACTCATGTACCAAATATCGGCAAAACGACCATTATTAACATAAATTATTAAATAAAGATTATAACATAGTAATAATTGATATAAAAGGAATAATAAACATGTAAAAGGTTCTTAAGAAATTAGAAATTATCTTTAGTTAATTTTTTATGTTACTAAAGAATGAATGGGTCAAGTCAGACAAGAGGTAAGGGACTTCGTCTCAATCTTCATTCATTGAGGCATATATCGATATTATATAGCATCTTCTTTGACATGGTGTATTCTAAAACCATTTTACTTTTACATTCATTAAACGGGAATCTTTTATCTAGGAATCATTTTACTAAACAAAAAACAGAATGTTTTTAATGTTAGCGGTGACAATTACCTCTCTGTCGCCGTAATCATTATTTGGATTTCACTATATGCCTTAATGTTTTCTAAAATAACAATGAAGCCCCTTATTATGTTTTTCAGTGTTTTT
The DNA here is from genome assembly GCA_963277665.1 of Viscum album. Lineage (NCBI taxonomy): Eukaryota > Viridiplantae > Streptophyta > Magnoliopsida > Santalales > Viscaceae > Viscum > Viscum album. The sequence continues at coordinate 1,609,374,612 of OY728131.1, read as the reverse complement.
TATTTAAAGTGGTTTTTGAAATGGATTAATTATTTCTATATCTTGAAATTATTTACTATTATTTCAAATTAAATGTTATTAGTGAAATGTTTATATTTGTAATATTTTATGTGTTATGATTTTATAATGGTACTTGGACATTTGACGAATGGATACGTGATAAACCAAATGACAGGTGGTGTCGTGATAAACCCAAACAGGTGGTAATGTAATATCATCCAATTCATTGGGTATGCAATTCAACCATATGGATATTCTATTTAGTGATATTTGTGGAAATTGAATTTAACGCCTTGACCCCAAAAACCCAGAGTCGGTGCATTATTTTAATACATTTACATGATCACAAGGAAATCATGTCTCGAAAGACTTATCGATTTAGTGTTATTTGAAACTAAATTCATACATATGTTCATCATTACAACATGAAAATAAATACAACATGAATTTATTCCATTAGAAACATCCAAGCCTCCTAGATTATTCCTCTATGTCACTCATAATTAACATCTTCATATCCTGGTAAAATGAAACATAAGAAAGGGGTGAGCTCAAATGCTCAGTAAGGGTAAGGAATATAGTGGAAGATAAAAATAAATATTAAGAGTGGATAATAATTGAATCCGAATGAATTTACCAATAATAAACATGAATAATTTTATCGTAGGAATATGAGCAGAGTAAATAATGTTATAATAAAACATAATCATTGGGTTTCTACTAGTCGAATGACCACAATAACCATCAATTTTCTTTTCATAATAAGGTAAAGTGTAATGTCAGTCATTCTAAAACATTTTTTCAAGGCCTTGTCTAAGGCATCTAAAAATGATTAAGGCCTCACACAAAAGCATATATCAAATTGGGAAACGCCTCGACCAATTCCATGTCTAGTTGTCTAATGAGACCTACCGATGCATCGAGGAGATATAGCGGGCTCCACCCACCACTTCAATGTGTTGTTCACTATGTTGCATTTGTTGTCAATAAGGTGTCAAGGATTGAATGGATGACATGGAGTGTCAATATGTGAATGAAAAAGGAAGTGATAGTGATGGTGATGTTGTCAATAAGATGTCAAGGATTGAATGGATATGTGAATGACAAAGGAAGTGATGGCGATGGTGACGATTGGATAATGACCATGGTACTAAGAAGCATGTTGCTTAGGAGAATCACTAATTGGCATAGGAGGTAATGGTTGAAACACACTCCATATAAAATCAGACGACTGTAGAACTGATCTTGAAGATCCAAGACATGTATCAAAGAGATACAACGTCACAACATTTTTAGAAGTCCATGCATTGTCTTCACAATGCATGAGGAGACAAGGAAGTGCCATCCACAATCACTAAGTGGATGCAGAATGATGAAATTAACCATCCACAGCTTCTAAGTGGATGAAGTTTTTTGAAGAAGACCATGCACTATCTCTTAGTGCATGTGGATTTGAAGATGATCTAACCTCATCTATGATTGGATTGAAGAAGAACATTGAATATTAAGTGATTTATGATTAATGGTTGATGAAGATATTGAGAGATCCTTGGGAATTACATTCTTTAATAGAAGAAGAATAAGAGATGTTGAAGAAGATATATGGAGTTCTTAAGAAGATGAAGAGGAGAAGAAGTATGGTTTTGCATTTTTGTACTTGGTTACTTTGCTTCTATACAATGTACCAACTATGTACTTCAACAAACAATAAGCCATCCAAGGAGGCCAGTCGAGGTCCCTCACCTCAAGGACTTGTGGGACCCGAGGGTCAACCACGCTGAAGGGAAGTCTTCAAGGCCAAGGCCTCCCCGAGGCATGGTGCGAGCCGTGTGTAAGCCCTCAAGTGCCACACGGTGATGAACCCATGAAGCTTGGGTGCCAAGGGCGCGCCTGTGAAGAGGAAGAGTGGGCACTAGAGCACGCCTGGAGGAGCTGAGTGGGCGCTAGAGTGCGCATGTAGAGAACTGGTGCGGGCCGGCACTGGAGGGGGGAGAGGAGTATTCTGGGACAGTAGCAGCGGAGAATGTTTATTAAACCGCACAAAAATCACAGCGCGATTCGATGTGGGATGAGTTTTAAAAACATGGATCTAATCTGCGTCGTCCATTTGATCTCGCATCCTATCTAAGCCGCACGATCCATCTGCAGTGCCACGATATAATCCTGGTCGTCCGCATTCATTAAACACGGATCCAACGACGCTGAAGTCGTCCTCAACCTCCCGCCAGCTGAAGCTACCCCGTGATGCCTCACACGAATCAGAGGCACCCAAGTGAGGGAGATGGATCTCTCGGACACCTCCAAAGAAAATGAAGCCTCCATGATGATCATTTTGACGAACCGAATACATGCATGCATTAATAGTTACATACATGCAACGAAATGAAGAAATTCGAAATAGCCCAAGGAAAACGAAGTTGCCGAGGGTGCACTGCCCGTTCAATGTACAAGGAAAGGCTTCACATGCAATTGTAAATACATGCACGTAATTTGAACACCATGACCGAAATATCCCATGGTTGAAAAAGAAAAAGGAAATAACCGAGATTTCTGGGATATCTCATCCGCGTTTGATGATCTCAAAATGCCACAGATCTCAGGTCTTCAAATATTTGATCCCCATGGCTTCGATCGAACTCTTTTCCTATAAAAGGAGAAGCCCAAACCGAGAAGATTTATTTATGATAATCTGGAAGAAGTCCCGCGAAGCTCTTAGAAACGCGAAGAAAAACTCCGCGTACAACCAGTGTGGAAGAGCAGCCCGGAGCCACCCGAGGCTCGGAGGGATCCTTTCGCGCAACCCCTGCGCGAATGAATTTAGGAGGAGGCCTCTCTGCGCATTCCCCTAGCGCAACAGGGAAGAAGCTGAGTAGCGAATTTGTGGGCCCGTTGCTCGCATACTTGCGTGGTAGCAAGTGGCCGCACTTGCGTGACCTCTATGCCTGCGAACTCGCGTGGCAGGAGGAAGCCACCGTGCCACCTACACGGTTGGAGGAAGTTTCCGCACCTGTGCGGCAGAAGGAGTTTTCACCCCACCAGCACGGTAGAAGTTTCTCCAACACCTTGCACGCTTAAAGGCTGTAGTTGGACGCATCACTTGCGCGCCCTCCTTTGTAGTGGGTTTGGGTGAAGTAGATACCACACAATTGGTGTGTGTGTGTGTGTGAAAAGAAACAAGAAGTGCACACCTACGAGTTTTGTGTGCACGGGTTGAAGAAGGAGTGTGTGCACAAGTGGAGTGTGTGCACACTGAAGAAGAAATTCACACCCTTTGAGGTGTGTGTGCAAAAGGAGAGGAAGGCCACACCATCTTTGAGTGTGTGTGTGCATATAAACAAGAAGGATGAAGCCTTAGTGTGTGCACAAGTGAAGGAGGCCATACCTCTTGTGTGTGCCCAAGTGAATGAAGAATATACATGCATATCCATGCATGTATGAATAAGTGAACAAGTGGGTGAACACCTTTAGAAGAAAGAGAGAAGGATAAATTCACACTAAATAACAACACACAATTTTCTGTGTGTGAAAAAGAATTAAAAAGTGTGACTCGAAGAAGAAGGTGTGTGTTCTAAAAGAGTTTACACCCTTTTAAGGGTTTATCACACCAAGAAGAAAAGGGGAGTGCATGCATTCATGCATGCACATGCACATGTAAATAAAGTTTAAATCAGTGTGTGTGCATTTGAGCAGTACAAGAACAAAGGTTCTTGAAGATATTTCAGATTCCATGCAAGTCATGCATGAAGATTGAGAAGCCATGAAATCAGTGCATGAAGATTTAGAGATGCCATGAACTCATTGCATGAAGTAGAATTGTAGAGAGACTGAAGCCAGACTAAAGTTAAAGACATCATTTATCTTAGTTTTCAGTAGTTGAGAAGACCAAGAAGATTGAGTGTGTATACTCAATGCAGGAACATATTTTCCAATCAAGATTCTTGAAGACAGTTGTCGGGTCATACTTAGAAGATGAAGATAAAGCCCGAGAAAAGAAGAGGAGTCCTGATCACCACAAGTGATCAGAAGAAGTGAGCAAGGCCAGCAGACCATATCCAAGGCTGTTGAAGACTCTTGAAGAGCTTCAAAAGAATAATAACTACTTGTGTGACTCGAGGAGCCAGGAGAAGACCCACTATGAGACTCATGGTGGAGAAGTCTTTGGTGGAAGCTGAAGCAGGCCAGTGGGACTCTGGTAACACTGTGGGATGCAGTATAAAGAACCTCTTGTGGGACTCAGGAGAGATACTGTGTGACTCTGTATCAACCATTGTAATTACTAACCAAATTATAGTGGAGAAACCATGTTGGGGCATTTAACCAACATGGAAAGGACGTAGGCCTTTAGAGCCGAACCTTGTAAATCCTTGTGTCCTCTTCCTTTACATTTATTGCATCACTCGAGGAAAGGCTGAGAGATAAAAGAAGAGTGGATCGAGACCTTAACAAGCCATAGAGGTTTAATTGATAAAGAATCAATTAGTAAAACATTTTAAAGGATCACTGATTTACCCCCTCCCCCTCTCAGTGATCACACAGATCCGGGCACATCAATTGGTATCAGAGAGAGGTTGCCTCTAAAAGATCCAAGGGAGTCTTTATGAAGTGCAAGTTTTATGAAATGATAGAACACCCTCAAATGAAGATATCTGCCAAGACTCAGAGAAATAAAAAGAAGAAACAGGTCCAGAAGATGAAGAAGATGGTTGCTACTAATATAGAAACACCTTCCACTGAAGGTAATGTGAAAGTCACAATAGATGACAATTCCTTTTATCACTCTTCTGATGAAGCCTGCTCTACCTGTGATGATGATGGAACTATCAATGGTCTTCTAAATGCAATCAAATTTCTTCAGAAGACAGTCCCCGGGGAAGTGGAAATGTGTATTCCTACATGTATCCATGATCTTAACGAAGACAAATTACAGCTATAAGAAGAAGCCAATTCTATGGAAGATCAATTGGCAAGAAGGGTTGTCATGACCAACACTCTCACAAAGCTGGTGAAGGATAAAGATGAAACCATTTCCCTTTGCAGTGAAAGAATTGATGATGTCACTGAAGAACTACAAAGAAGCATTTGTGAGAAATAATTCTTTGAGATAGCGTTTAAAGAAGTTTTCCATGCACTGGAAAAGAGGCATAGAGTGTAAATGATTTTCAAAGATGCTCAACTAGAAGAAAATGTAAAAAGAGAAATGGAGCTTGAAAATTCATTGCATGAAATGAAGAAGGTGCATGAAGACCACATGAAACAACTGGAAGAGAATTGGGAAGGAAGGCTAAGATTTATTGAGGATGAGAATAACACTCTCAACATGAAATGCTTAGAGTTAGAGGTGATATTGAAAAATTAGAAATCACCCAAAACTGAAGCCTCCCAATCAGCTAAAAGAAGAAATGTTTCCACTCATGTGTGCATTGAGAAGGATGATTCCAAAAGGAGGACATCCTCTAATGAAAGGGAAACATCTTCTAAGAAAAAGTTACCATCCATAACATCTTTTACTAAGGATTTTAAATTTGTTTCCACGTGAAGTTCAGGATAGAAGAATTACTCTAAACAAGTATGGATGAAGAAGATGAAGAAATAGAGCTCTCCTGAAAAAACATAGCAATTCAGGAGAAAGACTCAACAATCAGAATAAGTCAAGAAGAGAAGCTTTTTGGGTCAATGTTGGTGTTGCAACAGGTATGGACATTGTGCAACGGATTTTTGGTACAGTCCTCTAAATGAAAAAGCACAAAGGAAGCCCATGCCAAGGGGGACTAATCCAGAGAAGAAGAAGCAACATCCACAGGTCTAGAAACATCAGTTTACTGCAAAAAGATTTGGAATGTTTGATAACATCTGGGATGAATGCAAAAGTGGTCAAAAGAATGATACATACCAATCTCCAAATGTTTTCAAAGATGAAAAGAAGAGAAGATCACATAACCTGGCTAAGAATGAAGAAGTATTCTTTGGAATCAAGCAGAAGAAAGAGAAGTCCTTGGATTTAAAATCCAAGAAGGGTGATGAATCCAAAAGGACCACCAAGAAAAAATGATTAACAGTTCATACCATGGATATTTGTAAACAAGCAGTGGAACTAAATAGAAGAAAACTGCACTCAAAAGGACAATCAATCCAGAAGAAGAATAAGGGATTGATTGAAAATAATCCGCCTAATAAAGGTAACTTAAAAGCATAAAAGGAACCATGTGGAACATCCAAATCTGAAGCCTCACTTCCAAATGACATATTAATCATCTGTCCAGAAGATTTGGAAAGAATGAGAAAGGAAGAAAATAAACATGCCAAAGATAGTGCAAAATAAAGCCAAATGATTTCACATGAAGATGAAGTTCTATGTGTGAGGTGCAATAAATTTGTTCATATTAGTAATAAATGCATGACACTCATTCTAGCTCAAAAATAATTCTTCAAGAGAGTGAAGATTTCACCAAGAGATTCTAGTGCTCAGAAGACACTTAGAAAGAGTGGAGTCAGACAAAAAGATGTTGAAGAGGTGTTAATATCCACACCAGCACAAACATCATTGAAGATCAAATGTCCAAGTGTAAAGAATGGAGAAAGTGGAACATCTCGGTTGAGAGAATCTTATCAACCTTATTGTTCAAACTAATGAACACAGGAGGTTCCATCTTCTTCCCTAATCACTAGTATATACATGTGCTTACATTTCAGGGGATTGAAGATGATGATCATTCTCAAATTGAGAATGGTATGGACAGAATGGAGTGCACCCCTTGAGGGGGAGCCAATCTGTAGAAGACGATCTTTTGAGATTCATATCATCTTGTGAAGAATGAAGGTATTCCAATCACACTTTCATCCCTTGTTTCCTGATTATATTTAACATGTCAATTAAGGGGGAGTAATTGATTGAATACAAATGGAAGAAAGGGGGAGAATTATCTTTGCACCTGAAATTTATAAGGTGTTTGGTGAAGTGTGTGCAGGATTTATAAATTCATTGATATATCTAAAAAAATTCAACCCTTTGAAGCCTAAGCATTATCTCACATGTATAGTGAATTGTGGACTACATTGAATTATTTGGTTACATCACTCTTGTTTTCAACATCGGGATATCCCAATTAGACTTAGATATGATTTACTAAAGGCCTTTTTCTAAAGTTAACATGTTACATCATCCCTCTCTTAGTGATTTTCAAGAAGATTCTATTCAAAGGGAGGAAGTTATATTTTTAAGAGAACCACACCACACCTTTGCATTTGGTTACCAATAAGGGGGAGAAAAGCATGGAACACATATTTACCCATTCATATGTTCTCTAGTGATATTGAAAACAAATACAAAGGGGGAGATTGTTGTGCACTGTGTTGAATTTGTTGTCAATAAGGTATCAAGGATTGAATGGATGACAAGGAGTGTCAATATGTGAATGAAAAAGGAAGTGATAGTGATGGTGATGTTTTCAATAAGATGTCAAGGATTGAATGGATATGTGAATGAGAAAGTAAGTGACGGTGATGGTGATGATTGGAGAATGACCATGGTACTAAGAATCATGTCACTTAAGGGAATCACTACGTGGCATAGGAGGTAATGGTTGAAACACACTTCATATAAAATCAGATGATTGTAGAACTGATCGTGAAGTTCCAAGACATGTATCAAAAAGATACAATGTCACAACATTGTTTGAAGTCCATTAATTGTATTCACAATGCATGAGGAGATAAAGAAGTGCCATACACAATCACTAAGTGGATGTCGAATGAATAAATGAACCATCCACAACTACTAAGTGGATGAGGTGGCTTGAAGAAGACCATGCACTATCTCTTAGTGCATGTGGATTTGAAGATGATCCAACCTCATCTATTATTGGATTGAAGAATAACATTGAAGATTAAGTGATTTATGATTAATGTTTGATGAAGATACTGAGAGATCCTTGGGAATTCCATTATTTAATAGAAGTAGAATTAGAGATGTTGAAAAAGATATATGGAGTTCTTAAGAAGATGAAGAGTAGAAGAAGTATGGTTTGGAATTTTTGTACTTGGTTACTTTGCTTCTATACAAAGTACCAACTATGTACCTTAAAAAAATAAGCCATCCAAGGAGGCCAGCCGAGGTCCCTCACCTCAAGCACTTGCAGGACCTGAGGGTCAACCGCGCTCAAGGGAAGTCCTCAAGGACAAGGTGTCCCTAAGACATGGTTCGGGCCATGTGTATGCCTGCGAGTGCCACACGGTGATGAACCCGTGCAGTGTGGGTGCCAAGGGCGCGCCTGTGAAGAGGCAGAGTGGGCGCTAGAGTGCGCCCGGAGGAGCAGAGTGGGCGTTAGAGCACGCCCAGAGAGAACCGATGTGGGGTGGAACCAGATGGGGGAGAGGAGTATTCTGGGATAGTAGCGGCGGAGCATGTTTGTTAAACCGCGCAAAAATCGCAGCGCAATTCGATGTGGGACGAGTTTAAAAAACACGGATCTAATCTGCGCCGTCGATCTGTTCTCGCATCCGATCTAAGCTGCACAATCCATCCGTGGTGCCATGATATAATCCTGGCCGTCCGAGTTCATTAAACACGGATCCAACGGCGCTGAAGTCATCCTTACCCTCCTGCCAGCTAAAGATACCCTACGATGCCTCCCACGAACTAGAGGCACCTGAGCGAGGGAGATGGAGCTCCCGAACACCTCCGAAGAACATGAATCCCCCATGATGATCGTTTTCACGAACCGTATACATGCATGCATTAAAAGTTGCATGCATGCAACGAAATGAATAAATTCGAATTAGCCCATGGAAAACGAAGTTGCCGAGGGTGCACTACCCATTCAATGTACAAGGAAAGGATTCACATGCATTTGTAAATGAATTCACGTGATTCGCACACCAAGAACGAAAGATCCCATGGTTGAAAAAAAGAAGGAAATAACCGAGATTTTCAGGATATCTCATCCGTGTTTGAAGATCTCAAAACGCCGCAGATCTCGTGTCTTCAAAGATTTGATCCTCGTGGCTTCGATCAATCTCATTGCCTATAAAAGGAGAATCCCAAACCAAGATGATTTTTTTCTGATCATCTAAAAGAAGTCCCGCGAAGCTCTGAGCAACGCGAAGAAAAACTCCGCTCACAACCTGTGCGGCAGAGCAGCCCGGAGCCACCCGAGGCTCCGAGGGATCCTTTTGCGCAACCCCTGCGTGAAAGAAGTTAGGAGGAGGCCTCCCTGTGCATTCCCCTTGCGCAATATGGAAGAATATTAGCAGCAAATTTGCACGCCCGCTGCCCGCATACTTGCGCGGTAGCAAGTGGCCGCACTTGCGCACCCGCTTTTCCCACGAACTCGCGTGGTAGGAGGAAGCCACCCTGCCACCTGCACGGTTAGGGGAAGCTTCCACACCTGCGCGGTAGAAGGATTTTCCGCGCAAATAGCATGGTAGAAGTTTCACCCACACCTTGCGTGCTTAAAGGCTGGAGTTGGCCGAATCACTTGCGCTCCCTCCTTTGATGTGGGTTCGGGTGAAGTAGATCCCACACACTTGGTGTGTGTGTGTGTGTGAAAAGAAACAAGAAGTGCACACCTACGGGTTGTGTGTGCATGGGTTGAAGAATGAGTGTCTGCACAAGTGGAGTGTGTACACATTGAAGAAGAAGATCACACCCTTTGAGGTGTGTGTGAAAAAGGAGAGGAAGGCCACACCATCTTTGAGTGTGTCTGTGCATAGAAACAAGAAGGCTGAAGCCTTAGTGTGTGCACAAGTGAAGGAGGCCATACCTCTTGTGTGTGCCCAAGTGAATGAAGAATATACATTCATATCCATGCATGTATGAATAAGTGAACAAGTGGGTGAACACCTTGAGAAGAAATAGTGAAGGAGAAATTCACACTAAAGAACAACACAAAATTTGGTGTGTGTGAAAAACAATTAAAAATTGTGACTCGATGAAGAAGGTGTGTGCGCTAAAAGAGTTTACACCCTTTTAAGGATTTATCACACCAAGAAGAAAAGGGGAGTGCATGCATTCATGCATGCACATGCACACGTAAGTAATGTTTAAATCAGTGTGTGAGAATTTGAGAAGTCCAAGAACAAAGGTTCTTGAAGATATTTGAGATTCCATGCAATTCATGCATGAAGATTGAGAAGCCATGCAATCGGTACATGAAGATTCAGAGATGTCATGCACTCAGTGCATGAAGTTGAATTGAAGAGAGACTAAAGCCAGACTGAAGTTAAAGACATCACTTATCTGAGTTTTCAGTAGTTAAGAAGACCAAGAAGATTTAGTGGGCATACTCAGTTCCGTAACATATTTGCCAATCAAGATTCTTGAATACAATGGTCGGGTCATCCTTATAAGAAGGAGATAAAGCCCGAGCAAAGAAGAGGAGTCCTGATCACCAAAAGTGATCAGAAGAAGTGAGCAAGGCCAGCAGACCTTATCCAAGGCTGTTGAAGACTCTTGAAGAGCATCAAAAGAAGAAGAGCTACACGTGTGACTCGAGGAGCTAGGAGAAGACCCCCTGTGAGACTCAGGGTGGAGAAGTCTTTGGTGGAAGCTGAAGCAGGCCAGTGGGACTCTGGTAACACTGTGGGATGCAGTATAAAGAACCTCCTATGGGACTCTGGAGAGATAAAGTGTGACTCTTTATCGACCATTGTAATTACTAACCGAATTACAGTGGAGAAACCATGTTGGGGCATTTAACCAACATGGCAAGGACGTAGGCCTTTGGATCCGAACCATGTAAATCCTTGTGCCATGTGCCTTTACATATACTGCATCACTCGAGGAAAGGCTGAGAGATACAAGAAGAGTGGATCGAGGCCTTAACAGTCCATAGAGGTTTAATTGATAAAGAATCAATTAGTAAAAAGTTTTAAAGGTTTATTGATTCACCCCCTCCCCCTCTCAGTGATCACACTGATCCGGGCACTTCACTATGTCCACTACATTCCTCATATGAAAAGGTTGAAATATAACATAATCATTCATTTTAAAACACGAATAAGAAATGTCAATAATATAACCATAAAAAATGAATGTTATAGAAATAGCACATCCATAGTCAAAAATATTACAAAACATTCAATACAGTATGAATGTTTTGTATCATAATAATTCAACTTCAAATAAACTTAAAATCCATCAAAGGATGTGGACATAGATGAAATCAAATCCTTTTTTGGAGAAATATCTCTTTTTATTTTGAATTCATATAAGATTCACATAATTATAAAGAATACATTTAATTTTAATATATTATCATAAGCTTGTAATGTAATATTCAACGTTCTTATAATAGAGGGAAATAGTCGCACCCTCTGTATAAGTTAAAATAATATTCTTATCTTATTTTTATTGAAAAGTTCATAAAGTACTATGATTAGAAAATGACGGAAAGATTCCATTCAAAAAATATAATGTTAAATAAGGTTATAAATTACTTTACCCCTTTATCTAGTAAAAAATGTATTGAAATTCATTTCTAAGAAACATGGATGTGGATGATAAAGAGTTCGTTGTAGATACTTACATAAAAACAAACTCGGATAATAAAGTAATTGTAGAATTAACCATTACCTTGTAATTTTCCATTGTCTAGGGTAGGTTTCCCTCTTGTATAATTTTTAAATAATTGTTATTAAATTATACTAGAATCATATACATTAATATTATATCATATATAATCTTTTAGCATTACTTTGTTTATAATATCTTAGTATTATCGTCATTTCAGGTATTAACTGATTCGTTTTACTTTATATGATTTTTTACGTAAGTTATTTTTGTTATGGATATGAAGTATCTTATTCATATTCATAATGATATTAAGTAATTAAAAATTATTTATAATTATCTAATGAAAATTAGACTTGAATGGATTATGATGGGGAATGAATCTCATCGCCTTCGTGGAGACGGTAATCTATACGTATGTACGAGCGACAATATCATTATTTGATATTAAAATAATATATATTTGGATGGTATATCATATATAAAGTATCATTATCATGTTATATTTATTATTCACATCAATTACATATCATTATTATACCCATCCAAATAATGATGTATTAAATAACAATTTCACCATGACGTGGAGACGGTAAGCCGTACGTACTGACGTATGGTGACATGTCATTCAAAGGATGTATAGAATACTGAATATGGTTGTACCATATTTGTAATAGCATCACATTATATAGAATATACTAGATTTATTATTTCTGAGTGGAAACAATAATGAAAGTAGAAGTGGAAGAAGAAAGGAACTTGAAAGATGTGATGAAATATTTACTTCTTCTTCGTGTTCTTCATTTTTATTTGATCAAAAGGGATCTTTAAGATGGATTTCGGACTAAAGGAAGGCCTCTAGGATGAATGGAGGACCGTTGAGTGGGTATTTGGGTAGAGTTTGGCCTCTAAAAAAGGCTTTGATGGTATGAATTTTTGGGATGGGGGAGTTCCCTTTTATAAGAGGGGTGAGGGGCACTTTAGGAAATGCTAGAAATATTATTTTATAATAAATTAATATTCGGTTTCTAATGGATCCAAATATATTATTTATAGGATAGGGTGGCAATGGATCTAAAACCACTCAACCAATAGGTTTTGGATAGGTTTGGGTCACTATATTAACCGTAACCTTTCGATTTAACTCTTAGTTAAATAGTTTGACATTTACCATGTCTCTTTGTATTTTAATATTATATATTTAAAAATTACTATATACTTACAAGGGAACCCCAAGTGGTTCATTAATGATACACCTATAATTATATAATTATTTTGGACGTACTATAGATATTTAAAAATATATTATCAATTAATAATATATTATTTGTTTTTAAACCACGTTTATGTAAATTTTTCATTATTTCGTATTTTGTTTTTTCTAAATTCATAACAGAATTATTAATTCAAAAAAAAATTCATTAAAAAAACTATAACATTTCATATTAACCTAGCAATTTTTTTTGAATTCATAAACAGTCTCAAATTACATTTATTTAGATATTTATAATATCGATTATTTTAATCATTCATTAATACGGTAATTACAGCATCATCATTGTGTCATTAATAAATTTAATTACATAATGTATAATAAATATAAATAAAATACAATTATGTAGGAAATCATTTTATATTTCTAATTAATATTTATAGTATAATTAATATTATGTGTTACCCTATATTAAAAATGGTTTAATTATTAAACTTTGATTTTAACTCTTTTAAATCTTCATTGAATTAAATAACAATAAATGTCCTAATCTAATCCAAGAGGACCCAAATGATCATATATTATTTCTAAGGTTGTTTTTTGTCTAATTACGCTTATCCAACAAAATGAGGACATGAGTTAGGGTAATAATTATATCATTTTAACCTAAATTACCCTATTTTCATTTAACTGTGGTAAATAAAAGTATAAAGTTACTATTCCATAAAAATTATTTTCATCTTATTGAACCACATTTTATGTACTGATATCAACCGTTTCTCTCAAATTTTTGAAATTCAACTCACAGAAGTAGTAAAATTATGTTTTATGTAAATTTGCAAATGCTTATAGAAGGTGGGTAAAGAAGGTAAAAAGTTCAATATAATTTTTATATATCTAATGTTATTATAAACTGACTACAATGAATTACATTTAACAAATATAGGAATTATGTATCTATTTTTACCTAAAAATAATTTAAAAATAATAAATTATTATTTAAATAAAAATTCAGTTTTAAACTATAAATCTATGTTTTTCACTATTTATCAAAAATTGAATGTTTTCAAAAAAATACAAAAATTCACCATTAGGTAATTATGATATTAAAAATTCAACAATGAATTATATTTTACCAATTTCAAAAAATTGAAATTTCATTAATAAATTTAAAATTAATTCCCGTTGTGAAAACCAAGACGCCTATTTTTAGGAAATAATAACTATCAAAAGATTGACACTAGTTTATGTCCAATTTTAAAGTGAAATTACTTACAATGTCCATAATTATAATAAATGGTAAAAATATAATCTATTTATACTTCCAAACCATTAAAATGTATAATTCGACACTATTAATTATTTTGATTTAAAAAGTTGTTTTTAGTTAAAATATTGTATTTTTCACTATTCACCCAAATATGAAAGTTATCAGATTAACACCAAAAATTTATTGGAACTAAATTATTATTTCTTGATTCTAAAGAAGAAGTTTATTTTGTCAAATTTAATATATAAAAGATTCAAATATTGGATTTAAAAAGGTTTCTCCATTAAAATTCAGAAAATTGATTTTTTTTATAAAAAAAACTTATTAAATCTAAAAAATTAATTTATTTTTTTCCATTATGTCTGAGATACTCAAAATATCGATTCTAAATTTAAAAAGATTATATAATGTTCAAAATTTAGTTAATACTTTTCATAACCACTTTTGAACAGAAATTTTGGTAGGTCGTGGTGTGCTTGAACTTGTTGTTTGGTGTAGTGAATGTTATTGAATGACTTTGAAGAAATTACTTACTATGAAATTTTGGGGTGTTACATTATTCCATCCTTTAATAAATTGTTTCCTCATAATTTGAAATTGTTTTTAAGAAATAATCGGTTGAAAATAGAAAACTTCTTTGTGGTAAAACCCACATCGGAAATTAGGTTAATAAAATTTAATCTTAATAAGAGGAAAAGTGGAATGAAAAAGTCACCACAAAATTATGATCATGAATAGAAGAACAATGGTGGAAATTAGAGACACATAATTAGTGTAAAAACATAAATATTTATAAGGAGTTATTGAGGTCGTAAGTCACAAACCATTATAGAATTGATGTCCTCAAGGCCATCAATCTAGGATGAATTAAAATAGCATTGGTTCAACAAAAAATAAGGTATTCGGATAAAACATTTTTAATTTTATGATCTCTTAACAAAAGTATAAGAATTAATTTATCCATTGAATAAGAGAAGAAAAAAATATATTCTTGATAAGTAGTGTTCCATCCTTTAACTAATTTCTACAAAAACTAATCTTGTACTCCAAAAGATATTAGATAATAAAAAATATACAATTTATCTTATTCATATAGGTTTCCAAAAAATTGAATTTATAATTCATCTACCAAAACTTTAAAAAAACTACATTATTCAATCTAGGACATCACATGGTCCAGTGGTAGGTGATACACCTTTTTCACCCTTCAGTTGTGGGTTCATGTCTTACAGCCTTTCCGGACGCAACTGGTTGCCGCCCGACCTCCAGGTTGTCCTTGTTAATGAAAATCCAAAAATAATCTCAAACTAAACCTATCCAAAATACTTCTGTCCAAACTCATAGTCCAAAATTTATAAGAAAGGTAAACACAATGAAGATCCTTTTTTCCATCTAATAACTTGTGAACACCTTCATCATGTTTTCTTTTAAAACACTACAACATCCCAAATTACCATAAAACGTTATTTATTAAATTCTTGCTCCCTTATTCCTTATATAATATTAGATATACTCCTTCAATCCAAAAATGTTGTATACTCCAAAAATGATAAAATATACAAATCATTAATCAGTTTTAAGGTAGTCAAGAATATCCAATATAATTTATCCAAATCAGTCATATATTATTCAAAAATCACTACCTCAGTATCAAAAACATATTTTTGTTTATCATTATCTCAAGAATATATTTTCAAAGAAATTAACCTGCTATTGATTCACTTTTCTTGGTTTCTCAGAATCTCTAGTCCTTCATGAAATAGTACTGTAGTAAAATCCTTATATACTCTATAATTCTTATAACATGTACATCTTTAATACAATACTCAAATGACAATATAATTTAATAACAACGTAAGAAATATAATCTTTCATTTTCATCTTTGGTAGTATCCTAACATTACTATTATCCAATAACAGAAATTGGTGTATACTCTGATGATTTGGACATTGATTTGCGTAGTGTCCCAACATCTTCTAGATAAAGAATTTTATATTTTAGACTTCTTTATACCCTTTCAATCACATAATTGGTGTCCTCTTTCTCCACACTTATAACAAACTCCCACTCCCATCAAGAATTTACCAAGGTGATTCTTTCAACAGTTATAAGATATGGGAAAATCTTTCTTTTACATCATCCCATTATCCATCTTTATCTAATCCATACTTTTCATCTCTTTCTTCCCTTCAAGCCAAAGGACATAGAGGATTCTTTACTTATCATATTAAAACATGATACTATTTCTTCATATGTCGAAAATACATGGGAGACTATTTCCCTTCTAAATGTTGTCTTAATGCTGTGAAAGAAGTGATCCTTCTTACTCTTTGGATCATACGTATTGATGGTGTTCACATTCCTTCTTCTGGGTTCCATTTCTATTCAATGGCATACACTAGGTCAGTTTATGAATTTCAATGAATAATTCCAAACTTGTAAATTACCAAATGTAAATTGAAGAGTTTATGGATATAATCCATAATCATAAAAATATATTCTTTATGGAGGTAAATACTCATAAATCGTTTATAATTATTTGTAAAGAGAATGAGAATTGTCCTATGAGAATCCCTCCCAGAGTGTCATAACCAAGAGTGAATCAACGCCTATTTCCATGCACTCGTTTCCATTCGAGTCTACCTCAAAGTGGTGTTTCTAGGTTTTAACCCTAGGTACATCTATGTCAGAGTCGCCTCTACCTTTTCGTACCAGACAGGGATATATTTCATGTAAAAATAACAAAATCTCTACAATACCAAAAATCTTGGACGTTCGTCTATGATAATCCTCAATGTCTATCTTAGGGCATCGTGCTCTAATCAGAGTTTATCTAAATCTAGTTTCCAATGTTTGTACTAAACTTCCACTGATACCAACTGTAAAGCCCAAAACCTAGAAGCCCCACGTCGGTGCATTATTTTAATATCTTAGCATGATCACAAGGAAATCTTCTCTCGAATGAACAATCAATTTATTATTATTGGAAACAAGATTCAAACATAACATCAACTTTAAAACAGGAAAAGAAATAAAAAACAAATTTATTCCATAAGAAACATCCAAGCCTGCTATATTATTTATGGAAGTCACACGTAACTAACTTCTTCACATCCTGGTAAAATGAATAATAAGAAAGGTGTGAGCTCAAACATTCAGTAAAGGTAAGGAATACAACAGAATATAACATAAATATTAAGCATGGTTAATAATTGAAACCACATTCCTTTACCAATAATAAACAAGAATACTTTTATTGACGGAATATGAGCTGAGTAAATAATTCCATAATAATAAATAATAATGGGTATTATACTAGTCAAATGACCACATGAACCATCAATATTCATTTCATAATGAGGGAATGTATAAAACTAGACATTCTGAAACATTTGGTGAAGGCCTCGGTCAAGATGTCTAAAAATGATTAAGGTCACATCGAAAAACATATACCAAATTGGGAAATGACTTGGCCAATTCCATTTCTATTTGTCTCGTGAGACCTACCGATGTATCTAGGAGCTATAGAGGGCTCCACCCATCACTTCTAAGTCCAATATATTCCTCATATTAAAAGGTTGAAATAAAACATAAACATTCGTATTAAAACTAGCATATGAAATGTAAATACTTTAGACATAAACCATGAATGGTATAAAAATAGAACATCCACAGTCAAACATATAAAAAAACCATCAATACAATATGGATGTTTTGTATCATAATAAATCAACTAAAAATAAACATAAAATCCATCAAATGATGTTGACATCGATGAAATCAAAACATTTTTTAGAGAAATGTCTATTTTTATTTCGAAATCATTTAAGAGTCACATAATTATAAAGAAAACATTTATTTTTAAAATATTCTTGTATTCTTGTATGGGAATCTTTGATGATTATATAACTATGGAAAATATCTGCACACGTTGTATATGTTAAAAAACATTCTTATCATAATTTTCTCGAAAAGGTAATAAAGCACCTTATTTGGAAAATGACGGAAAGATTACTTTCGAAACATATAATGTAAAATAAGGTAATACATTAATTTAACTCTTTATCTAGTAATTTGTTTTTGAAATAAATTTTTATGAAACTTGGATTTGGATGATAAAGAAGTCCCAGGAGATACATAATAAAAACATCCTCGTATAATAAAGAGATTGTAGAATTAACACTTACATTGTACTTTTCATTGGTTGAGGGTTGGTTAAAATTATGTATAATGGTGAAATAATTGTTAATAAATTATTCTAGATTCATATACAATTATATGATATCACATATTATTTTTAACATTGCTTTGTTTATAATATCATAGTATTATTGTGGTTTTTGGTGTTAACTGATTCATTTTCCTTTATATGATTTGTTACGTAAGTAATGTTTGTTATGTATAGGATGTATCTTATACATATTCTTAATTATATTATGTCTTTAAACTTTATTTTTAATCATTTAGTGAAAATTAGTCTTGAATGGATTATTATGGGGAATGAATGTCATTGCGTTCGTGGAGACGGTAATACGTACATATACACGAGTGACAATATCATTCTTTTGACAGTAAACTAATTTAAATTCGATTCTATATCATATATATAGAATAATTATCATGTTATAATTATTATATACATCTATTAAAAATAATTATTATACCCATTGAAATAATAATTTACAGAATAACAATTACACCACGACGTGGAGATGGTAAGTCGTGCGTACGCACCTATGGTTACATGTCAATAAAGGATGGATAGAATAATGACTATAGTTGTACCATATTTATAATAACATAATAGTATATAGAATATACTGGAGTAATTATTTTATAATGGCAACAACAAAGAAAGAGGATGTGGAAGAGGAATGGAACTTGAAAGAGGTGATGAAATATTTACCTCTTCTTCGGATTCTTCCTTTTTATCTGATCTAAAGAGATCCATAGGTTGGATTTATGACTAAATTAAGGACTCTAAGATGAATTTATTATAGTTTATAGAGTATTTAGTTAGAGTTTGGCTGAGCCAAAAGGCTTTGAAGGTGTGAATTTGAGGGAAGGGGGGTGTCATTTTATAAGAGGGGTGAGGGGAAACTTATGAAAAGCTAGAAATTAAATGTTATAATAAAATAATTTTTTATTTCAAATTGATCCAAAATTAATTGTTTAAATTATATAGAGTGGATGGGTATAAAATCACTCAACCAATGGTTTTTAGGTAGGATTGGGTCACTATATTAACCTTATCTTTTATATTTTACTCTTAGTTAAATAGTTTGATATTTATCATGTCTCTTTGAATTTTTATATTATATGGTAAATAAACAAACTATATACATTCAAGAGATACCTAAGTGGTTCATTAATGATTCACCTATCATTATATAATACATTTGGTCGAACTTTATATTTTTAGAAATAGAATATCAATTAATAATATAATATTTGTTTTAAAAACTCTTTTATTTCAATTTTGACACTATTTGGTATTCTGTTTTTTATAAATTCATAACAGCATTATTACATCAAAAAAATTAATCAAAGCAACCATAAAATGTCATATTAACCTATAAAATTAGTGGAATTCATATAATGATTTAAAATACATTTATTTGGATATTTATAATATCAATTATTTTAATCATTCATTTATACGTTAATTGCAACATCATCATTATTTCATTAATAAGTTTTATTATTTAATGTCTAAAAAATATAAATAAATTACCATTATGTAGGAAATATTTTTATCTTTCTAATTAATATTTATAGTTGAATTTATCTAATGTCTAACACTAAATTAAAAAAGGTGTAGTTATTAAACATTGATTTTAACACTTTTAACTCTTCATTGAATTTAATAATAATGCATGTCCTAATCTAATCCATGTGGTCTTAAAGGATCATATTTTATACATATGGTTGTTTTTTGTTTAATTATCATTATACAATAGAATTAGGACATTTGTCAGGGTAATAATAATATCATTTTTACCCAAAATTACCCAATTTAATTTTAACCATGTTAAATAAAAGTAAAAAGATACTATTCATCCAAAATTATTTTCATATTATTGAACTACTTTTAATTACTAATATAAAATTTCACTCTCATATTTTTGAAATTCAACTCACAGAAGCAGTAAAATTATGTTTTATGAAAATTTGCAAATGCTCCGAAAAGTTTGGTAAAGACGGTAAAAAGTTCAATTAAATTTTTATATATATAACGTTATTATAAAATGACTAGAATGAATTTCATTGAAATTATATTGGTATTATGTATCTATATTGACATAAAATAAATTTATATAAAATAAATAATTATATAAAAAATAATTTGATTTTATACTATAAATACGTTTTTTCACTATTCATCAAAAATTGAATGTTTTCAGAAAAATACCAAAACTTCACCCTAATCTAATTTTGATATTTTGAATTCAAAAATGAAGTCTATTTTACCAATTTCAAAACATATAAGTTTCATTTATTAATTTAATGTTAATTCATGTTGTCATAGCTAAAAAGCATATTTTAGAGAAAAAATAACATTTAAAATATTAACACTTGTTTATGTCCAATTTTAATTTGAAATTACTTAAAAATATCCATCATTGGATTAAATGGTATAAATATACTCTAATTGTACTTCCAAATCATTAAATTTTATAATTCAACACTATAAATTATTTTGATTAAAAATGTTGATTTCAGTTGAAATATTTTATTTTTCACTATTCATCAAAATATGGAAGTTATCAGAAATACAAAATTTTTTATTGAAACTAAATTCTTATGTCCCAATTCTAAATAAGAAGTTTATTTTATTCAAATTTAATATAAAAAAGTTTCAAAAATTTGATTTAAAAGGGGTTTCCATTAAAACATGGTAAAATTGCATTTTATTAAAAAAAATACTTCTTTCATCTGAATAAATGAATTTATTTTTTTATCATTATGTATAAAAAACTCATAATATAGATGCTCGAATTATAAGGATTATATAAAGTGCAAAATTTTGTTAATACTATTCATAACATTTTTTGAATAGCTGGTTTGGTAAGACTTAGGGCGCTTAAACTCGGTGTTGCGTGTAGTGCATGTTAATGAATTAGTTTGAAGAAATAGTGTACTATGAATTCATGGGGTGTTACATTGATCGTATGGTTATTACATTTAAGTATGTTTAGGTCCCAAGTTACATTTATATTTTATGTGTTTTTTATAAGGATATTATGGTAATCTTCTGGTTACAAAAGAGTATGAAATTATCTTTTATTCAGTGAAGGGTTTTTATTACTTCATAAATGTGAAAAATATTACTTATGATAAAGTATTTATGGTCTACATGTTTCTTTGAAAAACTAATAGTTTCCTTCTTTGTGTATCCCATTACTGAGTGTTTAATGCCCATCCAATGTTTTTTATATGTATTTCACTGGAGATAAAGGGAAATAGGGTCAATGATGGGATCAAGGAAAAAGTAATGTTGTCTATAACATTGACTAGACATGAAAAAAATTTCAATATATTTTTTATGAAATAATTGGATACTAGGTAAAAATGTCTATGTGAAATCTTCATGATGTTTTGTAAATGTTATGACATAATTCTCTAATACTCTAAACCTGAAAATTTCGTCAATGTGATTTATTCATTTAATTCAAGATGATGTAATTTAATAAGGCCGAGTCTTTATAGTTTTTCAAATCTATTAGTCTAGGAATGTGTAGTAAAATATGCATACATACATACATTGATAGAACATTCATGGGCTTGTGTAACAAATAACATAAAAGACAAAAACAATCAATCCTTGGGATAGTAATCATGATCACCTGGACCACATATTCAATGTAACTGAGCTAGATGTTGGATCCATCATTCCCTATATCAACAATTAAACATCTGGGGATATAATCACAATAGACATATACATGCTTTGGCCAATGCCAGATAGTCTTTGAGCATGCTACTTCACCACAAGGGGAAACACGCCTTATACCAGGTCTCCCCAGTACATGCCTCCAATCCCCATCATTTATTCCATATATCGACATCTCATCCTATAATGATGGATACCATATAATAACTTAATTCCAATAAATATAACTATAAACCACTTTGGCATACACCGAGTAAAAAAGTACAACATCCATCATGAAAACACTGTATAGAAAAGTGTTCGACCAAGAATGTCTAGATTCATGAACTCGTCCATGGAATCCTCATAATGAGTGTAGACCATGATGGTTCAGATCCAAGGAACACATCAAAGTAATCCACATTTTAATTATAGACCACAAAAGTTTGCATCCATGGAACTCATCTAAGGAATCCACATTGAGTCCCTTGGGAATCCTAGTGGAAACTTGTTCTAGTAATAGGTTGGGGTAACTTATGTTTATCAATTACACTAGTACTACACGAACCTAAAAACTGGATCATGATGTACCATGGCCGAAGGAATATCATGGAATTGATACCCAAGGAAAATAATCCCATGGTGACCACTACCGTGTTCCAGATACATAGAGAAATGTCATTGGATTCTATTAAAACAATCAAGCATTACACATGAATATACCCACTAATGTAATCCATTTCACATATTAAATGGGTATACCCACTCAGTCATCATAGTTTGAGGAGGGCATAATCATCCCCACCACATAAAACTATACAGAGATTCTGTCCAAGGAATTCCAATGTCATGGAATCCATATATCACTCAAGAAATACAATAATCTTGTAAGGATCAACATAATGGTCAAATATTGTACACCTGGGTGTAGTAGAAAATATCAGAAATAATAAAGATCATAAATTTTATCCCACAAGATCACATTAAGTCATCCCAACCAGAAAAAAAAAAGACACCTCACATTGGGCTCAACAACCATCCCATAGGAATAATTTCTACAAAAAAATATGCATCTGAAATAAAAGGAATATAGAAAAATTTGTGATGGTGTCCCAAATTCACCACCCAACACTCCTTCCATAGCCACACTAGAATACTAGTACATCCTAGTTTATATGTGACACTCGAACACCATCTCTATCAAAGATAGCGTAACCACTACGGTTGGTAAAGAAATTGGCACCCACTTTGTCCATCAGACCAAGAACTAATTGGATCCTACTTAGAATACTCAGGGGAAAACATGCATATGAAGGAATTATTCATAAGACACTTATCTATAATGGTAAAGGAAGAATCATACACAGGATCCTAAAAAGATCTAGGAAAATGTAGGCATCATTCAAATGACCCATGAAATGATGCATTTATAAAGGGATCCTACGTGGGACTCCATAGATAAGTATATAAGAAAATTCAATCCTCGGGGTATCTATAGAAGAAATAGGTCTAATGTCCTAGTAGGCCAGATGGTCATATCTGACATGAAAAATGTCCTCAAAATCATAAGTGTTCAAGTATAGATAATAGCTCTTCTCAGTTAAATATCTTAACAATGATCGTATGAAAACCCAACCAATACATTATGTTATACAGTTACATTCATGGGAAAACTGGATTTGATAACTGGAATAATAACCTCTCCACTTAGATAGAATCCCCAAAACACCCACTAGGAGTCCTCGAACAACTCATTGAGATTCACCATCGCAATCTACATTAAAAACAACGCAAAATGGACAACTGACATGATCAAATATTATAATGATGCTAGAAAAATAGAATGACCTCAATGGATACAAATGGATTAGTACAAAACATGTAGATAAAATACACAGTGTGTACTCTCTAGCTCCCATATGGGTGTGTAGTTCCGTCAGCCAAGGCCAGTGGAAAACCCAAGTGCACCAACTATGAACGATGTACATTGTGTGTGCTCGATATATAGTACCTACATGAGTTCCCCATCAAACATTTCCATCATTAATTCTAATTAGTGTACTTATACATGGAATTCTACCCACATGGGGTCTGGTCGTGTACTATACAGATCCATGTACCCATATATAGGTAGACATACCTCGATACTCATCCATGTGAACAAGTACCTATAAACAATGTGTATACCCCAAACACTGTGTGTACTCTTTAGAACATCATCTTCCCCAATTAATAATAATACATGATATTTCATCCTGAACTACATGTTGTGTGACATGGTTTCCTCGAAAGGGAAAACTTCTGATAGCCCAGGTCGCCCGTTTTCTCCTTAGAAACTATCTATCAGGCCACTATGGACCACATGTAAACATTATTGGTAAACAACAACTTGAAACAATTATTTTAAATGTTTTTTAATCATTCTTAAAATAATACTTTTAGTTTGGTAGAAAATTATGAATCATGGCTCAATGTGACGGTCCACAACTGCTAGAAGATGATCCATCTCCTTTAGAGCATCGTAGTTGTACCTCCCTATCTTCCACTCTCCATCATTCTCTTTCTCACCCTATTATTTATAATGTTGTGTGGCATATGATCCCTAATAGAGTCATACACGTGATGTAGGATGAATAAAGAAGAAAAGATGATGAAAATAATGCATTTAAAAATGAAGAGAAAGGGGCATGGGCTGTCGATGCTGCCTGACTGGAGTTTATTCCACACCGTGGTAAAACATCCCCTTATGGATTCAACAGTAGAGACATAATCTCAATCCAACACTCCATTAATAATATACATGTGATGTAACCTCTATTAGCACATTAATATTTGATTTTTTTAATGACTAAATATTAATTGTTACTCCAAATTTCAAACATTTAGGATTCCTACCAAACTCATTTAGTAGGGTAAACACCCTATTTCAGGACCATTGGAGTTGTAAAACGATTTATCCTTGCAAATTTTACAGGGTGATACACCATATTACCCATCATAATTATTTTAAAGGGATAAATTCAAATTAATGTGAAAAACATATATTCAGAAAACATGAGTTCTTACAAAGGGGATATAAATTTTTGTGGAAAAAATAATCAAGGAAATATTTCTAGAATATAGAATATTCATAGTTAATGGTTTTTTTATTAAGAAATATAAATATATTTTCATATAATGGAACATATTTTATTGTCCAAGGTTGTGTATCTAATAATTATAATAGAGTTTTTTCTTATTATTAAAAAAGATTGGATTCCCATAAATAGACGCTTACAACCCATAATGCTGATCTTTCAATATGGATTTTATAAATTTATTTTTTCAATTTCATATGTTTTTTGAAAAGATTAATATACACATATCATATATTATTAAAAGTATAAAGTCACTAGAAATGAGTTCTTCATGATGCAATGAATATGAATAGAACTGCTTAGTGATTATTATTTAAACATTCACTATCCTCAAGGAAAATTACTGAAAGGTAAAACATTTATTGAGATAAAATTATTAAAAATATTTAACTATGAAATAATTTTTAAAATGTTCCTATAGTTAATAATATAATGAATCTCGAATGGAATGTTTTACATTTTGAAACATTTTATATTTTAGGCTACGTATCAACACTGTCATCCATAAAAGAATGATATATGAATGATCTAAAATATTATCATAATTTATAATGAAATATATAATTTGATAAAGAATTATTTATTATTGAGTATTAAATTAATAGGTATTGTTCTATAGTGTTTATAAATATATTTTTATCATGATGTGATAATAAGTTGAATGGAGAATTTTTTTGATTCTCAAAACTCTCGGTTTTATAAATCATCCAAATACTAGTAAGATTTATATATTCATTTTGTAGTATTATTGATATCAATAAAATCATAATAGTTTCTCTGTGCATAAACAATTGACACATTACCATATAAAGGACATCAGCTCGTAGCTCAGTAGAGACTACATGTTTGGCCGCTAACCTATACTCCCCTACCTTGGCCCGCAACATTCTTAAACAGATCATAAGATTAATGAATGTCCCCATAAGATGACAAATTTTCATTAATGATTATTATTCTAAACTCACACAAACACTGGGTATCATCCCATGAGGTCGCCTAGCCTAACCACTACTCCATGCCAAAAAGGATTATCTACTGATTGTAAATGAGTTAATCTCTAGAAAATGAATTTTAACCTTATTTCAATGAGTTATATCATTTTTTCTATTACCCATTTACCATTCCATTGTATTAAATTCACCCATGATTAATGATTAAAATCCACAGTAGTGGCCATATATCTATACTTACATAGTTCCACCTCACATCCAAAAAGGATCCAACCCTATTAAAAATGATACAATTATGTCTTAAATACACACTATACATCCCAGATTTTTGTGGTTGTTGGGTCTCGGGTCACTAGAAACAACCAGTCCCCACAACAAATCAGGGTCACAAAACTACTCCCACCAACAATTTTAAATGGATCATCAAAATAATGAATATCCATACATTAAAAGACATGTTATTTTAGTGTCTTTTGCCCACACAAACACATACCATATGAAACATATTATGATGATACCCATATTTATTACTACACCATCACCAGCATGCTTAGAATTGTATTCATTATCATGTAGGCTTCTAAAAACTAAGGTTCACCTTTTTGACATGTGTCATATTATTTATTATTTTAAAGCATTGGACTTACGCAACGTGATAGAAATTAAGATTAATATTTAGGAATTTAGCATGGAATAATTTACATTCATAAAATATATTCTATGTCATACCTACTCAAGTATATGTTTCAATAATTTTTTGAGTTTGACGGAAATGATAGAATATTTCTATGAATTTCATGTTTAGATTATTATGTAAATCTATATGTAAAAAATTTTAAATCAATTTTTTTCAATAATTTTACTAATTAAATTATATTTTCCTTGTAATTTAAAATATGAATATAGAAAAACCTGATATTATATATCAAAAAATTAATGTTAGGTGACCTGGTGTTCCTAGAGAAATTTTGTCTAATCATGATCCTATATTTATATAAATTATTGAAATGGATTTCCAAACGTTTTGGGTACTATCTAATGTTTCATTACATATTTTAATCTTTAATTTCATAGATAGATGATGTCATCAATTTATAAATTTGATGATTTTAATTGAGATTTATAATTTGATTCTCATGGATGTCGGTATTAATCTCATTATGTGATAGAAAATTCATATAATATAATTTTTTATTTAGTTATTTAGATTGATCCATTCGAGGAATTATATGGAATATAGTGTTATACACCATCATATTGTGATGGAATTGTGGAAATAAATTTATTGGTACTTGATATTAATGAATATTTAGTAGATATAGCAATTTTGATTAAAAAATTACAATGTATGCTCATAGAATGATGAGAAATATTTATAGAATCAATATAAATATATCCCATGTGGGGTTTGTGATCTTTTTTTCCTTAAAATTTATCATTGGAAATGTTTTTTGAGTTATTTGTGAAACTGAATATTACATCAATGATTTATGGCTTCATATTTTTTTAGAAAGAATGATGGAATAGTTTATTATCTCAAGTGTAAATTTTGATTCAATTTTTTCATTATGGGAAAATATACCTAATTGATCTCCTATTTTGAAAACTCAAGTGGTGATATTAGCAGATTATTATTTATAATATGAAAAATGTAGTTTAGATTCAAAATCAAAAAAGGATATACTGATTTATATGGTAACTAAAATTTTTGTGGTTTTATTGATGAACAATATATTTGAAGAAGAAATAAGAGAATCATAAAAAATATATAACAAAAATTACCTCCCATAAATATGTTTTCAGTAAAATATTAATGAAGAAATTTCATTAAGGTTGAATAATGTGAAAACCATTGTAATACAAAAAACAATACATTTTTTATATTTATTTATTTATTTTTCCAAAATTGTTATGGATTAATAATGATATTTAATAAAAAATAATATCACAAAAATGAATAGAGTTTTTAATATAAAAACAATTATCAATTTGTTTTAGAATTTTACTTAAATAGTAAGATAAAAAAATTTAGAATTAAAAAATGATGAAATACAATTCTATTTTAAAATCGTGATATCAAAACATTCATAGGGTGGGATTTTGAGATATTTATAAAATAGACTCTATATTTATGAATAATAAAAAATAATGAATTTATTGAAAGTATAAATCATTAAATAACATTACCATATTATCATGGAATAGATATATATATGAAACCATAATACAAAACCAAAATTTATTTAAGATTTAAAATAATTAAATTTGATTATTTTTGGTGAATTTGGAGACCCATTATTGTAATGTTGAAATATAAGAAATAATTTAGGCTAATAGAAAACTATTTTTCCCTTTTTGAAATAATTTTTTTCCAATGTTTTAATTTGTTTTTATAGATATAAATGTTAAAAAATCATCCAATAATTAGTAATATAAATACTATTTTCTTTTAATATATTCTAAAAATGATACATTTGTAAAATAATATTTATACAAAAATTATTTTTTTCTACAATAATATATTTTGTTTCCTTTAATGAACAATTAAAAAAAATTATTTTTCATTCATCTGTTAAATATTTATTATAATATGTATTTCATATTTGGAATGAGAAAAATAAAATTAGGAAATTATATAAATTTATTTATAAATGTATATGTATCTTTGTTATAATTTTTCACCAATGAAATGGTGAAAATATTTAAAGGAGTGCTAAACTAAGATATCAATATTAAAATTTCTATTAAATATGTATATATATTAAATTTGGAGTTTGTTATCAAAAAAAATTAACAATTCATTGCAATTTAACTAAATTTGGGAAACATACCCAATAAAATGTCACTTATTATCTTATGGAATTCAATATTTTTAAGAGTATAACCCCCACCCCAATATAAAAGAATACCCATTCCCACCATTTCTCTAAACACATTGAGAGCATTGATATACAAAAATCACTCTAGTCCATCAAAAAAATAGCATCACCATTTCATGGAGGTCCCATTTTATCAAGTATACCAATCATATAATATATATATATGGTAATAGAAAGTATCATATATATCTAGATGTTATAAAATATAACATAAATCTTCCAAGTTTAATTAATTTCATACCTCTTACAAATATATATTGACCATAATTAAATAATTCAGTAAGTATATTTTTGATAATTAAATTGTAATATGATGAATTAGTAACTATTTTCTAACTCTTTTTATTAAAATAAGAAATAAACATTTCTCACACATACACATGGGCTACCACCTTCATAATGTCATATGATTCGATATTCATTATTTTTTAAAATGGATTCTAAATAAAAGGATTTAATGAACATAAAATACGCTTAATAAATAAATGTGATTCATTGAATATAAAATATTTTCTATCTTCATAATCTCACATGCACATAACAATTGAATCAATATCGGTCTACATGTGTGGACATCAACGTACATGATGGGATGTAATTTGGTTTTTATTTACACCTAATGAAAATGGGCACCCAAATGGATTTAATAAAGAAATATGATCGTTATGAAATAAATATTTTATAATAATTTATAAACCTTAATCCAGTTTTCTCAATTTCATCAATTTGATAAATCAAAAAATCACTCTTTTGTATTTGTACACTACTACCTCCATGAATGACGTATATCATTTTTCATTACTAAAATACAAGGATTTTTTAAAATTATATATAATATTTTCAAATATTAATTATACCTTTATATAATTGTATTTATTATGTATCAACTTCCTCTGAGAAAATTATAATATCACTAACAAAATTCATATATTATAAGTAAAATGACAGAAAAATATCAAGCGTGAACTTGATGAAATTATTAAAAAAAGTATAACATTATTTTATCTAAATTCCACGAAATTTTCATAAGGGAATAATCATAAAAAATTTAATTAATCATATAATTAATTATTTAGTGTATGTTTTTTATTCATGAAGTTATAGTACATACAATATGAGGAAAGATAATAGATATAACTTTGTTATTTAATTTTTTTCTAAAATGTTATAAATCATTTCACATCTTTGTTCATAATTTACAGAAAAATTGATATTATTGAATTCATTAATATGATTTTTCATTATAATTATCTACTATATTTTAATTTATAAGTTATTGATTAAGAGTTGTATTCCCAAATTTGCATACATAACAGTTTTTAACTATAATTACAAATGTGGATTTTTTTTATAAATTCTTTGATAGACAAAATTTTCCCTATCAAATACATTATATATTATCTGGATTGATTTAAACTTTTAATTTTTTATAATTTAATATATTTTCTCTTAAATTTGGTAATATTTATATACATAATAATTTTTAAAAGAAAGGATATGTCCCCCCATATTGATGAGTTATGTAAATGCGACCTTACTTACAGGAACAAATTACATATTTTATGAAATTATTGGTAGATATGAAATCAATTATGTGGTTTTATAATGATAAATGTCTTGATAATATATATTATTATTGGCGGTCTTGAAATAACCATCCAATCTATTTTATTTTATTGTGTTATTAAGAGTGACATATTAGAATATATATGTATTGGGAAATCATTTGAAAGGGTGGCTATAAAGTTAAATTCTCATGATATATATAGAAATTTGTATTATTTCATTTCAGTAATTGTGATTGTGTTTTTATGATATTTTTTTAACATTTATAGGTAAAAGTTTAATAATCAATGAAATGGGATTCCCTGAGTTTTAATGTCATATTATGGAAATATAATGGTTACACATTTACCATTATAAAATTTTCCAAATATTAATAAAAATTCATATGAAATAAGGTTCATTTCATTTGACCATAAATAATTAATTAATATCAATTTATTTTTTTGAAAGAAAAACTCAAGATGAATTTTCATTTCTATCAATTAGACATCTGGTTTATATTCATTCCACAGACCGTAGACCACATTGTTTTGAATAGTCACATTTTTATGTGGTTTAAATTGTTCTTAATGATGTATTTGTATAAAATAAATATTAATTTGAAAA
This sequence comes from Viscum album, assembly GCA_963277665.1. Lineage (NCBI taxonomy): Eukaryota > Viridiplantae > Streptophyta > Magnoliopsida > Santalales > Viscaceae > Viscum > Viscum album. The sequence continues at coordinate 1,609,343,611 of OY728131.1, read as the reverse complement.
TTTGAGGATTGTGGAAATATTTTCATGAATGAAATAAGACTGTAAATATATGAACCTACAATTTATACAAAAATGTATTGTGTAAGGAAATTTTTACATTCTTAGGTAATTTTTTTTCAAAATTTTATACAACTATAATCCTAAAATTTCAGGGAAATTTATAATTAATACTTTCATTCTTCTAAAATAATAACTACAGGTTTTCTATTACAGTATGTTATTTTAATAGCATAAATATTAAAAACAATTATGTAATTAATAGGCGTGTTATCACATAGTTTTCCTGGGAAACACCTCAGAGTACTACTGATAATAATGAATAAATTACATGTTAATAAATACCCATGTATATTAATATGTTTTTGGTACATGTACATTAGTTACAATTACAATAATTTCTAAATAGGTATTCATGTGTAAAATTAAATAAATGTCACTACTCTTTTATTTAATAAATGGCCATATTTATTATTAGTGGTATTTAATTTATTTAATTCTATATTAAAAATTATAAAAATACATTCTAACTTGGGAACATACATGTATATATGTGATACATAAATTGACATCCATTCCAATGGTAAAAATTAAATTTCCTAAAATTGTATAAGTATAATAATAATCATAAGCTATATGATACTATAAAACCAATACAAATAAAATAACATCACCACCCCTATATGTTTTAGGTAAAAAAATAATGTTTTGTCTATGGGAAATATTATATCTAATACAATAGTCATAACCATCATATCCTTGTTATAGTAATACCTAATCCCTAATAATTGTAAATAGAAATGAAACGTGTTCTAATAAGATAACTTGGAATCTCATTAGGGATTATTAAGAACATGTTTTCGGTTAAATTATATAATGATTGATTTTCTTCGTACAAGAGGTTCCTTATCCGAAGAGGGGGTGGAAAAATGTCATGTGGCTACTATTCCCTTAGTATCAAACAGAAATTAATGAAATATAATAATAAAAGATATAATAATGATGGCATTATTAGAAGACCGTATAATATAATAAATAATAAGATCCTCTCCTTAAATATCATAATGATATACACATAACAACAAGTCATTTCAGAAGAGATCCATAGAATAGGCAGACTGATATATACAATGAACAAAAAAACAAATGGTAAATAAAGAATCTCTACAATAGTTCTAGGATTGGGTCATGGTATTTTAGTAAAAATTATCAAATAAGAACTAAAAACAATTATGTCAATATTCCCGTACCGAATATTTTATACATTACTATATATTACCCCGATACATAAATATTCACATTTTGAATATGGGAGTAAACCCACTTGGACACCACAATTGGGCCTTTTGTATAAGTAAAAAATTAAACATTTCTAATGAATAAAAAAAATATTAATTGAAGAAAAATTAATATAACATTGGCCTATAAGGATAGAAATAACTGATAAGTGAACACCATTTCATAAGTTGTTCTATAGATAGATATACATTAAATCAAATCTAGTTGGGAGAGAAACAACATAACACGCATGCCCCAATAAAAATACCCCTATGTATCCACGTTTACCATGTAGAAGAACCCACATATGGTGTATTTCAATCCCATAGTCACAAAAAACATGGATTACTTAATTTTCAGGGTTAAAATCATAAAATTTTAATATTAGAGCCATGTAAAAATATATCCAAAATTAACACTATTTTTTAAAAATATATTATAATCATCAACACCAAACCGGAAGAAAATAATTTAAAACTAGGTTACATAATCAAATTTATAAAAATATACTATACTCTAATAAAATATTTATAAAACCCAATTTATTATGATATAAAATTTAATGATCATAAAAAATCCCATTTATTAAACCATAATATTCAATTACATAACATGAATAAAATTAAATATATTCCTGATACAATGAGGAATGAAGTATCCCATGATGAAAAAAATAACTATAAACATTGAAACCCATATCATGAAACAAATATTAATAAAAATATACATAAATATAGACATAAAAACATCTTACCTTGAAAATACATAAAAAACACAAAGGGATATGGGTAGATATGATATCTTCATTTTATTGTGATTACATATCAATAAGAAAATTCAATATTAAATTACAATAAGATTTTTTAAAAAGGTTGGGGGTGAAGCCTCATTTATTATTAAGGCAAAGAAAATACCCCTTTTAACTTGATAGAGGGAGACCCATTACATAGCCCGAAGGCCCAGTGGGCATTTAGCCCATTACACGGCCCGTAGGCCCATTTTTTTGGCTCAAAGCCCATTCTGGGAATAGTTCTGCTACAGTACCTGCACTGGTACAATACTTCACAGTACCTGCCACTGCTACAGAACTCTGCCGCCGCTATAGTGACATACCGCCGCTATAGTTCCTGCCATTGCTATAGTGACCCTGCTGCTGTAGTTCACTGCAGTACTTCTATAGTACCTATGCCCAATGGGTTTTGAACCACCATTTTTCATATAGATTTAAGGGGTTCTTACCACTAAGCCAAACCCCAACTACAAATTACAGTACTCTTATATATTAACATAAAATATTTTATTTGAGGTCATTTAATTAAAAATATGAAATTTAACAATAAATAATTAATGATTGAGCTGAAAATGATATTGTGTTGTGTTTCCATAATAAAAGTTGTTGCACATTGCAGAATCACTCTCTCTATTGGTTAGAATCCAAAATATATATTACAGAATCTCATATTGTCGAATGTATGTACTATGGGAGCAATTATGAGTTGAATGAGAGGATTTTCATTCTATAATTATATTTTTCAATATCATTAATTCTCATTACAATTTTTTGACAAATAGTTTCGAAAACCATGTGCCAATATTGCACCCTTTACTGTATACTAGATAAGACTCACTGTTTACTCACACATGTTGGAAAACTAATTACTAACCATCCAAAATTCCATTATAATCAACCATATTAATTCACATGTATTCTTAGAATTTCTAAATGGTTGGTCCTAAAAACTAACAAACCATGAATATTTCTTGGGAACATAAAAATCACTTTAAATCACTAAGAAAAACCCAAGAAATGATCACAAAAAATTATTTAAAATAAAATAAAAATATATAGAGTAAAAGTTACATCATAATATTAAATTCAATCCACTATATATCTTCTTATCCCAAATTAATTCATGAAAAATGAATACATATAAAATAATTGATACAACTACTACATTCTCATTATCGATTACAACATCGACATATTATAATAATGAATTATATAGTACCATAAAATTGCACCAAATGAAATATATTTCACACAATAGTATAATTCCAAATAATAAAAAATATTAAATTGTATTATTACTACCGATATTTATGGTTCCATGACAATCTATTCCTAGTACATAAAATTAGATGGATTGTGATGATACTTATTTAATGAATAAAAATGGGGAGATCATTAATATAGTTCAAATTATATATGAAATATACCTAATAAGACACATATAAAATATTATTGATGACCTCGATACTTATATTGAACCTATATTAAAATTCCCCGTATCTCGAGGACAATAATGACCCATCCATGGAGAATCATTCAAAAAAACTAGTCACCGACTGAAAATTATTTAGGAAAATAGTAAATATTATCAATAGATTTATGTTGAATCTAATATATCTATAGTAATTAAATAATATTAAGATTTTTAATAAACATCTCATTTAAAATTTTTATTCTCTATGTAGACATTTCAAACACCTTAGACTAATAATGTGCTAACATGAACATTCATCCATACAATCCTTAAATGGTATCTATTCATATCAATGAATAATAAATATTTCATGAAGCAGCTTGGGTTAACCCATAATTGGGCTTCCGAACCAATTCCTATCATGGCATGAAGGGCATTACCTATCCCTACGTGATAGAAACATGTGCTGGAAATATTTATATTATCCAAGGGAATTATTTTTTCTAACAAATATTCATTACTAATAATAGAATGAAATGGACACCACAATGCACATTTATATAAAACTAAACTGAAGAACATTTTTTTTCAAGAACCAAAATAGTAAAAATAGTATACAATATAGATAAATGAACTGGAAAACCCAACTATCTCCATGTAATCCTACTAGTCACTCTATAATAAAACAAACACTCGTCACCAAAAGTCACCTAACTCAATATGATTCCCACACAAGGGATAAAAACAAAAGAAACATATAGTACTAAGTATTAAAACACATTGGGATAGCTTTATTATCTATTACCAAAGAACATCCATTAATATAAATGAAACATAAATTTCATGATTGAAATAAAATATATAAAATATTTATTTATCATCATTTTAATTAATAAAAAATTAAAAATCATTTCCCGCATTCATTTCCAAAACTAGATTCATTTCCTTAGTGTGTCGTTAGTATTTCATATGGAATTTGATGTCAATATTTTTCATCCTACACAAGGAGCGTGAAAATAATTACTTGAAAAATAAGTTCATATTTTTTTCTAAAATCATCCCATTACATTCCATGGAAAACAATACACCTATAGGTGAAATATTAATCACTCAACATGGACAATGATAATATACAAATATGTATAACATTATCCACTAAAAGAAACTAAAAAACAATATACGTGGGTGAACATATAAGATCAAGAATAATACAAAAGGCACAAATACAGGAGACCTCATACCTATTGAAATTTCACACTTGATGAAATCAATGTGTCCAATATTCTTGACCATTATTTACCAGGATGGTCAACAGAAAATCCCACAGTAATAAACCCAATATAACCACCTACAATGGGCCACTAGTCAGTACAATAACATACAAGTGCATCAATCATTCATATAATATTCTATCAATATGCTAGGTTCCCATGTCTCATGAATAAAATGGTTTGATCTAACCTATGTCATCCAAACATCGAATGAAAATCTATAGAGTAATAATAATCCCTAATATGCCTCACCCTAAGTCTCCCCCTGGACTACTCTCATGTCTTTTTATTAATAGATCACAATGATTTCCAACTGAGGAACCATTATAATGGAAGTTATGGATTTCAAAATAGGGGCATCCTAACCATTCACAATCAACAATGCATGAATAAATATCCAATAGAGGTTTTGTAATAAAATATTTTCTTCATTTTCACAAAGAGGCCAAACAGGCTCTTAAGAATTTCCCACAAAACTAACCTTTAACAAGCATTCTACCCATCATTCATGAGGCATCAATCACACAATTACAATGTAACAATATTTATATAACTCTTTTAATAAATTTTCACCTGACTTTAATACCAAATCCATTTTTTAAGAAAATACCAACAATGAAACAATTCAGAAAAACTTGTTAAACAGATTTCAAAATCCAAATACACTCTTATTTTAAAATAAAAATAATTTAAGGAACTTTTATGAAAACCCAAACTATCATACCATTGGATATATATTTTTAAACTAATTCAAACCACACTTTACATACCATAATTTACACGAAAATGCCAATTAGGCATTTCATCAAACACATGGTGTGTGTTATTTAACAAAACATATCTATTTATCACATATCAAGGTATAAAAAACCAATTTTCACATCTAAAAATGAAACCAAGGATCATATATCATTATATATTAGTAAAAAGGGTTCTAAAATCAGGAATGATATTAATATTTAATTAAAAATGCTTGTGCAGAGGGTAACCTACCTCAAATCTATAGCAGAATAGAAACACACACAAGAAAACTCCATCTGTGTGTTCGAAAACCCTAGATCTACAAACGGCAGCCCTAATAGAACTAAAATCCCATCAAACAGCTCGGGAAAACATACTCCTAGTTATATCATCACCATGGGATAGAGAAAACCACAAAAAAATAGTATGTAGAACGAATAGGAAAGAGAGGGGAAGTGGATATTGCAGAATCTGAAGAATAACCACTATCCTTTGGTGATAAATTAGCCACAACATGTCCCAAAATGAGGTATCATGATGGGGGATTCCCTCTAGTTGATATCCAACTGGTAGGTATTCAAATGGGAGGTGTAATCACTCAAATAAGAGCTCCAAGTCAAATTTTATTATGCCCGTAATTGGGTGTGGGGTTTTTCGGCATTGTTTCGAAAACCGAGTGAGGGCTACAGAAATAAATTTGCAACATTGCATGGATAGGTTACACGGTTTGGGAAAACCGTAATTAAACCATACATCCTGAAATTTTTTCTAAAAACAATCAAATGAAATCCAAAACACTAGAGAACCCCACACAAGAATATTTTAATGTTTTAAACACAATATGGTGACACCGTGGGTGTAAAAAACTATCCAACACACAAATTTATCCCAACTAAAACCAAAGAAAAACAATCTGTAAAATATTATAAAATTTAAACAATTCAAAACTAAACCCATATCACACTATAGATCCATGAAAAAGACTATTATTCCCAATGAACCAGTCCATTAACCAAAACATGAAAAACCCGGTGTAACAATTCACCCAAACATTAGTTCTTTCTACAATCAGAAAACAATAAAACTTTCTAGTCAATTGATTAATGATTAATAATTCCACATCAAAAAGATTCAACCTCATAACCATTGTAAATTTCACTCATCAAAAATGGATCATAAGCATCTATCTTTAAACAAAACAACAACTCAACACCACTCTCCGAGAATCAACAGAAAGATCAAGCAACCACAACCACAACTAATCTGACAACAAGACCATTGGGCCTTCAACCAAGAAACCCAATTCTCACCAAAACCATAGTGGAAACAATGAAATCCACAACTTCAATGAATTCTACATCTCCAAATCAAAATCTAATACTAGACCTGAAATAGATCACTATCAGAGGGGAGGCCCAAATAGACTCCCCACCACTAGAAACAGACTAAAAATGAAGAATTCATAAGAGGAAACTCATGGAGACCCACATTGGGTCTCCATGCCATTAAGAACCAAATATAAAATTAGGATTAAAAATGATCTAGAATTGGGCCTCTCCCACACAAGCCTGCCCAAATATCCACACAATAACCTACCGACCAATGTTAAATGGACAACATCATGAACATTTAAACCACCCTCTCTAGACAAGGGGGAAAAGAACAGTGCCAACACTTTTGGCACATATCAAAAAACTGCCCAACTCTGGGAGAGTAGGGAACAGACCCAATGCATGGCCAATGAAATAGAAATATAAAAATAAACAACACAAGAATGTTATGAATGGATAAAAATGATACCACTACCAAATGACAAGGGATGTTTACATAAAGAGACTGATCAAAAACTTGCACTTAAGATAATATATTAAATGACATTGCATGAGGGGTAAGTCCACCAGGCTCTCTGAAACCATTGGACCTCATTCATTGATAGAGTACCCATAATAAGAATACTAAAATTTTCTCACCACAAGTTTAGATGCACAAACATAAACTGATTTGTCAATCTTCTAGGATTATTAACTACATGCCAACTTAACTCTGGGACCTACGGCTGGAGCTTTGATGTGTGAAGAATATACTACCTCACCATCAAGTCTTGTTGGTCCCTAACTGTAAACCCATCATATAGTGGAACATAAATTCACCTAAACCTCATATGTGTAATTGTAGGACAAAGAAACAATGTGAAACTATCTTCCTCCAACAACACACTTTTACCCAGATAGGGGCTAAGGATAGTCACCACCATTCTCCCACTCTATGGACAAGGAGTAGAAAGAACAAGTAACATACTGAAATACAACAAACATCCCTGAACACAATAACTATATCTGAAGACTAACCATAATGGATAAACACATTAAATCATAACAGAAAATAACTTTACTACAATGAACAGGTTGATGCATCATTCAAGGAAGAGGATTTAATATTTTAAATGAATCATTATAATGATCAAATAGAATGCATGACAATGGAGAAATGTTTATAGACACGTCACAACATCAAACACATCTTCAGATACCCACCAAACATATCTCATAAACCGAGCCTCCATTTGATCTCATCATAAGACAAAATAATAGTATGACATCTAGATAAGAAGTAATCATACACAATAAACAAAAATTATATATCATAGGAAAAACTATACACATAACTATATGTTTATAAATAAATTCAAATTTTTCTATCTCGATACCACTTTTAAAAACAAACAAACTAGGTGGATTTTCACATTCAACAATGGTGCTTCATCATGTCTCACTCACATAAAAATTTATGTGATTCCTCGGGCACAAATCCACCATGCCATACCGTGCATCCATCTAAATTTAATGTAAAACAACGTGTTTGAACACCCTTGATAACACGAAAGGGAAAAAAGCATCATCATTTTATGAGTAAAATAATTCAACCCATTTCAATAATCATTTACCTTCCAAAGTCAAACTACCCACCAATTCAAAAACCATTTTCATGTTTATCAAAGCATTTTCTAGAATCTCAAAAAATCTAACATCCTGGTGAAATAATTGATTAAAATCCCATTACTTTTCAAAAATTTAGAAAGCTCTCATTCCATAATGTGACAGCCACAAAGGCCTAATCCCTTTTTTATAAAAATACGAACCATAGAAAACTGATTTCCAGAACCAATTCATCAAATTCAAACACCTTTCAACCTCACAAAAAATATAACTTAAAAAAGTATCATAATCCACATAAAATAATACATAGATTCAAAAAAAAATTCAATGAACCAAAAGTTTAGATTTGTGAAAATACAGTCTCGTTAAATCATTTCCTCTTAATCATCATGATTTGTTTAACCAAATCCAGGCATTCGAAAACCATTCCAATATTAATTTTTGAAAAACCATATTCCACTTTTTATCGTCTAACGATTCCACTAAAACCCATTTTAACAATTCTCACACAATGATATCAAAAATAATTTCCAGAATACATGAAAGGTCCAAGAGACCCACAAAAGGGAATGAGTGTCAGTTGGAAACATTTCCTTATGTTTTTAGACCATATTTCAAACTGACCACCAATACAGAGAGCCTTCTTAAGACCACACCATGGATCGACATGGATTTCTAGGACCTACATGTTCATAGATACCATTAGTATAACTCCCCTTATTATATCTGATCCACTATAAAACATTAGAAGATGACGAAATTATAAAATCAATACATCTCATTGAATCATGAGGATCAGAATGAGAAAGTGTTTGTGATGATCTTCTTGCACCAAACCCCTCACGCCCCAAAAATACTACTCCATCTACCTTGATATTCCCAAATAAAAAAATGGTTCTTTGAAAAGAAAGTTCAGCTAAGATATGAAATCCTTTGATACAATTTTATCTTGAACTAGCCCTAGTTGGTCCCAAACTAGGAAACCGATCTCATTCGTGGCATGGCCTGAAGGGCATTACAGATCCCCACAGGTTGGAAACAACATCAAGGGATCATTAGACTATCCAAGGGAATGATTTTTCACAAAAAATAAACAAATCTAATGTAAGAATGAAATGAACATCCCAATGAACTTTTATATAAAACTAAATTGTATAAACCTATTTATTCTAAGAAACAAAATATTAAAACCACATTACAAAAGAGGTAAAATACCCAGAAAACCAAACTAACGCCATTTTTTCCCACTGGTCACTCTCCAATGAATCAAACACTCATTGCCAAATTCGAACCAACTCGTGGTGAAACCTACACAAGGGCTACAAACAGAAGAAAACAATAGGAATGTTTATTAAAACTCAGTTGTCTAGCCCGATAATAAATTCCCAGAGAAATTCATAAAAATAAATAAATCATCAATTTCATGTTTGAACTAATATATATAAATTTATTCTTTTATCATCATTTTATTTTAATGAATTTAAAAACCATTTCCCTTATTAATTTATAAGACAAGATTCATTTTATTAGTTTGTCATTAGCATTTCATGGGAATTTGATTTCATTATTTTTCATCTTGCACAATTAGCATAAAACACTTTTCATGAAATCAATTTCAAAAAATTATTTTAAATCATCCCATCACTTTCCATGGAAAAAAATTCACAAGTTGATGAAAAAGAAATCACACAACAAGTTTAATAAAAATATACGAAATAGTATCACATTCATCACTACAAGAATCTAAAATCCCAAAGAAATGGGTGAATCTATGTGATCCAGAATAATCCATAAGAATAAAATACACGAGACCTCAAACCAGTTGACATTTCTCAAATGAATATATCAAAATTCCCTATTCAATCGACCATCCTCTCTTAGGAAGACTGTGGGAAATCCCATAGTAATAAACCCTATATATCCACCTACTATGGGTTAATAGTGAGCCCCATATCCATCTAGTGCAGAAATCATTCTTAGAATATTATATCATTATTACTAGTTTCCATGTCTTAAGTATAAAAAAGGGAGTGAGCCAACAGATGGCATTCGAGAATCCAATCATAACATATAATGTAATAACAATCCATAACAATCCCCAACCCAAATCTCCCCAAGGACTACTCTGATGTCATACGATTTATAAATCACAATGGTATCCAATTGAGGAACCATTATTATGGAACTTGGGGAATCCAAAAAAAATTGCATACCAACCATTCCAGGTCATAAATAATTGATAAACATCCATATATGTTTTTTTAAAACAAACACTTTTCATCATTTTCACAAAGTGCCCAAACAGGACCTTAAACATTTCACACCAATCTATCCATTAACTAAAGTTAAACCAATCATTAAAGAAGAATCAATCAAACAATTACCATCACAAAAAATTTATAAAACTCCTTTAAAACATTTTCATTTCACTTTAAAACAAAAACCATTTTTAATGGAAATTCCAACCGGGCTACAATTCATCATCACTTGTCAAACCAATTTCAAAAGACAAATATAGACCTATTTTAACTCAAAACATGTCAAAGGAACTTTAAAGAAACCCAAAATCATATATCCATACGATATATATTTTTAAACAAAGACAAAACACACGTTACATACCAAAATCCATGCACAAATTCCAACCGGAATTTCATCGAACACTTGGTGAGCATTATTGAACAAAAAAATTCTATTAATCATATATAAGTGTATAAAAACACATATTGTACACCAAAAAATGAATCCAATGATCATGATTCATTATTTTTTAATCAAATGAGGTATGATATTCAATAAATTAAAAAATCATTAATTAAAACTGCATGTGCAATCAGACACCTAACTCAAATCCATGTAGTAATAGAAACTCACACCTAAAAACTCCTAGAGTAGGTTTTGAAAGCTTTTATATATAATGAAAAGACCAAATCAAACAATAACCCCATCAAAAACCTTGTGAAAACATAACCCTAGCTCTATTATGGACATGAGAGAACAGAAAATCATGAAAAATTGGAAGCAAAAGGATGGGGGAAGAGAGGAGGAGATGAAAGTGAAGTATTTGAGGAAGAACCACTAATTTATGGAGAGAAATATGAAACAATGTGGACTAAAAATAGGTATCACAAATAGTGGACTCTATCTAGTCATTCTATAATAGTTATGGCTTCAAATGGGAGGTTGAATCATCCAAATTGTAGCACTATGTCAAATGTTATTATGCCCATAAGTGGATGAAAAATTTTTCTTAATAGTTTATCAAACGGTGTGCTGACCATGCAATGGATAATATAATGAATCTGTCACATCACATGGTTCAGTTGAAATGATTGTGAAATCTATAATAAAATTTTTCGGCCTGAAAAATTTGTTAAAAACCTTAAATAACACCCCAAACACTAGGGAATCCCAAGCAATGATCTTGGAATGATTTAAACAAAAAAATGATACACAGTGGTTGTCGCAAACTCTCCAACATGACAAATTATCCCAACACAAACCAAGGACAACCAAAAGTGAAATATAATACAATTTAAACAATTTAATACTCAACCCTTTTCACACTTGAGAAACACGAAAAAGAATATGATTCCCAAAATATTGGACCATAAACCCAATCATGAAAAAATTCATGTGACAAAATATTTGTATTAGATAACTCTCCTCATCCAATATATATAAATTTATTGATACACCAATGTTTTTGATGAAATCATGTACGATATCCTATGAAATCATAATTTCTCACTATTTCTGTTCATATTTTTGGAATGTATAGTAGGTAAAATTTAACATGAGAACAAAATAACTTGAAAAGTACTTTCTAAAAACATATAAAAAAATAAGGATCCCTATTTAAGATAAAATCATCGTAGAACCCATGAAACATCATGATAATATAAAGAAAACAAATTCCATAATCGTAAATAATAGTTGTGTATCAAATTATAATTAAATAAAATGAATTTCTGCATCGATATATCGCAATCAATATCAAATTCTATCATCATTGATTCAATATTAACACAATTATGAAATTCAAAGACACCATTCTATATTTTAATATGGGAATAAAAATGATCTAGGTATGGATAAAATATTTTGGATTTTATTCATAATGTTTCGAATGGTATATCAATGAGACAAAATATCTGGGTGGTAATGCTGGAAAACTAGCCCCTGAAGATGATTGATAATTTCACAGTACATCCTTAATGTATTGGGATGAATAAAAAAATAAAATAAATAAAAACATTAAACCAAATCCATATACATAGATGATGGATTAAAATATGATTTTATGAAGCAAATAATTCCCCCCAATGAGAGAGTAGATTGGAAAATGGTTCCCAATATTATAACGTGTTATTTATTATTTACCCAAATTCAAACTAATATTTCTCTTTAAAATAAAAAATAGGATACAACATAAACTGAGAAATATCAAAAGAAATACTAGTCTATTCATCCATCAAATACAATTGAATCTTATCATTGTCCCCCATGATTGTCCATTTTTCATTTAATGCCATTAATACTTGAGAATGAAAATTCAGGCAAATAGAATACAAAATACATCCCCCTTATTCATGGTATTATCCTTAGGGTTTATTAATTCTAATATGCACTACATTGAGAGATCACTCCCACAAGTCTTATACACAATACCCATACTTCCCCTTTCATCATGTGGGTTTGATCTGGATCCATACTATAGGGTAGATAGCCTTTATTTTTATAAGGATCCATACAACTATATATAATAAATAATAAATATATAATATAATTAAAATTCAATATATATCAATATTAATTTCAATATATCCTTATACTATTCACAGTAATGACATGAAAAAATATATTTTTTAATTTTTCTCATTGCCATAAACTGAATCATCATTATATGATCATTGAAGTCCTTATACAGACATTTATTTTCATGTTCTTATTTTTTCATCAACATGTTGCAACCAATGTGTCATCATTTGAAACATGTATATATCATTATAATAATAAAAAAGTATCCTAATTTTTATTGGTGTTCTCTGTGATTGAAATCCAATGCCATTATATGAATGCAAATCAAATTTAACAAAATCATCACTAATCATAGATAATCATCTTGTCATTGAAACAAAATCAGTCCAAATTATTTAATTAGTAATATAAACATATATTATTCAATTTATGTGAAACTATTTCCAAATTTCACTTTTAAAATTTAATCACTAATAATATAGGAATCCATTTTAATTTGTCTATGGATTAATTTTAATACATTTACAAAGAATAAAACTAATAATTATCAATCATACACATGGTATTTTTAATCTCAACATTTTTATTATAATTTAATACCATTAAAATAATGAAAATTTCCCATTATCCCAATATTAATAATAATTTAAAATAATGAATTTAGTGGTTTTCTTCTTCCAATATTGTAATTTTTACATAACTTTATCTTTTTGTGACTGAAGGTTGGTACAAAATTATTTAGATAGAAAAGAGAAATTATTTTTTCAAATCAAAATTTACATAGGCTGACATGGTGTTGCAAACTATAAATATAAAATTAAGGTTGTAAATGTTTTCCATTATAAACCATATTTATTATATCACTCTAATAATATATAAATTTATAAATGATTTGGTTTCAAGAACTGATCATTCAAGTAATGTATTCTCTAATAAACACCATAACAAATATAAGAAAAATTATTGTGAAAGAATATATTACTCTCCTTTCATTGAACTTAGTTGTTAACCAAAACACCACTAGATTAATTTATTTAATATAATCTTGATAAGTTAAATAATTTTAATTGGGTTTCCTTTATCATCAACATCTATTGAGATTACATGTAATTCGTTATATTTAATAAATAATCCTTGATATCAAATACAATAAGTTTTATCTCCCTAATAGGAGGAACTCCCTTCTTACATCAGTATGTTTATATTAAAGATCCACTATTTTGGAAAATATATATTATTTTGTGAGTTCAAAATAGAAATTTTAAATTATTGTCTTCCACTTCATTAACTGTGTTTCCATTCTTGGGAATGAGCATCACCATCAATTTACTAAAATTTAAAAAACAATAGAAAAACTGATGTATGCTACTAATTAGAAATAATTATGAAATCAATAATAATATCAAAAGGGGTGATGGTTTCCCCCCAACCCATATAATTATTTTATTTACGATAAATTATTTTTGGTATACATCATGATTTTGTAAAGTTTACATTTCTCATTATGATATTTCTTCAATAACACAGAATCATTTATTTCATTCAACTACATCTTCTATGGATTATATATCATCACATATTACAATAATGAAATAGGTTCCAATTATTATTATTTAAATATATTTAACATATCATTTTGAGTAGATAGATGTGTAATGATTGTTTTTTTTATTTCTATCATGTTTGATTTCACAATACACTCATTTGTTTCCACGTAATAGAGTTTTCATTTCTAAATATAGTCTAATTAAATTATAGTTATTTGGTCATGTGTAACATGTTATTTTCCCTATAATATATATATATATAGATCTTCATCCTTATATTTTTTTATGTCATCTTTCATTTTTCACTTGGTCATTAAAATTTATTCATCATTTTTATTTAAAATATCATTATATGGATATCAAAAATCCATTATTCAAGGTATTTAAGTTATCATTACTGTGTAAATTATTAAAATATACCTCATGAATATGATAATTTAGTCTTATATTATTACATAAGTCATCGATTGATTATCATTATCATTTTATATTCACTAATTTTTATTTATATAGCCTATTTTATGTGGTCCATGTTATGGATAATCTTCCCATAGAAAAAAAATATTCATGGTCAACAATAAATTCGTGGAATTTTTTCTTCAAAATTCTTAAGATTTATCAACTTAGTATTCATATGTTTATCCTCATTCATTAACCTTTTATATCCCATTCTTTCTAGTTCAGTTTTTCATTTAACATTATTTTTCATAGGTATTGGTCATTTATTTTCATAATAATTGTACATGGATGGATCATAACATTACACATTTTCTATGTGAGAACTCTTGTTGCAGTAATCACATTATCCTTCCAGTAATTTGAATATTTTTATATAGTAACAATTTATTGTATTTGTGGAATTGATATTCATTTTTTGATGGATTCATTATTTTTTAACTTCATATCCCCCAGATTAAAGTAATAATAATGTCTTCATACAATCTCATGTTTTCCAAAAATTCAAAATCATGATTAGTAAACTTCTATAAACACTAAAAGTAGCAAAAAAATATCATAAGTTTTCTTATTGCACATGTCTATGTATAGTTACATGATTTTGGTTTTGGAATTTTTTATTTTCTGATTCATGAATAATTTTGGAAGTTATTTTTCAGTTTATATTTAGTATCAACTTTTTTTACATTAATTGAAATATAAAAATTTTCATCATACCAAATTTTATTATATTTTATCATTAATATTGAACTAGTAGATAGACTATATTAGTGGAAATAGAATAATTTAGATTATGAGTTAGCATATCAATGAATATCTATATGGTTGATTAGGAAATATTATTGATGAATCCATTATAATAATATGAGTATCCATAGAGATAGGATTCATTTGAACAGTTATAATAAAAAAATCCATTATTGGCAGTTGACATTCTAGATATTTTTTGGTGGAGGAGTTATATTTTTAGAAACATAGGATGTTTCCACATGTGTCTTCTTCAATATTTAAAATTTTACATCCAATTAAAGAAATTTTACACTGAGGGAAAACATCTCATTTTCAATTCCCATTAGTCAACCTTACAATTTTGTTTTATTTTTATTATTATGGTATGTTGTTTTTCTACCATCTGTCATATAGTTGACATGGTATTTGATTCTTATTGACTAATAATATAATTTGGATTTAATTACATAGATAGTATAATTATGAGATTATTCTTTTTAATGGATATTAAACATGTATAATTCATGAAACTTTATCATTTCTTCATCTATAAGTACAATATCCTTGAACATTTAGGTCTTTTATTCATGTTCAACATCTCTATAATTTATGGAAACATTAATTAATAATTCTAGATCAATGATTAATTAACAAAAACCATGTTTAGTTATTATGATCTCATAAACAAGCTAGTGTAATTATTCATCAACTAATGAAATAATTTCATTGGAATGTGTCATATTTTATTCTATAAATAAAATTATGTTTACATGATAATTTTACATTACGAATCACTTGGAAAATGAATCCTATAATACATTTAATTAATTTTCATGGAATTTTAAATTATATAAAATATCATTGAATAAAAATAGTATATATGAAATCAATATATTGTAAAATTAGTAATATAACTTTAATATTGAGGGTAGAAGAATTCAAAAAATGAATAGATTCATCTTCCTTAAACTATTCACATGTTGACATAGTTTTGTAAATTTTACTATTATCAACTTATATTAATTGGAATTATGGATCTTATTAATATTTTATTATATTGGATGAAATCTATTTTATTCCTTATTATTTTGTTTTTTTCAGAGTATTAGTTTTTAATTTCATATCTTCTTCATTAGGAGTTGATAATATGACTTCCTGTAATGGTACCTAAGAATTATATTCAAATCATTGCTTCATATAAACACTATAAAAATAAATGGAGATAATATAATTTGATACAATTAGAGAATAAACTTTACTCTCATACCCCATATAAAGAGTAGAAAAAAAATACATAGACACTAATGGATGGGGAGAATTTGGGTAAACACATTTTACTAATTTTTAAATTCTTTTCAAATATACATTCTTACTCTTGAGCATATACCTTGGTTAAGAGTAATGGTTCTTGTTTTGTACTCCCAATGTTCATAAAAACATGATATTTTGATAAATAAAGATATAACATCTCACACATATTATTAAAAGGTTTGATAAAAATAAATACTTAATTCCATAATCCAACTATAGTTGTTTCAAGGATATTATTATCTCAGTTATGTTTAAGTGATTAAAAATACTTTGAAAGGGATTATAATTATTGATAGGTAATGTCCACATCTTGTAATGGATATATGAAATTCATTATACTAGTCCCACCAGTTTCTGATGGAATTTATTATATTAAAACCAACTATTATTTATGATTATAAAATTATGAATTCATTCAAGATATCATTGACGAATTGAATTCATTGCATCAATTGGACAATATTTTTCCTCAATTTCATATGTAGATAATATTTCGGTAAATAGTGATTCTTCCCAAAAAAACATATAAATAATAATTCATTAGGGGAACTATACTATATGGTTTTAATGTACCACAATCCTAGTAACATAGAGTCAATGGATACTTAATTATAGTAGAATAATATAGAAGGAATCACAATTTTTAAAAAATAGTTTTTCTAAATATAGATATATAATTGAAATTCACGTTAAATTTTAGTCATAAAGTACAAAAAAAATTCATTTTGAAAAATATAATTCTCATTAGTACAAATATGAATAATCAATAATAACACTCCGAGGTATACTAGGGTAATAAAAAATGGAATATATTAGCTCAAATTCTTATAAGTGTATGTGTATAGTAGAGTATATGGATTGACAAGAAATAAACAATATGGAAATGTAATTAACTGAAACACATTCAAATTATTTAATAACATGATCATTATAAATATGTAAAGAATTTTTATTAAATAATTTCATATAAATAATAAAATATGAATGAAAAATAGCCATAGAAATTATAATAATTTAATAATAAAATAGAATATTAATAACTAATTTCAATATAAGTTGATTAATAATGTGAGTAACCAAAAAATTATACTCATGGAAATGGATTACAGACCATACAAAAAAAGGTAAGACCTCTATAGTCACCCAAACAAGATTTCCACATGAGACCAATCGATGCATTAGGGGGCTACAATGAGCCATACGCATCACCTATAATGTATGATTATTTCTATTAATAATTGGTTAATCCTAGTCAACATAAACATTATTACTAGAAATATAATATGGAATAATAATAATTTTCTATTTCAATAAACCTAATCAATCACCATCCAGAATAATATCGTGAATGTTATCATAGTCATATTTTTCTAGTAAAACTAATCATATCCCATTAAAAAAATATACAAGAAAGAATCACATGAGAAAAAAATCAAAAGATTATATAAATTATAGAAACATAAATTAATATATTATAAATTTAATAATTGAAAAAAATTTCAGTAAAACACCCTTTAACATATTTTTAGAATCAGTTATTAAACATTATGAAATAATAAAAGAAATAAATTTCTTCAAAAATATCATTGTCAAATTATAATGTATTTTTTAAATTTGTATGGAATAATAGAACCATAATAATTTTATCTTTCCATGGTAGATAAAAAACATTCCTTCAATGTATTTTGTGAGAAAATTGACATAGTAACTCATTTGGAATGTTAAAAAAAATCATTTCAATACATTTTGCAAAAATTATAAATTTGGTCCATAGTGGATTCAAATATTAATATGATAATGCTACAAAAACATAAATATTTTTTTAAAACGCATTGAAATTAGAAATAAATATTCTCCATTGGGAACTTAAACATAATAAATCAAGAATAATAATGAGAATGTGAAATAAAACCATTCCATATGCCCCATTTACACCATAGGTGTTTCAACCAACTATATAGTTGTTTTAATAAATATTATGAATATAAAATAGAATAAAAAAATATTATATCCTCTAGGGACCCCTATCAAATTTTTCCACTCGTTAATTAATAAAATTTTATATATTTCAATATTTCTTTGTTAATTATCATGTCTTATCATGCATGTTTTTCATCGAATGCCTGGGTTCTCTAGGATAAAATATATATCCAACATCTATATAGTTGTAAAAATATATATTATATAATAAATAATTTTCATATATAGTTTATAATTTATTCTTAAAAGTTGAACATATAAAATAAATCGCATTACTTCCTAGAGATGGTAGGTCATACGTATGCACGAAGGAAGATATAATATCACAATAGTTGAAAGGGGAATATTTTTTATATTATATTAATTTATAGAATAAAAATATTGTTTTAATTATCATATATATATCCATTATATACATAATTAGATGTATCCAAGTAATAAGATGATGAAAAACGAATTACACTGCAATGTGTTGGCTACAAGCATTATGTATGCACGTGCGATGTTTTTTGGTCGGATAAAAGGTAGAATATGTTTGTTTCAAAACAATTATAAAATATCAATATATATATGATACTAGAGTTATTATTTTATGTTGTAAATAGAACATTAATAGGAAGTACAAGAAAGAAATTTACTTGAATGATTGTATAAAAACAATTTCCACTTCTTTGGGATAATTTCATAAGATTTATCATCAAAGGATCATTGGTTGGTCCTTTTATGAAGGTGATAACATCATGAAAATGTATAAGGATGTTGGGGAGATAATAGAAAAGGTACAGGTAGATGTAGATATATCAGAGTGTTTTGATTAATTGTGGTAGGAAGTTCTATTTTATAATAAAGGGGAGGGGGACTTTAGCAACACTCAAAATATTTTAATTCAAAAAATCTTATTCACAATAAATGGATTAAAAGGGATTTATTTGTTGGATAAGATAACTATGTATATAAATACTGTAATAAAATAATTTCAATTCATTTGTTGATCAGAATCATATCCTTATTATATAATTTTTACACTTAGGAGACCCCATTAACTTATATCATGGAAAATTGAATTTAAATTTCAAATGTCAATATTTTTACAATAAAATGATAAAAGATCCATAAATGTATAATGATTGATATTTTAAACTATATCATAATAATTTGGGAAATTTTAATCTTTTTATGTATTTTATATCATTTAATAAAATATTACTTAATTTAAAATAACATTAATGTCATCTTGGATAATATTAATTACTTCGAATTTTAAAAAATATAAACACAAAATGATATTTCTAATCAAATATTATATGAAATCCAAAATATATCATGTTAATCTATAAAATTTTTCGATGACATTTATTTTCCCAAATAAGATTTATTCTAATATTTTTTATATCATTCATTGATTGTTCCAATAATTATGTAATTTCAATATTAGCATTGGGCATGAATATAAGGTAGTTATTTATTTACTAAAAAACCCAATTACCATGAATATTATAATTAAATTTGATTCTAAAATAGTATTTATAGTCATAGTTAAATTAAGGATAACAACATATTCAAAATGATATATTTATTAAAATCCTAAATTTGACATATTTGAATTTCTTAAAATTAAATCATATAAGGGACATAATAAGTTCGTAATTGAAAAATGGAAACATGTCCAATAATTGAATTATAATGTTGGGAAATAACTAATAATAAATTAATGCAATTTTTGGTGACATTATATTGTTTCTAAAATTCTAATTTTAACCTATATAACCAAATTTACCCATTATCGATGTTATAATAATTATTAAGGTTATTATTAATAATAGCCAAAAAAGGAAAAAATATAAGAATTTGGAACCCCATGTTGAAAATATAGATTCAACTTTTTAAAATTAATAACATGTAATTTCAAGAATGAAATTTAAAATTACACCAACAAAATGATATGAATAAATTATTTTCAGAAAAAAATGTGTTTCTATAAAATAAAATGTACATATAAAAAGGTATAAATATTTTTTAAATGTATGTAATTAAATTACAAATAATTCCATATTAAATATGTTACTTTTATATAAATGTATTATTATAGAATTCCTCATTAAATTTTGTAAAATTATAGCATTATAAAAATTAATATTTTCAATATTCACTCTAAAATTAATCTTTATAGAATATTCTCCAAAATCCATCCAAAGATAATATTTAGTTAGAGAATATAATAAACACATTTATTTTATAAAATACATATCTTTAAAACATCTAGAAATTAGATACAATATTCAATAATAAAATTAATTAAAATCCATTTTTTGATGAAAACATACTTTTTAGTATTAAAATGTATTGACTAAAAAAAATGTTCTTATTCACAATAAATAACTTATTACATTATAATTTGGAAGAAAAATTAAATATTATATTATCTGATTAAAACTATTCATTCTATCAAATTTAATATCTTGTTTATAATAATGATATAATAATATTTCATTATATTTTGAAGCTAAGTGTTTCTCTCAAAATAAACTATTTATGATATTAAATATATTTAAATATAGATATACCTTAAATTCATTTGGTTATACATTATGACCTTTTAAATAAATTCCATCACAATAAATGGAAATTGTATTTCAAAAATCAAATTTTCAAATTTTTTTGTGGACATCCTATAACACAAAAGGGTAAATGAGACATAATTTTAAAATGATGGAATGAAAAATGTGATCGTCACAAAAAAATAGTATTCTTATAAAGTGATGATTTGGTGAAAGAGAAAATAAGGTAACATAAGAGAAATATGACAATAAATTTATGGTGTATAGTTATAGATAACATGATCGTAATAATTATATTCCTCATAATGTTGTAAATTATTAATGTGTTTAAACGATAAATAATCCTCAGTATTATAAGTAAATAATTGAAATTTTTATTCAATATTTTTCCTATAGTTGGTGAACAATAATACAATAAAATTAAATAAGATAAGAAATAAACATAATTGATTTATAATCATAATTTCACTCTTTTTTTGTGATTCCTTATAGTTTTAATTCATCTATTAAACTAGAAAATGGATATTGAAGATGATTGAATCATACTAAAAACACTTTTCAATTAGTTATATGGTCCGTAAGTCATTACTCTGTCATATTAATAATAGCTGAAACCAAATGGTTAATAATGGTTTCCATGCATAAAATATCATACCTTAAAGTCATAAAAATTAACCTAATCTTATCTTAGTCTATTCCATAAGTAGTTTACCCTCTAAATCATCCAAAATATGACTATCTTATTTTAATGTCCAACAATATAAAAGGAAGGTCACAATTCTTTAAAAACATAAATAACATTTTATTCCCCAAATAACATAATGTATCATATATATTAAAATACCAAATATATAAATACCTTGACCAACTTAATACTTTAATAGAAAAATGAATTCATATAAATACTAAAACAATAAGTACATTAGTAAATTCATTATATATCTTAAAAAACCATTAACTATAATATAACATAACTATTGAATTGAAAAAAAAATTATTCAATCCACTAATCTATAGATACTTCATCATATTGACCATGATCCATTCTCTTCTTCTAATCTATATTCCAATAAAAATTTTGATATTTTTTTGTGTGTTACCCCATCTCCTTTTCGTACAATAATTGCACATTTGATGATTCTTTTAGAACCATTCAGTAATGATCCATGGGGTACTTCTCTCTATGTTTGTATTAATCTCATAATCCATTAAATCATGTACTTGGGGTTTCCTGTAAAGACCCGTAAATTTCAAGGAAATTTTTTTCTTAATTTTCTTTATAATTTTACAAGAGCACAGTTTCTGACGGCACCTGATTCCGAGGCCCGGAGTGCCCGGAATCATTTTCCGAAGTTTGGCATGGGTACGTTCAGTGAACGGGCGAGCGGGTTTTTCTAACTTTTGAACCAGTGCCCAGAATCGAATTCTGAGGGCACCGATGAAATCGCAGCGCCGGTTTTCGCTTAGAAACGCCTCTTCCGGAGTTGCATTTGCTCGGGTGTGGCTTTTAATTTCCGGGCTTAAAGTTAAGAAATAAAATAATTTTACGACAACTTTATTTTATATCACTTAAGCCACTTGGAAGCCACTTGAAGCCACTTAAAAGCAGCTTAAACTGAGTTAAACCGGATAGGGGACTATCCAGAAATATCTTACCCTCTTGGTAGGATATTTGTGAGGTGGGGCCCGCACGAGCCCCACCATTTCTTTCCGCTAAGTAACGCACCCGCGAAAACCCGTCATTATGAAAGTCAACTGACGTGTTTTCTTAAATTCTTAACAGACCATTTAATTGGGCGTTTTATTTTGTAAATTAAATGAGTTGTTTCTTTCATTGAATTAATTCAACGAATTGATGGGTCGTTACTTACCCATTTCATTTTGTTGGCATAATAATAAAATAAGACCAACCTATCTTTTGAAGGATTACTCGTTGAGAGAGGATCCTTGAACCTTCATCCTCCATCGCGAAAAACGCGAAGAACACGAAGAACGCGAAGAACGCCGAACCCGGAAATCGACGACGCGACGCCGTGATCCGCGACGCCGACATTCCCTTCCGGCAACGTTCTTCTGTGACGTCTCTTCCTCCGCGACGGATCTTCGATCGGCTGCTTGAGGTAAGAGTCTCGGACCTTTTTTTAATCTCATTTGTGGTTCTTTACCAAAACATGGATTTAATTAATTAAATTAAAGCTGCTATTTCATGGTCCGTTGAGTTCGCCGACTCAACGCCGTGTTCCGCGACGACGCAACACCCTTCCACGACGACGCGACGATCTCCACCTTCCGCGACGAGCAATTTCGTGAAGAACGCTCACGCGCGACGACCAGTGAGGTAGGGGTTTTATTTCTTGGAAATGCCTCTTTTTCCCAGGTCGTTTCCGTTCAAATGAGGAACCCGATTTATGAAACAATTTTATCTCATTAAAAATTGTTTCGTTTATGCATTCATGTGTTGAACTTTATTCCTCACGTTGTTTACCTCTAACGCGGAGGGTGCGGGCCAAACGAACACGGCCCGACGACCCTCCGTCGTTCTTTGTTTTTGTGCGGATTTGATGGGTGACGATGGAACGTGCCGCAACGGATGTTTGATGATCCCGTAGTGAAGAACGGAACCCGGGAGGAGCAACGACACAGACAGGAAGAAAATCGGGCCACCGGAGCGACTCCGGCGGCCCACGGAAGCCGGCGGCGGCGCCAGGCAGGCCGCCGGACGAGACCGCCGCGGCACCGGCCGCGGCAGCGGCGCTCGTGGGACGCGGCTGAAGCCGCGTCGGGTGCCAGGGAGACACCCCGCGGGTGTCCCGCGGGTGTCAAGCGGAGGCGGTGGCTCCCCCAGCGTCACTCGGGACGCGGCTTCAGCCGCGTCCGGATTTCTGGCCGACACCCCGGGGGTGTCACGCGGGGTGGCGGCTCCCCCCGCGTCGGCCGCTCGGTCGCTCGGCCAGGCCGAGCCGGGCCGGCCAAGCTAGACCGGTCCGACCGGGTCAGACCGGGTCGGACCGGGTCGGACCAGGTTCTGCCGACCCGGGCCCGGACCCCCCGTCTTCGGATAGTTTTCGTTCAAACGCCCATAACATGAGATATGGGACTCCAAACGAAGCGCTTTCAGCATCAACGCGATCCTTGGATCGAGACGGTCTTTTCGGTATATCGCACTCAAGGTTTCGGAATACTTTGAGTTCGGCCGGGTTGGTTCATACTCGAAACCAACCGAGCCTTCGGAGCGGAAACGCTCATATCTTGAGCTACGGACGTCTGATTGACGCGCCGTCAGTTTTTTTGTATTCCTCTAAGTGAGACAGATCTTTTGGCATACTCCGCCCGACGTTTGGATGCAGGTGGAGTACGGTCGGGTTGGTTTTTCCTTAAAACCAACCGGGCCCCTGGGACGAAAAAGCAAATAACTCTCAGACCGGGCGTCCGATTGACGCACCGTCTGCGACGTTGAGTTCCTGTTGATGATACAGAACTGTTGGATACATAAACTTTGGACTTTGTGTCAGTTGATGTATCAGCCTCTCGGCTCGTGGAGCGGACCCTCTCGAACGAGCTTGCTGTGTTCGGGAACCCTAGTGCGGGCTGCGACTGCTTCTTCGACAGCGACGACTGTGCAGAGATCCTCCATGGACTCCGATGACGACTGTGCAGAGATCCTCAGTGGACTGCGGCGACGACTGTGCAGAGATCCTCAGTGGACTGCGACGACTCCTGCACTCAGCGATCCTACGTGGATCAGTGCTACAGGTCCTGTGTCGGCCCAGTCCTGTGTGGGCCCAATCCTGTGTGGGTCTGATCCTGTGTGGGTCAGCGCTCAGCGGTTCTGTGTGAGCTAGCGCTTACAGGTCCTGTGTGGGCCCGATCCTGTGTGGTTCATTACGGGGGTTAGTTACCTATCGATCCTTCGTGGGTCCGACGACTTAGATGGATCAGTGATTATCTTTATCATCATCCGAAGAAGTATACCTGTGTGAGTTGAATCTTGTGTTACTCTCCTTTGTCGATTGTGTTGAGCTATCCTGTGTGGATTTACTGTTTACTCTCCTTTGTGGATTGTGTTGTACTATCCTGTGTGGGTATACGTTTTCTTTCCTGTGTGGACTGGGTTGTGCTTGGGCACGGACGTTGGAGCCGAATGGGAATTGATGACTTAGGTATATGTATGGGCATATACCTAAGCCTTGTCAGATGTTACTTCGTGATTGAATATTTCCTTTGTTGATTATCCTTGTGGATTTCGGGAGACCTTCGGGGGTCTCGGGGTCCCTGCTGAGTAGCTTATACTCACCCTTGCATGGGCTATGCCCGCACTACGTTGTGTAGGTTGCAGATGACGGACAGCGCTGATCGTGTTGGAGGCGTGCGGAGCAGGACGGTACCTGGAGGTGGACCACTAGGCGGGACGTACTCGGAGCGGACGGCTGGACCGAGGAGCTGTGGAGGCTATCTGTAACCACACTTCAGGTGGGACTTCCAGAGGACGGCTCGATGCTGCAGCTTTTACTTTTCAGTTGCTGTTTTTCCTTTCAGTTTTACTTTACAGTTGGGCTTGTATTTCCGGCCCCTTTTACTTTCAGCACAGCTTGTACAGTTTTTACTTAGTGTTTTCTTTTCTGCTTGCTTACTCTGTGGTGCTTTTTTACTTTTCAAAGGCAATGCCTTCCCTTTTGTTGGAATTTACGCCTTGGTGCTAGTCGCCAGCCCCTGGCCTATGGAAGGCGGGCTTGGGGTAGTCACGGAACGGGCCCCGAGGACGGGTCGTGACAAATTGGTATCAGAGGCAGTCAGTTCTACCATAGACTCTGATCTTTCTTCTATGTGGAGCAATAGTGTTTAGCGTATAGAGTATGGTTATCAGTCCAGGGGGTCCAGTGTTGGTGCGGCGGCCGATGTATCCATACACCAGGACCCTGACTTCTGATTCCGAACTTAATGCACGAAAACATTGATTGCATGTGTGTTTCAAGTTTTCTTTGTGATTACTTGTGTCAGATCACCAGGTATACTGTTCTGACCATGGCACACATGTTTCCTTTTCAGGATGGCCCGTCGACAGTAGCCAGCTAGGGTTCCGAGAGTAGAGCGCGACGATAGCCCGCCGAGTGACGAGGCCTCGGTACAGGGCCCGTTGACAGCAGAGGCACCGGCGGTACCTTTACCCGTCGAGCCCCCGATGCTTCCAGCACTGGCATCTGACGATGCACGACGCCTCGGAGCTCTCCACGAGTTCCAGTGCCAGCGACCACCCAGGTTTCGTGGGGTGACGGACCCCCAGGCAGCCGAGGACAGGCTGGAGGCCGTCGTCCGAGTTTTCAGGCTAGTGAGGACACTAGCTGACCTCATGGTGATCCTCGCGGCGAGCCTACTGCAGGAAGCAGCAGGGAACTGGTGGAGCATGATGCTCCAGGTACACGATGAGGCCTCCCTCATCTGGACGGACTTCGAGAGCCTCTTTCGCCCAGATTTCGTCCAGGCCACCCTCCGTGTGGTGCGCATTCAGGAGCTTTTTCAGTTGCGGCAGGGCATCTTGACGGTCGCCCAGTACGCGGGGAGGTTTACCAAACTTTCTCGCTACTCGACAGACTTGGTACGGGACCCCTTCTTCTGGGACCGGACCTTCAAGCTGGGGTTGAGACACGAGATCAGGGCATCGCTAATCTCCCTCAGCATCCCAACCCAGGTAGGAGTGCTGGAGCGAGCCCTTCTGATCGAGAGCTTCCTGGCTGAGTCCACAACGAGACCTACCGCAGGGCGGCAGGTAGCAGAGTCTTCGGTAGCTGGTAGCCGATGGATGACTTGGGGTTCCAGGCAGACCAGACCTTCCAGTAGACAGCCTCGGGACACTGGCTCAGCAGTGCGGGGCACACATCGTGGGGCCAGTCTTCCGAGAGGCAGGCAGTGCGACTCCTACGGCGGGCAGGGCCACATGGCTCGTGACTGCCCGACCCGCCATACCGAGGAGCATCAGAAGGTTGAGGGGCCACCCAGGAAGAGGCAGAGGGTCGACCGTGGTGGTCCGCAGGGAGGAGGCGGACAAGGCAGAGGAGCTGGCCGAGTAGCAAGTGGTGGGAGACTCTTTGAGGCTCTTCCACCACCACCACCGGGAAGCCCGCCCCGACCATAGGGAGCTGGCGGGCAGAGACAGGCACAGCTCCAGGCAGCAGAGGCCTACGACCACGGCGCGCCAGAGATGATTCGAGGTACGATCTGTGTCTATTCCACCCTTTCTGCGGTTCTGATAGACACAGGAGCGAGTCACTCTTTCATAGCCACTACCCTTCTTCAGAGCTCGGAGATTCCGACAGAGCCGTTGGCTCGATCCTTACGGCTAGAGACTCCTACGGGAGCAGACTCGACGATTACGCACTAGTGCCGATAGTGTGAGCATACTCAAGTATGTGAGAGCTTCGGCTGGGATCTTCTTGTAGCGGCGTCGAGGCCTTACGATGTCATCTTGGGCATGGATTGGTTATCTACAGTCCATGCTCAGATTGACTGTTTTAGGCGCAAGGTGCGATGTGTGCACACCGACGGGAGCAGGTTCACCTTCACCGGCGAGAAGGGAGCCTTAGCAGCACAGGATGGACTCATGTAGAGGAGAGTTCATCCCATCAATCATCAGTTGGCTAGCTTCATCCTTGGAGCAGTTGACGTGCAGAGTCCTAGTTTTCCTGCAGTGGTGGATCAGTATGCGGACGTCTTCCCCGACGACGTTCCAGGGCTACCTCCTCGCAGAGAGGTAGACTTTTATATTGATTTGTACCCTGGGATAGCCCCGATATCCACTCCAGCATATTGGATGGCCCCCGCCGAGCATCAAGAGCTACGGGTACAGTTGGAGGACTTGCAGGGCAAGGGGTTCATCTGACCCAGTGTTTCACCCTGGGCTTCCCCAATTTTGATCGCCAAGAAGGCGGACGGGAGCTTGCAACTGGGTGTCGATTATCATTGCCTGAACCAGGTGACAGTGAGGAACAAGTATCCGCTACCCAGGATTGATGATCTCTTCGACCAGCTCAAGGGAGCACGGTGGTTCTCGAAGATAGACCTCAGGTCAGGCTATCATCAGCTCCGAGTTCGAGACGAGGATGTGCAGAAGACGGGCTTCAGGTGTCGGTATGGCCACTATGAGTTCTTGGTTATTAATTTGGGCGTGACCAACGCTCCAGCAGTGTTCATGAGCCTCATGAACAGGATCTTCCATCCATACCTCAATCGATTTTTCGTGGTCTTCATCGACAACATTTCGGTGTACTCGACCACGGAGGAGTAGCACGCCTACCACTTGCGGGTTGTACTAGACACACTCCGAGAGCACCAGCTTTATGGCAAGCTCTCGAAGTGCCAGTTCTGGTTACGTGAGGTCCACTTCTTGGGGCACGTCATTTCTAAGGCGGGGGTTGCAGTGGATCCCGCGAAGATCGAGGCAGTGCTAGCTTGGGATCCACCCAGGAGCATGACGGAGGTGCGGAGTTTCTTGGGTCTTGCCGGATACTATCGGAGATTTGTGCCGGACTTCTCCAGAATTGCGGCACCACTCTCAGCGTTGACGAAGAAGGGGAAACCCTTTGTGTGGTCAGACAGATGTCAGCAGAGCTTCCAGGAGCTGAGGCAGAGATTGACCAGTGCACCTATCTTGAGGTTTCCTGAGGAGGGAGTTGGATACGTAGTCTACTGCGATGCATCAGGGACCGGACTCGGGTGTGTCCTGATGCAGGAGCGGGCCGTTATTGCCTATGGATCATGTCAGTTGAGGCCGCATGAGAATAACTACGCTACTCATGACCTAGAGTTAGCAGTAGTGGTCTTCACTCTCAAGACATGGCGGCACAATCTGATGGGCGAGATCTTTACAGTCTTTTCTGACCACCAGAGTCTCTGGTACATCTTCTCGCAGAAGGACCTGAACCTGAGACAACGACGATGGTTCGAGTTCATCCAGGACTTTGACTTTGAGATAGTCTATACTCCTGGGAAGGGGAATGTAGTAGTCGATGCCCTCAGCAGGAGGATGGGCATCCAGCTACTTGAGGGGGCAACAGAGTAGCTATCCGCTTTGCAGATATCCTTCGTAGATAGAGACGGAGCAGCCTTCATTCAGTCTCTCACCGTCTCTCCTCCACTTCTACAGTGGGTTATAGAGGCTCAGCGTGGGGAAACTGACTGCGAGACGTGGCGTGCACAGATATCCTCGGGACAGGCACCTGATGGTCTCTCCCTTGGAGCAGAGCACGATGTCCTTTTCAGAGGACGTACCTTGCTACCAGTCGCTTTACGAGAGGAGGTGCTGAGAGAGTTTCACACTTCTCCTTTGGCGGTACATCCAAGAGTGGCGAAGATGTACCAGGACCTCATACGATTGCACTGGTGGTCGGGCATGAAGAAGGCTGTGGTAGAGTTCGTTTCACGGTGCCTCACCTGCCAGCAGGTGAAGGCAGATCATCAGGTACCAGCAGGCTTGGTACAACCCTTGGAGGTCCCGGAGTGGAAGTGGGATGGGATATCTATGGACTTCGTGACTGGACTTCCACGCACTTCCAGAGGATACGACTCCATTTGGGTGATTTTTGACTGACTCACCAAGTGGGCACACTTCTTACCCATCCGAGAGCAGGGCTCAGTGGAGAGCTTGGGGCGTCTCTACGTTCAAGAGATTGTGCAGCTTCACGGTTTTCCATCGACTATCGTCTCCGATCGGGACGCTCGTTTTACTTCCCGGCTTTGGAAGGGGTTGCCGGAGGCGTTTGGGACGTGGCTACGTCTGATCACCTCCTTTCACCCTCAGACGGATGGTCAGACGGAGAGGACCATTCAGACTCTCGAGGACATGCTCCACACATGTGTCCTCGACTTTGGTCACAGCTGGGAGGACCACCTACCCTTGGTGGAGTTCTCGTAAAACAACAGCTACCACTCCACCATAGGGATGGCACCATATGAGGTGTTGTACGGTAGGCCTTGCAGATCTCCTTTGTACTGGACAGACCCTGGGGAGTCAGCACTTGTGGGACCAAAGATGGTCTGGGCCACGACAGAGATGGTCCAGGTCATCCAGGAGCAGATGAGGACAGCTCAGAGCCAGCAAAAGTCATATACTGACAGGAGGCGGAGGCCACTAGAGTTCGAGGATGGCAACCACGTCTTCTTGTGGGTCTCACCTCGACGTGGTTTACGGAGATTTGACCAAGGCGGAAAGTTGTCTCCACGCTTCATCGGGCCTTTCTAGGTCCTCAGCAGGATTGGCGAGGTGGCTTATCACCTGGATCTTCCACCTCAGTTGCACCGGGTGCACGGAGTCTTCCACGTATCTCAGCTGAGGAGATACGTGCACGACCCGACGCACATCATTGACTATGGGGAGCTAGACGTGGATGATGGGGCGACTTTTGCGGAGGTCCCAGTGGAGATAGAGGATAGATATGACCGGGTCCTACGTGGGAGATCGATTCCTCTTGTGCGCATCAGATGGCACCACGGGAACCTCCAGGAGAGCACATGGGAGCGGGAGGCTCAGATGCGTGCTCAGTACCCACATTTGTTTCCCTAGTTTATGATGTATCTTTACAGGGACGTAAAGCCCTGAGGTGGGAGTAATGTAAAGTCCCATAAATTTCAAGGAAATTTTTTTCTTAATTTTATTTGGAATTTTACAAGAGCACAGTTTCTGACGGCACATGATTCCGAGGCCCGGAGTGCCCGGAATCATTTTCCAAAGTTTGGCTTGGGTACGTTCAGTGAACGGGCGAGCGGGTTTTTCTAACTTTTGAACCGTTGCCTGGAATCAAATTCTGAGGGCACCGATGAAATCGCAGTTCCGATATTCTCTTAGAAACGCCTCTTCCAGAGTTGCGTTTTCTCAGGTGTGGCTTTTAATTTTTGGGCTTAAAGTAAGAAATAAAATAATTTTACGACAACTTTATTTTATTTCACTTAAGCCACTTGGAAGCCACATGAAGCCACTTAAAAGTAGCTTAAACTGAGTTTAACCGGATAGGGGACTATCCAGAAATATCTTAACCTCTTGGTAGGATATTTGTGAGGTGGGGCCCGCATGAGCCCCGCCATTTCTTTCCTCTACGTAATGAACCCGCGAAAACCCATCATTATGAAAGTCAACTGACACGTTTTCTTAAATTCTTAACAGACCATTTAATTGGGTGGTTTATTTCGTAAATTAAATGAGCTGTTTGTTTCGTTGAATTAATTCAACGAATTGATTGGTCGTTACTTACCCGTTTTCATTTGTTGGCATAATAATAAAATAAGACCAACCTATATTTTGGAGGATTACTCGTTGAGAGAGGATCCTTAAACCTTCAACCTCCTTCGCGAATAACGCGAAGAACACGAAGAACGCCGAACCCGAAAATCGACGACGCGACGCCATGATCCGCGACGCCGACGTTCTCTTCCTGCAACGTTCTTCTGCGACGTCTCTTCCTCCGCGACGGATCTTCGATCAGCTGCTTGAGGTAAGAGTCTCGGACCTTCTTTTTAATCTCCTTTGTGGTTCTTTACCAAAACACAAATTTAATTAATTAAATTAAATCTGCTGTTTCATGGTCCATTGAGTTCGCCGACTCAACGCCGTGTTCCGCGATGACGCGACGCCCTTCCGCGATGATGCGACGATCTCCACCTTCCTTGATGAGCAATTTCGTGAAGAACGCTTACGCGCGATGACCAACGAGGTAGGGGATTTATTTCTTGGAAATGCCTCTTTTTCCAATTTCGTTTCCGTTCAAATGAGGAACCCGATTTATAAAACAATTTTATTTCATTAAAAATTGTTTCGGTTATGCATTCATGTGTCGAAATTTATTTCTCTCGTTGTTTACCTCTAACGCGGAGGGTGCAGGCCAAACGAACACGGCCCGACGACCCTCTGTCGTTCTTCATTTTTGTGCGGATTTGACGGGTGATGACAGAACGTGCCGCAACGGATGTTTGACAATCCCGCAGTGAAGAACGGAACCCAGGAGGAGCAACGGTGCAGACGGGAAGAAAATCGGGCCACCGGAGAGACTTTGGTGCCCCGCGGACGCCGGCGGCGGCGCGGGTCGCCGGCACGGCGGCACCCGGCGCGCCGCCGGACTTGACCTCCGCGGCACCGGCCGCGGCACCGGCCGCGGGAGCGGCGCTCGCAGGACGCGGCTGAAGCCGCGTCCGGTGCCAGAGAGACACCCCGCAGGTGTCCCGCTGGTGTCACGCGGGGGCGGCGGCTCCCCCCGCGTCACTCAGGACGCAGATTCAGCTTCGTCCGGTTGTCTGGCCGACACCCCGCGGGTGCCGCGGGGGTGTCACGCAGGGCGGCGGCTCCCCTCGCGTCGGCCGCTCGGTCGCTCGGCCGGGCCGAGCCAGACCGGTCGGACCGGGTCGGACCGGGTGCGGCCGCCCTAGGGGGGTCGGGCCGGGTCGGCCCGGGCCCGGACCCCCCATCTTCGGATGGTTTTCGTTCAAACGCCCATAACATGAGATACGGGCCTCCAAACGATGTGCCGTCAGCGGCAACGCGATCCTTGGATCGAGACGGTCGTTTCGATATATCGCAATCGAGGTTTCAGAATATTTTGTCTTCGGCCTGGTTGGTTCATACACGAAACCAACCGGGCCTTCGGAGCGGAAACGCTCATATCTTGAGCTACGGACGTCCGATTGACGTGCCGTCAGTTTTGTTGTATTCCTATAAGTGAGACGGATCTTTTGGCTTACTCCACCCGAGGATTGGACGTAGGTGGAGTATGGGCGGGTTGGTTTTGCCTTAAAAACCAATCGGGCCCCTGGGACGAAAAAGCCAATAACTCTCAGACCGGGCGTCTGATTGACGCGCCGTCTGCGCCGTTGAGTTCCTGTTGACGATACGAAACTGTTGGATACATCAACTTCAGACTTTGTGTCAGTTGATGTGTCATCCTCTCGGCTCGTGGAGCGGACCCTCCCGAACGAGATTGATGTGTGCGGGAACCCTAGTGCTGGCTGCGACTGCTTCTTCGACAGCGACGACTGTGCAGAGATCCTCCGTGGACTTCGACGACAACCGTGCAGAGATCCTCAGTGGACTGCAGCGATGACTGTGCAGAGATCCTCAGTGGACTGCGATGACTCCTGCACTCAGCGATCCTACGTGGATCAGTTCTACAGGTCCTGTGTTGGCCCAGTCCTGTGTGGGCCCGATCCTGTGTGGGTCTGATCCTGTGTGGGTCAGCGCTCATCGGTTCTGTGTGAGCCGGCACCTACAGGTCCTGTGTGGGCCCGATCCTGTGTGGGTCATTGCGGGGGTTAGTTACCTATCTATCCTTCGTGGGTCCGACGACTTAGATGGATCAGTGATAATCTTTATCGTCATCCGAAGAAGTATACCTGTGTGAGCTGAATCTTGTGTTACTCTCCTTTGTGGATTGTGTTGAGCTATCCTATGTGGATTTACTGTTTACTCTCCTTTGTGGATTGTGTTGTGCTATCCTGTGTGGGTATACGTTTGCTTTCCTGTGTGGACTGGGTTGTGCTTGGGCTCAGACGTTAGAGCCGAACGGGAATTGATGACTTAGGTATATGTATGGGCATATACATAAGCCGTGTCAGATGTTACTTCGTGATTGCATCATTCCTTTGTGGATTATCCTTGTGGATTTCGGGAGACCTTCAGGGGTCTCGAGGTCCCTACTGAGTAGCTTATACTCACCCCTGCACGGGCTATACCCGCACTACGTTGTGTTGGTTGCAGATGACAGACATCGCTGATCGTGGTGGAGGCGTGCGGAGCAGGACGGTACTTGGAGGTGGACCACTGGGCGGGACGTACTCGGAGAGAACGGTTGGACCGAGGAGCTGTGGAGGCTATCTGTACCCACCCTTCAGTTGGGACTTCCAGAGGATGGCTCGACGCTGCGACTTTTACTTTTTAGTTGCTTTTTTTCCTTTCAGTTGTACTTTACATTTGGGCTTGTATTTCTGGCCCCTTTTACTTTCAGCACAGCTTGTACAGTTTTTACTTAGTGTTTTCTTTTCGGCTTGCTTACTCTGTGCTGCTTGTTTACTTTTCAAAGGAAATGTCTTCCATTTTGTTGCGATTTACGCCTTGGTGCTAGTCGCCAGCCCCTGGCCTATGGAAGGCGGGCTTGGGGTAGTCACGGCACGGGCCCCGAGGACGGGTCGTGACATTTCCTCCCAGAATCATCGCATTTTTTAAAATCCTTATTTATTTTTATCCTTATATCCTTTTTTCTATTTTTCCATCCAATTTTCACTCATTCCTTCACAACCACATGAATTGGATTCTTTTTTATCTATATTTATAGAAAACGATACTATATCCCCATATTATGAGAATGTAAGGCAAACTAGTGTCTATTTAAGGATTGGTTTAACCCCATCAATGTAATGACAGTCCTATGATTTGGATTACATATATAGTATGTAACATTCCGGGATAACCATGAAAGGTAAGCATCAAAATTATAAAAAACGGATTCATCCTTTTTTCTCATACCCAAAAATAGTCTATCTATATCAGCTTGATTTATATGAGGAATATATTTTTGAATGAAAAGTTTTATAATACAGTTACATTATATTTTTTACCCTTTTTATGGATCCTTATTGTATTGAATCAATGTACACTCTTATTTAATAATCATGATTATATATAGAAGAATGTTTATAAATCACAATGTAGAGTCTCTGGTTTTTTAATCAGACTAAAATGCAATGGTTTTTGAACATGTTCATTTAATAGATGTGTCAAATTTAAATCCGGGAATTAAAACATATTTCCATGTGTTGTAAAACTTATTCTTGTTGTTTTTGGTCCTAAGAGAAGGCCAAAGATGTCTCTCGAGTAGATTAGGATGTTTCTGGAGTGTTGGAACATAGAAAATTATTTTTTTGAAGATAGTATATGGTGCACGTTTTGCACATTCTCTACTAAACTGTGTAACCTACTGTAGGTAACTATCCGACCCCTTATTAGGAGGGCAAATGTATTTGTGCATGGGCTATGCATGGTTTCCAAAACTATGCACCTATCCTGTGTAGGGTATGTCTTAATGTCTGTGGGTTACCGCATGGCTGGCACATAATTTTCAAAACCATGCGGCCTAACCTTGCGTGACACGCTGTTTTGGGATTTTGGTTATTTTAAAATGTAATTAAAATTAAAATATTTACTAAAAACATTCCTCAACCCTTCTTTGGATCAACTGGTAGTTTGAATCAACCGCAAAGGGGTTCTCCCATCGACACATATCTCGGCCTCCTCTCCTCTTACATCATTATATGATTTCCTACATTTTTAATTGTCGATCTATCACAATGTGTTCTTTTTTCCCTTATTTTCCCTTCTAATGTCTTCAATTAGACCTAATAGGTGCTCAATGAGGATAAATCAAACACTGGGTCTATGTGGGTGATCCAATTTTTGGTTTCACATTCTTAATGTATGTGAAAATGGTCTCTCGAGCATTGTTCTTGGGTGTTTCGGCAACCACCGCTAATGGAAAGGCTTCTTGAGAGGTTTCTGCCTGCCAAAAAAAATTTAAAGCAAGGTTTATACCTCCTTCCTTATTTCTCACCTCTTTATTCAGGATCTTTATACGTACATCACTCCCATTTATTAAATTGGTAGGGCGTTTAGTTGTTCTGGGTGGTTTTACTTTGTTTCGGTTCATTGAATTACTAGGCCACCTAGTTCCACCTTGAGGTACTGTCTTTTTCCAGGTCCTCAAAATTGATAAATGATATAATAATGTTTCTTACTGCACTTTTGTTAGAATTTAATTCATGGAATGATGTATTATGTCCAATTCACATTAAATTTGAATTTATCATGCTTTATGTTTTAAATACTAATGTTGATAAATTATTTCATGATAAAGAATACCCTTAATTATAATAGAACCCCTCCAACAGAGCTACACTATCAATAGGATTAATTGTAGTGATTAAACTTTGGTTTATTGAATTTTCATGTTAATAATCATAATGATTCTATTTTATATTGAGATACGACATGCTTAGGACATGGACCTAATGACATTAAAAACACTGAGTTACCATTTTTTAATTGATTAATGGAAAGAATCACAATCTATCTATTTGGTCCAGTTTTCGATTAGAATTACCCAATTAGGTAACTTCCCTTTGTATGGATATTTGGATCCCTTTAAATGCAATTGGCATGTTTTAGTAAATGGAATGAGTTGAGTAAAATAAATGGTTAATTCTTAATGATTGACCCTCAAAACAAGTTACCATATAGTTTTAAAATCATATGAATACTAATAAACCCTTGTGTGACACATTGGTTCCCATTCATGAATGTTGTGATGGAATCAATGGGTTATCATGCTAATACCATGGATGATACGTGGAAGTACTTGATGAAATTCCATGGAATGTCCCAGATTCCTAGGAAACAGATTGGTTCCATGTCTGTGGCAACCCGTACCATGTAAAGGGTAGGTAGTAGTTTGGACCAAGACCTTTGAAAATGCCATAAGGGATTTTACTAAATGTTTTTAATGCTAAATGGCATATGCACACAAGTGGAAAAATATTCTTGGACTAGTAAATAAAAGGTTAGAACTTTACATGACCTATCCACACTAATGGAAGGAAATACTTGGACCAAATTAATTATTACTTGATTAAAATATCAAATAAGAATGGACTAACTCGAGTTCACCTTGTATTATGGGAGGAGAACACCATGGTTCTTAGGAAACTAATTCTGATTCAAGGATTATTTTTTAATTGGTTGATACCCACCTAGACTCCAGTTCTTTTCTATCCTTAGATTCCTGGAATACTATATTTTGTTCCTTCTCACTACAAAAGGATACATTGGATGCACTCCTTGGATCCAGAATTTACAAGTCGGAGCCTCTGATATACTCCTTGGACCCAGTCCTTACATATCGCCATTTTACCATGGAAGCACTCCATGGACTCGATTGGTGCCTTATTGTGTAATAACTTGGATTAAGATACATGGATTACACTCTTACCCATTAGTTAGACTCAGATACTACTTAGTATTATTTCTATGAGATTTATGATACCATTGATTTTACCCTAGGACTCCCTCACATGATATATTTTCAGGATTCCTTGGTACGTCGTGTAACCTTCACTACTTATACTATCACAAGATTGCTTGGATACACTCCATGGGTCCATCATTGACATGTAGGATCCATGGATAAAGATCATCGGTCCCTATCATTTCATAGCCCCATTTTACCTTGAAGGAAACTCCTTAGACTTAGTTGGAGAGTTATTCACATGTAAAAAATGAATAAAATAGTTATAATCAGTTAATGAACATATTACATGTCAGGAAACCAGCAAAGGGACGAAATTTGTACTTGGTTGTTTAGTTATAAAGTTCTACTTTCATTATATATGCATGCTTCTACCCGGTTTAATTTATATTACACTATCATGGTTGGGTTTGAAACCAGTGGCGCAAGACTTCTGAGATATATAAATAACACCCATCTTAGGATTCTATTACACTGGGTTACCCGAGTAGACCTTTCTTGTTCGTAGGGCCTTGGACCTTGCTTGTTGTTGTTTGCATGTACCCCGGAGTTAGGACCAAAGGACTGAGCTAGAGCTCATGATGATCGTGGAGATCACTGTTGGGATTTTAGTTATTTTCTTTACATGAGTATTACATTGTATTGTACTGAAATGAATGTTGTAATATTACATCATTCTATAATGTCTCAATGTATTTTCATGCATTCACTTATTTTATAAGATGGCATTGGCCACATTCGTTTTGTTATATGAATTTTGTCTTCATATCCATTGACTATTTTGAATTACTACATCCAATGTTTATTTTTATTTACTATGTTATAATACTGTGTAAATCAAATAATAGGGTATAGTCTCCCCACTAACTATCCTTACACTGTTGATGTTAGTCGGCAGCCCATGGTGTACGGGGAGAAGCTCTTGTTGTCATTTGGTGATCGGTTAGCCATCGTATTAGTGGTGATCCTAGTCGTGATGATACAATGTGGTATTACAGGTTGTTTTTCCTTCTTTCCTAGTATTTTTTGTTAGTAGATTGGTGACTATAAAAGTGTTGTCACTTGGATACTAGTCATGCCTGGAAATGATCACGCCATGTATGGGGAATGACCATGTGATATGAAATGGGAGTGTTATTTTTGTTATTCACTGTTATAATTTATATGATTTCACCTAGAGTGACTGGTGTACATTCCACTTCTTCTTATTTTTGGAACATTAGAAACATTACATGCCTTGATATGGAAAGGATGCTGCATTACATTCATTATATTACACAATTATACATTCACATGGCGTGCATATATTCCATTCCATGTAGTTTCATTAGTAGGTTTCCTACAATGTATGATTATGTGCCTTACGAATATTCCATTATTATATTTATACCTATTTATGTAATACATTATCATTCCTTCTATGCTGACTACTCATT
Organism: Viscum album; assembly: GCA_963277665.1. Classification (NCBI taxonomy): domain Eukaryota; kingdom Viridiplantae; phylum Streptophyta; class Magnoliopsida; order Santalales; family Viscaceae; genus Viscum; species Viscum album. The sequence continues at coordinate 1,609,304,360 of OY728131.1, read as the reverse complement.
ATAACAAGATCATGTGATTAAATTTTCTTTCTTTGGTGATTTTAGCTTGTTGCTCTGTGTTATCTACTTGTAGTGACATAATTGCTTCCTTTAATATATATAAATAGTTTCATGGGCTATGTTATTGGTTGTGGTTGTGACAGGAGCATGATATTAGTTGTATGGTGTATATACACCTTATATTTGTGAAATGGTAACCCATGTTATCAAACCATTGCAAAAATGTGGGTAAATTGAATTATTATATGGAGTTGGTTTAGACAAAAGGGAGATAAATGACAATCTGTAATGTGTATGGGCTCTTTACAGATTGGTAGGTGGGAAACAATATATTTTGAACTATCATATTGATCATGTTAAACTCTAAATATACATTATTTAAGATTAATGGGATCTAATTTTAAATCCATGGAGTGTATGAGTGCTTCATGAATTGGGAAATGGAAACCCATATTAAATGAAATGGAATGATGCTATGTGAAATGCTTATAAATTTAAATTATTTCTAGTGTTGATCGAAAATTAAAATGGTTTTATTTTAAAATTAAACTGGACCTATGTAGGTCAGTTGGAATTGTTTTTATGAGATGTCCTATTTGGTTATTTAATATTTTAATAACTATGTGTTTTTTATTGGGTTACATTATGGAGTACCGAGGTTATTTTATATGGGACCCTTATAGGCCTCCTATTTCTCTTAAAAGGACTTTGTTTTGTTATGTATCTTGATATATTACTAGATTTCAACTAACATAAAATTTTTTAAAATGGGATTTTGATAAAACATGCATGTTAGTACCTTGGGGAGTTAGTTAAAAGATGTACCTTTTTAATTGTTTGGAAAATGGTACATTGATTTTTTGTTAAATCATTAATTAGTAAAGATTAAATATGATTAAATATAAGAGGCATTAAAATGGTACATTTATTGGTTTCCAATGATAAAACCCCTCATGTAAGGGTAGTACATACTTCTCTTGAGTTTCCTTGGAATGGTAGAGTTTTTTCATTTCTCAGGCGTTCTTTTTTGTAGAAATGGCTTTATGATTGGTTTGGACTCTGGTGACTTTTTTTTAGCATAACCTTGTTCCATTTTTGAATCTTTCTCTTCATAAGAGGCTAACTCGTGGTAGGTAGCACTATCAAAACATAAATTCCATTCTTGTTCTATGACCCTTCTCACTCTTCGGTGTTGTTTTCTGTGGTTTTCAAATGTATAACATTCAGTTTTAAAGTGACACACTTGTTCGGATGGGTGGTCATGTCCTTCTTCACCTTGTTTTTTCATTTGACACTTTGTAATTCATAGTAATGGACGAAATGATATCATATCATCCAGGAAATGGTTGAATGAGGCAATATTAATCCAAAATAAATCTACTTTTTCTGTTTAGTATGGCCTCAGGTCATGTCCATGTAGAGTGTCATGAGCCTTAATGAATCAATTCCTTCCCAATACATGGACTAGTTTTCGAAAGACTCTTATTATTTTACATGGCGATAAATTTTTATAATATACCATGCTTATGAGCGGTTAATTTTCATCCCTTTTGACAAGGACACTCCTTTACTGGATAGTGTCTTTTTGAGACTGGTAATGTTCCATTCAATATTGAAGGAACACCTATAAGGACCATTGGTAAATGGTTGGTTATTGATTGAATTATGATGAGACTTGAAAGTCCTAAATTGTGTCAATGTTTTCTTTGCATCATGACTTTGATCGGGTTTAACAATTTTATCTTCTAGTTTGAGGGTGTGTTTGATTAGAAACCACATCTGAAATCTTCTCAGTGTACTCTTCTTAAGATACGAACATGCCACCTATCTTTACATCATCCCAAATGCACAAAGAGTGCATCAATATTATGCCATGATAAATCGTTAAAAGTTGTTGAGTGTATTGGATGATCCTTATCAGTGTTACATGATAAATCATATTTCTTAATGAGTCATTGTATGTCCTAACTGATTACTAGGTTCCCAAGAAGGAATTCCTTGTTCGGACTCATGGAAACCTTCCATTTATTTTGAATTTCTCTATCCTCTTATGCCAGAGTTCTACGAGATATTTCACCCAAGTGTCATGACTAATTATCTTTTACATTAGTTCAATGATTATGATTCTATGGGTCTGTTTAAAAGCACATTACCAGGCGACGGAATGTGTGCTCTCTTGATCGGTAGGGACATTTAAGAATTCTTACTTGACCCGTTCTTTATGTTTGATCAGAATTCAACAATTTCACTTTTACGAAATCTTGACTAGGATGTCGTAATACAATCCATAGTTTTTCTTTGTAGAAAATATTCGATGGTGGAGGTATCATAGATTTTATTTTCCCATTCGTTAAGTTTATACCTATGATGTGGAGAACCCTGGGATGAATGTTATGGAGACCATGATGTTATTTATTCTCTATCTAAAATGGATCATGTAAGCACTATTTCAATGATTATGTTAAACTTTTAGCATTGTCTCAGGTTTTAAAGGTTGAAGTGATAAATGCTTAGGAAAAGCTTATGGTGCATCAGGGGTTGGGAATGTAATGAAAATTTCTGAACGAAACAGCATGACACTTGTAGGTCGAGGGATGATTATGTTCTCTCTGATGGATTCTTGGGGACAATATGTTTTTAAGGTTGTTAGATTGTAGAGTCCTGTGTTTTTAAACCAGACTAAAATTTGAATGTTTTTAAAGAATTTATTTACTAGGCATGTAAGATATAAATATGAGCTTCAGATCTTATTTTAGAGTTTCAGAACACTTATATGTGTTGATTTTTTACAAGAGTGAAGGCCTAAGAAGTCTCCAGAGTGGCTAGAGATATTTCAGGAGTGTCAGACCTTAAAAAATCATGTTTTTAAAGATAGTAGAGGGAACACGGTTTGTGCACGATCTGTTAAACCATGTGGACCATTGCAGGTAACCATGAAACCCCATTTTAAGAGTGGTAGTGGCTTTGCATACGGGTTGTGCACAGTTTGGTAAAGCATGCCCCAATCCCATTCATGGTCTGTCTTTAAGGTAGTGGGTTGGTGCATGGTTGGTGCATGGTTTTCATAACCATGTGGATTAACCATGTGCGACACACTGTTTTGAAATTTTAATAATTTTAAAATTTAATTCATATTAAAACATAAACATTAAAATCTCCTAAACCCCTCCTTGGCCCGGCCAGTAGTGCGTAGCACCCCCAAAGGGGTTCTCTCTTTGATAAAACTCCTACCCTCTTCTCCTATTCGAACCTACTCGGTTTCAATTATTATTCTTGGATGATCCATCATGGCGAGTCCTCTAATCCGATATATTTACTTAGACCATCTTATCTTCAACCTAATCGGTGCCCAGTGATGTTCAACTGAACCCTAGTGCATTGGGGGTGATACAATTTTTTATTTTTATTTGTTCATTGTATGTGAAAATGGACTATCGGTCATTGTTCTTGCATGTTATGGAAACCATATCCAAAGTCAAGGTTGTTCAAGAGGATTCGGTCTGCCAAAAATGATTCAGGTTAAGGTTGATACCTTATTTCTTGATTTGAACCTATTGAATTAATATCATTATGTGTCATCGACTCTGTTTTAATATTTTAGTAGGTTGTTGAGTTGTTCTTTGTAGTTTCAATTGGTTTTGGTTCTTCGCTGATGTGGACGTCTTGGTTCCACCTTGAGGTGGGGTCCATTTCTATGTCCCCAAGCATTATATATTCATTAATAATGTTTCTTATTTCACATTTGTTAGGATTTATTTCAGGAAAAGAAGTATTATGTCCAATTACTATTAAATGTGAATTTATCATGTTTATTGTTCCAAATGCTAATGATGATAAATTATTTGTGGATAAATAACGCCATGTTTTTATAAGGAAACCCCTCCGATAGAGTTGCACTGCCTTCAATCATAAATGTATTGGTTAGAACTTTCTTGCTTTAATTTTCATTTTTATAATAATAATTATTCTATGTCATTTTTAGATACATCATTCTTATTACATGGCCCTAATGACATTATAATCACTATGTTTCCCTTTTTAAAATGAATAAATGATTGAGGCATTATATATGTGTTTGTTCTAGTTTTTCATTGGAATTTCCAATGTAGGTAATTTCCCTTTGTATGGATAATTGGATACTTTTAAATGAATTTGTAATGGTTAGGTAAATTTAATGAGTTGAGTTAAATGAATTGTTAATTCTTAATTATTGACCCTCAAAACAAGTGACCATATTGTTTTGAATACTAATAAAACCATACGGGACACGTGGGTTCCGATATAGGAATGTTGTGATGGACTTAATTCATTTCCATTCCCATACCATAGATGATTCATGGATTTACATATAGTATTTCCATGTACAATCATAGGATCTTGAGACAAGTATGGGTTCCACATATGCTACAACCCTACCCATATTAAGGGACTCGAGCAGTATAGTCCCTGCCCTTTGAAAATTCCTTAATGGTTATCACTAAAAGGTTGCAATGCTATATCTCTTATCCACAGTAATGGGAGACAAGTCTTGGACAAATAAATAAATGGTTTCAACTCTACATTACCTTTCCACACTAGTTTAAGGTAAGAGTTGGACAAAATGAATTATCACATGATTACAATATCATATATGAATGAAATGACTCGAGTTCACCTCTGATTCTAGGAGGAGAATACCTTGGGTGTTGGGAAAACCATTTGGATTCAAGGATGTGGTTTTCTTAGGTTGATAACCACCAAGAATCCAATTATTATCTATCCTCGATCGCCCAATATACTATGGTTGACTCATTATCACTTCTATATTACACCTTGTATACACACCTTTGATCCAACATCATTATTTAGTTGACTCGGATACACTCCATAGACCCATTATTTACATATAATAGTTTTACCTTGGATGAACACCGTCTAATTAGTCTGTGATTTATTGTGGAATGCATTTTATTACGATACTTGTCTGACACTCTTACCCCTTAGCTAGACTCAGATACTACTGAGTTTGCTTTTCATGAGATTTATGTTACCTTGGTTTTTACAATGGAACACCCTCACCAGATATATTTTTAGGATTCCATGTTACGCCATGGAAACTTCACAACATATAAAATTATAGTATGCCTTCGATGTAGTCTTTGGGACCCTCATTGACAATTAGATTTCATAGTTAAATCCCATTGATCTTGGTCATTACTTACCCTCATTTTACCTTGGAGGAAACTCCCTAGACTTGGTAGGAGACTTAATCACATGTGACTTATGAATAAAATGTTCATACTCAATTAACAAACTAATAACATTTCTAGAATCCCACAAAGGGATGATCAAGTTACTAGTTTATTTAGTTATAATGTATTTCATAATTTATTTACGCATTCTTTCTCCTAATTTAATTTATATTACATTGTCGTGATTTTGATAGACACTGGTGGTGCCTACCAAATAATATTTATATCTCAAACCATAATCAGTCCACTATTGCAATGGGGTACCAGAGTAGTCCGTTAATGTATACAGGTCCTTGTACCTTTCTTTTTTTCGTTTGATTGTACACTAAGAGTATGGAGAAATGGGCTGAACAAGATCTCAGGATGCTCAGGGAGATCACTGTTGGGATTTTAGTTATTTTATTAACATGAATATTACAATTTATTATGTTGAAAATAATGTTATATTATTAAATCTTTCTATAATGTATCATCGTATTTTCATTCATTCATCTATTTTATAAACTAGCATTTTCCATATTTGTTCAGTTATATGAAATTTGTCTTCCACTGCATATCCTATTATATATTGTGGCTTCGGCTGTTTATTATTATCTAATCAATTATACTGATGTGGGACTATGATAAGAGGATATAGTCTGACCACTAACTATCCTTACACCCTCGCTACTAGTCGGTAGCCTCTGGAATACGGAGAGGCGTGTTGGAAGTCATTTGGTGACAGGTTCAGCCACCGTCTTAGTGGTGAGATGGGTAGGGACATTACACAAAACATGGGTCAACAACCCTATTACACTTATAATTTCATCATCTTTAGTTATATCTCCATTTCTATCTTCAAATCCATTTATAGATTTATTATCATTTTCAATGTAGTTAAATCCCTTTTGGATTACATTTCATTACATGGTTAACTTTCCTCTTTATAAGAGCCATTTAAAAATAATTTAATTTAGAAGATTAGATTAGAAAATTAATAAAAATAATGTATCATCTCAAACATCATAGTGTAATTTGAAAAGTTATTGATAAATAATATCTATGTCATAAGTTTAGATTGATTGGAATTATATCTCAATTTTATCATTTTGATTATTTTTATAATATTTGTTTTACAAAATATATTTCCCATGTTTTTTACTTACTTTCTCTAATACCTATTGTAATGACCCGAACCCAAGTAGCCCAGATTCGGAGGTCACATAATTTCATTGCCATATGATACAATAAATCGTATTCTAAGGGATTGAATAGTTTGGTAGTATTGTAAAACTAGGTAAATACCAAAAATTATAGAAATATTTCAATCCAAAAATAATGAAAATATATATTTAACTATTGATAATCAATCACTTAAAACATTATGGAATTCCATGTAAAATAAAAAACGTTAAGTGGGGTGCTTAGAATCTCATAAAGGGTTAGAATACATATTAAGAATTAAATAATGAATATGTAAATGTAAATAACTCAAATACATTCCATTAAATTAATAACATGATAAAAACATTGCACAAATAAAATAAGATAAAACAATTCAATATAAATAATCATATGAGAGTGAAACGTAACCAAGTATATTATACTAATCAAATAATAAAAGGGATTATAAAAACATAATATAATAATGATGTAATGATAAATGAGTAATATAAAAAACATAGCATGAAGGCTTCATCTATGATACCAAACATAAATGGTTATTACCACCTCAAACACCCAAAATATTTTCTCTCAGGAGATGAACTGTTTCATCGAGGGGATATAGTGGAACTTGAAATTCATTTAATTTATACAATGGTTTCCGCATACAAATTCATTAAACATGGTTATCATAGAAATTTATATTTGATTTAATACACAAAATCTTAAAAATTCAACAATTCATTATATATAATAAAAAAGCATATATTGTAATATAGTGAATTGTATCTATGTACAATATCCTTAGTCAAAATGGTCATAATATTTTAAATAAAATAAAAATTATTTTATCATAAATAAAAACATAATAATATTTAATAATGAATATTTATATATAAGAATTTTGTTTATGTAGTTCATTAAAATTTTCTTTTTGAAAATACCCTTCATCATTTTTAAAAATCCATTATTTTTATTATTATTCACAATAATAAAGAAAATAATATTATTTTAAATAAAAACGTAAAATTATAAATGAGGATTCAAAAAATAAAGGAATTTTTATGGTGGAAATTTCATCAAACCATATAAGATAAATAAACATATTTCATTTTTTTAAAAACATGTAATGTGAATCATTTGGAAACTGACTAAAGGATTCCATTCATACCATTAAGAAAATGTAGATTATTGAAATAATGGATATAATATTCATAATATAATGGTGATATAATTTATTAAATCTATTTGAATAATCATTTACGATGAATATAAATTTAACCCAAATTAGTCTTAATCATAAAAAATCTTTAATAGTAATGATAATGAAATAAAATATTACCCTAGGCCCAATATCCTTAGTACATGTTTGAACCTCATGTATAGTTATTTTTAACAAATTATTAAATTATAAATTCATTATATAAATTTTTATGATATCTTATATGAACCCAAAAAAAATTTACCACTCTTTTATTACTAATATTTTATTTATGTCACTATTTACAGTGTTAATTACTATGTTTTCTCATGATTTCTATATATTGTAATTACTAGTTATCTTGATTAGAACATATAATCAAAATAATTACAATAATTTTAATTTATAAATTTTATATTTAATAATTATTTTCCATTTTATAACCATTATTGACTGATAATCAAATAAAATGAATCACATCCCTTCATATGGATGGTAATTTGTACAGATGAATGATAGATGAAATCATTTCTAAATGGTTGAATGGGTAAGGAATTTATGATATATTTTTTTCATAATAAATATAATTTATTAACTATAATTTATATCCATTATTTCTACTAATAAAATTATCTATGTAACGTGAAAATGAAATATGAAGGAAACTGATACGTGGAGACCGTAATCCTAATACACACATGTATGGGGATTTCATATTTCATAGGATGAATATGATATAGAATAAAGTTTCCTAAAATCAAAATAATATATTACTAAATTTAGTATATTAAATTTAATATTCTATTATGAAAAAATCAAATGATGTGGATGAAGAAGGAAAAAATTACATGATTGATTTGGTAAACATGGTTATATGTTTTTTAGTGGACATCCATTAGATATATTATCAAGGGATTAAGTGTTTTTATATTTATAAGACCGCAAAATCTATAACATGGATTTGGATGTTTGAAAGGGGAATGGTATTGGATTGGATATTCTAGAAGGATTAACGTGGTGTGCCAATGTGAGGGAGGAGGTACCCAATTATAATTACGGTGAGAGGCACTTTTTGAATCTATCACAATATTTAATAAAAAAAATTTATTTTAATCTACTAATTTACAAAAAAAAAATTTATTTAGAATGAAAGAGGATTATTGTTTGAAATCATATAGTCCAGAATTTTTTAAATATGTTTAGGTCAGATTCATATTCTTTTCATTTCTTTATAACCAAATTTGACTCTTTAACAATTAATGTCATGACCAGGATTTTAATAACTAATGGTCAATATTGTTACTATTTAATTCGAAAATACTAATAAATGGATAATGGATGATATATTAAATCATATCGTAATAAATTATCAGAATTTATGCTTTTTAAGATGTTTAAATCATTTAGTTAAATATTATTTATTTTAAAGTATCTCTAATGTCAATTTTGGCAATATTCATTACATTGACCATTAAAAACTAACAATACTACTATATAACATCAAACCAAATAATTTAATTCTTCCAAAATAATTCATTTTCATGAAGAAAAATTTGTTGATGATGTTAATTTTCTCAACATATATTTATTTTAAAATTGTAAATATCATTTATTTGATGTTAGCATTAATTAAATTATTATTGTATATGTGTTGTTAAAACGATTGGTATATGTAATTTTTCACTAAAAAGTAAATATAATAAAAAAATTACTAATGTAATTACCTTTATTACACATTATATTTACAGTTGAATAAATGTTTTGAAAAATACCATAATAAAATTATATATTTATCAAAATCAATAATTGGAAATAATTGACATTTATTTAAATAAAATATTATAAGGGTAAAAATCATATAATAATGGAACTATGTTGACATATATTTTACCCTTGAATTTTATATAACAATAAGATAATTCAATAATATAAAGAAAATTGTTAGAGTAATTTTATAGTGCTTGTCATTTTATTTTGAAGTCATATTTCCCAATTTACCATTTACTATTGTAACTAAAATTATCATGGTTAATATTAATATTATAAAAATATAAAAGGGACCACTTTACTAAATTTATACCTCCAAATTCAATATTTTAAATTTGTTTTTAAAATTTAAAAACCCTAAAATTTTGGTAGAAAAAATAAAATTAAACCTTCCACATAAAAAAATTCATCTGAAAATATATTTTAAGCTTTCAAATAAAATCACGGAAATAAAGGTATAAATATTTATTCAATGCAATTAATTAGACAATAAAAAATTAATTATCACCTATTTTAAATATATATTAATTAAAAAAAATACATTTAATTTCATTACAATAAAATCATACCGTTATAAAAATCGATATTTATTAGTATTGATGGAAAATATTATATTTTTAGACAATTATAAAATATTCATCCTTAGATAATTTTTGAATATTGAATTGAAAAATGAATTTATTGTTTAAAAAATATTTAATTTATAGAAACTAATAATAATATTCACTCATAAAATGAATTATATACCAATTTTGAAGAAATGTTTTTTTACGAAAATGAATCTACTAAAAATATGTTGAATATTAATAATAAATTAAATAATACATTAAAAATGAGCAGTAATGTTATATATTTCATAATTTAGTTAATTATATTTATTCCATGTAACATAATAGCAGGTTAATAATTATCACATAATAATATTTCTTTGTTTTTTCCAGATTAGTGTTGTGTGAAACCTAAACATCTAAAGAGATTAATGATATTTATAAAGAGATGTATCGTTAAATCATTGTGAGTTTCATAGTTTATTGTTCATGGGAATTGAATTCATGAAAAAATTAATGGCATCACGTGTGGGATGAAATATCTATGAGAAAATTGAACAGGTTATAATTCAAATCATCCAAACAGGAGAAATGTTTCTCTTGTCTTATTTATATAAATTCTATGAAAAAATATAAATGATCATTTGATTATAAATTTGAATATGTGTAGCCATCAATTTATTTCATTAGCAGAAAAAATAATGTGATATTAAATTTCTTGTGAAGAGGGTCACCATATTCTTTCTACCTTCACAATGCTAGAGTAGTTTTATATTTTACCCTTCATATTTTATTCGTGAGTGGATCCAAATAATATTATTCTTCTAATTAATTCATGTAGTGTGATAAATTAACATTCTATTCTTCTTATTGTACATTTTTATAATTTCACAATTTTAATGAAATGATAACATTTAAATGATAATTGAAATATAAGACAGATATCAATTCCCTTATCATGCATTATTTTTATGGGTGGGTTTACAAAATATGAAATCAATTCGAAATGTGAATCATTGAAATTAATGAACTCTGAAAGAATCAGCATCTCATTTCCTCATTCTGTATAAGAAATAACACATATCCTTATAAATACCTGATTTTTTGCTTCTTTATTCATCACATGATTCCATTATAATTCACGATATTTTATTTCTTCATCATTAATGAAAATAATACACCTATAATTATATTCATGATGATTGTAAGTTTCATGTTAATCATGGATTTCGAGTGGATAACATATATTAACACTGAGAATAATATTGAATCTAATTATATGAGATCATGTATCATTCCTCACATGCATGTGATAGAACTCACATTCATTTCATATATTTGAAGCTCTTTTATATCCTAGATCTCAAATGGCCTATACAAAATTATTTTTAGTTAGCTGAGGCATTTTCATAGAATAATGGATTGTGTGTAAGATGATGTTGCATATATAGATTCAGGATATCAAGAAGACATAATTTTATTAGTTTTAACATTGTAGTGTGAATGAGGATTAGATGATGTTCTTCCAAATTAAACTAGTGTGTTGGGATGGTTGAAGGTGTATGAGTGGTATAAAATGATATGAATTTTTATAATATTCATGGAGTGGGATCAACTGATATCTCGTATCATTATGATTGGATAGCAAATATTATAATGATTTTATTTAAGCACAAGTGACATATACCTACGGCTTCATCATCCCACACTGATTCATTAATTTTTTGATATTTAGTTTATTAATGAATTATTAAATCTGCTGAATTTAGTTGGCCATAGAGGATTATTACCCACATATCACTTAAAAATGCATCAAATTAGATTATTCCATTCAATATACTCCCTAGGACATATAAAAGATCTAATGTGGGATTTGACTGATCTATTCTACATTCCATATACATATCCCCACGAATTTCATTTTTAGCTATGTGGAGGATACTATATGGATCCGATATGGGGTTGTGGTTCCTCCTCCAAGAATAGGGGTTGATCAATCTCTATTTTCCTATATTTCTAGCCTCTTAGTTTATAAGTATTAATAAAAATATTATCATTAAATATGATATAATAAATATAATTTAATCCTCATGAAATATAAATAATCCATTACTATTCCCCTTATCTTAATCACAACAACATCATAAACAAACAGATATGATTAGTTTTGTTTTCATGGCTTCCCAAATAATAATATTTATTTTATATTCATAACCACTTTCAATATATTTATTTTTATGGTATTATTTCTCCATCAGTAAGTAGAAAACAATTCGTCATCCATTGACACATGTATTTGACATTATGATCTATATAATAAATCATCACATTAATAGTAATAATTGTCCATGTCTTACATACAATTCTGTTTGACAAATCTTTAACAATTATTCACAAATAATCAATAATAATGGTGAATTGTGTAATCAAATTTTGAAAAATTATTACATAACTATTCCCCATGAATGAAAACATGTCTCCTTCAATAGTTCTAATAATATTTTCATCATTCCCATTCCATTATTAATCACTAATCATAGTGGGATTTATCATATATAGACTTTTTATATCTTCTAATATATTGTGTACAAATAAAAACATACTTATAAACCATCAACATTGTCTTTTAGTTTTATGAAATAATATTTGGAAATATTATATTCCCTTCATCATGATTCGACTATAAAGAAGTTTTTTGATGATACATTATTATATCTTTTTTATGATATGAATTTAATTAAAATATAAGAAAATAAAAAGTGATTTTCACTATATTGGTTTTTCTAGTCGATATTGATTTTCTGGAAAAAACATTTTGGAATAACAAAATTCTATCTAAAAAGTATTCATAGAGGATATTGAGATTCATGTATAATTTAATAGATTCATTGTATGGGTGTTGAACTATAATAACATTGTATAGTATCAATTACTATAGTAGTATTCTTTTGGGAATTCATAATAGGTTACATTAATAGTGTCAAACATCAATGTAATGAAATTAATACGGATGTGTTCTAATATTTGAGCATGCAATGTTTTACTTGTATGCTTTGAGATTTGTTTATAGGTGAATATTACGAATCAATTAAAATATAATATGAAAAACATTGAATGACTAAATGTGATTCCATTTGATATGTTGGTCATTGAAGAAAATAAATAAGGGAAGGTTGAAAGTGATAAGACTAACCAAAATACAATATATTGATGAATATTCATACCATCAATATTCATGAGGAAGAATAAATAAAGTACAATCTAGGGGTATATTTTTCAAATTGATTGAAACTATTATATATTTTTAGTCACGTGGTAACTTATTTTTGTTATATATTGATCAATAATCAAGTTGATACTCTAATTTTAATTTAACTATTATATGATGGTGAATTCAAAAATATATATTGTTTATAATAAACAATTTTTTAATTAGATGATATAATTTTGGTTACATATTTGGGTTAGAGGCCACTTATGGCACTAAATTATTTTGATAATAATGTGAAGGATTCATGTTTGGGACAAAAACCACTGAAATATAACATCCAACTCACACCATGTGAGTTATTATTATAAAAATCTATGTAATTCCTTTTCTATTTCATTTATACAACGTGAAAAATATTTTATTTGTAATTTTATGGAATACGATCTATTGAACACAACATGTATATAGGAAAATGATGGCTTTATAATAAAAAATTATAGAAATACTAATTCATCCCAAAACTCAATGTGATTATAAAGATATGGTGTTCTATAAGAACTAGTATTATCAAAGAAGAATTTTTATATAAAATATGAAATTTATATTATTTTTTGTAATAAAATCATGAGGGAAAAACTATTTATATTATTTAATATGCTGATGTAGATTTTCATGAGTGGTTATAGTGAAAATAATCTAGGTTTGAATACCAGTGTTTCAATGATATAAAATTGATGGAAAATAGTCTCTAATAATAAATTAAATTTTATTGTCTCTGGAAATTACATGGATTGGATTTGTTTTTCATACTATATTATGATGATTTATAAAACATTATGTAATAATTGGTTGAAATGTTTTGTTAGTGTGAATGAGATCAATTAAATGTAAACTAGATTTCTCATTGGTTAAGAATTAATGAAATGATAATTAGTTAAACATGTTATAGTATCCAATTTATAGTACAAGTAGGTAAATGGATAATTTAAATAATAATAATATATTATATATTTATCAAACTATGATATTGATACAAAAATAAAGATTTAACTTTCAATGGAATATTTTCAATGGAGGGAATTCTTAAGATACCATAATGTGATTGTGAAATTAATTTTTGATAATATATGTGGTATCAGAATTATAGATTAATTTATTTAAAATCAATTTTATATAACACCATTTATATATATTACACATATTGTAAATATATAATTGTATAAAATCAATTTTTAGTGGATAATTAATTTACTTAACATTTAAATGTTATAGAAAATGTTTTTAATATAAATATTTAAAATGCAAAGTAATATGTCAAGCACAATTATAAGTAAATAACATATGTGATTTATAATCTATATCATCAAACATGATAAATAGAATTTTTTTAATTAATATTAATTATGAAGAACAATATATTGTGGATTTATTTTTGAATCCTTATAGCCATTATTATTTTGTTATAATTATTGAAATATAGAAATGGGTAAAGAATGTTTTTCCATGATAAAAATGTTTTTGAAAAATAATAGTTTAAATATATTGAATTATATATCCCACAAAAATTAACAGAATCAATAAAAAATTATCTGTTATGTTTAGAATAATTATCTTATATAGAGAATAATATATGTAATATGGTTGGTAATATATTATTTGTTAAATATTATCACTAATGAAACTTTTTTAACAAATTTGTGTTTTTATAAAATGCATTGGTAATCTATAAAAAATAGATTTTATGATGATAGTGAGGTTAAAATATTCATAGAGAAATGTAACAAAAAATATAGTTATATTATTCGAAATTGAATAATAATGACACATAATTTGGAAATACATTTTTTTGGTTTTTTGCTAATTTAATAATGAAATGATTTGGATATTTTAAACTTGATATATTTAAAGAAAATGTTTCAAAATATTATAATGGTGATGAATTTCGATATAGTAATATATATTATAATGATGTTACTAAAATAATATCATTGGTTGTTGTGATGTAAATAAGTTAAAAAATTGCTCGATTAATTGAAAATAATATTAATATTTCTTGTTTCACCATTAATGAAAATATATTTCTTGATAGATTTCAACCATTAATGTTTTCATCTAAAAAACTCACAGAACCAGTGGGACATATATTGGGTAATATCAATGATTATAATTCTTTATTATGATTTCTATTGATCTAAGAATCATGTTATTAATATGATCACAAAAAATCTAACCTATAAATGAAAAAATATGGAATAATATGATTTTATAATGATCCACTCACAAAATAGTTTTCTAATTCCTGGAATGATATGCATTCACCTAACATGTTAACACTTTTTAGATTAATCATGTGGATTATAGATGATAATGTTTTATCAATGACATATTTTGACACATAAATCATCTTACTGTATATATTTCTCCAAAACAAAATAATTTTTTTTTTCAAATATAGCGAGTCTTCAAAAATATCATACCTCCATCATATGCTCTCATTGATTCATCTTTTTATACTACATATTCGCATAAATATACAAAAAATAGTTTTCAATAATCTATATCTCTTTATCCCCCTATGATAATCTATGAAAAATTCTATTTAATTCATTTCATCAAAATAATATTTTCATGATAAAATAAATATTATATCCTCTAAGAGAAGTGACATTCCCTCTTTAAAATATGAATTTGAAATTTAAAATTCATATACACTATAATTATTGTATTATTAAATTATTCTATGCCATATATTTCTTCTTCATCAGTATCTAAATTTATTCATGTCAACACAACATGTCTTAATACTTTGTGATATGGAAAAAATGTTATCTCATATTTTTTTTTCCTGTTTTGGTTTAACAATTTCATACATAACTAGATTCAACATGATTTAAACTACAAAAAGTGAACATAAATATGATTTAAATATTATAATAATAGAAAAATAAAAATCAAATCCTCATGTATTTATTTTCACAATACAATATTTCCTTTATTAAAAATAAATATATTTTCCTCTATTGTGAATCACTTAATTCCATTGTAATATTAAATCCATGCATGCAGAGTTTCATTATTTTATGAATTATTTTCCAGAATATTTTTCAAGAACATTACTATGTTTAAAATTACCATTTTCTTATAATGTTCTATTATGTGCATAGGTATTATATTATATTATTTATTGTAGTGTGTGATCAAAATCCAATTTTTATAAGATAAATCATTATTTCTAATTTTAGGCACTTTTGTAAGATATATAACCTCTTACATATAAATAATTTATAACTGATCTCCTTTCATATCAATTAAATTTTTTATCTTATGATATATTATGTTTAATGATTATAATATATTTTTATCCGACAACTAAAATATGAAAAAATATCTTATTTATTATCGAAACATTTATGTAAAATTCATGACTCTAACATTTCATCCAAAATAATTATGTATATTCAAACCATTTAATTTATACCGAAAACTAATTTTATGTATAAAAAATATATCATCTATATTATCATACTAGTTATGAATTTTAACATTCCTCATATACATCCTTATCGATTAAATAATTTGTCTCTAAAATAAATAATCATCATTTTTATAATCTAACGATGATTTTATACATACATATAAGTTCAATGAATTTTCTATATCTGTAATTAATATGACTTGAAAAATAAATTATGTCTTATTGATTTTAGAGAAATTATAATTTTTAATATTAGCTCATCAATAATATAATTATAAAAACATTCAAATATACTATTTAATTCATTCCAATATTTCATTATATAGTTTTAAAATATCTCTAAACATACAATTTTTTTGTCCCATATTGTTTATTTTAATTTATTGGAAAAATAATATAATTTTTTATTGAAACAAATTTCCAACACACATGGTCAGTGGCTTAGCCTCTGATTGGACTTTTCTAGTAAATTTCCAACACATTATCCAGATCATCTTCAAATTTATCTTATCTTTAAATTAAATGCCAATAATGTCTCAACAACAATACCCATATTTAAACTAAACAATGATTTTTGAAACATTGTTCTACTATGGTTTCAAAATATATAACTAGGGTATTATAATAATTAAATTTAATTTTTTTTTAAAAATTTCATTTTAATTTTATGATTATAAACAAATTCATAACTGTAAATAAATCCTTTTTCGGGATAATATCAGATAGGAATAGATTTAATGGACACTAGTGTATGGTTTTCTTATTATTCTATGATGATTTTTGGAATTCTAAATTGAACAATTTTATAGGAAGTTTTTTTAATTATAATATTGTCATGTTTTATAAGTATATTATTTATTTTATAATGTCAATTAACATATAAAATGTAACACCCCGACCCAGTCAACCCTGAACCGGTAGCCGGACCGGTCGCCACATGACATCTATCGCGTCTCCCCGTATTCTAGAGGCTGTCGACTAGTAACAACGGTCAAAGGATAGTTAGTAGGGAGACAATACCCTCTTACTATATTTTAATAGCATTATATCACCGTAAATTACAAAAAATGGAAATAAATAGTGGATGCAGTCTAATAAATGATAAACCAGTAGAAGGAATAATTTACTTATATTGTACAAACAAATGTCTAATGCCAATTATACAATAGATTCATGAATGACATGATAATGGTACAAAAATGTAAGACATTGAACAAAACAACATTATTTATATTGCATTACAAAAATAAATAAACAAAGACTCCATTCCCCTAGGGAACTCTCCTAGAGAATCATGATATTTCGCTCAGGAGGGGTAGTTCTAGTGGGATGGGCCAATGGTTCAAGTAATGGGAATGGTATGTTGTTGGGCCTTTGGGTAATGTATTGTGGGTCATGTCAGGCCTTGTGCCTTGGGCCTACAAGTCATGTACGGGTTCCCCTTCAACCCTTAAAAGGGGGATTATCTATAATCAAATAAAAAAAATATGGCCTTCTGGCCATTTAGAGAAATAATCTAAACTGTGTCAAAGCATGCATTAATAAATCAAGTAGTACAAAGTAAATATATAACCATGTACCTTCTTCATCCCTCAGCAGGTGTCTGAACCTGCATTATAAATTTTTCTTGCATACTCAACCATCATTACATAATCATATTTATTTTACAATTATTCAAACGTCATTAAATTATGAATGTCTCGAGATTCATCTTAAACCTGACATCCCCTGTATATGTCACTCACCGCAGATGTCTCTAAAGTCCATCTACACAATAAATGTAATGACCGAATAGAATCTTGATCTTTGGCTTAGATAACACATCATATGTTATTCAATTTAATCTTCCATTTACTATGTCTGAGCCCATCCACTCAAATAGTGATTCTCTCCTGGGTTCATCCACTATTAGTGATTCAACCAATTCATTTATAATTATGAACCATTTCACATATTCAATTCACAAATCATTACATCACAATAATATTCATTAACCATTATTTCATTTCTTGTACGACCAATTGGACCCATAGTCCAATGCCAATTAATGGGGGTAGAACATCATTACTAGTACACTATTAAGTATTGGGATGGTTAGTCCTTGTCTCGCAAATCATAGGTTTTTGGGTCATCAGTCCTTGGACCATAAATGAATATTTCCATGCATGATTGGTGTATAATTCCATGTCTAGTACCCCATGAGTATTTGGAGCATCATTCATTATCTCACAAACTGTTTTTCAACCATACATATATATTTATAATTGGTGTACAACACCATGTCTAGCACCCATTGAGTATTTGGAGCTTTAATACTTATCTCACAACAAGTTTATCAATATTATATATATATTTATCATTATTGAAGAACACATGGTCTAATATACCAATACCATCAATTAATTAATTCGTAAATTAATTATTTTGATCCATTATTTAATTCAACAACTAATTAACAACATAAAACACCCATAAAATAATTCATCAATTAATTAACCCTTTAATATCTCAATATTTATTAATTAATTAACAATTAATTATTCTTAGTAACCCAACTAAATAAATAAATCCACATTTAATTATCCAAATTCTTTAACAAGTCTGAACTCGTCCACCCAAATAGTGATTCATCCAACACTTTATCAATTTACATGCATGTTATAATAACCTCAAATCATGATGAACAAATCCCAGATACTTAGAAACCATCTCACACAACATATCAAATTTTTAAACACTCCATCCAATATAGCTTAAGTCATGTAAAAATAATACGCATCAAAAAGCACCCTTAGCCAATAGTCGTAACAAACTATCAATTCACAAGCATAATTTAATGCATGAAAATTAATAAATTATATCTTATCTATTTAAACAATAATCAAATAATTATCTATTTACATTTTAACAAGTAATAGTTAATCCACATATTAATTATTACCAGTTTCCAATTTATATACTAAACACGTCAAATATTAAATATTCTCAATATTCAGTAAAAGACACAATTTATATCAACTCATGACTTCATAATTAATTATAAAATTTATTAACATATTACCCATTCTGGATATCCAATTAATTTTACTCTTTAATCATATCACTTTAAGAAAAATAGGAAAACTTTCTTAAAATCCACACAAGTTCATGTCCTCATCTTTCTCATGTGGGTGAAATCATTTAATAATATCAAAATATTCAGGCCCTGACATATCATATTCATGGAAACTCACATTCTTAATTTATTAAAAGAAGCTCATATTATTAAATGAAGTGTCAAGAATTTGGGACCATACCTCAGGGTGGCTCCATTTTAAGTCCAAAGGGCTTTAAGATATTTGGTGGCAACCAGTCCACAACTGGTTCGAAATCGCACGCGCGCGAACCATATATATATATATATATATATATTTTCAATTGTGCACCCTGTAACAATAAAATTAAAATTAAAAATATTAAACAACTACTCTGAATAAAAGCAGTAAAGACCAACTCACCTCTAACATGGTACTGGGGAATCATATAAATTATCAAATCCTTAATTGGATGATGTGAAAGAATACAACAATTATATAACCTTACCTGAAACATGACATCAAAGAAAAAATGTACCCAACCACCTGGCCTTTTTTGAAGATGATAGAATACAGTCCAAAGGGTCTAGAGGAAACCCTTTTAAATCCCAAGAACTGAAGAAACAAGGAAACCCAATAAAACTCGAACCGTAGGGTTTTTGACAAAAAAAATAGATAGATGGAGTAGCCAAATGGCCATTGCAAATCACAAAACAAATGCAGATGGACTCACCCTGCCGGGACGTACAAGATTTGAGAAGACACTAGGAAGATTTGATCTCGTTGAGAAGAGCTGACTAGGGGGTGTAGTGTTCCTCATAGGAGGGGCCTGGTGCATTTTTATGTTCCTCTCGTATGGTGGGGCACCACCCTCAAGTTCTCTTCCCCAATTATCTATTACACCGAAGATAAACTAATTGTGTTATTATAAAAAATTTACAAATATTATTCTCATTTAAAATAATGTTACATCATATACTAACCATTAAATAAATGTTTCTAAAATATTTCTGAAAACCTCCATTAATCAACCAATCAAATTAATACAATAATAATAATAACAACAATATCATTATTATTATTAGTAAATATTTGTTTTATTTAAAATAAATTAAATAAAAAATAATTTTAAAAACAGGGTAACTACACAACTGACCCGCACCATTTGACTAACCATGCACAACTCGATATCTACATTTAAAAAGGTTTAATTAAATTAAACCCAACTCCACATTTATTCCTCACTTAGTATTACCATTTAATGTTACCCATTCTCAATGACACCCAACTCCTTGTTTAAATGTTTTTTAATTAAATTTGGTCACAAAATTTAATTTAATAAATTCAACAATTTATGTTTTTAATTAATTATATCAACACACTTTAATTAAATTTAAAATCTTCTACTCATTATTATTTAATTAATTTTTTCAACACAAATAAATTAAATAAAAACCTCCACTTTGTAGCGATTAATTTAATTTTTATTGACCATTAACTTTATTAAATCAAACCCCAAAAAATTCCATTGTTATTATTATTCATAATAATAATAACAACCTTTCATAAATACATAATAATAATATTTCATTATTATTATTCTTAATATTCAACATTTGATAAAACCCAAAACACTTATAAACTATAAAAACTTCTTTATTAATTATGAAACACCTTATTTAATTAGAAGTTTCATTGTGATACCCAAAAGCCTCATAAATTTCACATAACTATTAAACCTCATTAAAAATCCAATTAAAATCTTTCAACATTAATGTTACACCAAATTTAATTAAAAAAATTCTTTATTCGTTATTCTTTTAATAATCATTTCATAATTAATTATGAAACTCCCTATTGATCATTTAATTGAATTTTTTTAACATTTATTTAACTAAATAAACACATTAATAATAATAACATATTTATTATTATTATACCAATTTTCTATTATTGAAAACCAAAACCCCAAATTTATTACAATATCATTCATATGAAAAAACTCCTACCCATAACCCCTACTTTAATTTCCATAATAATAAAAATTATTATATTCGTGAAACGAATATAATAATAATTCATTATCAGTATTTTTCAAGCCATTGATAAATAAAACACCATTATTTAATAACAATGATTTTTATAAAATCTAAAAATTTTAATTTTATTAAATGTTTCTTTTAGAAGCTCAAAATCCACGTTAAATTCTCATAAATGATACACTCCTCTAACATTAAATTAAAATATCAAAGCATCAAAATAATTTATGAAACCAAAAAAATAATAATATTATTATTATTATTATCAAAATCATTCATTTAATAATAAATCGTCCTATAATAATTCTAAAACTCATCATTTAATTAAAACAGTTGTTCGATAAACCTAAAATACCAATTAATTTCTTCAACCATCATTTAATTAATTCTTTATCATTCATTTAATTAAACAACCACAATAATATTAATAATAACAAATTCATTATTATTATTATTAAAACAATATTTTAATTAATCAAAATCACTCATATAAACATATTTATTTAAATTATAAAATTTATTAAATTGGGTAAACTGCACGGGTCGGACAGCAACTCTGTGCTACCTATGCACATTCATTAAAGTTTAATTTTCTGGATCTGGTGCTCCCGAGACACATGGGGAAACCCACTAAAATTTATTGGGTATATACGCAATTCCAAAAATAACACATTTGGTTGTTACTACACATGGAATATAATTCTACAGCTCGGTTTAAAAAACTAACACGATGATAAAATGAATTTTTTTAAAACCATCATATTTTAACCCAATTCAAAAACACAGGAAATTACAATTTAATAATTTGGGGTTCATACACAGAAGTATAGAAATGTATCGACGCTTGGGTTAATAGCCATGCTTGGGACTGATCACCTCATGTACGGGAAATGGAGATGTGTCTAGGGATGGGAATTGATGTTTGTACTATTAGAGGTTATAGTGGATATGATTTCTCCTTGAGTGACTGGTGTATATTCTGATGATTATTGATTTTGAGAATTTTCAAAAAATAATTGTCTTTGGCCAGATATGGAAAGAAAGTTTCGTACATGAATCATCTTAGGAACTTATATTTTCATATTCCAGGTAGTATCATTAGTAGGATGCTTTCTGATTTGGACTGTGTTCATTGGGTGAAATTCCATGTTTTGATATGCTTTAGCATGCCTCTCTAGATAGCATATTTCAGTGAGATATTTAACATGCTTGAATGATTATATTCCATACTATCGTGGTTTTATGAATGTTTGGTTGTTGTTTCATGCTTTTGTGTGATATCATGTTGTTGTGCTACTTATTTTTGTAACATGTTAAGGATGTTTTTTATATGTGAAGTGGGAGATAAAGAAAAAATTTTAAATAAATATTGATTGTGATAAATGGGAGACAAATTCTAGTGATATGGTGTATGTTCACCTTGTCGATTTGGTAGATGTAAACCCTTGTGTTTGAACCTTATATAACCATAATATGTTTGAAAATGGTTACAAATGAAAAATAACTGAGTTTTGATTGTAATGAACTATTGTTGGGTTGGGTTTTGAAGGACCCAGATTCAATAAATGATATCATTGGAAGTCTCCCTTTCAGAAAATGGTATTTAGATGCTAAAGTTCCAGTTTATATTTGAATAACACAGAATGTTATATGATTAGAGAACATGTTTGTCATAGCATGCCTATTTTTTTCATAGGTCATTTTTTTTAAAACCAATTGACATGTTTTGAATATGTATTATTGTGTGTGTTGAAATTCCTTCATATTTTAAAAGTTTGAAATACATTAATTGAAATTACTAATAGAATAATGTGTTTTTGAACCTTGTTATTTCATTTTTTTTGTGACCAAGAGAGCGGGTCAACATTTATGTTCTCTAAGGGGCTAACCCATGGTTGGTTGTACCCTAAAAAAGTTCTAGGCCATTAAAGTTAGTGTGTCCCACTGGTTGTGAGGAATTCTTGGTACTTGAGTGTTGTGGCATGCCGATATGTTTATTCTATGGATTTTATGGTCAATGTTTGACATGGTGATTGTGGTTCGAGGAATGTCACACGCATGAATTAATGTGTTCTAAAAACACGTGTCGGTGAGAAACTGATCATTTCATGAGATGTCATGGACATTATTAAGATGGGTACTATAGCTTTGTTTTTTATAAAAGTTTTGGCAGGTGATGCTGATATTTTTGAAAAGTGTTTTCCAGTAATATTTTGACTAATCTCTTTAGTGACCATGGTTTTTCTCTTAGTTCCCCCTTCTGAATATAGAAATCATTTCCCTCATCTTGAACTCATTATGGAGACACTAATATAGTGTTGGTCTTACACCGTGCTACATTATAAGTGTTTTTGGGCTTGATGAGTGGTTATTATCTAGGTAGTATGTAGGATGTATTGATTCTTTGGGTTTTTGTGTGTGTTGGAGAACCGTTGGTTGAAAATTTCCGTGGGTTGAATTGAAATTTAAATTTCACCAGAGTTCAGTTAAGGACATTGTTTTATATGCAAATGGATTTTGATTGTTTTAAAGGCACGTCGACATTTAAAGGGTGAAATGTGATTTTGTGTTTGAGGCCTCTTGCAAATGAATCATGTGCAACCTCTTCTATTGATAGACGTATATTCAACCATTTTCGTTGATGTGGTCCCTCTAATGGCCTATGATATAAGATTTGTTTCAATGATTAAGAGATTAAGTGAGATTTGTCTCTGGTTTCAAAGCCATTAGGCTTGTGAATGGTTATTGTTGTGTTTGGTGTTGGGAATGCAACACGTCACTTCTAACAAGATTTAATGGCCTTGGTTAGTCAGTTGATTTAGTTGTAGTTTTTGATGGATTTTCGGGGACAAGATGTTTTTATGGTAGGTAAATTTTAATGTCCCATGTTATTGAACTGGGCTAAAATACGAAGGTTAAAAAAATAGGTTTATCGACATGTCATCTTTTAAACCAAGATCCAGAATTTTATTCCAAGTACAGGAACACCCAATGGTGTCATTATAGGAATTTTGTATTTAAAAGATAATTTTTTTGGGTGTCCCAATGTGTGTCGGGAGCACCAGATTCCGAGAAGTCCACGTTAATGAATCTCCAAGGGCATCACACAGTTGTGATCCGACCCATGCAATTTATCCTATTTAATAAATTATTTAATTAAATTAAAAAAAATTATATCAAATATTGTGTTTAATTTTAACAAAATCAATAATAATGATGTAAAAGTTATTATTATTAATATTTTTGCACTATTTAAATTGAATTAATGTTAAAGAATTTATTAAATGACAGTTGATGAAATTAATGTGGATTTTGGGTTTATCAATGAACTGTTTTGATTAAATGAAGTGTATTAGAATTATTGAAGGACCATTTATTATTAAATGGATGAATGAACTAATAATAATAATTTTATTATTATTATTTTGGTGTCATTAATTATTTTGATGCATTGAGATTTAAATTTCATGTTAGAGGAGTGCATCATTTTTCTTAATTTAAGTGGATTTTGATCTTCTCAATGAAACATATAATAAAATGATGATTTTCAAATTTAATGTATCATTTTTATTAAATAGCGTTGTTTTGTTTATCAACGATTTGAAAAAAATAATAGGATTATTATAGTTTTTATTTTGTAAATGTAATAATTCTTATTTTTATGACAATTTTAATAGGGTTTATGAGTTGGAGTTTTTATTATATTGATGATATTATAATAAATTGTGGGTTTGGGTTTTTAATAAATGAAAATTGAAATAAAAGTAATGATGATGTTATTATTATTATTGTGGTTATTTAGTTAAATAAATGGTAAAAATTTTAAACAAATGATCAAACGGGAGTTTCATAATTAATTATGAAATGGTTATTAATAGAATAATGAATGATGAATAGTTTCTAATAGAATTTGGAATAATATTTATGTTAAAAGATTTTAATGGCATTTTAAATGATGTTTAATAGTTATGTGAAATTAATGAGGCTTTTGGGTATCTCAACAAAACATCTAATTAAATAATGACATTTATAATTAAAAAAGAAGTTTGTTTACTTTCTATGAGGTGTTGGGTTTTATCTAAGGTTGAATAATAATAATAATAATGTGATTACTATTATCATGGTATTAAGAGTTTTATTATTATTATTATGAATAGTAATAGTAATGGATTTTTTGGGGTTTTATTAAATTATATTAAATCTCAATAAGAATGTAATTAATCACTATGATGCGAAGTTTTTTATTTAATTAATTTTTGTTTAGGAAATTTTTTAAATAAATATGAGTTGGAGTTTTTAAATTTATTAAAAAAAATTGAGATAATTTAATTAAAAAACATGAAGTGGGGAAATTATTTATTTAAATCATGTGAACGAATTTAATTAAATAATGTGTTAACCATGAGTTGGGTGTTGTTGAATAAGTGTAATATTAGATATTAATTTTAAATGAGGAAAAAATGTGTAGATGTGATTAAATGTTTTAACAATTTTAAATGTTGATATAGGGTTGTGAATAGTTTTTCAAATGGTGTGGGTCAGCTGTGTCGTTGCTCGGTTTTTAAAATTAAATTTTTATTATCTAATTTATTTTATATAAAATAAATGTTTAATAATAATAATAAGGATATTATATTTATTGTTGTATTAATTTGATTGGATGACTAATGGGGGTTTTCAAAAATTATTTTGAATCATTTATTTAATGGTGAGTTAATGAAGAACCATTATATTAAATCGGAATAATAAAAGTTCTTATTATTTTATTAAGAATATTAATTTATTGTTGTTGTAATTGATAATTTGGGGAGTGAACATTAGAGTGGTGCACCACCATATGGGAGGAACACCAAAAACGCACCAGGCCCCTCCTTTGAAACGTGCTACACCCCCTCACCAGCTCCTCTTCATGCGATCGAATCCTCCCTATGTCTTCTTGAATATTGTCCATCATGGCGAGGTGAGTGTGTATGCATTTGTTTTGTGATTCACATTGTCTGTTTGGCTCCTCCATATCCCTGTTTTCATGGCCATAACCCTAAGGTTCATGTTTTATTGGGATTCCTTGTTTCTTCGATTATAGTGATGTGTAAGGCGATCATCTAAACCCTTTGAACTGTGTTCGGCCATCTTCCAACAAAGGCAAGGAGGATGGGTTCTTTTTCATTTTTCTGTACTTTTTTGTGTATGGTTATATAACTGGGGTATTTTTTTGCATAATTCAATTAGGGGTTTGAAAATTTATATGAGTTAATTGTACCTTGGTATAGGTGAGTTGGTCCATGCTGGTTTAATTCTTAGTACCTGTTTGATATTTTTATTTCTATTTATATTGTTACAGGGTGCACATGTGAATACATATATATATATAAGGTGTGTGTGCATGTGATTGCGGACCTGTTGTGGACTGGTTTCCACCATGTATATTAAAGCGCTTTAGGTTTTTAAATGGTTCCACCCCTAAGGTAGGGTCCAAAATCATTGACACATTATTTAAGAATTATATCTTCTTTAAATAAATATAGAATGTGAGTTTCCTTGATTATGTTATGTCAAATCATGAGGCTTTTGATGTTATTAAATGATGTCGCCCACATGAGATAAATGAGGACTTGAAAATGTGTTGATTTTAAAAATATTTTTTTAATTTGTTTAAAGTGATATGATTAAATAGTAAAATGATTTGGATGGTTAGAATGAGTAATAAGATAATTAATTGTAGAATTAATTATCATGTCATGAGTAGTAATAAAATTTGGTCTTTTACTAATTATTGAGAATATTGAATATTTGATGTGTTCAGAATATAAAATGGAAACTGGTAATCATTAATGGATTGATTAATTATTATGTGTTAAATGGAAAATGGTTATTTAATTTATTATTGGTAAAATAGATAAGAATTAATAAATTAATTAATTGTTGAATTATTTAATATTCATGAATTAAAATAATATTGTGAATTGATTTTTTGTTATGAATGTTGGACAATGGTTCCTTGTGATGCATATTGTTTTTACATGCCTTAATCATTCTTGTATGGTTTTGTTTAGTAATATGATAGGTTGTGTGGGATGGTTTCTAAATATCTGGGATTTTTTCAACATGTTTTGATATGATTATAACATGCAAGTAAATAGTTAAAGTCTAGGATTAATATCTATTTCATTGGATGAGTTCAGACTTGTTAAAGAATTTGGATAATTAAATGTTGAGTTAATTATTTAGTTTTCTTATTATGAATAATTAATTGTTAATTAATTATTTACTACTGAGATGTTGAATGGTTAATTAATTGTTGACTAATTTTATGGGTGATTTATGTTGTTAATTTTTGTTGAATTTATTAACGGATTGGATTAATTACTTTATGAATTAATTAATGGATGGTTTTGGGGTATTAGACATGGTGTTCTACACCTATGATAAATATATATGTATGATTGGTAAATAGATTGTGAGACAAGGACTGGAGCTACAAATACTCACGGGGTGCTAGACATGGGGTTTGACACCGATGGTAAATATATATGTATGATTGATTAATGGGTTGTGAGACAATGATTGAAGATACAGATACTAATGGGGTTCTAGACATGGTGTTCTACACCCGACATTCATGAAAATATTCTTTTATGGGCCAGAAACTGATGCTTCAAATACCCATGGGTTATGAGATAAGGACTGATGCTCCCAATACTAATGAGGGTGATATACGTGCTATTCTAAACCAATTAATTGACATTGGACAATGGGTCCAATTGGTCATACATGAAATGAATTAATGGTTAATGAAACTATAATGACATAATGACTTGTGAATTTAATATGACAAAGGGTTCAGAAATATTTATGAATTGGGTGAATCACTATTAGTTGACGGAAACAGGTGCGAATCACTATTTTAGGGGACGGGCTTAGACATACTATATGGAAGATTAAACTGAAAAACGTATGACGTGTTATCCAATGAAACAAAAAAATCTTGGATTTAGTCTTTACTTTTGTTACGTAGATTGAATTTTGATACATCTGTGGTAATTGACTTATACAGGGGATGTCAGGCTTAGGAAAAATCGTGAGATGTTCTTAATTTAATGAGGTTTGAATAATTGAAAAATGAAAATGATTATGTAATGATTTTTTGGTTTTGAAGACAAATATTTAATGCAGGTTCAGACACTAACTGAGGGCTGAAGCAGGTACGTGGGTATATAGTTACATTGTACTGCATAATTTATTTATGCATGCTTTCAAATATTTAGATTATTTATTAATTTTCTTGTTTTGGGGTAGACACTGGTGGTCGCTGCATACTGAGATTTATATCTCACACACTACTCGGGCAACAATTTCACTAGGGTACCTGAGAAAATTCTATTTGGTTTCAAGATTGTGTTGTTTGAATTTACATATAAGATAGGAGCCAAGGATCGAGAGGAATCTCGAGATTCTAAAGGAGACCATCCTCGGGGCTTAGAGTGATTGTTAATTTATTTTTTAATGTAATGTAAAGAATTCTATTTTGTTCCTTGTTTTCCATTTTTTATCATTAGCATGTCAGGCATGCATCTGCTGTATAATTGGAATTAGCCATTTGTTTGTACAAGTTTTACAAAAACTGCCTTCCACAACATTATCATTTATTAAACTAATTCCTCTATTTATTTCCATTGTTTGTTATTTACTCTCATATACCTCTATGAATCTCTGATAAGAGGGCATAATCTCCCCACTGATTATCCTTATACCCTCACTACTAGTCAGCAGCCTCTAGTGTATAGGAAGACGTGCTTTAGGTCATGTGGTGACAGGCCCGGCCACTGGTTCTTGGTTGATCCGGGTCGGTACATTATATCAAATTAGGATTTTGAGTCATCCCAAATCAATATTTTTCATGATGATCTATAGAAAATAGTAAAATGATGTGTTTAACATGAATTTAATTTCATATTGGTATATGGAGTATATTATGAGTCCCAAAACAAGTTTCTTATTCCTGATGACCGACAAATTATATCATATTGAGTATCCTAAGCATTATATTTTTGCATGGTATGGGTTAGTTTTTTTTAATTAGTTTTAACTATTTCATTATGGAAGACAAGATTCATAGATGTATAACCTTCATACTTCAATACAATTATTCTTCCATCCTAGAGGACACACTAATCATTGGGTGTTTATTTATATTATTTATCATGTTTCACATTAATTTATCCATGATGGGTTTCCTAATTTTATGAAGAATATTAAATCACTTACTATAATTGAGATACAAAAATCACATGAAAAACTATAAATATATTAGTTAAATGATGTACTTTCAATTGGGTCAGAAGAATGTGATAATCACGGTGAATAACATGTGAGACGTCATTCCATTATATTAGTTTTTCCCATAAAATCATGATAAATTAAGCCTCTAAAAAGGATTGATAGGGTAAATTTTTTATATTATTATGATATCTTATAATAATTTATAATTTAAAAATCCAATCATGAAAATGATTGTTCTAGTGTAAATAATAATTATGTTACTTATTTTTAAAATATATAATACCAAACCACATTATATTTTTAGTATAACTTATTCTTTTCTTGAGGTTACACTTTTATTATATTTATTAAATGGGTTTTTAATAAAATCATAAAATATATAATGGCCTACTCGATGGAATATGTTAGATTATGAAATGGATATTGTTTAAAAAAACATTATGTTTTATCGAAGAAGTGTTTTTTTATTTTTAAAAAATGTTTATTGAAAAAATATTCTAATAGTATTGTGTATGATATGAAACATTATGAGTTGATGATTGACTTTGAAAAGTGTTTTCATGAATTCAAATAGTAATTTTGTATATTTCTAATAGGATTGTATATGTGAAACAATATAAAGAGAACTTCCATATTTATTATGAGGATATATAGAATATGTAAATATGATTGAGATATAATGTAAATTATAATGTATAAATATATAATATATTATCCTATTTCATAGTTTATGACATTAATATATCATATGGTGCAACATCTATGATACAAAATGATTGATTTATGTTATGAGGCATATAATTTCATCTATTGTAGAGATGTTCTATTTGATCCTAACCTAAAATATTATAATGGATGACAATACCATATTGAAATAATATAGTTATTATAATGTTATTTTATGATTCAATTGGAATTGTAGGATTTTATATGGAAATTAAATGTAATTTATTACCATTTAATTTAACTTCCACAAACAATATCACTGATAATAACTATATAATGTGATTGTATAAATGAGATATGAATGAAAATAGCATTTACAGTAATGGTTGAATGAATTCAGAGTCTTATAACTATATATATTAAAATAAAATTAGATTAAATTAAAATATTTTAAGTAAAGGATTGAAGAGAATATGTGATTCCTATATAATGAGGTGAGAGAATATATAATAGATTTTTATTCACACTTTCGTATTATAAGTGTTAATATACAATAATTTGTCATTTTCATTTTCCTTTAAATGGATAGATACAATATTTTCATTATAAGGAATGTTAGCTGAAAAATAAATTTGGATCATCACATAATACCATAAATATTTGATAAAGCTAAGAGTCCTATGAAAGAATCATATGGATCATTATTGAATATTTTTTAATTATAGAAATTAAAAATAGATATTTTTTAATTAATTTTACAAATGTACTTCATTTTTCTAATAAATAATTTATGATTGAAACTATTGATATTTGTATATATTTTATTGTTTTAATTTGTTTAATTGGGTTGTTATATTTGATTATATACAACCTATAATTACCAATATATATAATTATACAAGAATATGTGTTTCATAAAAAATCCATAAAAACCAGAATATGATAAGTCTATTGAAATAAAATTGGTATCCAATAAAATATATTATATATCAGGTTACAATGACTTAATTGTAAATAATTATTTTATGAAATTTAAACAATACATTTATTAATGGCACATATTCAAGATGATAATGATTTAATTAAATTTAATGTATTTTAACACCCTTAAATCCAAAGAAACATGTATAGGGTATTCCAAAAGGAATAATTTTTTAAAAATGATATATTTATTTATAGTTAATGAAGAGGTATAATAATGGTAGTGATACATAATTTTTTTCATATAAGTTTTATTTCCACCACCAAACGTATATATAATAATTTTTTAAATGGTTTGAAGGACAATATTGAATTTATTTTTAATTAATAAAATGTTAATAATAATTAATGTAAAACATATAAATTTTTTATTTAGTGAACTATGAATGATTTTTTTTTCATAAATGGAATAATAGCATCATGGGTGATAGTATGTATTATAATAGTTTGTGAATAAATTAATTGGTTTTCAAATGAATTTTAAATAAAATTGAAAATTTTCACTATCACGGAGGAACACAAATATATAAATACGTAAAAACACTTTTAAAATTAAATATTTTTTATAATACTTAATCAAAATAACCTATTTGAATAATAATCATCATATTAATTGATATGAAATTAGTGGAGGAATCCTGAAATGTGTTTTCAAAATGATTAGGGGAATTATTGTTAGAATAATGAAATAACTCAAATTAAATTATTAATTTTAAAATTCATATATACATAAATAGAAAAAAAATTAATAATAATTTTTTATAATTATTCTCATGAAATAAATAAAAATATAATTTATTAATAAAGGGGGTGAAAAGATTAGCTGTAAAATATTAATTGATAACCATTATACTATTTTTTTAATAAATTATTGGAAGGAAAATATAATTAAATGAATATCCATGTATGATGACAACTGAAGTTATTTTATATAACTATACAGATTAATGTGAGAATTGTAAATAATATGGAATAGTGAGGCAAAGTGATAATGGACAAAACCCAAAGAATTAAATCACACAATAATTAATACTTATAAAAAATGTAATGTATCATTTTTGTAATACAAATTTTAGATAAAAATAAATGTTATAAATAAAAAATTATGTAACACATTAAAATAATTGTATTTATATTTATATTTAAACAATGGATAGAGTTAAAGGGAACATGAAAAGAAATGAGACATTGAATCAAAACCATATCAGAATCCATAAGTCTCTCCATATGTAATCTAACCATATGTTTACTCATGATTAATTTGTTATTGGATTTTTTTAAGAACATAATGTTGGTTACATCACAATTATTATTCCTTTTAATTTTTTTAATAATATTTTACAATTAAATTTTATTATTAATTATTGTTTAGTCAATATATTTTTAGAGAACATATTTTAGAATTCAAAAATAGAATTTCTTTAACTATAAATATATTTGTCACTATCAAATGGGTAAATTATTTCCTAATATGATAAGGTATTGTGTTCATGTATTCACATGTGGACATAAGATCAATAATTCAATATATTTTCCAAAATAGATACAAACCATAATAGTTTTCCATGTATCAATTTTTATGTTGGTAAAATTAATTTGAATGTATACTTTTAATATAACCAGTACATTCCCATGCATTCGAACAAAAATATGTTCCATGCTTATTTTCAAGACAAAACTGTATTTGAATGTTTTTAAGGAACATGAATATTGAATATACTGAAAATTGTTTTTGATATTATTTATCTAGAATCAGAAAAAAAATATAGAGAAATAAAAACATAGTAAAATAAGAAAAATAAAATAACTTAGGAAAATATGTAGGAGAATATTGAAAACATATTGAAGAATATATGATAATATATAAGGAAAACAGAAGTATATCATCACTGTAAAAAATAAACCATACAAATGTATGATAGAGTATATAAGGAAAACATATAAGAGAATATATAAAGAAAAATAAAATTATTTGAAAACATGGAAAACATATAGAAAAATTAATAAGGAAATGAATACTTACATTCAAATTTACCATTGAATATAATAGATGACATTTAATTGAAAAGAAAAATTACATGAATGAAATAACATAAGTATTAATGTCACCAAGAAATTATGTCACACTATATAAATATTAAATTTTAAATGAAGAAAAGAGTCACTCTATTACTTAGAAATCATAGAAAAACTCAATATAGAAAATCACTTTACAATAACAACTTATTCTAGTATTCCATAAACATCAGTTGTTTACTTCATCAATAAAAAGACTTCATATTCCTCTCGAGACAACCTAAAAATCAAATAAATATGCATTATCCAACACATTTTCCATGTTAATCAAAAACAGATTTAAATAAGCATTATTATATGTAACAGAAATTTAAATCATTCTATATCAGATACACATTAATAGAATCTCTTACATGATAATGTATATAAACAAAAGATGTATGATTCTAAAAGGATTATCAAAATGAATCATGAAAAATCATCAACATTTTGGAGATATAGGTGTAAGTGAGCTGGCATGTTGGGTTTGAGCTAGCACCTTCATAAATGGATTGGGTTTAGCCTTTTAATTAAATGAAATGTGTTAGCTTAAATGGATTCATAGGACATCCAACCCAACATGAAGCCAACCCGTGATCTAATATTGTACCCTCCAAGAAGTTCTTATGAGAAAGGGTCACCAAATTATTTATTGAAATTATTTTTCTTCTACAAATAATAAAATATATGTAAAAATTTTATTTCATGTACATAACAAAAACCACATATTTTTTCAACATGTTTATCATAAAGGATGATTCATTTAAGTTGTTTCCATTCAGCTCTATAAAAATACCTTACATTACTAAAGAACACCATTCAGGAGTAGCAGATAATATATTCTTATATGAAATTTGAAAAAGTTAGACGAAGGATAAACCATCTATAATAACTATTTAATATGAGTAGCATCATAACAAAACAAATTAGATTAAGGTTACCTCTATATATTATACATATTAGCACATGCAACTTATGTTGAAACATTCTTCTTTAGCTAATCACGAACATGAATGAAACAACATATGTATTTATGTCACCGAGAAATTATAAGATGAACATGAAAGGGTTATTATACATCATAATCATATACAACATAAGTATATACAATATATGAATACCTGAATATGAAAAACAACCCAATCATGTGTTCTTGGGTTATCACTAGTGTGTGCCAATTGTGCCTTTATAGTAAGCAATTGGTTGAACTAATCCTTTCTTAATGCAGCCAAAGCCTATGAAATTGATCCATCACCAATGAATTTCATCTTTTCCTCACCAATATGATATTGGTTGGGAATCATCCTTTTATAACACATCATAATAATACCTGAATATACAGAATAAGAATACAACATAAGAATATATACAACATCAGTATACAACATAAGAATACCTGAATATGAAGAATAAGTATTAATTTCCCTAAGAAATGGACATGAATGAAATATCCAACTGAAAAAGAACATTCAAATCTACATAAAGCAAACAACATTAGTATAAACAACACAATATTTAAATGTACATGAATGAATATAACATTCAGAGTGGCAGGCATGATCACATAAAGCAGCTCTATGGATGCAATAAGGCCTCTTACAATCTCAAGACCTACACACCGAGGTAATTCAGAATCATTAGCTAATTTTCAGGAAAACAATAGTTGCATCCATGCTATAGAAAATTTCATACCTAGGGGTCTAGAAGTGGATATGTCTAATTACAATTCAACATTTTGTGATCTTATTAGAGGGTGGGATTTCAATTCATGTGTATCTAGATACATCCAGTCATGGAATGATGTGATGAAAGAGAATGAGAGACATATAATTGAAAAATGAAAACAAGTACAAAAAAATAATTTACCAATTTTCAGTCCATTTATTCATAATGTTTTTTATTTAACAAAAATATACTCATGGAAAGACAATGCATACGTTTACATTTAATTACTTCTGGAAAAAATATGTGTAGATGGTGGAGAATGGAAATTTACTTTGGACTCATAGATTTCAATATCAATGAAAATGACTAAGACTATAAGAATGTAATGGCTGCATAAGGCTAAATAATGTGAAACATTATTATTTACATGGGACTCGTAGATTGACATCTCAATGCGATGACTAAGACCATATTAGTAATTTATATTGCAACACCAAATAATTAAAAGAGAACAATAAAAGGATAAGAGTCCCAATCTTGAATTTACTGCTAAACAGATATCCATCACACTTGTCCAAACATGAAAATCATGATTTTTTCCAAAAAAGCATAAATAATTTGAAGACTGTATGAGCATACATAAAATGCATTCCAGTCATACCGGGTAACAAATTCAACTGAACGATCACTTATCCATTCAAAAACATGTTTTTCTATGTGATCACATATCCTGATTAACAAACAAATAAAAAATTCTTGTATGGATTTACACATAAAACCATAATGTTGAGTCTTCAGTAAATAGTTATGTGTGTCAATGTTTCAAAAATTGTACCCTTCCATCATGATATTTTACTTCTTGAGGGAGAACACTTATTATTTTCAACACCTTCATGGAATCTATGAAAATATATTTAGAAAGACTAAATTATTGAAAGCATACAACATATAAACTAAAGAATAATAAATTAAGATGTCAAAATCATGGTATGGATCTGGTGATTGAGATGAAAATAGACCACAAGAATGTAATGGCTCCATGACACTAAATAATGCGAAACATGATTATTTATTAAAAATATAATGTAAAGAAAACATTAATAGGATAAGAGTCACATGATTGATTTCACAGCTAAGAAGATATCCATTACACTTTCCCAAACATGAAAAGCATGATTAAATACAGATAAGAATAAACAAATAAGAAGTCTATATGAGATTACATAGAATGTAGTCCAGGAACACCAATTAACAATGAAGGCATGGAGGATCCTCTGTCACTGAAATTTTTTAAATCTAATTGAAAATAGGACATACCACTTGCATAGAATTTCATGTGAGGAATGGGGGTAATTTGTAAATTGAATTGATTTATTAAAAAAAGGCAACATAATTTAACACGTCAATACATTTTCTATGATCATGAATAGTTTTTCCCTTGCTCGAGAGTTGATTGAATTTCCAAAACATGAGCTATGGTAAAATAATTTCAATAACGTGGTTGTCAAACCAAATCATGAATGAAGCATCATTGGTGAAAAACTACTCCCTGATATTGTTGGAGTCACACCCATTGTAGTAACCTAATATGTACATCAAATGAGACACTAAAAAAAAGCCTGAAGAGCCACATAAAATAATTCCACAAATTAACACTGTTATAAAACATCAGGGAAAAACATTAAAGTAATTAGTTGATATAAGTTATTGAAAACTATAAGGAAACACTTGTTTCTAGTAAATAACCAAACCATGGGCTATGATACATTGACTTGGTTTCATATAGTAAAAAATAAAACCAATGGAAGCAACTGTATATATTGAAAAAAAAATATTAATCACTGGAAATACAAAAATCAAGAGTACCATCCAAAATCGCATATGAGCATGCATGGTAATGCATGCTTGCTAAAGGAAATTGTAATCTGTAAAATGAAACAAAATTCAGGAGAATATAATCTACAAGGGAAATTCAATCACAGTACTTGATAATGAAATATTAACCTCAATATAAACTATAATATGAAGGTATTTTGAAATGGCTTTAAAAACTGGAATGTAAACTATAACTTCAATACAACATGAACTAATATAAAGTGCAATATGATGTTCTATATAAAATGAAATATAAATGGTAGTATAATGTAATATAAAATGCAGATCCATTTCAAGTTCAAATCAATCAATAACTATTAATGTCATGGTATTTATGATCAACTAAGTTCTTACATACCATAGGTATTACCGTGTTCCATAATTTGACCAGAAAGCCTTTCAGATAATCATGCATGAATTATGACCAGAATGGCTTATAAAAGGTGAATAACATAACCTATGAATTTCATTGATATTGATACACTTTTAGTTTTCCTTGATTTCTAGTATTAATACCATAGTCATGTGTATAGCAGCACAAGATAGCAACAAAACGTGTTCAATATAAAGGAAGAAAAATCACCTTTTTTCTATCATGTCTATGTCTTTCATGGCCTAATCAATTTGATACTGAAAATTTGGATCTATACCAGGGAGTGCTTTAGATAAGAATAAGATATCAACAAAACATGTTAATGATAAGGAGAAAACAATCACCTTTTTTCTGTCATGTCCATGTCTTTCATGGCTTGATCAATCTGATACAAAAAAATTGGATCCATACAAGGGAGTGCTTCATATATTTTCTCATTGACGTTAATGATAGCATGACTCATTAGTTCTCAAATAGATCTATATTTATAGACATGAAACATAATTGTTACAAAAAAAATATAAAAACCTAAATATTTACCATCATGTGCATCATATGAAATTACTGTTAAAAAACAAATATTGTTAAAAATATGAATCAAATTTTTTCAATTCCTGGTACATGTATGTTATTTGAAATATTCAAACCATAATATTTACAAAAATATAAATTAGAGAAGATTACAATTAAAAATGAATATATATTTTTAATAATTATGATATTATATATTCCAGTTTATAAATTTGAATACAGATGAACAGAGAAGTATAATTTGAATTTTTATATTAAATAAATATGAACAAATAGATCCTCGAAACAAATTCAATAACATTATAAAAATATTCCAAAAATCCATATCATTACTTCCCTAATATGTAAATTAAATATTACTTAAATGTCATGAGGAGAACATACCATGATTCGAATGACCATCACTTCATCATCTATGAATCAACAAATAGATGGATAAATTGGAATTAGTGATGAATAAAACATTGAATGAATTATAATCCATAAAATAATGAAATTAAAAAAAACACCTCTATTTATCATAGTGAGAAATCATCCACTAATTAACATAGTATGAATAACCGTGTGATAAAATTGAGTGAATGAAAGGGATAATGGTGTGAGATGGTAAAAAAGATATTGTGTGCATGGACAAATAAACTCAATGGAATCAACTATATATATAGAAGAAAAAATAGTAATCACTAGAAATGCATAAATCAAGAGTACTGGTCAAACTCACTATGAACATGCATGATAATTCATTCTTGCAGAAGGAAATTTTATTCTACACAAGGAAAAAACATGCATGATAATATAATATACAAGGAAAGTGCAGTATTAGTACATGATAATGAAATATAAACTTTAATATAAACTGTAATATGAAGATATATTGAAACAGCTCCAAAAATAGAAATGTAAACAACAATTTTGGTACAACATGAACTAATATAGAGTGAAATATAATGGGGAATATAAAATGAAATATAAATGGTATTATAATGTTATATAAAATTCAATTCTAGTTAATGTTAAAATCACTCAAAAACTATGAAAGTAATGGTATTCATGAACAACTGTGTTCTTACATACCATAAGTACTGTCATGTCCCATAATATGACCAGAAAGGATTTGAGATAATCATGGATTAATTCTGACCAGAATGGATTTGAAATGGTGAATAGATTCATGAATAAACTTCAATAAATTTATAGAATTATGAAACAATATCCATTTCATTACTTCTCAAATATGTCAATTAAACCGCACTTAAATTCCATGATAAGAACATACCATAATGTGAATGACAACCACTTTAGAATATATGAATCAACAAACATATGGATAAATTGACATTAGTGATGAATAAAACATTGAAGGAATTATAATCCAAATTACTATTAAATTCAGGAACATACCTCTCTGTATAGTAGTGATACCTCATCCACCAATTAACCTAATATAAAAAACCATGAAGTTTAATACAAGGTGCTAAAATAACATTCTATAACAAACCTATGTGGTATTGATAATTTAATAAAACCTGTAATGATTTCAGGGATAGAAGGAAAACATGAGTTAATATTTGGAAAAAAATGCAATACAAAAATTTCAATAGAACTAAGGGGGAGGAAAGAGTGTGTAGTTGTCAACGATGAATGTTTTCATGTTTTCCATGTGAATAGATTGAGTGAACACAAGGGGGAATGGTGGTAGAGGATAACAAAGATACTATGTGCATGGAATAATTGAGACCATATCCTCTTCAGTCGAACACCTGCAAAAAAAGACTAATCAACACGATCTTCAATTTCACATCTTAGCAGCTTCGGGCACTTTCTAAGTCATCTGATTCGATGGGAGTTTACCAACGGCTTGTGTCTCCCTCTTCAACTCGGTTTGCCATCATATTTTTTTGTGGAAACTCGGATGAACCCCCCTTCGATTGAGCTCAGTAATATCAATCGAACCTCTTCTTCGGAATTTGGATGATGTTAAACCTCAGTTGTCTTCATTTTGAATACCAGCTTCTAATCGGATCAGGTTAAAGGTAGTGGTTTGATGACTTTGTGGAGACAGAAGTGGAGTAGGCGGAGGCAGAGCAGGTGGAGGTGGAGGTGGAGGTGAAGGAAGCGAGGAGCAACTGAGGATAGGTTTTCTAGAAAACAAATGAATGGAATGGGAGGGGATCAGTGGGTTTGGAGAGACATTCAGTGACATAGAGAAGGTGAACGAGGCGAGGATGATGGGAGATGGGGTAGGGGAAAATAGGTAGGGGTTTGGGGACCCTAGAGTTGGGATAGGGGAATAGGGTAGGGGAATCGAGGAGGGGAGCAAGAAGGCACTCTGGTAAATCTTGATCGAGGTTGAAATTGGGGGATGAATTTTTGGGTATGGAGGAATGGAGATGGAATTTGGATGATGTGGCTTCACAGGTAGAGGACACGTATACAGAAAGAAGCCTTCATTAGTATATACTAGTACTCACACGTGCTATTGCACGATGTATTCGATTATTGGTTTTTCATTTTATAAGAGATTAGTATTTATAAAAGATGAAGAAACAGTAATGTTGAATAAATTTTAATTTGTATAGAATGGGTTATGATAATTGAATAGAAATTAATAGTCTATGAAGGCACCTTTCCAATATTTGACAATAAAAAACATAGTAAATGTATAAGAATTTTTAAATTTTGAGTAAGAAAATTTCAATTCATTTTCAATGTTGACCACATTAACTATAATGTTGGCATTGAAATAAATAGTGAAAGCTAAATCATTGATAAAATAGTTGTTGTAATAAAAAATTGAGAGATGTAAAATAAATGATATAATAATAAATTGACTGACTAAAATGTTCGGGAGAAGAGAACATGTAGTGGATATATTCATCATGTATCTCAAAATAAAATTCAGTTTCTAAGTATCCAGTTTTCAGAATCATGTATCACAAGTGAAATATAATAGATTTAAAATATACTAATAACTCAGACAAAATAAATGTATCATGTAATCATGCATTTGCCCAGTTCTGATCATTTCTATGATATTGTATTTCTCAAAAACCTGGTAATAGTAAAATCACAACTAGCTTGCACTTCGTGCGGTTTCATCCGCCTCCGACCCCCACCATCCTCCACGATTCTCCATAGCAGTGTCACCGCCACCCAGCTACCATTGTCTTCCATGATCTATAAGTATAATTTTGTGCCTGACGTCTTCATTGCGTCTTTAAAATGTTGTGGTATTATTGTGACTACTATAACACATGACAAATGATTATCCTTCAGTTATAAATCAATACAATACTGTATAGAAACACAAGGGAAATGTTTGGTATTATTGTAAACAGTTTGAAGAGAAACAAACAGAGCTTTATTGACTAGAGGATCAAAGAGCATCTTGGGTAGGAAGATTATTTCTAGCAAGTAGGGGCAGATTATAGCCAAAACATGTCCTCTTAATCGTTCAATTATCCACCACTTCACCTTCCAATTCTACCAACCCCCTTGATGCCATCATCCAACAAAACTCCACTATTACCATGGATCAATCTATATATTATTCCAAGACCTACCCTTGTGCTCTTGGTTCTCTGATGTATGGATTTACCCAGAAAATTGTGCCAAATGTGGATTCACCTAAATCCCCCATAATGTTTATGTAGGGAAATTGGATGGCTATAACTCCCACAAACAACATTCCCTCTTCAGCATCTTCCGGGATAGTATATCTGAGCAAAAATAGGACTCCCTCTGCATCCATGAATACTATGTATCAGGCCAGTCCATGTGCCCTGGGATGCACTGTTCTTATCTCATCAACTTCTGCAGAGGGATTTATAGATGCACATGAAGTTCAATGAAATGTGAATAGTATTCTTCTAATATACGACCTGAAACCAGAATATTTCTGTATACACTCATAACTGGTTTAAATTAGATATTCTTACATAAACACCAACACGTTCTCATATAGTGTATCAAATTATAATTTAAAAGAAGTAATGTAAATAAGGGGTATTGTACATTGGAATAAAATGTGATCAGAAATAATGGATAATGTATTTAATGATGAATAGTAATAAAGTAATTTATTTCAGGAATAAAAATGCACACTTTTGAAAAATGGATTCTACTCATATGGATATAGTTTATTTCATTGTATGGAATTTTATTGTAGTCATATGGATTCTTGAATGTACCATTATTGGTTCTAAAACAACATTGAATGTACTATTATCAGTACTATAATAGATCCATGGAACATACATCATCCAAATAGGCAAACACCTATAATTTGTAAAGAAATAAAAAACAATCAAATTTCATGAATTCAATCACAGTAAAATATTGTAAATAATAAAAATATTTAAAATTACCCGAAATTCCACTCACCACTCACATAAGCCTGAATTTTGAGATAAATGTATAAGCCTTATTTCTTCACCAGCTTGAAAAATCTGATAAAACCCCATCTACCTTAAAAATAGTTTTACATTCAAGGAAAACAAATAGTTGAAACAAATACATATATCAAAAATTACATGAAACAATTATTTCCTAGAAGATGCAGCAGAATAATATATCAAAAAAATTGATGTCAAAGAGAAAAATAATAAATAAAACATTATGAAATTAGAAATATAAATAATAAGGAGAAACAATTACCTCCAATCTTTGATACCATTGCAATGAAAAGTATGATTTGTTGACAAAGATACCTGAATCAAACACAAAATGTAATGTCAATGGAAATCTATTTAATAATCATCCAATGTAGAATCAAGGTACAGATTTGGAATAATATTTCATTTGGTAAAAAATGCATCAAATAATGAATTGGTGAATAAATACCACCTAATAGAATGAAATAGATTCCCTAGTAAATAAGGCTCACCTAAGCAATGATGGCTGGGTCATTCTTGATGGCAGCTATTATTGAGTTCTTGGCACATAGTATGTCATCAAA
Organism: Viscum album; assembly: GCA_963277665.1. Taxonomy (NCBI): domain Eukaryota; kingdom Viridiplantae; phylum Streptophyta; class Magnoliopsida; order Santalales; family Viscaceae; genus Viscum; species Viscum album. The sequence goes on along the minus strand of OY728131.1, from coordinate 1,609,261,288 downwards.
TGATGATCCTTTAGAAATTCCAAACACCTTCAGACTGTTGTACACCGACATCTCAAACTACACTGAGTCATCCTCTTTCGAGCCAGCGAGGGTCGCGGTGGTTTGACATGGAGTGCGGGGTGAATGGAGAGCCCACCTCCAGCAAGGCACCCTGATTCGGGGTCACTGTTGTAGTACCGTAGGAGGCAGAGTGGATGGAGAACCATTAATCAGAGTGTTTAGGATGGAAAACCAAAATAAAATTGCGCAAAATGTTCTTCAATATACAATTATATGTTCTTAAACTAACCTTGATAGGTCCACTATGAGTACTAAAACTCATCCCTGGAACGTATTTCAGCCATACCGGGGAACACATGTACTTTTTAAAGAAAAAAACATTCAAATTTCTTGAATTAAAACACAATAACATCTTTTACATAATGAAAACCATCAAAATTACTTGAAATTCCACTCACCACAGACATAAAGCATGATTTTGAGATGAACATAAAGGAATTCTCGCTTCACCATATTAAAATATATGATAAAATAATATATCCCTTCGAAATAGTACTGAATGAAAGGAAAGAAAACATTTGAAACAAATATATATATATATCAAAAAGTACATGAAACATTGATTTCCTAGAAGATGAAAAAAAAATATCAAACAAATATTGATGTCAAACAAAAAAAAATGAAATGAGACATTATGAATATAGAAATAGAAATAATAGGGAGAGCTAATTTCCTTCATTCTTTGATACCATTACATTGAAAAGAATGAGATATTGATAAATTTACCTAAATCACATAATACATGTAAATTCTTTGATTTCAAACATTCACAGATGTGAAGAACCTTCAACATAGAGCTCTCAACCACTATAGAAGACCTGAAAAAAAGTAATTGAATTAAAAATATATTTTCAAACAGATTGAATCTTGTTGTAGTGTAAGAATAAATATCACCATTCAATTCTACATAGAAGCCATATAAGTAATAACTACATGTAGAATATGAAAACAAACATAAGTGCATTCATTTTAATAAATTCAAAAATTTCCTTACTATATGAATGCAATCATCACATCTTTAGTTTGAGGGGCGTTCTTCATTATTGATGACATGAAAATAAATTTGTTGTTTGAACCAAGTGCATTGATGATATAAAGTAGAAAACCCAACATAAAAAATAAAAGAATTGGAAAATAAATTCTTGACAACTATGAAAATTTAATTTAGAGAATAACTTGCAGTTGAGTCGCATGAATCGAAGAAGAGAATGAAATAACTGTTAACAATATTAATAATAGTAGTAATGTTTGGAATATCTAATATTGTCAACAGTTAAAAAATATATTAAAAATAGTTAAATTAAATGAAATTTAATTATAGGATATGAATAGAAAACTAACCTTAGTATTCTCATCACATGTATGATGAATTAATGTATATTTGGTGATAGAAAAAAATATATAAAATAATAAATGTATGGGATTATTTAGTATTGTGGGATATGTTATGAGGAAAGGTAAGATTATAATACATGAATAGAAAAAATAGTTATCAGTAATAAGAATATTTATTGATGGTTAGTCAACAAATTCAAAAACTAACAAAATCTCAACAGCTGAGTGGTGTTGTGGAGGAGGTCAACACCTGGACATCATTAGTGAACATGGGAAATATTGTTGTTTTAAAGGCATGTATAGGAGGATTCCACCTAAAATAATAGATAAATTACTGATTTATAACCATACTTGTGTACAAATATTAAGATCATTAAACAATAAATATGTAAAAAAAATTACATCATTCAAAACATTGACAAATTACAAATTTAAACCCAAATGATATTTTTCAATGTGTCCAAACATTCACAAATATGCTACGACAATAAAAAATTTAATAATTAGACTGAAACTTGATTCATCAATCCACTTAACTGGTTATATGATTCATAGAGATGGTAAGTGGAACCATATAGAAATGTTAATGGGGAAGAAGACATATTTTAGACAAATGGTTCCCAAAAAAATCCCCAACCATTGTTTTTCTAGTAGAAGAATCTGAATTCCTAGGAGAATTTAGCTGGCATCCCCAAAATGCCCAAAAGATCCACCATTAGTAAAACAAAAATAATCCCATAAACAAAATGACAACTCAAAAACAGTTAAAGAAATGATTCACTATAACACAGAAAAATAATAACATAGTCAAACATAATTCAAGTGAAACCGTTTTTTCAATTCATGTTTTTGTAATCACATGTACAGAGAAAACAAATGTCAAAAAATCAAATAAATATGGAAATAATAAATCAAGAAAAGAACCCAATGTTATAGGATTTCACATAGAAATATTTTCACCATCGAAAACATTGAAAGGACTTCTCTTCACATAAAAAACAGTTAAAAATTAGAATATCCTACTAAATTTTCAGACTAAAAATAATGATTGTTAACAAAATTAAATAGTTAGATATTAAAATCAATAAAATATAACATTTAGAAGGAGTTTAAAACCTCTAACACCAATATTTCATGAAACTTCTGCATTCATAACTCTATTCATATGGAATAAATTGTTTTCAGACCCTGAATATAGAAAAAAATTGGCAATTGAACATATTTTCCTTTGGAAAATAACCAAAACAACACACAATCTAGACCAAGGATGTATTTATGTTTTATAGGGTGATACATTGCAGTACTCTAGCTTGATCTTTAGCTAGAACTCAATTCAAAACTCCAACTCAGTCAAATATTGGGTTTTAAAATTTAAATTTGATTTGTTTTTTAAAATGAACAAATCAAACCCACCAGTTTAAGCACTACGACAGTATATGATATTTAAAACAGAAAACATAAAACTATTACTATATGTTGATGAGAAAATTATTTGGCTAATGCAAAAGATGGTGTACAGGTTGACCATAAAGAAAAACCTGAATATTTTATGGGAGTTTGTCTCCAGGGTTATTCTATGGGAAATGTAAGAGGAATGGATAGAATCTCTGAGGGGGTGCAATGCAGTTGTATTGTTTTTTACCAAAATCATTCAATGGAATATCCAAAAGTAGTGGGGCCAATTCCGAATGGAATGGGGGGATGGAAAATCCTTGGGAAAATTTTCATGTGGGATATTGAACACAAAGCTAACGTAAAGTGAAACCGGGAGAAGGATGACGACGTACTACAAGCCTGGTGAAATGTAAGGAGACTGGGTGGAAGATGACATCAGCGTTAGAAAATTACAAGAACCCTAGAACATGAATTTCTAAAGCCCAATCGTGAGCATTTGAGGCAACATTGTGGGGATTCTAGTTGGAAATGAGAAAAGGAAAACTGCAGAGAATACAGTAACAAAAGGGAGAAGAAATTAATTAGAGAGGGAGCTCAAACAACTACAGATTTCCCGGTAACGAAAGCGCAATGGAGGAGGGGCTTTGAGGGTTGGGCAGGTCATGCCCTGTGAGTACCTAAGTGGTAGCGAGAGGGATGGGTAGAAAAATGGATACATCTCGCACGGAGGGGCAATGTGGATCGTTGATGGAGTGACACGAATATGAAAAGTGACGTGGAAGAATAATAGAGTGACACGTGTAAGTGGGAAATTTTTGGATTAGTATATATAGTAGATATAGATATATAGATTATTTTCAAACATATTTGTCATTTCATAATCATAAACAATGAATTAGACTATTAATAATGTAATGTAATATCATGAAATCATGTTTTATAAATATCCAATAATGATATAACTGAAAATAAAACATCTTCATCCACATAATCTATATGAAAGTACCTTAATTTAAGGATATTATAAAGTATTATTAAAATAAGATAAAAAATAAGTATTTCATTTTTATAAAAACATTATATTAGATTTAAAATATTTTTGAAATAACATTAAATGATTAAATATTTTAGGGAAAATGGTAATATTATAATTTAAATTAAAAATCATTCATTTTTTATCTCAAATTTCAATATAAAAATGGGATATAAAAGGGTTCAATGAGAGGGAATGAGTATTATATCATTAATAAATGATTAAATCATCACAAACAGCTCCCCCATAATTCAACCCTATTTTTTGGCATTTGGAGAAGAGATATATTGACACACGAGTGCTAGATCCAGCAGGCCTTTGGATGGCGACTTGCACTAGGGGTATATTGAACACACAAATGTGATTCATTACCCTCTAAGAGGACACATTTGAAATAGATATATACTATAGAAACCTACCAAATTCTACTAAGAAAAACTTATAAAATAAAACCCATGTGTATATTTTTAATTTCATGTGACAACTAATACAACTCTAATTAAAACATCAAGTACCAAAAGAAATGTAAACATAACAGTGACCGTGAACCTCCAACAGTTGCTGATAAACCCCATGTTTGTATTAACCAGAATGATCTCCATCATCCACAACTGATTATTGAAATTGAATATATATATATATATATATATATATATATATATATATATATATATATATATGGGGATTATAGATGTATATTCAATAGGATCCTCCATGGATCCTCTCAGGAAATAGGGAACTAATACATGCTAAAACAAAGTGAACAATTAGTTAAAATAACTCGTCACATAAATAGGTATACTAAGCACCCATCATCACCCTAGCTTCTCACATCAAGTATTTCTTACAAAATAATATAATATAATAATGAATATCACTGGTACCTATAAGGATATGAACTTATAGCATTATATAATATTGAATTAAATGAATAATTCGCATTGAGGATCCTTTTTAGTTTAGAGTTTTAGAGAATTAGTCCATAACTCTTACATAACAACTTGAATATTACAAGTAGACACTACTACTTAGTTTCCGTTTTTTTCATAAAATATAAACTCTTAAAAAGAAACAGGTGTAGTTCAATATTTTAGATAGCATGACTTTTCCTTAATCCCACCCTTGACTTAATTCATCTTTAATTCCTGTGGAAAACATTTCAAAACCATGGGATGATAAAAAAAGGTCAATATGGGTTATAAAATAAGGATGGTAAACATTATCCCATCAATAAATAAAAATCAATGAAACAATATATTTCAATCATAACATACCTTACGAAATAATAATATTTATGAATAACACACACAAATCATAAATCACAAAAGGTTACTTATGGAATCCATATCAAACATACATTGTAGCTATCATATATAATTACGGAGTTAAACATGGAATACCCATCACTATATATCCCCAAAATCTCTTAGGAGAAACATCACGTTTACATCTGTCACGTTACTCAATGCATTGGAAAGCTATCTCTGGCTCACCCACCCTAGGTTTATCACGGAAGCACCCGTATACGTAAAAAATGCCCAATAACAATAACATAATCATAACATATAACACATTTATAATGTAATGAAAAACTTTCCACATTCCAATATATCATATCAAGATATTTAAACAAACAATTTTTTATCAAATCATTTTCAAAACAATTTAAAAAGAGATTTTTGAATCAAAGTGTCCCATACCACTTTGAAGATTTAAAATGAATTATCATTTGAAAAAATTAATGTCCATATAAATAAACATTAAAACACATTATGAAAACATGGACATTAATTTGAAATATTTAAAAGAATAAATCTTTAAAACATTTAAAACTTTATTTTAGTTAAATAGATTTTTTACAAAAAGAGAGATGCTTGAATAAAAATAATTGAAGAATAACTATTCATTAGAACATTATAATATCATGAGAATAAATATATTCAAGATATAATATGTCGAAGGATGTTATATACATCATATAAGATTGAATTGGTGCATAACAACAATGAAGTCTCAGTGGAAAAGTAAATTGGGATGAAATCCCATATAAATATGGTTTCCTTAAATTAAGGATAAATCAATCACATAATTAAGTGTGAAAAATATAAATATACCAAATTTAAGTTTATATTAAGTGTAAAAAAATCATAGGTCATTCACACATATTCATAGGACGTCATATTCATGAAGTAAAAGTTGAACCTAAAGAATTGAAATTGGGTTAAGAAGTTCCCTTTTAAAAATTTGTCAGTCGAACGGTGTCACATTAAAATTTTGAAAATGAGTTGACAAGATAAAAAGGTTATGTCATCACTTGGAAATAAATTTTACATCAATGATTATATAGAAGAACATATCCCAACATAATAATATGTAAATTAAAATACAGAACAAAAAGAATATTTTTAATTATATGAGGGTTAAAAGTTCCCTTACTGATTTGGTAACTTATAAAATAAAAGCCTCATGAAAGAAGGATCATTCAATGAAGATGTAAATACTCATAAATGATTTTATATTTTGCAAAATGTACAATAATGGGTAGTACATACACAACACAAAAGGAAATAGTGGAAAATATAGCATGAATCTCAAGGGAATAAAAAGGTAGATAAAACCCTTTACCACATTGTAATCAACTAAGTCGTATGACCAAAAGTTAATAACCACCAAATGAATCACAGAATACCATGAATATAATGAGAATAATGATTATATATATCAAATTTCAGAACACAATAAACCACATGCAATGAATAAGTGGCGAACAATGTAAATCTCAAGGAATTAAAAGCGAGATAAGAAAATCCATTACCTTATGTCTGACACTACTCGATCATTATTTATTCTCTTGAATAATAAAATAAAGTTAATTTCTACTTTCTTAATATCTTTTTTAAAGTGTATTATTACTTTTATATCACTTATTACCATGTTATAAATTTCATGTAATCATTTCAAGTTAATAATGGTCGTTTTGGTCGATATTTGGTACTTTAGTAAAAAATGAACACCTTATTATTTACAAGTTATCCATGTGGTCAATATTACATTATATCCAGAATGATATTCATGATTTATATATCATATATATAATATATATCTGGTATATTCCGGTATTTATAATAGTTCATAACATTAGAAAGTAAGAAATGAAATGCATCGTTCATGGAGATGGTAAGTCGTACGTACGAATGAACGCTACTTTCATTTGAATTTCTTATTTTAAGGGAATTAAAACATTCTTATACATATGTATATTATAATTCTAGTATAATATAATATATAATATCAATAAAAATATAATTTTTACATCCCACATATGGCATTAACGAGTCATCTCACTTTGAGGGGGAGGTAGTTCGCACTTCCTCAAATGAAATTGTCGCGTTTACCCATAATAGAAACAATAAAGGTATGATATAGATGGAAAATATAGAAGAATAAAGAAATCATAAACATAATATATATCATATATAAATACAATTCCATCATAATGGCCACCATGAGAGGTGGTAATAGGTAATCGAGCATTCATCGTCTCGTGAGGCGTTAGTTTGTCATCCATAGAAACATTATGCTCGTTACCCACTAGATGGTTGTGCGTGTAAGAGTAGTTTGAATCCATATTATAAAAACATTCTAGTATATTTTTAATACTGGTGTTGTTACATAAATAATGGAATAAATTTTTTTTATTGGTTGGAGAATTAAAACAATAGAAAACAATTTAAGAGAAACTATTACCTTTAATTTGGGTAACTACCTTTGGTTTGATCCAAAGGACTTCTTGAAGTTCCTTATACTTAAGTTAAGGCTTCTAGGATTAGGATAGGGATGTAGGGAGCTTAATTGGGTAGAGTTTTGATGAGTCAAAGGCTTTAGATGTGTGCGGAATTGGATAGAAGTGGTCTCTTTTTTTAAGGGAGAGGAGGATCCCTTTAAGAAAGTGTGACAATATTATTTTATTATATAATGATATTTATTTTCTAAAGGTCAAAAAATTATTAAAGTCAAATATAATGTGACTCATATTCTAAATAATACCATCAAATAAAAATTTTACAGGTTTTGGATGTTATTTTAATATTTATAATCTTATTTATTTAAATATTTTATTAATGAGATAAATACTATATTATTTTTGTGTCATAAATAATTTAATTTATGTGATTTCTAAAAATTATAATACAAATTCCATGATGAAGGAAATATTTTCAGATTTAAAATTAATATTTATAGTCGAAAATATAATTTATATTACACCATATAAAAATTCATTTACAAAAAGATTATTGTTTATGTCATTTTTTCCATTACTTTAAATTAATAAATATAATGTGTCGTTATCACTCTTAAATGACTCTGTGGGGTAACAGAATCGACCCCAAGATTACCATTGTTGGCCATTACACATAAAATATGGTTTGGACAAGTGATAAGGTAATATTTAATGACTAAAATATTCTTTTTACCTTGAATTACCTTATTTACCTTTAACGGCGGTAAATAAAATTCAAAAGTTACTATTCACTAAAAATTATTTTAATCTCATGGAACCAAATTTTACTTACTAATAAAACCCATGTATGTTGGATTTTATAAATTAGATTCACATAATTGGTAAAATTTCATTTCAATGAAAAATTCAGTCTTTTTAACTACTACTAAGTGGTTTCACTATTAATAAAAAATTGATGTTTTTCATAAAAATAGCAAAAATTCAGCCTAAGAATTATTTGATATTCGAAATTGAAAAATGATGTTAATTTTGACATATTGAAAACATAATAGAGGCATTAATTAAATTTAAAATCATTTCCCTTTGTTATGATAAATAGCGTGTTTTTTAGAAACAATAACTATCAAAAGATTGAAACTTCTTTATATCTAATTTCCATGTGAAATAAATTGCAATGAACAACATTGGATTAAATGGTGAAAAAATAATCTAATGTCACATTAAAACCAATTAAAAATATAATATAACTATGTAAATAAATTAGATTAAAACACAGTTTTGAATTAAAATACAATACTATTCACTATTCATTACAAACTGAACTTTATCAGAAAATATCCAAAAATATACACAAAGTAAATTTTCATGTCATAATTATAAAGAAGTAATTTATTTGGTCAAATAGAATGAATTAAAGTGACCAAAACTATATTTAAAGAGGGTTTATATTAAAATGGGGTTAATCGGCCATTTAAAGTAAAGTATGCTTAAAATTGAATTCATTCACATTTTAAGCCTCTAACATTTATTGGATAAATGTAAATACATTTACCAAACATGTATAATAATATTTTATTTGTTTTGTTCATTCCCTTAAATAAAATGGCTAGGAGTAAACTACCATTTTAAATAATAATATTATATAATTAGTGTGCAACGTAAGATTTCAAATAAATACGGAGTTGCGTATCAGGTACGCTAGAGAACATAGCATCCCTATTAATGTAAAATTAATATTTAATTCAAAAATATTAATAAATAAGAAATTCTTATTATTCATTATTTATTTGGTATGTTAGATCCTTCCCCCCTTTTGGGAATTGCATCCTCACAATTTTAAAATTCGGCTCGGAAACATCATTGAATGTCCCACATCGGAACAACAGTCAATAAAACAATAACATTAAAATAAATGTAGAGAAGTAAAAATGTTACCTGAGAAAAAAAATACTATGATTCCCTGAAATCATGGATATTGAAGAGAAAATAACTCTCGTAGATTATTAGAGAGTGATAGGGAACATTATCACACAAATTTAACCACCACAATACCATAAATATGTGGTTGGGTAAAAGTCTGATGATAAAATAGAGCCTATAACATTTTTTTGCATCAAGATCCCTTTCATATAGTTGAAGAATTTTATTAATAACATGACTAATATCATAAGTAAATATATTTACTCATCGTTTAGAGTGTCATCCTCTAATAAAATTCTACCACAAACTCATCTTTTCTCCAAAGGGTAAGTATTAAAGATGAATTGTTCACATTGAAAGCACTATAATCAACTTATAGAGAATAACATGATCCAAAAAAATATGAATAATATATTTCCCATATCTTTATACATTAACCAAGACCAAAATTGGTTAGTATGTGATCAGATAATCCCTAAAAGGATAATTCCTTAAAAAAAGAAGTACTACTATTAATCTACAAAATTCAACCAAAAGTACACAAAGTTCAAGAAAGACCATTTAATATACAATTTTCCTTAAAATTCATCAAAATAATCCAATCAAATACTGAAACCCAATACTCATAAGGATTTAAATCGCCTAGTATTCCATGGTAAATCTTAATATTTATCCCCAAATCATCGACTAATCTTAAGGTCTCGTACTGAAGTGTAATAATCCTAATTACATATTCCCTATGATAGTTTAATCATTTCCATAAACAACCCAAATCACTTTATTTCCATAATAAAATAATATATTCTTACAAAATAATATTTCAACTATTACTACATAATTTAAATCCCAAGGTACTATATTTTCCTTAATCATATAGTGTTCCCAAAAGAGAGAATGTCTTCCAAAATAAAAATTATTACTTAATTACCAAATAATTTTCCTATACTAAAAATTTCCATTTGTAAAACATATTATCCCAAATAAATTTATTATTGATCAATTAAATCATTTAACTAAAAATAATTAGTTATTCTAACCAGGGACTTCACACAGTCCAGTGGTAGGTGATAAATCCCAATCACATTTTGGTTGTGGGTTTGATTCCAGCATCTTTTTCTGATGGGACGGGTTGTCACTTGGTCCGTGTATTTTCCTTTTTCAAAAAATATAACATTTCCTAAAATTCTACAAAAAATAGACATCATCCTCAAAAATGGCCATAACATAATTTATCCTCAAATTTTATCTAATACCTTTCATTTTCCTTTGAAAAATGTAATAACTATTTATCACTTTAAAAATAACTATGACTCTTTATATTATTTTATTAATTATTGTTATTTCACATATGCTTAAATTTCACCCTAACATCTAAATTTATCTAAACCGGCCTTTGATACCAACTATAAGGACCCGACCCTATAACATTACATAATATTGAATTAAATGAATAATTCGCATTTAGGCTCTTTTCAGGTTTAGAGATTTAGATAATTAGTCCATAACTATTACATAACAACATGAATATTACAAGTAGACACTACTAATTAGTATCCCTTTTATTTCATAAAATAAAAACTCTTAAAAATGAACATGTCTAGTTCCATATTTTAGATAGCATGAATTTTCCTCAATCCCATCAGTGACCCAATTCATCATTAAGTCCTGTGGAAAAAATATCAAAAACATGGGATGAGAATAAAAAGTTTAGTAAGGGTTATAAAATTTGGATGGAAAACATTAGACCATCAATAAATAAAAATCAATGATACTAAATTTTTCAATCATAACATACGTTACGAAATCATAAGATTTATGAGTAACATACACAAATCATAAATCATAATGGTTACTTATGGCATCCATATAAAACTTAAATTGTATCTATAAAAGCTGTATAGGGAGTTACTCTTGGAATACCCATCACAGTATATTCCCTAAATCTCTTATGAGGAACATCACATTTACCTCTATCACGATACCCAATTCATTGGAGAGATACCTCGTGCTCACCCACCCAAGGTTTATCATGTAACCACCAGTATACGTACACAATTCCCAATAACCATAAAATAATCATAACATATACCAAATTTATAAAGGAAAGATAACATTTCAACTTTCCAATATATCAAATCAGGATATTGAAATAAACAATTTTTTATCAAATCATTTTCAAAACCATTAATCAAGAGATTTTTGAATCAAAGTGTCCCATAACACATTTAATTTTTTAAATGAATTATCATTTGAATACATTAATTTCCATATAAATAAATCCTAAAACCCATTTCCAAACATGTAAATTGATGAGAAATATTTAGAAGAATAAATCATTAAAAATATTAAAACGATATTTTAGTTAAATTGTTTTTTAACAAAAAGAGAGACACTTGAATACAAATAATTGAAGATTATCTTTTAATAAGAACATTATAATATCATGCGATTAATTTTATTCATGATATAATATATCAAAGGACAGTATATACACCATATAAGAGTGAATTGGCACATAACAATAATGATGTCTTAGTGTAAATGTAAATTGGGATGAAATCCCTTATAAAGATTGCATCCATAAATTAAGTATAAATCAATAAAATAATTGTGTGTAAAATATATACATACACCCAATATAAGTCAATATTACATGTAAAAAAATTCATAGGACATTCACACATTTTCATAGGATGACATATTCATGAAGTACAAGTTGATCCCAAAGAATTGAACTTTGGTTAAGAAGATCCCTTGTAAAAATACGACAGCCAAACATCGTCACATTAAAATTATGAAAATGATTTGATGAGATAAAAATGGTTTCTCATCACATGGAAATAAATTTTACATCAATGATGATATAGAATAACATATCCCAACATAATAATATGTAAATTAAAATACATAACAAAAATAAGTCTTTTAAATTGAGGAGGGTCAAAGGTTCCCTTAACGATTTGGTAACGTACAAAATAAATAACACATGAAAAAAGGATCATACAATGAATATGTAAATACTCATAAATGAATGTATATTACATAATCAGTATAATCATGGGAAGTACATACACCACACAAAAGGAAATAGTGGAAAATATAGCGTGAATCTCAATAAAATAAAAAGTGAGATGAAAGCCATTACCATGTTGTAATCAACTGAGTTGTATGACCCATAGTTAATAACCACCAAATGAATCACAAAATACCATGAATATAATGAGAATAATGATTATATATATCAAATTTCTGAACACAATACACCACATGAAATGAATAAGTGGCAAACAATGGAAATATCATGGAATTAAAAGTGAGATAAGAAAATCCCTTACCTTGTGTCCGACATGACTCGATCATTCTTTAATATCCTGAATAAGAAAATAAAGTTAATTTCCACATTCATAAAAACCATTATAAAGTTTATTTTTCCTTTTATATCATTTATTACCTGGTTATAAACATTATGTTATCATTTCATGTTAACAATGGTCATTTTGTAGATATTTGGAACTTGAGTCAAAAATGAACACCTTATTATTAACAAGTTGTCCATGTGATCAATAGTCCATTATATCCATAATGATATTATTTATTTAGATATCATATTTATCATATATATCCAGTATATACTTGTATTTATAATAGTATATAACATTTGGAGGTATGAAAATAAATGCACCGTTCATGGAGACGGTAATCCGTACGTATGAATGAGCGCTACTTTCTTTTCTATCTCTTATTTAATGGAATCAAAACATAATGATAAATAAGTATATTATTATTCCTGTATAATATCATATATAATATCATTAACTCCATCCTTTATAGGTACCACATATGGAATGAACGAGTCATATCACTTTGTGGGGGCGGTAGTCTGCACTTCCTCAAATGAAATTATCACATTTACCCATAATGGAAACCATAAAGGTGTGATATAAATGTAAAATACATAAGAATAATGAAAACATAAACATAATAAATATCATATATAAATATAGTGCCATCATAATGGCCACCATGAGAGGCGGTAAAATGTAATCGAACAATCATCATCTCGTGAGGCGTTAGTTTTTCATCTACAGAAACATTATGTTCTTCACCCATTAGATAGAGGTGTGTGTAAGTTCAGTTAGAATACATATTATAACAAAATATTAGAATATTTTGGATACTGGTTTTGTTACAAAAGAAATGAATAAATTGTGTTTAGGGTTGGAGAAGTAAAATAAATGAAAACAATTTTAGAGAAACTATTAACTTTAATTCGGGTAACTCCCTTTGGTATGAACCAGAGGACTTCTTGAAGTCCCTTCTGACTAAGGTATAGATTCTAGGAGGAGGGGAGGGATGTTGGGAGATTAATTGGGCAGAGTTTGGATGAGCCAAAAGGGTTGAGAGGTGTGAGTAATTGGTCAGAAGTGGTATCCTTTTATATGGGAGAGGAGGGGATCTTTAGGAAAGTGTGATAATATTGTTATATTATATAATGATATTCTGTTTCTAGAGGACCAAAAATAATTATATTCAAATATTATATGACTAATATTCCAAATAATATCATCCAATACAAATTGGACAGGTTTTGGATGTTATTTTTATATTTATAATCTTATTTATTTAATCTTTAATTAATTATGTAAATACTACATCATTATTGTGTCACAAATAATTTAATTTATGTGATGTCTAAAAATTATAAATAAATTACCATTATGTAGAGAATCTTTTTAGATTTCCAATTAATATTTATAGTCTAAAATATAATTTATATAACAGCATATAAAAATTAATTTACTAAATGATTTTTGTTTTTGTCATTTTTCCCTTAACTTTAAATTAATTAATCTAAAGTGTCATTATCCCTATTAAATGGCTCCATGGGGTTCTAAAATCTACCCCAAGATGTCCATGGTCGGCCATGTCTCATTAAATAAGGTTTTGAAAAGTTTTAAGGTAATTTTGAATTATTACAATATTTTTTTTACCTTGAATTGCCATATTTAACTTTAACGACGGTAAATAAAAGTCAAAAGTTACTATTTAACAAAAAGTATTTTCATATTATTGAACCAAATTTTACTTAATAATAACTAAACTGTATGTATCATTTTCAAAATTCAATTCACATAAGTGGTAAATTATTATATAAAGTAAAAAGTCCATTTTTTAACTACTACTAAGTGGTTTTACTATTCATCAAAAATTGAAGTTCTTTAGAAAAATACCAAAAATTCATCATAATGTTTATTTGATATTAAAAATTAAAAAATGATTTTTATTTTTACAAATTCAAAAAATAAAAGTGGAATTAATTAATTTTAAAATTAATTCCCGTTTTTTAAATAAATATCGTGTTTTAAAGAAACAATAACTATCAAAAGATTGACCCTTTTTATGTCCAATATCAAATTGAAATCAATTCCAATGACCAACATTGGATTCAATGGTAAACATATATTATAATTTCACTTTAAAACCAATTAAAAAGATAATATATCCATATAAATAAATTAGATTAAAAATAAAGTTTTGAATTAAAATACAATATTTTTCACTATTCATTAAAAATGAACTTTATTAAATAAATTCCAAAAAAATTCACTAAGTAAATTTTGATGCCTTAATTATAAATAAGGATTTTATTTTGTCAAATATAATATATTAAAGTGAGCAAAACTATATTTAAATAGGGTTCTACATTATATGGTGGAAAATCGACCTTTTAATGTAAATTATTCTTAAAATCAAATTCATTCACATTTTAAGCCTCTATCTTTTATTGGATAAATGTAAATACATTTAATAAACTTGTATAATCATATTGTAGTTAGTTTTATTCATTCCATCCAATACAACGTCTAGGATTTAACTACCATTTAAAATAATAATATTACATTATTAGTGTGCAGCGTAAGATTTCAAAGAAAACCGTTGTTGCGTATAAGGTACGCCAACGAACATAGCATCCCCTTTGATTTATTCCTATTCACCAATGTTACTTATCATGGGAGTCTATCTTAAAATAGGTTATCCCATTGACAGTTAGGTGAATCCCTAAAAACCCTCATGAAACAAACCACTAAATAAATAATTCGACAATTTACTAGGTACATTTTAAAATCCACCATATCCAATAAATTGTGCATCATACATTTCATATTAATCCTCAAGCCATCATAACCCACACACTAAGTAAGTATCCAAAATCCATCACAACAAACACATGTTGTACCTATTGTATTCTACAATATACTAAGTCCATAATACATTTGTGTGAAATTACAAATATAGATAAAACCCATCTACAGACATATATGATTAAAACTAACTATATTTAATACTAGAACTATTAACAAACACATGATGTGGTTGAGGAAAAAGGGGGTAGTTAACCACCTGTCACCCCCTCAAGATTTTGGTGAAATCCCTTACCAAGGCTAAGAATCCCAAGGGTGTTAGTTTCTCTATCCAATAGGTTTTGTAGAATATAAAAACAAAAAAAACATACATGATATAATATAGCATATAAAAAAACTATGGAAAAAACATATACTTTTATTCAACTGTAAATAATGTCTCTTATACTCCCAACTACCACTACTAAGACTACATATCCTATATATAAAAAATAATTTAATGATCTACATTAAATTACATTATTCATATTCATCATTTTCAATTTATTTTAATAAATTCATTATCATTAATAATCCACTTACATTTTCCACATTACTTGACAATGGTATCACAAAAAATATCCATTCCCTCAAGACATGTGAAATATAATTACATTTCTACATTGAAATATAACCTCACCATTTCCCCTAGAAATTTGCAAACCCATTCGATGAGAATTTATTTATTTATTAATAAAATTATCACTTTCTATATTTCAATGTATTCTAGAAAAACATAATAAGGTACCAAACATAATGAGATCAACATGTTGAGTAAATGAATAACCTCTGGTGTCATCGCCACCTATAGTTGGAGCATATAATCATCCATCCATGAAAAACTAAACACGAAAATCACACAGAGTTCCTCACAGGTATTCTCCACTCATGGAAGGAGAGTAACCAATACCATCATCCTCATTTAATGGGAAATGTAAATCCAATAAAATACAGCATGTTTTCTTGATAAACCATTGATTTTAAAAAGAACCCATCTTTCATAACAATGGGTAATCCAAGATTCAACACATTCTGTCATCTCTAGTGTCCTCCCCAACACCACATGCATATCTCGATGCATCCATCTATCATAGGCCACAAATCTTAAAAAAACCTTGCCTCCATGCCCCAAATACCACAACATCTCTCAAAGAATAGCCATCCTAGACTCACATCACATCTGGGCCTCCCCACCCAACGTTACAACATACTTCAAGGCTTATCCATTCCATGTACACGTCACATCACGGGAAGAAAGAAACAAACCATAATAACTAGGCTATTGGTACTAAATCAAGGCAAGACTCCATCACACTTCATGATCTCTCAAATCATTAATGAATAAGGTACATTGACTTAAAAATAATGTGATTTACTCAAGAACTACAATGAATTATCATTTATCACACAATAAATTCTTATTCCATCTTTAATTATCCAATTATTTATTCACAGGCTTCAACTACGATAAAAAGGTAAGAAAATTTCACAATATATCATAAAGTAATTAAAAAGTTAATTTAAAATCCATTTAAATACATTTTAAATAAGAATAAAAATACTTTTTTCTATTAAACAATTCAATTAAATATAATTTCATTCATTGATTTTATTATCATCAAATTACAACAACAATCAAATTCAGTAATCTTTTATCTTTAATCCTATAACCAATTAATTATCATTTTATTATCAAATTATATTAATTTTCAAATTCGTACTCAAAACTATGAATAAGAACAAAATAATAGATAATACACAATCAAAATAATTAATAGGCACTCAATTATCACTGTAAAAACATCAACAACACATTGTGATCGATAGTAATAATTTAATCTATATGAATTTTATATTCAGTCAATTTCATTATTATCTAAGGAGATAAATTATAAGGCCCCAGCCTTAAACCTTACTTAATCTTGAGTTATTACAAGATTACACATTGAGGATATTTTCAGGTTTAGAGTTTTAGAGAATTAAATCATGAAACTTGCATTACATTCCACATTTAAACAAAGTGGTTACATAAAAGACATTATTCATTCTTCCCATCAACGGAAACATATTTAAAATATAACATGGATTCTTTCTTGAAACATCCTTGACACTATCATCACATCATGTACCTTTCCCTTGACCTGTGAAAAACATTTCAAAAACTTGGGATGAGCATAAAAAGCTCAGTAAGGGTTATAAAAATATGGAAAGGAAACATGAGTTCATATATACATAAGAATGAAATCATACTTTACCCATAAAACATAGGCACTTTAACATACCTCATCAAACCATGAATAAATCATAGAAAACATAAGACATAAAGGTAACTTGAGGCATTCATAACATTCTTACGTGGGGAGTAACCCTCTTGGTTACGTTTGGAATACCCATCACAGTATATTCCCTAAATCTCTTCGGAGAAACCTTAACGTTTCACTCCTTCGCGTTACCCAATGCATTGGAGAGCTATAACGGGCTCACCCGCCCTTAGTTTATCACGGAACCACCCGTTTTCATAACAATTCCCAATAACCATAACATAATCGTATCACATAAACATGAATAAAGGAAACATAACATTTCCACATTTCAATCACAATATAACATTTTAGGATATTGAAATAATGAATCCATTCAAAAAGAAACCATTTCCAAAACCATTTAAAACATTTAATAAAGATATTTTTGAATCAAAGTGTCCCATACCACCTTGAAGCTTTTAACATTTTAAACCATTAATATCCATATAAATAAATCCTTAAAACCATTTTGAAAACATGGATATGAACAAATAATTAAAACATTTAAAACGATATTTTGGTTAAAGGGGTTTTACCAAAATTAGAGACACTTGAATACAATAATCGAGGAATAACATTTAGTCAGAATTTTATAATATCATGAGAATAAAAGGATTCATGGTATAATACTCCAAAGGACAGTATATACACCATATAAGAGTGAATTGGTGCATAACAAAAATGAGCCCTCAATAGAAATGTCAAACGTGATGAAATCCCTTATAAAGAAGGTATCCTTAAATTAAGGACAAATAAATCTCAAAAAATATGTGTGACAAATATATATACACCCAATATAAGTGGATATTAAGTGTAAAACAATAAAAGTTCATTCACACATATTCAATGGATGACATATTCAATGACAACAAGTTGAACCCAAAGAAATCGAAATTGGGTTAAAAAGTTCCCTTGACAGCCTAACGACATCACATCAAAATGAGTTGATGAGAGATAAAAAGTGTATATCATCACTTGGACATAAAATTTACATCAATAAGGATGTATGAGAACATATACCAACATAAAAATATGTAAATTAAAAGACCCAATAAAATAAGTCTTTTAAAAAAGAGGAGGGTGAAAGGTTCCCTTACCGACTTGGGTATCTTTCGAAACATACACCCCATGAAAGAAAGACAATAGGTCATTGATGTAAATACTCATAAACGAAATTATATTACAAAAAGAGTAGAATAATGGGCAGTACATACACCACTCAATGAAATTTGTGGCAAATGTAGCATAAATCTCACTGGAATAAAAGTGAGATGAAAAATCCCTTACGAAAACTCGGCAGCCTAACGACGCCACATAAAACATCCGAATATGGATTAATGAGATCAAATAGGGTATCTCATCACATTAAAATAAAATTTACAGCAAGAGGAATATAAAATAACATCCCCCAACATTAAAAATAGGAGCTTAAAAGAAGTGACATAAAGGAGAGTACTTAAAAAGAAGAGAGAGGTTAGATCTCTTACGAAAGTTTGGCAGCCTAACGGCGCCACTCAAAACTTCCAAAATGGATTGATGAGAGATAATAGGGTCTCTCATCACATGAAAATAAAAATTAAAGTAAGTGTAATATAAATGATCATCTCGATAACAAGAAATATGAGCTTTAAAAGGAATGACATAAAAGTGTGTACTTAAAAAGAAAGAGAGGAGTAGGATCCCTTGCCTCGGGTCCGACTTGACTCGATCATTCTTTAATCTCCTGAATAATAAACTTGAGTTAATTTCTAATTACTTAAGAACCTTTTTCAAATTCATTATTACTTTTATACCACTTATTACCATGTCATAAACATTATGTAATCATTTAAGTTAATAATATTTGTTTTGCCGATATTTGGTTCTTAAGTCAAAAGTGGACTTCTTACAATTATATGTTATTCGTGTGGCCAAATGTTTATTATATCCAGAATTGTATTCATTATGTAGATATCATATATGTCATATATATCCAGTACATGCATCCATTTATAACATTACATAATCATTTAGAGGTAAGAAATGAAATGCACCATTCATGGAGACGGTAAGCCGTACGTACGCATAAACGCTACTTTCATTTCTATTTCGTATTTTATAGAATGGAATAATAATTATATAAAGGTATATTATAATTCCAGTATAATATCATATATAATATCATATTTCCATCCTTTATACATCCCACATATGGTATTTAACGAATCAAATCACTTTGAGGGGGCGGTAGTCTGCACTTCCTTAAATGAAGATATCGCGTATACCCATAATGGAAGCCATAAAGGTAAGACAAAAATGAAAAATAAAGAAGCATAAATAAAACATAAACATATTATATATCATATATATAAATAGTGACATCATAATGGCCACCTTTTAAGGTGTTAAATGAGTATTGAACAATCATCGTTTCGGGAGGCAGAATTTCACCATCCACGGAAACCGTATGTTCTTTAACCATTTGATGTAGTTGTGTGAGAGTGTAGCTCGAATAAATCTTATAAAAACATCCTAGTATATTGAAGATACTGGTTTTGTTAAAAAAGAAGTAAATAAAAAGATTTTATGGGGTTGGAGAAGCAAAATAAAACAAATGAACATGAGAGAGTGAATTACCTTTAAAAGTGTAACTCATTTTGATTTGAGCCTAAAGGCTTCCTTTGAAAGGATTATTCCCAAAGGGAATCCTCTAGGATGAGGAGAGGGATGTGGAGAGAGTAAATGTTCAGGGGTTGGCCGAGCCAAAGGCTTGAGGAGTGTGTTAAATGAGGTAGAGGTGGGGGCCTTTTATAAGAGGAGAGGAGGGGCACTTTTGGAAAGTAAAGAAATATTACTTTATTTGAAAATGTGTTTTGGTTTCAAAAGGTCCCACATTGATATAGTTCGTGAATAAGGTGATAAGGCTTCTAAATACACTCATACAATAAGTTTTGGACATGTTTAGTTCATAGATTTTACATTATCTTTCTATTTTATTTAAATCGTCAAATAATGATGTCATCGCTGCATCATTATTATGTCATAAATAATTTAATTTATGTAAAGTCTAAAAATTATAAAAAAAATTACAATGATGTAGGAAATCTTTTTATATTTCCAATTAATATTTATAATCAAAAATATGACTTGTAGAACCCCACTTAAAAATTGTTTTAGTAAAACATATCTTGTTTGTGTCAATTTTACTTTTACATTAAATAAAATGGTATTTATGTCATTTCCCAACCAAAGTGGATCCATGGGGTCCCCAAGTTGACCCATGGCTTGTCTTGGTCGGCAATGATACAACCAATAGGTGTAGGACAAGTTTCATGGGGTTTTCACATTCTTATAATATCATTTTTACCTTAAACTACACTAATTACCTCTAATCACGATTAAAAACTTAATAAGTTACTATTCACAAAAAAATTATTTTAATCTAATTGAACCACATTTTACTTCTTAATTACAACCATGTATGTCGTATTTTTGAAAATCAAAACACAATGATGGCAAAATATCATTTAAACGGAAAATCAGTTTTTATAAGTACCACTTAGTGGTTTCACTATTCATCAAAAATTGAAGTTTTTCAGAAAAATCCCAAAAATTCACCCTAAGCTATATTTGATATTCTGAATTCAAAAATGAAGTCCATTTTACAAAATTCAAGACATATAAGTCACATTAATTAATTTAATAATTAATTCCCGTTGTCATGTCAAATAGCGTGTTTTATGAAACAATAAGTATCAAAAGATTGACACTAGTTTAAGTCTGATTTCAAAGTGAAATTGATTCCAACGAACACTATTGGATTTAATGGTAAAAATATTTTCTAATTTCACTTTAAAACCAATTCAAAATATAATCTAATCATATAAATAAATTAGATTAAAAAGTGGTTTTGAATATAAATACAACATTTTACACTATTCATTAAAAAATGAACTTTATCGGAAAGATACCAAAAATTTACACAAAGTAAATTTTGATGTCCCGATTCTTAATAAGAGTTTTATTTGGTCCAAAAGAATGTATAAGAGTGATCAAAACTATATTTAATGACGGTTAGCCATCAAAAGGTGATAAGTGAACCTTTAGTGAAAACTAGGGCATATACACCTAAAATTGAATTCTTTCCGTATTTTAAGCCATTATCTTTTATTGGATAAATGTAAAAACATTTAAAAACATATATAATCATATTTTAGTTATTTCTATCCATTCCCGCCATTACAACGGCTACATGTTAACTACCATTTAAAATAATATTATTTTATTATTAGAGTGCAACGTAAGATTCCCAAGAAACTCGTTGTTGCGTGTTGGGTACACCATCGAGCATAGCGTCCCCTTTAAAGTTATTTAAATATTTTATTCACAAATATGGATAAATATGAAATTTCATATTCTTTATTTACCTGGGGTGTTACATCCTTCCCCCCTTTTTGGAATTGCGTCCTCGCAATTTTAAAATTGCGCTTGGAAACATCCTTGAAAGTCCCACATCGGAACAAAAGTCGATAAAACAAACACTTTAAAATAAAGAAAGATAAGTACAAAGGTCACCCAAGTTAACCCATACTAGGATTCCAAGTATGAAAAAATGGACATGGAGGAGAAAACATAGGTTCATGTTCTCATGGAGAGTGATAGAAAACATGTTTAGGAGAAAGTTAACCATGAGAAAATCACAAACTTGTGATGGGTTAAACGGTATTCGATTCCCCAGTAGGAAAAGTTAACAGACAACATTTTTGTTTTAAGTTACTTTTTATTGAGGAATTTATTCATAAGTAAACATAATCACTTATCATATTGACTTTCAACTTTTATTGGATTCCTTACACAAACTCATATTTTCTCCAAAAGATGAGTATTTAGGAAGACTTGATCACATTAAGAGTACTATAATCAACTTCTAGAGAATCACCTAATCCACAAAATAGAACTATATACTTCCCATGTCTTTAACCAAAACCAAAACCAAAAAGGCTAGTACAAGATCAGATAATCCAGAAAAGGATAACCCTTTATAAAAAGAAAATCTATTCTTAATCTCCAAAATTTGTCCAACAAAACCCAAATTTCAACAAGGAACATTTGTCCATAAAATTCTTCAAAGTAAACCAATCTAAGATTGAAACCCAAATATTTGAAGGATTTAGTCACATAGTCTACCAAGTTAAATCGTAACATTTATCTCCAAACAACATCAGTTGCTCCTAAAGTCTCACATTGAAAAGTAATTATCCTAATCACATATCCTCCAAAATCAACTTACTCTTAATTCATAAAATCATATAACTAAAAAGATTCGGTAAAACTAACCAGGGACTTCACGTAGTCCAGTGGTAGGCGATAAATACCAGTCGCACTTTGGTTGTGGGTTCGATTCCCGCAGCTTTGTCTGACGCGACGGGTAGTCACACGGTCTACGTGTTGTCTTTTTTCCAAAGCTATATAATTCTTAAAACATTCCCCAAAATGAGATAAAATCTTCAAGAATAATCATAACATATTTTAACCTCAAGTTTATCTCATGCCCTTCATTTTCCATCATATCATATAATAACCCATAATTACCTCAAAAGTAAGGATCATATAAACCCTAATGGTTACCTTAATAATTATTACCTGAATTTCCACATCGAGTTGGCCATCTCGTACATGATCCATTAGAGAACACACCGAGGTTTAAGTGATTGATCATAACTCCTTGATAGTTGGTTTAGTACAACTATGAGATTCCTCATTGAATCCACCATCTCATCGAGTATCTTAATCAGAGAACCACCACAGTTTCCTTCAAACCCATTGTCACTTTGGTGCCTGCTAGATCCAGCCATTTACTAAAACCAAAAAGGTCAGTGTGAGTATATCAACAATATCATCATGTACTAATGAGTAAGATAGACAATAAGATATACTTACTCATTCACTTTATCTAAAACTAAGACTCTTTCTGAAATCCTAACCATTATGGTAATGTCACTTATGATTAAAGAATACCCTAACCTCTAAAGTTATCTAAACCGGCCTTTGATACCAACTATAAGGCCCCAGCCTTAAACCTTACTTAATCTTGAGTTATTACAAGATTACACATTGAGGATCTTTTCAGGTTTAGAGTTTTAGAGAATTATATCATGAAACTTGCATTACATTCCACATTTAAACAAAGTGGTTACATAAAAGACAGTATTCATTCTTCCCATCAACAGAAACATATTTAAAATATAATACAGATTCTTTCTTGAAACATCCTTGACACTATCATCACATCATGTACCTTTCCCTTGACCTGTGAAAAACATTTCAA
Organism: Viscum album; assembly: GCA_963277665.1. Lineage (NCBI taxonomy): Eukaryota > Viridiplantae > Streptophyta > Magnoliopsida > Santalales > Viscaceae > Viscum > Viscum album. Next base: position 1,609,237,011 of record OY728131.1, on the reverse strand, counting down.
AAACTTGGGATGAGCATAAAAAGCTCAGTAAGGGTTATAAAAATATGGAAAAGAAACATGAGTTCATATATACATAAGAATGAAATCATACTTTACCCATAAAACATAGGCACTTTAACATACCTCATCAAACCATGAATAAATCATATAAAACATAAGACATAAAGGTAACTTGAGGAATTCATAACATTATTACATGGGGAGTAACCCTCTTGGTTACGTTTGGAATACCCATCACAGTATATTCCCTAAATCTCTTCGGAGAAACCTTAACGTTTCACTCCTTCGCGTTACCCAATGCATTGGAGAGCTATAACGGGCTCACCCGCCCTTAGTTTATCACGGAACCACCCGTTTTCATAACAATTCCCAAGAACCATAACATCATCGTATCACATAAACATGAATAAAGGAAACATAACATTTCCACATTTCAATCACAATATAACATTTTAGGATATTGAAATAATGAATCCATTCAAAAAGAAACCATTTCCAAAACCATTTAAAACATTTAATAAAGAGATTTTTGAATCAAAGTGTCCCATACCACCTTGAAGCTTTTAACATTTTAAAACATTAATATCCATATAAATAAATCCTTAAAACAATTTTGAAAACATGGATAAGAACAAATAATTAAAACATTTAAAAATATATTTTGGTTAAAGGGGTTTTACCAAAATTAGAGACACTTGAATACAATAATCGAGGAATAACATTTAGTCAGAATTTCATAATATCATGAGAATAAAAGGATTCATGATATAATACTCCAAAGGACAGTATATACACCATATAAGAGTGAATTGGTGCATAACAACAATGAGCCCTCAATAGAAATGTCAAATGTGATGAAATCCCTTATAAAGAAGGTATCCTTAAATTAAGGACAAATGAATCTCAAAACATATGTGTGACAAATATATATACACCAAATATAAGTGGATATTAAGTGTAAAACAATAAAAGGTCATTCACACATATTCAATGGATGACATATTCAATGACTACAAGTTGAACCCAAAGAAATCGAAATTGGGTTAAAAAGTTCCCTTGACAGCCTAACGGCATCACATCAAAATGAGTTGATGAGAGATAAAAAGTGTATCTCATCACTTGGACATAAATCTTACATCAATAAGGAGGTATGAGAACATATCCCAACATAAAAATATGTAAATTAAAAGACCCAATAAAATAAGTCTTTTAAAAAAGAGGAGGGTGAAAGGTTCCCTTACCGACATGGGTATCTTTCAAAACATACACCCCATGAAAGAAAGACAATAGGTCATTGATGTAATTACTCATAAACGAAATTATATTACAAAAAGAGTAGAATAATGGGCAGTACATACACCACTCAATGGAATTTGTGTCAAATGTAGCATAAATATCACGGGAATAAAAGTGAGATGAAAAATCCCTTACGAAAACTCGGCAGCCTAACGGTGCCACATAAAACATCTGAATATGGATTGATGAGATCAAATAGGGTATCTCATCACATTAAAATAAAATTTACAGCAAGAGGAATATAAAATAACATCCCCCAACATTACAAATAGGAGCTTAAAAGAAGTGACATAAAGGAGAGTACTTAAAAAGAAGAGAGAGGTTAGATCTCTTACGAAAGTTTGGCAGCCTAACGGCGCCACTCAAAACTTCCAAAATGGATTGATGAGAGAGAATAGGGTCTCTCATCACATGAAAATAAAAATTACAGTAAGTGTAATATAAATGATCATCCCAATAACAAGAAATATGAGCTTTAAAAGGAATGACATAAAAGTGTGTACTTAAAAAGAAAGAGAGGAGTAGGATCCCTTACCTCGGGTCCGACTTGACTCGATCGTTCTTTAATCTCCTGAATAATAAACTTGAGTTAATTTATAATTCCTTAAGAACCTTTTTCAAGTTCATTATTAATTTTATACCACTTATTGCCATGTCATAAACATTATGTAATCATTTAAGTTAATAATATTTGTTTTGCCGATATTTGGTTCTTAAGTCGAAAGTGGACTTCTTACAATTACATGTTGTTCGTGTGGCCAAATGTTTATTATATCCAGAATTGTATTCATTATGTAGATATCATATATGTCATATATATCCAGTACATGCATGCATTTATAACATTACATAATCATTTAGAGGTAAGAAATGAAATGCACCGTTCATGGAGACGGTAAGCCGTACGTACGCATGAACGCTACTTTCATTTCTATTTTGTATTTTATAGAATGGAATAATAATGATATAAAGGTATATTATAATTCCATTATAATATCATATATAATATCATATTTCCATCCTTTATACATCCCACATATGGTATTTAACGAATCAAATCACTTTGAGGGGGCGGTAGTCCGCACTAACTTAAATGAAGATATCGCGTATACCCATAATGGAAGCCATAAAGGTAAGACAAAAATGAAAAATACAGAAGCATAAATAAAACATAACCATATTATATATCATATATATAAATAGTGACATCATAATGGCCACCTTTTAAGGTGTTAAATGAGTATTGAACAATCATCGTTTCGGGAGGCAGAATTTCACCATCCACGGAAACCGTATGTTCTTTAACCATTTGATGTAGTTTTGTGAGAGTGTAGCTCGAATAAATCTTATAAAAACATCCTCGTATATTGAAGATACTGGTGTTGTTACAAAAGAAGTAAATAAAAAGAGTTTAGGGGGTTGGAGAAGCAAAATAAAACAAATGAACATGAGAGAGTGAATTACCATTAAAAGTGTAACTCCGTTTGATTTGAGCCTAAAGGCTTCCTTTGAAAGGCTTCTTCCCAAAGGGAATCCTCTAGGATGAGGAGAGGGATGTGGAGAGAGTAAATGGTCAGGGGTTGGCCGAGCCAAAGGCTTGAGGAGTGTGTTAAATGAGGTAGAGGTGGGGGCCTTTTATAAGAGGAGAGTAGGGGCACTTTTGGAAAGTAAAGAAATATTACTTTATTTGAAAATGTGTTTCGGTTTCAAAAGGTCCCACATTGATATAGTTCGTGGATAAGGTGATAAGGCTTAGAAATACACTCATCCAATAAGTTTTGGACATGTGTAGTTCATAGATTTTACATTATCTTTCTATTTTATTTAAATCGTCAAATAATGATGTCATCGCTGCATCATTATTATGTCATAAATAATTTAATTTATGTAATGTCTAAAAATTATAAAAAAATACTATGATGTAGGAAATATTTTTAGCGTTCCAATTAATATTTATAATCAAAAATATGACTTGTATAACCCCACTTAAAATTTTTTTTAGTAAACCATTTCTTGTTTGTGTCATTTTTAATTTTACATTAAATAAAATGTTATTTATGTCATTTCCCAACCAAAGTGGATCCATGGGGGCCCCAAGTTGACCCATGGCTTTTCTTGGTCGGCCATGATACAAAAAATAGGTGTAGGACAAGTTTCATGTTGTTTTCACATTCTTATAATATCATTTTTACCTTAAACTACACTAATTACCTCTAATCGCGATTAAAAACTTAATAAGTTACTATTCACCAAAAAATTATTTTAATCTCATTGAACCACATTTTACTTCTTAATGACAACCATTTATGTCAAATTTTTGAAAATCAAAACACAATGATGGCAAAATTTCATTTAAACGGAAAATCAGTTTTTATAAGTACCACTTAGTGGTTTCACTATTCATCAAAAATTGAAGTTTTTCAGAAAAATCCCAAAAATTCACCCTAAGCTATATTTGATATTCTGAATTCAAAAATGAAGTCCATTTTACAAAATTCAAAACATATAAGTCACATTAATTAATTTATTAATTAATTCCCGCTGTCATGTCAAATAGCGTGTTTTATGAAACAATAAGTATCAAAAGATTGACACTAGTTTAAGTCTGATTTCAAAGTGAAATTGATTCCAACGAACACTATTGGATTTAATGGTAAAAATATTTTCTAATTTCACTTTAAAACCAATTCAAAATAAAATCTAATCATATAAATAAATTAGATTAAAAAGTGGTTTTGAATTAAAATACAACATTTTACACTATTCATTAAAAAAATGAACTTTATCGGAAAGATACCAAAAATTTACACAAAGTAAATTTTGATGTCCCGATTCTTAATAAGAGTTTTATTTGGTCCAAAATAATGTATAAGAATGATCAAAACTATATTTAATGACGGTTCGCCATCAAAAGGTGATAAGTGAACCTTTAGTGAAAACTAGGGCATATACGCCTAAAATTGAATTCTTTCCGTATTTTAAGCCATTATCTTTTATTGGATAAATGTAAAAACATTTAAAAACATATATAATCATATTTTAGTTATTTCTATCCATTCCCGCCATTACAACGGCTACATGTTAACTACCATTTAAAATAATATTATTTTATTATTAGAGTGCAACGTAAGATTCCCAAGAAACTCGTTGTTGCGTATTGGGTACGCCATCGAACATAGCGTCCCCTTTAAAGTTATTTAAATATTTTATTCACAAATATGAATAAATATGAAATGTCATATTCTTTATTTACCTGGGGTGTTACATAAATCATGCTAGATCTTTGATTAAACATAAATTAATATTGAATAAATTAATACCCAAATACAAAAAGGTTTCCACAATTTTTTATTGAGAACGAACCATGCACTGGATCTCCGATCACCCCTCCATTATAACTACATACATATGTGGATGATGCGGCACAATCTTACCAACAAAAACAAATAGAACACCCAATAGAAACATTAGATATCCACCTAAGTCACATGGAATGATTAAAATGAGTAAAAAAAGATTGAAACAGAAGGTCAATGTTATAACATACCATGGCACAAAGATGGATTGAAGGAGGGATACTGGGGATTGTTCCGTGATAAAGGAATCCACAAAACACACAGAAGGTCAATTTAGGTGGAACTAAGCCCTTACATTAGATACATCTGAAAACATTATTATCCCTGAGAATGAATAGCCTACTAATAGAGGAAATAGAAGGAGTTCATCTGAACAAACACCCCATAAGATACATTTAATTTCTCTCGTAACCATAGGAGATCGATCACATCATCAAGGGAACAATGTAAAACCATGAAACAACAAAAACTATATCCCAAAAACTCCCCCAAGGGAGATACCTCTCAAAAGTGTGTAATACCAAACAATAAAAAATAGGAATCTTTATTAAAAACTACAAAGGGTATACTACAAGAAACAAATCTTTGTCACAAGAGAAGAGGTAAATATCAAACTACTCGGGGTATTATGCATATATTTTGGACTAATGTTTACTGGTACTCTCCAATAATCCACCTTAACACCAAAAGAAACCTATCAATGTTATCAAATCACCATAAAATTGGTTCTCCATGTGCTATATGTAAATACATGTAGCTCCACGAATGGAACATCATCTCTAACATCAATCACTCCCCAATCGATGACGTGAGAGTCTTCATGATGATAATGATAGAGATATTACACATGACAAGAATACTATATATTGATCATAATATAAGGATTTTCTACCTGATATGACATGTCCCCAATATCAAAAAACACCTAAAAAGTCAAATCATAATATCTAGAAAGCATACTCCAATTACTAAACCATCATCTCCCAAGACATAGAGTCTCAATCATGAACACATGATTCCCGACATCGAACATCAATTTTCTCGTCCTATGATCAACGTTGGATTTATGATGGTATTTCTCTACATTAATCTTCTTAGTAATCACTCTACCCATAACTAGTGTGTTCTCTTCCACTTCCATCCTAAGAATTACTATCTCTCCCACTCCATTGTAACATAATAGAGGACAAAATTTACAGACATAAAAGGATTATAACATTTCCAAATAGGTGGTTGGTTGAAAACTACAATCGTAAGTGAACTCTATCACGGTATGTTCCTTCATCCACTAACCTGCAAAATCTATGACACAGGAGGGCAGTATGTAATCATGATTCTGGGTGGTCTTCTATGTTCACATGTCCATAAATGGATGAAAAGAAGTGTCATGTCGTAGTTGAGAACCAAAACAAGGTATCAAACCTCTCAACATAGTACATGTAAAAATAAGATTTCGATTGGAAATGATTATCCTCGTGTCCTTGTAGTGTCTCACCACCTCCACCATATACTTAATTGACAAAACATCAAATGAGATCGACTCAGTGATCCCTAAAAAGATGGATTATTTTAAAAATTGATCATATACAACACATATAAAGTCAGAGAACCCCTGAGCATGAGTTAAAATGTTAACAAGTTCCACTGATATGTCATTACACTTCTACGGAGAAGCATCTAATTGCTGGAAAAAACCACAGATAACATGGATCTCTACCTTACCCATATTTTAGTTCAATAATCGAGGCACAAACTCTGTAAGAACACACTTCAACCCAGGCCACCAAATCACACCCTCAATGTTCAGTGCATCTTTTTGATGCCATGATGTACCACTAATGGTAAAATATGGATGTCTCTAAGAACCATCTCACACATAGAAAATAAGAAAAATACTTCATTGAAAGAATAATCAGTGATTTTCATCCATAAACCAACTATATGGGGCCTCACCACAAACAACTCGGTCTCTCCCAACATCCACCATAAGATCCCCCAATGGATACTCCTCCACCATCTACACCAGGGATGAATAAACCAACAACTAAAAAACACATCATCTTCCCCCCCAACATCTCTCATATCTAGATCCAATTCTGAATGTTCTTCCTTTACTTTATAAGAATCACTATATTAAATAACTAAATCAGTACGTGATGTCCGACTCAACACATCAGACAAAATATTCCATTTTCTTGGTGTATAATAAATTTCATTGTTATAATATTTTATAATCTCCATCCACTGAGTCAGGTGAAATTTCATTTAACATTGGGAGAAAACACAGATCATGTGGTTATGATTAATGTTGAAAAAAAAATACACTCCAAAAGGTAGTGACTCAACAAACATAGGGAAAACACTATCACCACCAACATGATATTGTGAGTGGCATAAATACAGTCACAGGTATTTAAATTAATGGAACCATAAGAAATGAATTATCTATGATACATCTGAACATATCCCAAAAAATGACTTGAAGCATAAAAACCCTTGAACGAAACAAATTTGATTTGAAGTCAAAAAACTAGAGCACTAACAAACATCAATTTTGGATACTAAAAATCTTCTAGAAATAGATTAGTCCACAAGGGCACCACATCCTTTCTAGTCAATGCTGTCAGACTGTCATGAACCAAGATATTTGAGCTACAATGTTCTAGTAATAGACTAAATGAAAAACCATCGATATTCTTACAGTATCATAGTGGATTACCAAGAAACAACAAATATATCTTTAATAAATCCATAACTACTCAATTCTAAAATACAAAATTCACCATGAAATATATATCATGTGACCAAAAATCACACCATGATTACTTCCCAAATAGTTTTTCATGTTGAATAGATCAAAAAATTAATGGAGATTCTCTACAAGATCCTCCTTGGACATGGATTACATAAAGATTTCATTGATGAAAACCACCATGAAATTTTCCATGAACAAATAGAATAGAACATTAACTAGGAACATGATCATTTCAAGAGAATTCATCACACTAAATTAAATCTAACGAAACTCGTAATTCCCTTGACAACAATTTACAGAAGTATTCGAGATATCCACATCCATCACATGCATATAATGATATCCTAAACAAAAATATATCTTCTAAAAAAAATTACATTGACCAGTTGATCAAATAAATCATCCATCCATGGATAAGGATATTCGTTAATTAGTAACACTTGGTTCAAGAGATGATAATCGATACACAACCACAAACTAAATAAGCATTATTTATGAAAAAACAACTTCACCCCAATGTGACAAGATTTTATCAACAAAACAATACTTGAAGAGACCAATGAGCTATATTTGAATCTCTCACAACTCAAAAGGCACCATTCAATATAGTGACATCGAGATAGGAGACATGGCATACTATAGCTTGATCCAGAACTCGATTTCTCCTCAAGGGGGTAATGCTACCTCCTCCTATAGAAATACATCAGGGTACTCTGCAATGATGCTAGGAAATGCTAACTACTAAACCTATAATAAATTCATGATCAACAATACCATCAACAATGACAAGTGAATAACATACCTCTGACCCATCTGATGGTTTTTCTCACCAAAAAAACTATTGGATACACATCATCATCAAATAACACAACCTGTATTCTAAAGTAATCCATGATTGCATGTAACAAATATTACCCATCCATGCCTCGGATAATTTAATTCTATTGTATTTGTATACATAGTATATCATACAAAGAGTGGTGCTTCCGTATCAGTAGATCAATGTCTCAACATACATAAAATATAAATGAACGACCTCCAACTAGTGTATTCAACTCCAAGGGAATTGGAATCCTCTCTACATGAAGTATCATGCATTGAAAAGTTGAGTTTATATGAAATATTGTGTCACGCATGTGTCAAAAATTCCATGCACCCATGTATAAATGAAACAAAGGGTACCTCAAATGATGTTGAATCTCCTAGTGCTGGAAACGCTAAAGCATAATGCTGATTACACCCTACTCAATGACCTCCCAACACCTATGGATGATAACCACCATGGCCACACTCATATCTATAAAGAGGGTGTTAATCCTAAGGCTACCCTATTTTTCACATATAATCTCTACAGATACCAAACGAGTGAAACCTGCAACTGATTACTCTATAAGATATGTAGTAATATAGGAACATGACGTGGTCCAACTAGTGCTCACCGACTACCCAAAAAGGTTAGGCCCTCTCACCACTAATGACCTCTATCTCTAAAATAATAACATGTGTATGGTCTCTTAGAATATGCGTAAGAGAATTTTACCCCAGGGAAATGTGACATTAAGGGTTGGGAACTATCCCCAGCAACTCATATGCTTTTCTTCCCAAAAAATTACAAACATTATTCCACAACTAGTCTTTATGAGTAATCAAGATGACTCCCCTCTTTTGAAGATACAGTTTTGGGTAAATTCTTCTAAAAAACTGCTATATTCCCCAACACCTTGAGGCATGTCGTCAGCATAAATGTGGTGACATAATGCTAGAACTATGAATTCAAATCCTCTTTGAAATTCCTCACCATGGCCTCTTCATGTGGAAAATGGTTCATCATAAATTGTATAATGTTAAGGAAATGGATTATGAACTCTCCCACATTGTTGTTCCTTTATAAAAGGGTAACTAGGACTTTGTGAATGGTCTCCTTTTCTATTGAAGAATAAAACTATAAAAACACTATATTTATATACATGGACATTACATTGAGTTTTTGGAATACATAATATTTGACACATAAGGACACCAAAATAACATATTAGATCAGTGTGTTGGGAAACTAGGAAACATAAACAAAAATTTAATCCAAAATCTACAAAGTCTCATTTATTTCCCTTCATAACTATAAATCCTTTTTACACAAGTTACATAATAACCTTGTTCATATACTTTCATATCTTGGAGAGAAGAATCATAAAATGAGTGTGATCAAATGATCAGTAAGTATAAAAACGGAAAATATCATACAAAAATCAAGCACAATAATGTAAAAACAGTAACATAAATTTTTGAAATAATAAATATACAATGAATAGAAAAATTATGATTAGTGAAATAAATCATCGACGTTCATAAGGAATAAATCATTAAGGGACAAGAGACATGAGATAATAACATTGGAGTAAAACATAGAATTATAGAAAACACATAAGAATATAAAATCATTTCCATAATATGAAAATGCTCATTTAAAACACTATCATAGTGGACATTTTCCATTACTGAATTGCTTTAACTTATCATTCCCGGCCAATATTACTAAACTGAATTTTCATATCTTTCCAACCCTATATTAGTAAACATGATATATGTGTTTTTTCAATCATGTCAATCTAATGAGATATATATCCTTACCCTACTATTTTGATGGAGAAATAAGTCCCACCCATCTCATATTGAAATAATTTTTATGTTTTTCACAAAATCATTAATCATTAATCATATCATAATTTAATGCATAAAATAGGTTTCTTAAACATCATTCTATCAAAATCCATATAATAATGCGATTTAATAAATATAATTGCATCACAAAATAATAATAAAAATATTAATTATCATGGTAGAAACATTACACTATGTAAATAATGTCTTCATAAATAAAAAATAATTTTGATAAAACAATTGAAATTAACTCTAGAGAAAAATAATATTTCTTCTTAAAAACACCTCTCTCAAAATGCCACACAATTTTAAATGAAATGTTTTTATTTGATGATATACATTAAATATTGTAATTTAATATTAATAGAGATATGTATTTATGAAAGAGAATAAATTATTTCATTCGATATAAGTTAAATGAAAAAAAATTTCTCCTACTTTTTTTGGAAATTCAAAAATGTACCTCGAAACATAAGTTAAAAAAGATTCATTTCCAACCATTTCATAAAAATTCCCCAATATTAAAAATTTTATATAAACCCAAGATGAAATATATGAATAATATATTATAATACATATGTATAAAAAATAAATATCGATGATAAATATACCCCCAATAAATTCTTACTTATAAATAAACTCAAATAAAAATGAGATTACGAAAATATCCATAACCATATGTCAGATATCATTTGTATGTATCTAAACCTAATTAATAATTATTTAAATACTCTTATTGAATTAGTTAATAATCATTCTCAATTTTATGATATCATATATGATCATATCATCACTAATTTTTTAGTTACATTATTACTCATCAATCATGTTTTGACTTCTTTATTTTTTTAATAATGTTTTTTCGGATATGTTCTTGTTCCTCTTCTAAGGATACTTTAATATCATTTTAAAAATTATATTATCATAATATTTACCATATTTATACATTATGTATATTTATTTTATTACATTTTAATTGATATCATCTAAAATAAATCACATCACTTCGTGGAGACGGTAGGTTGTACGTATGCACAGGCGACGATATCATTCTGATAATTGTGAAATAGTATAGAAGTGGACGGTATACATGTTTTTGAAGAATGCATATCATGTTATAATATTAATATATAGATATTATTTCAATCATTTTATTTATCCATGTATGGTTTTGGTGATGAACATATTACACCACATTATAGAGACAGTAAATCGTACATACTCAAGTGTGGTGATTTCATTTTTTATAGGATGGATAGAATGTGGAATATGTATACAGGATTATAATAAAATCTCAGTATATATGATATAATTTTTTTTACTTTTTAAGGGAAATTAATTCTTATTAGGATGTAGAAAATGAAATAATTGTAAAGAATCAGTACACGAGATTACCTATTCATTTATGTACTCCCTACAAATATCCTCTAAATGGCACTAGAATTAGTTTTTTGAGAAGGGAAAACCCTCTAAAATATTACTAGAAACATGATAAGGTAAATGTATAATGGTACGAGTGTGATGGCTCAAAATAATTTGAATAAATAATTGTGTGTGGTTCCATTTTATAATTGAGGTGAGGGGAACCTCTAGAGTCTCCAAAAAATTAAATTTATAATAAAATCAAACCAAACCAAAAAAATACCAAAATGACATAGTTTTTGAAAATTATATATGATAAGGATGTCATATAATCAAAAAATAAATTTTTTTATATGTTTTTTTGTCAATTTAATTATTATCAATTTAATTATCACTTAGTTATTCCATTAAATTTCTAATTAGGGAAAAATATATTTGAATATTAAAATTTCATAATTTTCAGTTATTTGATATCAATTTGATCATAAATGAATGATTTAGAACATTTTACACCATATTATATTTATTATATATTTTTTAAAATGTATTTTGTTGTTTAGAAAATTTAATAATACATTATTTAAAAAAACAATAGTGTTTATTTTTAAAATACTAAATTATTTTTTGTTAAAGATATGAATATATTATTTTATCCTTAAAAAATACATTTTTAAATCCCTATACGGTCAATCAAATATAGAAAATTAATTGGAAGTATTAATGAGCTCATATTATATTTATTAAATTATTTTAATCAAATTTATTTTGTATTTCCCTTAATTGAATAATTAAAACATCAATTTTGTGTAATTATTTAATAAACCTATTATTTGAAGAAAAATTAAAAATAAATTATTTTTTAAGATAAATCTTTTATATTTTTGAAAAAAAAAATTTGTTATATCTATTGACACTTTATTCCATTACTAAGTATAAAAATTGACAAAAGGACAGGAATTAGAAAAAAGAGGACAAAACACTTGATGAAAATCAAGATTTGCAAAGGAATGAAAATTATATAACCCCAATAAAGTCTAGGATCCATCAGTGCACAAGGTACCTACACGCCCCACCAAAAATTAGACCAAGGATATTTATTTTCCTATAAATAGACTCGTATGGCCTTCATTTGTACAGGAAACACTCCTTGAAGTCTAATTGATGCTCCTCTTTCTATAGTGCTTCAAAAAAGTCATCAGAAACATTCATTGTTGTTCTTTAACATTTATTGGAGGAATTGAATGAGGATCATAAGACATATGTACTTTTAGTTTTTGAAATCCATAACAATTGTGCACTTAAATTTCCCAACCACCCTAAATCATAAACACTTGTACACCACCAATTCCTCTCAAATGAACACGAGTTCCCCCATTCTGGAACTACCAGTGATTACAATTGATGTCTTGAGGCTAGTATCACCCATATATTAAAATTGTGGTATTTCATCACTTAGGATGACCACAGGTCTCCAAAACATACTTGTGTGCCCATACCTACACAACAGATATTTACTTGGGCTCCCTTCTTTGATTCAGTTAATCCAATCAGTCTACAATTCCTTTAATCATGAATTCTTCATAACAATTAATGTCATGGATATTCTTTCATTGGATCCCATTTCTGAAGGGGATTGTGTTGAAACCTCCATCGAAACCACATGGCATATCAAACCATTGGGAAACAAACATATGTGGGTCTCTTATCTGTGTTTTTTTATCCGTAGTCAGAGGGTTCCCCCATTTGTTTTGCAATGGGGGTAAGATTAAATAAGTGTCTATGGGTTTGTATTTATGTAGTTACAAGGACCATTATATCATGAATAGTTTTGGGATGTTATCATTTTGGAGTAATAGGGTTTGGGATCTATCCTTTGGTACTCATCACTAAAACCCAAAACCTCGGGTCTCTGGTAGGGAGTGTACAATTCAAACCTAATTTTCATTTTGATCAAATGATGTGTCTCTATCCCCTACAAGGCATAATGTCAGGGATTCCATCCATGAGTAAGCCCCTGGATTTTTAATAAGGGTGTTGTATTATTTCTCATATCTAATTCATTCACCTTCTATCCTTCCTTACATTGGTCCCAAATATAATTTAAATAGAACATTTTGAAGGCTCTTTCCCTAGCCCTCTTCCCCTGTTGCCACAGCCTCCACCAACTCTACAATCATAGGCTCATCCTCTTCCAGCAGTGTAAGAGGAAAAGTGTGGGAGCCTTTTTTGAATAATTAACATCATATTGTTTCTCATGCCGAGCATGACTCACATGGGCGTAGATATAGTCATGATCATAACACTTTCACAAACATCCAACCTTAATGAACTAATAGAAATATGATTCTGACCATAATTGGGATATGTTGCAAGACATCCTATGGCTTGACCTTTATATCTTTTCATCCATAAATGGTAATCCTATTTAAGATTATTCCCCCAATCAAACTACCAAATCATGAAGGCATCATTTTCTAGATGTATGACCAAAATCATTTCCCTCAAAAGTGTAAACTCCCCTACAGGACCCATAGAATTATGTGGTCTTTGATTCCCATCCAAATGGGATACGTTATAATCCTCTTCATGGATCAAACTAAACTCTTTAATTCAACCCAGTTCTTCCAGGTCCATATTCCCAACATGGAAACCCATATTCATTCCATGTTCCTTGGATTTAATTGGCATAATTCCTACAACAAAAAATGACTACGAATCTTCTTCTTAGATGTCCTTAACACGTGAAATTAAACTATACATATTGGTCCTTATCACAAGACCATAAAAGGTATGATGTGTCCCATTAAGCGGCCCCAAAATATACGGGTTCTGATTGCTTTGACAATGATATGTAGGTAGCACGTTTTGGGGTATCATCCCAATATCAAAACAATCCTTCATCTCTTTGGACTACAATTAATTCCAAAGTTCTCCATTAAGAGACTTAAATTACAGTATTATCATAATTATGGTTAAAATAATCTCTAAATAGTATATGAGAGGAAAACATTTATGGAGAACCTCGAATGCATATGGATGTGTCCATTAATGAAAAAAACTCAAATACATATATATGATTATATATTCCACACATGCTAATAATTTATTGAAATACCAATTGAAACCAACGTTATACCAAGTGAATTAAGAATTATTAATGAAAATATCTCAAAACTATAAGAGTGTTCTGGAGTAGGAAATAATTTCCCCTAAAAGGGTTTGATGAGTCCGACTTCATATCCTCTAGACCAATAAAAGTCCTTATAAATCATATGTTCAAAACATAATGAATCCCTATGTTTGGAATGAAGGTCCCTTTTGATAAATAACCGCGGAATGTATCCAGTTCCATAAATAAATCAAATTGAAACCACCCATAATTAGTTATTCCTAACCAAAACACACGATCTGAGGGATGTGAAACAAAAATGGTGAACCCAACTTCAATCCTTAACAATGTTAATATTGTTACCCATTCATCATGCCCCTACCAATTGATATAGGAAGGATAGAATATGGAAACAATCATGCATGAATCTATTTAAAAGTTGTTTCTTTAATGGAGTTCATTATTTTTATAAATGATTCTCATAACTCCCTTCAATATAAATAATTTTCCTTCATGTTTTCACCCGTGAATTCAATGGTCACAACTCATTCTGGATCCTCATCCACTAGAAGAGCATCATCACCATATCAACATCTTGAATGATGGGTCTCCAATATACTATTAAGGGAATACCATCAACATGGTACTATCCAAATTTTTATGGTAGCTCAACATGATCTCCATTTTAACAACAGCCCTTGAATGTCTGGTATGGGATGACTGGTTGTCAAGAAGCTGATCGTTCCAACAACCATCTTCAACCATTTTGGATCCTTATCACCAAAAATCAACAACCAATCCCTCCAATACTATATATAGTTGGATCAAGAGGTCACTCATAGCCAACAATCAAAGATACAAGGGTCCTTCAAGGTGCTCCGACATAAAATCCATGTCAGCAGAATAGTGCGGTAGTGAACCCCCAAAATGGTGGGGGGTTTTCCATTGGTTTTTAGACCCAAGCCGTATAGATCCTGGTGTAAATGAAAAAACTATGAAGATATAATTCTCCCCATATAGAATAGGTTCTTCACTTTTCCCCCTCTGGGGAAGTCCCTCAACCTAAATTGATGGCACCCAACCAACGAGCACATACACATGTCTTTCCAAATTCTGCTGCCTAGTAGACTCATCTGGCAGTGACCCACTAATTTCACTAGTTAAATCTGGTGCAGTTTCTTTAATAGGAATATACAGCTATTTAAAAACTACAGTCCAATTATCACGCTTTTCTAACAGCATTCAAGGAATCCCACCAATCATGTATGGTGGAAATCGGTAAGTGGAAACTTACACTTTCTTACACACACCAATTTTTCTAGTAGTCTCTTCTGTCATCATTGAAATGAGTCCATCAAATATTTTTGGAAGAAAACAACTGGAATGAACATACTCCTACCAACAGCCATCAATCCTACCAAAAAACTCATTTGGAAGCAACTTGAGAGGTCAGTGAAAAATATCCGATGACAAATCTTCGGAAGAAACAATTTTATGCCCCCATTAATGAGTATTGTCAGTATCCACATACAGTAAAAGGATGGAAAGAGAAGGCAGATACACCTACTATAGATACAAAATCATCATATATTCTCGTTCTGGATGCTGGTGTCACCTGAAATATTTTAGAAATAGTGATAGGGAAGGCATAAATTTTGGAACATATTCTGGAATCCATTCTGATTACCGTGATAAAAACATCATCAGTACCATGGTAACAGACAGATAATTCTATCTCCATACATGGAATGATTCATTAGCATGCCATCCTAGAGACGATTCACTCCAATGTTCTATTCCAAGAGAGTTATGAGGAATAGTAACCCTTGTTATACTGAAAATCCTATTGGGAACATAAAATCATTCCAATTGGACATAATCATGCCATTTTTATTACCACTCCAAGGAAGGAAGATTAACATTCCCATGATATCCACTACTCCCATCAAGTTGGTCTAACTACGTGTCAAATGGAATATATGATGATGTCTAGCCAAATAAAAATGGGAAATCAAGATCCCATCTATGATCTGAATCCACATAATGCTGGTGATCATGAGGCCCTCAGACATTTATCTATTGAAGCTAATGATCCTACTCTACCATTACCAAATTAGGGTAGAATTCACAGTAATTCTGATGTTCCCCATCGGATGCTTCAATATGATGTATTTCATCACGAAAATTCAAACAATGTAGAGAGCCAATCTCTAGATGAGAGACACAAAAACTACCATGTGTGGCCATAAGACCAAGGAGAAGAAGGATTTATCCCTTTATGTAATCCAAAATTGTTGTCCTCCCCGTGATGGAATTAGATTCTAATGTTCAATCCTAATTAGTGTTTCACATTGTCATGATATTTATCTAATTGAAAATATAGTTATGATAAATCCCTATTATCTTTTTTCACTTTCCAACAAAAGGTCATTCATTTCTGATACATCTTCACTAATAGGCGAAATAATTTCTCAACCAGAAGTAATCCTACCGGAACGGTCATTCTCTGGACCTCCTATGGGTCATTTATCTTCTAATATAGTTGGGGAAAAACTAGTAGACTCCATTTTTTGTAAGAAAACAATAGAGACGAATCCTCATTGGTTGGACCATGTAGAGACAACATTATAAAAATATGGTTAATATATGATGAATATGAGAAAAAAATTCTAATGGAGAAATTATATTCATGTTTTGGACTTTGTCATATTCTCAATACAACATTACATAGTTGATGGTAAAAGACTTCTTTCATGACATTCCCCTCCAAATTTAGAAAACTCACCATCATCTGAAATCCAAAGTATGACTATATGATGAATATCAATGTCATGAAATGGTAATAGAAGGGTTGTAATGGGAAATTGACATCACATCTCTCCTAGTTCCCCAACATCCAAATGTTGAAAAAAAATAAGGGATCCATTCAGTGTGCATGCCTACATGTACTAAAGAGACTACTCTATTTAATCCCTCATACCCCATATGTTGTTCATATCAAATGATGAGATGCACACATAGAATTGGATTTCACTATTCTCCAAAATCATCAAATCCCACCAAAAGTGGTATCATGCATTTTTTTAGAGGATGCCAACCATCCGATTGTTCAAATGTTTGAAATATAACAACGGCCTTCAAAAATAGTATATTTTAGTGGTTGTTAGATAATGAGTCTATCCAATTTCTAGTACAAAATTCGCAAATTCAGAAGAGTAATTACATGAATCTTGGATATTGTAGTTGAAGAACCACACCATCCAGCAATGTTGGGGGTTTGATTAATTAAACAATTGAATTTAGTAAACAATGTTCGAAGGGTTGAAGAAAAAGAACATGAACATCCCCAGCATATTGGGATTGGTACTTTTTCACTTCGATAATCCCCTCCTCAGTGAAAGTCATTTTCACCCAATTAGGGATGAATCCAGAAAGTGAACACGCAAAAGAATTATCAATGAATTACCTATAGATTAATGTTCACAATATAGTTCTTGGGTATTCAACATATAAGATAAGATAGTATCATGGAAGATTCATAATGAGATGATCATACAACAATACTGAAAAAATACACCAATCCATAATGCATTAGTGACTATCATTAACACCATTATAGATGAGACTCTAGATAATTAGTCTACTTCAGGGGAGTCAGAAGATAATGTTTTTATCCATAACTAGGTAGAATATGATGGAAATTAAGGATGTGTGTTTACCCTAAATCATAGGATCACACATAA
This sequence comes from Viscum album, assembly GCA_963277665.1. Classification (NCBI taxonomy): domain Eukaryota; kingdom Viridiplantae; phylum Streptophyta; class Magnoliopsida; order Santalales; family Viscaceae; genus Viscum; species Viscum album. The sequence goes on along the minus strand of OY728131.1, from coordinate 1,609,218,732 downwards.
TGGGGATTTTCCATCATGTAACCAACTCCCAGCTGTTAAAAAGGCTTCTAATAAGGGGAAAGATAAATTTCAGATGAAATATCAATTTTCCATCAGATAATGTCAATTTATTTCGCATGATGAACAATTTTCTCAGTAATTAGATAAAATGAAGGAGTTAAAAATACTTAATGTATAGTTACTTCAAAGAAATATTTCTCCTAGACATGCTCCCCACAAGATCCTTAGTTTTCACATCATATAGAAACTCCCCATCAATGTTGTTTTTTTTGCAACTATAACTGTGGATAATGAATTCTCTTAATTTGGTAAACATACAATGAAGGATAAAACACATCTTTAATTCTATATCTAAGTGGGTTATCTAAGACAAATAATGCAGCAATACAAATATTGGTTTTTCCAAACGTCGCTCCAGTCCAAGCTCCTATTGTTGTACCTCTACAGGTCCCATCTCATCCAGATATTACCCAAATTCTAATGAAACAATTAAGGTGCTAAAAATTATTTTAGAAGAATTGGATGAATGGTGTGAACAAGTACATCTAGAAATGTAAGATTACACTGAATGGGTGGATTTGATCTGTCCCCCAATTTTTTTTAAATAAATCATTTAAAATCATTAATGGTTACGGAGATCCATAGTAGAACATAACACATTTTGTTTCGCATTGTGGTCCCATGATGGGGTCCCCTAAAAACAAGAAATTTAAAGTCAGAGATGTTTTGTTCCATCATTACAGGTGACAACATTTGCCTTCTATAAAATATTGTAGTGTCGATCAATTACTGGATGGAATGTCCTCCGTCAGAAATTCTTTTTCCAATTCAGATAAACGCTTCCAAATAAATCAATTCTTGATCTTAAATATTGAAAAATTGTATATATTAGATGTTTTTTGGATTTCATTGCTTGATAGAATGGATTAACGTATTTATTAAATCTATCACTCAATCATGATGACTTACTGGCAATTTTTTTTAAAAATCACTGTGATGCGATACACACACCACTAATCCCTATGAAATACACATGATGGTACCCAAAATTTTTTTCAATAGCCCATAAATTGAAGGATTCCATTGTTGATACTAATGTTAAATCAATTGTAATTCAATCATCTTTGGGAAGTAGAATAGGGAATGTAGAGGCAACTGTAGTCACACACCAATCATCTCTGGTACCTTCTTCAGCATAAACTATTTCATCATACCAAAGGAATATACATCCCTATGGTTAGAAACAACGACCGACTCATCAAGAGGAAAAAAATGATCAATGAATGAGTAAATTTAGGGAGTTATTGAACAATGATTATTCTTTTCAGAATGAATAGTTTCTTAGTTACATCATTTCATCATTGAAAAATAATTTATTTCAGTTTCAAAATCCAAACAAACCAATCAAAGATGGAGATGAATATCATCGAAATTATTTCCCATTTCATCAAATGATGGGGCATCCCATTCAGGATTGTTTTTTTTTCAACTACCTCCTTCAAAAAATGGCAATCTTCTAACCAGTGAAACTAGAATGCTCATCAACCCATGTAGCAGGTGTTGTTTCTTTTGATATAGATAAAGTAGGAGAATAGTAGGATGTAAAAAGTAAAAAAATGTGAATATGTATTAGGATTGGATGATAAGGAAAATGATCAATCGAAATAATTCCATTCTACGATCATTGTTAAAACAACCATCTTTGTCTCTTTCCACTTCTGCTACAATGAATCAGTCTTCATCAAAGGATTATACCTTTAAAAGTCCATCCGTAAAAAATGTATGTGACTAGAAAGATAATGAAATGTCAAAGGGTAACAATATCATGTCACGACTAATGTTGTCTTTGACATTGGAATATTTCAGGCCATTTGTCTCCAAAGCATGGGCACTGCCCTACCAAATGACATAACTAGAACCTACCAGTCATGCATAATATTTATCAGATGAAGAATTGGTATTTGGTTTCGTTAACGGTACCTACTTAACATATCCCGATGCAAATGAAAATTCTTGTTCTGATTAGCCTAAATTCCATATACAGAACTGAGGAACTATAGGATGATTCCAAGGAAGATGATATAGGGGATGACATGGATATAGTACAAACCAGTATTTTAACTCTACCTATACTCAAACCATATATGCAGCAGAAACTCATGGGAGATCCTTTTAGTGGTCTCAACATAATCAGGAGAATTCTCCCAAACCATATAAGATCATCCATGAGAAGACTAAATTCAAAGAACAATTATAGGTTACACCATTATTCTCTCTACAAGTAGATAAACTAGTCATCCTAACCTACCAAAAGCATTATTCTTTCTAGATTCAGCCCTACCACATGGTACTTTTACTTTAGAATCATCAACTTATAAAGCACCGGAAAAATAACATATCAATGATATAAAATGCATATGTCTAGACAAAAAGTATGATTTTTTAAAACAGTTATCCCATGTATAAGCCATGTTGTCAATTGTAAGCCTTGAATCTGTCAGAATATCATTGTAAATCACTTCTTGAGGCTTTTTCAAGTCCTCATGAGTTTGAAACTGAAGAGGGTTATATTGAGGTTTACTATATAGAGAATGATAATTCATAATATCATGTGGTAATATATTTTAAGAATGAAGAAGAGTATAATTATATAAATTATCACATTAGGCCCTTGAATATTTTTTGGTACGGTTAGGTATATAGGAATCCAGTGAGCCTTCATTGATAATAGAAAAAAAGTCATCCTCAATCCATTTCATACATTTTTTCGATTTGGTATCACTGAATATGACTAAAATACTTCCACATTAATGTTGTAAGATTATGAAAAAAAATGAACCAGAACCACTAAGGAAAATTACACACTGAACTTTGTTTGGAGATCTTGTAACTAACTCAGATTTCATTGATGTCCTTCAAGACACAACCATCAACATTCTTCATGGATGGAAATGGCTACATCAACATGTTGACAGTCCTTTTTCATATCACCAATGTATCAGTTATTTTTTATATGGTCAAATTGGGACAATTTATGGTGATAAGGATCCATTAAAAATACATGAATCATACTATATTGAAGCATAATTAAATCCCACAAAGGGAACGAGGTGTGTGGAGATGGATGAAACAAGTATCACTGTTTAGAATGAGTTATAAAAGATACATCCTAGTCCATTCAAACAATAAAGTATAGAATATTTGTTTCCTATAAATCAGATTGAAAGGATAGACAAAAATCTAACAACTCATCCAGTAACTTCCAAACATATTATTACAGTAATCAAGCCAGCTATGGTGATAAAAAATGTTGATTTACCATAAAATAGTGAAAGCATAAATGGAGATGTCTTCATTTCATCCACTACTCTTAATCAATTATTTTTTCCCTAATCTGAAAATAAATAAGTCTTTACAATACCAGATGAAGACATGGATGTTGATTCCCATCAAATCATTGCATTTTCAATGCATTAGAATACCCTTTATCATCAGTAGGGTCTGAAATGGTTGACTCTTCGTCAAAATTATTAAATACTAAATGATATTCTAGCTTTGAATGGTTTTCTTCATCACATACATTGAAAGATGAAATATAAGAAGTGAAAAAATATGAGGAAGACGAATATCTCATGTATTATCTTACAAAATTTTAGGATGGCGTCTCCACCACTGTGGATGAGCTCAAACAAATAAATCTGGGTACAAAAACAGATTCATGTCACACTCTAATTAGTGAGAACATGACTTCAGAAGAGGAAGAGATATATAATTCATTTCTAAAGAAATGTAAATAAATATTTCATTTGAACTATACAAAAACACCATTCCTTAATCCCGATGTATCTACTCATCCCTTGGGTTATCCAAAAGAGCATTGAGGATTCATGTAGGTAGCAAGGAGAACACTCCAAAAACATGCCTATGAAATTGAATATGATGTTGAAATGATTATTATGGATAACATTGTTAGGGAGGTGGAAGATCCCAAATTTCTGGCCAATAATGTCCCTTTCATAAAGAAAAATAGTAAAATAAGATTTCACATTGATTTCAGATATCTTCATCGGCATTTCCCCAAAAAATTACTTTTTAGTTCTAATCACGTTGCTTTTATCTGATGAAATAGCTATCTATGAATCTCTATCCTATTTGGATGAATACCTTGGGTAAAAACAAATTCAAATGGTCCTATAGGATGAGGATTCTACAACCTTCATATCCCAGGAAGGATTGTTTTGCTTTCGAGAAATTCTATTTGGCTTAAAGAATTCTAGAGTCACGTATCAATGTGCCATGCACTATATCATAAAAATCATTCTTTGGAATATTTGAAAAATGTTATGTGGATTATTTTAGAAGTTAAATTGAGACAATGTTATGTTCAAATGACTAATTTGGAGATCATATTCATTAAACATTAGAAACATAATTTGTAGATGAATCCCTTGAAATGTGCTTTAGGGGTAACCTCTGAAAAATTCCTTATCTTTTTTACATCATCATGGCATAGAAGATGATCATAAGAAGGAAAAATAAAACCATGGTATGACACATCCTCTAAATTTGAAAGAATTAAGAGGCGTATAATGTCCCTTGGCCTATATTCAGTGCTTTACTGCCAATTTGGCAGGATACTATTTACCCATCACCAAATTAATGAAGAAGGGAGTCACCTAGGAATGGTCCAAATAGATACAAGAGGCATTTGAAACCCTCAATAAATATCTATTGAGTCCACCAGAATTAATGTCACGTATTTAAGGAAACAAACGTATTCTCTATGTGGAGTCTTTAGGGAGATTACTAGATTCCTTCCATGAACAATAAAATGTGTCTGGGAATGAGAATAGTCTTTAGTATCATTGTTGAAACTTTTTTGACAAAAAAACTCGATATCCAAGTATTGTGAAGTGCTACCAGTCACTAATCTTTGCAGTTCATAAATTGAGGCACTACTTGCTACATCAAAAGGTCCAATTGATATCTCGCAATAACCCACTTAAAATTATCCATAGTCTTTCTAGGCATTCATGATGTTTGGAACAATGGAAATTAATTTTTCAATAGTTCAATATCTAGTTCGTTCCCTAGAAAGCAATAAAAGGCCAAGCTTTAGCTGATTTCCTTGCTGAGCATCCATCTGAAGAAGAACCATATTTGAATATAGAACTTCTCGATGAATAAATCTTCTCAATTCAAGGTAATCCCCAAACATGTGAAATGGTCATTGATAATGGACAATTTTAAACTCAAAAAGTTTGGGTTAGGAATTTTTCTTATCTCCACAAAAGGTTGTGTTTCAATATTCCTTCGTGTTATCATAAGGAGGTACCAAAAATGAAGTTGAATATAAATCCTTCATTGTCGGTCTAGATTTGGAATTTTGGGTATATGTGAACAACCTAAATGTGAAAGGTTATTTTTATTTTCTAATCAATTATATCAACATGGATTATGATATCAGAATAGAATATTTTATCCTTTTTTGTGACTACTTCAATGGTTTAATGGATGAATTTACCTCAAATACAACAAGTCTTATGTAATTCAATCAAAAAATACCTAAGATTAAGCATGGGATAATGTATCCACATCCATGGAATATATGAATCAGTATGAGACAATCACTAGTATTTCCCATCGTTGTGTGCTATCATCTTCTGATCGAACTAAAATGGTGAAAATTACTGAAATACTCTATATTTATGAGTTGTATTATCATACCATGAGGTGGATGACACCCATCACGGAATACCTTCAAAATGGAGTACTTCCACAAGATAGAGCTGAAAAATAATTGATCTGATGAAGAGTGGCCAAATACAATCATTATAACAAACCATATCACAAGCAGATTAACCACAAGTGGGGATTTGATGCAATCCTCATCAGGTGTACTAGCAGAGAAAAAACCATAGTTTTTATGAATGAAGTCTGTGCATGATCGTATGGTTCTCACCAGTTTGGGAATAGGTTTTATAATCAATTTCAAAGGCCTGGGTACATATAGTCAACAATTAAATATGATTACACAGATTTCAGTAAAAAAATATAATTCATTCCATGTGCATTCCAACATCATTCCTTAACCCTATAGTTTTTACACATAGTTAAATACTCCTAGACATTTTCAACATGGAGAATTGATGTAGTGGGACCTTATCAACTAGTTATGGATATGTAGTTTAATAATACTCTTAATTATACTATTTTCTTATCCAAATGGGATGGGAAAATACCTCTAAAAGATGTTGGAACCAAAAGAATTGTTCTATTTTTCAAAGCTAATATCATTACTATATTTGGTGTTCCTCAAACTAAATTGATGGAGAAAAGAAGAAATTTCTATTTTGTTAAGGTAATGAATTTATATCAGAAGAATGATATCAAATATGATCGTTCACCTCACTATCATGCAGTGACCAATGGACAGATAGAGGATTTCAACAAAACTCTCTGAAATATAATCTAGAAGATGGTGGATATTTATAAAAAAATCGTGACATCATATAGTTTTTCTTGATTTATGGTAATATCGGACTACTAGCCATACATACACTCAGGAAACTCAATATTAATTTGTGTATGGAACCAATGTATCTTTTCCCAATTGAAATTAAATTTCCCTCACTCCATGTTGTAATTTTTTATCACATAACTAAAGATGAAAAGTCTCAGAAATGATTTTGTAAGGACCCAACCCCAGTTGCACAGAGCCAGTGACTTATTTTATTACATTGGCATACAAACAAGGAATACGAATTCCGAAGGACTGAGTAGTTTAGTATTATTGGAAACAATAAACATACATATGTTCGTCATTATAACTAGAAATGAAAAACAACATACACACTCCATAGACAACTTCCATAACTCCTAGGTTATTTCAGCGTGTCATTCACAATAGAATTATTCTTTCCCTGAGAAAATGAAACATAATATAGTGGTGAGATATAATGCTTAGTAAGAGTATGAAATACAATTAAGGATAATATAAACATTATAAATGGTGAATAATTGAAAACAAATGTCTTTAATAATAAACTTGAACACATTATGGATGAAATATGAGTTGAGTAAATAATTCCATAATAAGACATAATCATGGGTATTATACTCGTCGAATAACACCATGAACTTTAAACTAATAGCTACATAATGAGGGAAGTGCATATGCAGGACTTTCTGAAATATTATTTCATGGCCTCGTCCAAGATTTCTAGTGATTAAACCCTCGGCCAATATCCATATCACATTAGGAAAGTCCTCGGCCAATTCCACATCTAGTTGTCTGATGAGACCTACCGATGCATCGAGGGGCCATAGTGGGCCCCACCAGTCACATAATAAGTCCAATGCATTTCTCATATGGGCGGGGATAAACATGTACAAAATATACATTCATATTGAAACTATCATATGAAAGGTAACTATCTTTCCCCAATCATTTAACATAAAACACTAACCATTTAGAATAATATATTGAATGGTTTTAGGATAGATCATCTATAATAGAGTTATTCATAGTCCATTAAATAAAATATGATAGTTGAATTCATAAACGATTAATCCCAATAATACCATGGAATCAACAAGAGTGTTGAATTAGATGAAAACACTCTTATAAAATCATTAAGAAATTCTGGAGATAAATACTCTTTCATTTTGAAAAGAATAGTTCTTTTGGAAAATACTTCTATAAAACCAGAAGTTAAGAAATATAGTATTTTAATAATAAAATGAGTGATTTTATAAAGATAATGGTTTACAAAAATAGATTATAGAGTACCCTTGAAAATAGGTATGAATTTGAGAAATTCCCTTGAATCAGGCTTGTATTATTGAAACAATTTTGAAAGTTCCTCTTAAAACGTGTAACAATCCATAAAATAAGGAAATATTATGGTTTCTAAACATATATATGATTCCCAAACATAAAAAATGATGAGTACATAACAATATATAATAATTACATCGAGGTATTTAGACAATGAATGTATCTCGAATGAAAGTGGATGGTCAGGTGGAAAAAACCCTTACAACTTTGTAATCAAATGATTAGTATACCCCAAAAATTAATTATAAACAAAATTATAGATTTAATACCATGAAGATAATATTATTCATGATATGTGAAATCAATGGTCAGTATATATACACCATACAAAAGTATTAGTAGTGAATATGGAAAATCTCACAAAAATGTAAGTGAGATGTAGAAACCCATACCTTAACTCCAAACGTGTTCTGATTTTGTACTTAATCTCATGGAATATGAAATTATACCTTTTAATAACTTATTTAAGAACCTATTAGACATGTATTTAGTTTACCATTATTCTGTATCATTTATGTTTGTATTGAAAAGTTATAGTATTGAATTTCATCATTCTGGAGTGTTCGTTTGCTTTATTTTCATATTCGGTTCACTTGTTTATAAGTAAAGAAGTTCATGTGGAATGGTTATAAATCTCCAGGATTGGAATTTTATATTATTAATTAACATAAAGAATTTATAATGTTCAACACTATCATTTGGTTACTTGTAATGAGTATGAATCATTAGATGACAACCACTTCGATTATTCGGCGGTATTTGGAATATTATGAATTAATTTTGTCATATAACATAATTATATGTACATATTCTTCTTCCTGAATATTAATTTGATATTAACACATATATTATAGTCTGTTTCAACCATGAATATGGTTTCATGACCCGTAATGAATCATAAATTGAAGAGTGAAACTCTGTCATCCACGAGGGTGTTAAATCGGAACCTCATGGACGTCGATTTCGTTTATAAAAATAAAAGGGAGGGAGTAAAATTATTTATGATGTTTCTTCCATTAACATGATATAAATCTAGTATATAGATGTTACTAGATTTATCATGGTCATTTGGACAAATGAGGTGAGGAGAGGATAGAAAAAGAAGATAAATTGAAATGAAACCAAAAGAAAAAGAAGGGTGCCTTACCTCTTGATATAACCTCCTTGAAAAAATCCTTAAGGGAAGGGGTTTTGGTATTTTGAGAAGACCATAAGCTTCTTGGATGTGTGGGGAGACTAGGGAAGGGTTATTGGGCAGAACATTAAGGAGATTCAAAGCTTATAGGAGTGAAGAGAAGAGGGAGTGGTGAGAGGTTTTTATATAGGAGGAGAGGAGTAAATTTTGAATATTTAATTTATGATTTTATTATTTCCCCTAAGACAACCAATAGTGTGGTTTCAAGTGACCTATAATAGTAATAAGTTCATGTGAGTTCGAACCAAGTGTCCTTGCATCACTTTTGACTTAATTAATAGTATATTTAACTGATAATTTTTATATATGGTATTGTATTGTATTTCACTATTCATAAATTTTTTTTGAATTTCAGAAAAATCCCAAAAATCCACTCGTACAATTTTTCGACGTGTAGAATTCAAAAACAAACTCCATTTTTCAGAAATAATTTTCTAATTATTATTAATTTAATTTTTAAATAAGTTCATAATTAATTAAAAAAATAACAATCTTGAAGTGCAATTAGTTTTATGTGACGTTGAAAAAATAATTTAGAACCCATTATCATATAGTCTTATGAAAATAAAATAATATTATTTTTTACTATTCATATGAGTCATTTTACTATTCATATTAAAATTCATAAGGGTATGTTACTATTCACCCAAATTCACGTTTTTTCTAACAGACTCCAAATGACTTACTGAACACAACTCAAGATGACCATTTTTCAAAATTCAAAACATAGATGTGTCAAAGTTGGGTTTAATGGTTATATTATAAAATTACATTCTATATTTATTTTCAAAACATTGGGGTGTTACAGATTTTATGATCTAGAATGACTAGTCGAAAAGTGGTTACACATTTTTCATCATTTAGATGTCTATATGAACAAACTTTCTTGAGATTTTAACAAAAAATATCAACTCTGATCATTTCATCATGAATAATTGGTATTGTCCCTCAAGACTCTTATGATAGCAAGAAAGAAACCTCTAAAACATGGGGCAAAGTTGGAGTGACCTTACTCTGTACTCAAGTTCTACTCCAATAGAGCTAATTGAATAGTCTAAATGGATAGAGGTCATATTGAAACTCCAACTAATGAATGATTATTTAAGAAGTACATTGTGTAATTACACATCAAATCTCATTGTTGCACGACTATAAAATGCACATCACAAATTCCATGTTGCAAGACATTAAACTAAATAAAACCATAAGTGTCTGTGTTACATGACTAAAATTTGTATCATCTTGGTCTAGTTGCAAGTTATTAAACTAAATGAAATTATTTTTCCTCATTACATAACATTAAACTATATAGTTAACGACTTCATTATTTCATGTTAAGATATTCTGTGTGCAAGTATATCTTGCGTCATTTATAATTCTAAGTCGAACATGATTTCCATTTATCCCTATGATTGAATCAAATATCCTTAAGGACCTCATTTAAAGAAAAATGTGTGGCAGAATTCTAATTTTTAATGGGAAACATATAGATACCTAGATCTCTAATCATGGGACACCCTGTAAAGAAAAACATAATTATATCCCCAATCTATACTTATATATAAATACTATCTATACAATGTGATATTTCAGGATACATAGTTTGATATTTATAACATTTTTTGCCTTAAGTATATCCATTTTTTTAGAATGTGTTAGAATCCCCCATCTCCCACATCATACTCAAATAGTTTTGGTATTTTTGTATCAAGATCTACATTTTTCGTGATTCTAATCCATTTAAGATTTGTATAGACACATGTGTCTCCAATCTTGTGCCCAACCATGATAAAAAAAATAATTCCCATGTATTCCCTTTGTAAGAATGAAATTGACTAAGGGAATAGTCAATGAACTAAGTGTGGAATGATTCTTATCTATATGAGATACGTAGTGACACCCATGTTCAGTCATCTAGTCTACCTGAAATATTTTGTTTTTACATCATAACCACATTAGGTCCTTGCTGTATGACTCTAAACTACACAACATAATTTCTTTACAGCACAACATTAAAAAGAAATGAACCCAAAAGAAATATGTGTGTCTTGATTCTCATCCCATTGATATATATAGTGAAAAAAGTCCTTTGATCCTAGCCCAACCCATGGGATAATTTTTTATCTCTCTTCCTCATATAATTTACAGTCTATATCTGAGTCTGAATTTTGGGTACTCTCCATAGAGATCCCCCCTTGGAAATAAAAAATTTCCCTATTTTATATATGATTCAGATCTATGTAAGGGACACCAAACTCACAAACAATATTGTTTCTAATATTTCTCTTGTGAATTGGTAATTACACCCATTCATATTTTACACTCATAATATTGAATATTTTCAAGTATTCGTATCTTTCTTACGATTTTTTGTTGAAATGTTTCTGATATCTGAGAAAACTTTTTCTTGACTATGCATTACATTCCCCTAGGTGGCCTTGCATTATTTACCTACATGATGGTCCTTTCAATCAAAATATTCCACTAATTTGTTATGCAACACATGAACTAATTTTCCCTATATAATAAAACCCCATAATGGGTTTTTCAAATAATGGTTACATAGTTATATGTAAATGGATTTATTGTTCCCTTCAGAATTTGATGACAAAATTCTAGAATATCTTTTTTCAAGTAGTCATCCAGGTCTATTTTTTCCATTACCTTTCGCTCGATCTGAAAGCCTTCAAGTCCATGGTTTACACATATCCCTCTCCCTATATTTAACGAAATATGAAATAACCATGGATCATTTGACCACATATCATCGACTATTTACATTTTCTTCCTAGTCGTATGACCTAAAGCTACAGACCTCATACATCTCACGTTTGGTTCAATACATTATAAATATCATATTCCTCCTATTCATTAGAAACCATGATTGGAAATACACTTTCTGCAATCATGTACCTTTCTATATAAATCGAACATTTTCCATTGGAAAATATGAATCTTCATAATCTTTCATTGTCATTTAGCAATAGAAGGTCAAATTTTTAGGGCTCTTTTTCATGATTATGTAGTAAGTTCCCATAGGTAGCATTGACTAAGATTCTTACATAAAGGGCATGCAATTCAAAACATTCCACTATTTTATTATTCCATATATTCCTTATCTATAAATGCATAGAACCACCACTATAATGATTTTGTAAAATAATTGTATCTTCATTTATAGGAATGACTCCCTATAATTCATTTAGTACATTTCCCATATCGTTTTTCTGTTCTAGAAATTCGTAAATCTCAATAAAGTATTCATCTTTTTCCATACATGAACATGGTATGTAACCAAAAAAATATCATGAAATTGGGGAGTCTAAGACCTTTCGTCAAAGATAAAGGCCTTAAATTAAATCCAACCAATGTGGTCACCGCATACCCTAAAACCACACAATATAATTTCATTACTGGATGACATAAAACTGCATAGTAAATTGTCCTCACTATGTTACTTAAAACTAAACTATAAAACATCTTCACTTAATGAACTTAAAACTGCATAGCATGATATTAGAACTCCCCATTTCTGAAAAAATTTAACCAGTCATCATTCACCAAATTTGTGTAGAATTGATTTTCTTATTTTGGAAATATGTCGGCATATTTAACCCTTTATTATTTACATTTTGTTCCTTTAAAGAATCACCAAATATGGTCTTGAGTCACCAAAATATTATTTTCCCTTGTCTATTAGCAATAAAATTTTAACTTACTGAGATCTCTTTTTTTTTTACTATGCAGTACATGCCCCTAGGTGGCATTGCATAAAATATTCCTGTATAACAAGCAAGTGAGTAAAAATACAAAGGTTTGTACATAAACCATATGCCCTATTTAGTGATGTATAATACATCCCCCATAATGTGTTCATCAAATAATGGTATCCTCTTTCAGGGAATGTAATCTCTATATATTTATACACTTTTTAGATTTTGTGGCCATAAATATCATGACTCAAAATTCCCCTTGGAAGAATTCAAATATTATTAGAGTAATTCATCACCACAAAGCCTTGTTTGGGATGTAATTTCAAAATTTATGTTGAATGCTATTAAAGAATTAACATTATTCTTTTTATACCAAGAAAAAAACTCTAAACAAAAATAACATAGAGATATAGTACTCACCTGATTGAAAATCAGCAATAGGAAATTTGGAAAACATTCGAGTGTTAGTACAGTAGACATACTTTTCGGTGTTGTTTAAGAAATATTGAGAAATTAAAAGAAAAATTATAGAACATTTTTGGGGTTTTCTATTTAACCTGAGTAAAAATAAATCTACCATTACTAGGACCATTTGTTTAGGTCAAAATAGAACTATAAAGAAAGAATTCATAAATGATTAAACATAAGATACTTTTCATTTGTGAGTAAAAAATCCCCATATGTGCATCCCCATACTAGAGTCTCTCTTCCATAAATCACTAGAGGTTTTCAATACAAATTCTCTATTTTTTAATGGCCTATTTAGCCCCATTAGTTGCAAGTTGACATTCGGATAGCCAACCAGTCTAATTATCTTCCACATGACGAAGTTATTCCTTTGAATCTGCAATGGATTTTACACCATCCTTCTCTAGTTCTTCTATTTAATCATTACGTTGGTCAGGCAACCTTGTGACAATTTATTACTCTTATTGAAGACTTAGTTTTCGATCATTATTTTCATTAATTTTATGCTTCAGTTAATTCAGCTTTGTAGTATTATTGGCCTCTACATGAGATAGAGCTTCTTGGAATTCATTAATGTTGATCAACAATATAGTTTTTAGTATATCTTGTTGATGATTATTCTCTTGCTCTTTTTTCAGATAATGAAATTCACTACAGTGTTAATTTCATGGTATTCAAAATAGCTAAATCCAAATGTAATAATCTATAGAGGGAGGTTCATCATGCAACATTTCAGATATAATATTTCTTATGTTCTACCATGCCTTGAGATGTGGATTATGGAGATCCTATTGCGGTTTCTGGTGTAATTAGGAATTACTTTCATAAGGAGGAACGTATTAGGGGATTAATGCACTTCATGATGTTCCCTATTCTTCTCCTAACATTACATTGGTTTCTTCACTTCCTAATACTATTTGAGCTGATGCTGAGGCTTCACCTTTAGATCCATCCATTGAAGCTGATAATCCTTTTTGGTGAAGTAATAATTAGGGTTATTGTTTATTTTAATATTTATAAAGATTTATAATAATCACAATATTGGTATCCCATACCAACCAATAGGTCGACATATTGAGAAGTGTCCAACCAAGTATTCCCAGTTTCAATAGTTTTAGGTGCTGAATCTTTGAGGGAATGCATTCTTAAACATGCTCTGAATCTTCTGAATGAATCCCAGGAAATTTACGTCTCAAGATTCACCTAACCCGATGTATTTACAATGAAAGGATTGAGACTGATGTTGATTCATCCTTTAGGAATTATCACTAATGCAGTTTAATTAGATAGAACTACATATTTTAGCCAATTATATTTAGAATATTAATCATAAAATATGAATAGGAAGAAAAATGAAAACTCATGTCAAATTGGTTCTATAGAATGATCATAAAAAATTTACAATGTATTAGGAATATTAATATGTTAAAATACATTTTAAAATAAAATACAATATTCATCATAGAATCCAATGATATCCGAGATCCCATGTTAGTATCACATATGGTAGAACTCAGAGAGGTTGTTTAACAACCCTCCTATGACATCTTTTGAACCCAAAACAACAACCTTAGTATCTGGTGTGGGGTCGACATCAGTTTTTGTAGGATTTTCTAGTTCATGAGATGAACGTAAAGTTTCACATAGTGGATTTCAGTTGTTTTTACATTGGGTGTTCATAATTTCCATCCGATTTATTAGTGGTCGCCTCTCCCCTAATAGCAGGAATATAATCAATGATGGGAAGATATGATTGTTGCTTTAGTCAAAATGCCTCTTTATGAATCACTGTGTTAGAATGAATTTGTGCCTGTTCAAAAGAACCAATAATGGTTCCTGGAATCACATCATGTATTTCTCTATGAGTAGAAATTGATGAAGCTCCATAAATTCCATGAGTCTTAAAAACTTTATATAAATAAAACTATAATTCATGTTTCTAAGAATTCTTACCACTATTGAGAAAGCATTTAACTACGGTTTTATTTCATTGGGATTTCTATTTCATCTCATTCAATAGAGGACATGCATTGTAATATCTATAAAACATGTATAAGAGAATTCAAGTCACTTTCTATCTCATCATCCATGGAATTTTGTCCTAGAGATATCTCTTTCAATTCCCAAGGTTACCCTTTAGCTACAAGAGAAATACCCACATGGATATATTGTGGTGATGGAACTTCAGTTGAATTTACATTAGACAACTACAAGTTAAAATTATATTTCCCTTGAATAACAATGTTTTGAAAAAATTCAATGTGAAAAGTGGAGAATAATGCGAGAAAAAGGAACCATACATCTTCTGTATTAATAAAATCAGGCTTTTTGTCTAATTAAAAGTTAATCCCATCAGTGGAACCACAATCTATAATTTCATAAACTTGCTTTATGGTGGTAATTGATTCCTCGATTTTCTATTTGAGAAAAAACTATTCACATATATAAGTTCTAACTTTATCAAGGTTGTTTTTAAAGAGAATATCAGAAAAGGATCGTAGATCCCATATCCCAATAAAAAACCCTTCACATTAATCTATCTATGTTTTTTCAGATTCACAATGTAGGATTTTCCAGGTTTGAACCTCCTCGGGTCATATATATTTCACGTACATTTCAGAGGGCTTTGAAAAAGATCCTATAGTTTTAGATTTTAGATTTTTTCAAATTCACGTAGTCATAGATTAGGGATGAGAAAATTGGACTCGTCTCTCTTTTGAATGATGTAGACTTGGATGCATTGGTAAAACATCATTAGGGAATGATGGTGTGGATCTCTTGACTAGGGTAGGTGTATCATATATTGCATAAGGTTACCTCAGTGAGTTTGGAGCCTCGTCACCTCCACCCACTCACTGCATTGAATCAACCTATAATGATGAAGAGCTACCTCCCAAATAAAAATGTTCCTTACCACTGCTTCCCTTTATCCCTACTCGTTGGATATCAAAGTTGGACAACCCTTAAGGGTATGATGCGATCCAGTTCTCATCATACATGATAGTCAATCTATTTGATGCACCAGTGGAAGGAAAATTGAATATTTCCCCAATTTTCTCTACAGTTTTCAACATCAATAGTTGTTGGGATATAATCACATGTTGCTCCAATATGACATGAAAAGGAGGAGATATGGTAATATGTTGCAGAGATTCAAATTGAAGAGATAATCTATAAAGAGCGTAGGCCTCACATATGATTTCCTCAACAATCCCAGTGGCCAATAATTTATCCCTACAATGTAACATATATGCCATTAGATCAAATTTGGTCTTCCCATAATCAAAAAATCACCCCGTAGGTAGATACCCATATTTTAAAAAGGAAACTCCTTGTACATAATCACCGTATCCTTTTTATTAGATGTGTTTTGAGATAATGGTAAAATACCAGGGAAATCCTAAATAGATTGTCCGGAAGAATATCCAAAGACATATACCCAATATTTCATAGAATATGTTCTGAAATGAATGGTGATCCACTGCAATAGAACCTCGAATGGTACCTCTATTCTAAAAAGATTCTTTTATAGGTAAAAATGATGTAATATCCTATGAATCTTATCCAAAATATGGGTAGCCTATTCTAACATCCTTTTTTTGGCAAAATTGGTCACAATAACAAAATTCCATGGCATTCCACCACCATTGTAATCTTTAACTATTACCAAATACACATTGAAGCACATGTCTAGAAAATCTACAAGACATGTCTCCACAATAATTTTACAGTTTAATTCATACCCCCACTTTTCAAACTCCCCTTTCTCTATTGTTGTCTAAAAAATGTCAGTTGTACCTCTCTTTTCTACTATTGTATATCTTGTAGGATGAGTAAAAGTGGGACATTTACCATTCTTCTTTACCATGAATATTTTCATACACTCATCTAGGTGAATATCTCTTCTTGTGTGGTACATTTTTTGTGTTCGTATTCTAGTGTTTATTAAATATATTCATAAACTCACGAACCAAGGCTTGTGTCATTTCATATTCCTTCGATGTCACATTGAGAGGAATAAATTCATTATACTTGTCACTAAGGATTGGATCTCTATATATCATTCAAATATCGAACAATGAAATTCCTATATCTCCATGTGACAAATTGAAGGTGTTCGTTTCTGGACTTCATCGGCTTAACCACTCTAGAAAAGAATATCATTCCTATATACATAGGTATTCCTGAACCATACAACCTCATATATACCAACACTTATTAAGTATTCCATAAACTATACACATGACTTGAGCACGCAATACGACCACATCCATGTGGGTTTAACACCCCCTCCTAGACAGAAATTTCAAATTTTCTTCCATTCTTTTGATTGATATATCCTAGAATCATGAAAAATTAAGGAATAGTAGTGTGTTGTAGCTCTGTAGTATGTTCATTAAAATTTGATGCACATGGTCTATGATGCATGAAATGGGCCTTATCTTCTGTCCCAATGTTGATATACATACCTGTAATAGAAATATTTCAAGATGAGAAATTGTTATAGTCTTGAAACCACGAATGTGGGATATAATTCTTCGGGGTTGGTTTATTGATATCCTATAGATGGACATAACCTTACAGGGGGAAATAAGTACTCCTGGGAAAATTGAAATGATATATCCTCAAATTCATTGCCTTTTCTTGGAGAGTAGTGTCACAGACGTCAATGTAATCATGTATGAAAATATTCATCACATCATTAATTCTCTTATGAGACAAATCATTAGTACTTATAATTCTCATAGGATCCATTGAACCTACAAAAGAGATCAAAATTCATCTTTAAAAGACAGTACATTTTGGATGTTTTTATCTTTAGAAGTAATAAAATTTGATAAATGAATTAAGACATGCATGTATGGATTCAGTGTGCCTGTATGATTCTCTATAGAAATTATAGATCCTCCTTTGGGCCCACAAATAACAAATGAATAATAGAATCACGACCTAATTATGAATTTGATAAAAAAACATGTGTTCCAATAGCTGGATTTCCAAAAATCATTGTAATATTTGCTGACATGAGGACACTATGTATAGGAAATGAATATTTCCCTACGCCCTATCACCATTCTCTACCATAACCTTCGTGCTACCACTTCTCTTCCATATCAACCTCTTTTAACACATTTCATAACATTACCTCAGTATAAGATCATCATTTTATTTCAGATCCAATTCTGAGGGTGGATTGTAATTTAACACTCGGTTCCCTAACAATGGATATGAAATGTCAATGGGATATGACTGAGAAGAAATAAGAGAAATAACATGAATAAAATCACAATTTTTAGTGTCGTGGAAATTGGATCACCCCAGTCATGTTGAGGATCCGTCGGTGGTAAAGGTACTTGCATGCCACATTTTTGGCACAAAAGCAACTTGTGTTCCCACGATAATCTCTCCCAAGTTCTTTTAATTTACTATAAATAGACAAATGGGGCCTTTATTTTTACTTAATAATTTCCAGGAATCCTAATTGATCCTCTGCTTTCCCTAGTGATTCAGCCATGACATTTTAATCATTCAATGTAGTTCATTAACATATAGACCGAAGTAATTAAATGAGGATCATATGACATTTGTCCTTTTAGTGTTTGAAATCTATAACCCATGCGCACCTAAAAACACAACCTCCCTAGATAAGAAAAACTTGCACCACACCAATTCCTCTCAAAGAATCATGAGTGCCCCACTTCTATAAATATCTGTGAATACACCTGAAGGCTTGAATTATGTCTTTCCCAAGTATTAACATCCAATTGTTTCATCAATTATGTTAACATCATGTTTTCCAAGCCTACTTGTGCATTCATACATTCGCACCATATATTTACCTGGGGTCCCAACATTTATTCACCAACTTTTGGTTTTCTACAATTCCATTAATCAAACCTACCACAAAAACATTCATGAAATGTCTTCTTATTCATTGGATCCCTTTACTATGAAGGATTTTATTTAAACATCAACAAATATCACCTAAATCATCCAAACATTGTGAAAGTAACATCAACATGTCTCCTATGATAGTTTCAATATCTACAATCATAGGATTGACACATTTTTCTATAATGTGGGTAGGATTCATAGAGTGGTTGTGTGTTTTTATAACCATAGTCACATAGAGATTTTTCCAGGAATTATGTATAGAATTTCCCTATTTGGAGGATTAGGTCTTGGGTTCTGTCCTTCCCTTCTCATCTCTAAAACACGGAACCTTAGGTCTCTAGCTGGGAAGGTACGGTTCACACCATCTTTTTGTTTTAAAAAAATAAAAAGACTCTATACCATACCATAACCAATGTTATGGAATCCATCCGAGTGTAATACCCTTAACACTCAGGTTTCTGGTTGTATTACTTTTCCCCTTTATATCCTTCACCTTCACTCATTTATTAAAATGGAACCTTTTATAATTTTAATAGAATGTAGGGATGTCTCGTCACCTCACCTACTCCCCCATCACCTTGGCCTCTTCTCCATCATCATCATAGGCCCACCCTCTACAACTATAGAAGGAGGACTAGTCTGGAGTTTTTGTTGAATCATTGACATCCTCTTGTTTCCCATACCATGAATAACTCATCTGGGCTTAGATATTTTTCTTGATCACGTCATTTTTACAAGTAACCCACTAAAATGAACTATGATAACCCTGATCCCCACCATAATTGGGATAAGTATAACAACATCTTATGCCCTGGGATCTATCTCATTTCATCCAAAATTGGGAGTCCTTTGAGATTAGCCACAAATTAATCACCCAAACCATCACGGCATCCTTTTCCAGATGTAAGACCAAACTCATTTCTCTAAAAGGACTACACACACCTATGAGACTCACCAATGTATATGGTATTTTATTCCCATCCAAATTGTATACATAGGAATCTTCTTTTAGCTTTAAAAAAAACACATTAAATCAATCCCATTATTCCTAGTCCTTACTCCCAAAAGGGTCTAATCCAACTTTGAAACCCATATTCATTCCATGTTCATTATGTTGAATAAGCATAATACTCACACCATACATTGACTAGGCATATTATTATAAGATTTCCTTATCACATGACATTAAACTATATGACCATGTCCTTATCACATGACCTTAAAAGGTATGATGTTTCCCATTAAGAGCCACCGAACTACGAGGGTTGTGATTCCTTTCAAAATGATACATTGGTAGACATTTTATGGGTATGATCCTAATTTCAAAACAAACCATCATCTCCATGGAAGGCAATAAATTCCAGAGTGCCCCACTGAGTTGCATAAAAAACATTATTATAATAACGATGGTTAAATGAATCTTTAAATAATATATGAGAGGATACCATTTATGGAGAACCTTGATTACATAAATATTTCTCCATTCATGAAGAACGTCAAATACATATCAGTGCTTCTAAATTTCACGCATGCTAATAATTGAATTCAAATTTCAAGGGAAAGCTACGTTATACATAGTTAATTCATTAGGATTTATGAAAATATCTACAATTTATAAGAGAGATGCAATATAGGCAATAATTACCCCTAAAAGTGTGTAATGAGTCTGACATCCCATCCTCTCAACCAATTCATTTTCTTAAGTATTGTAATTTCCAAACATTGCAAATTCTGACCTTTGGAAAGTAGGTTTATTTGGATAAAGAACTATAGGATGTTTCCAAATGCATGAATAAATTCAATGGAAACCACCTAAAAGTAATGATTCTTAACAAGAACACACGTTCCGAGGGACACAAAAAACTATCTTCTATAAAATATATTATTGATTATGATATTCATTTTAATACTTAATTTCACTATCTTTAACATTACTTTAAATGAAATAATATAACTGTTATAATCTCCATTAGTTGGATTCAAATGGTCAATAAATCGACCCTTGGAATATTTTGGTGAAAATATACTTGAGAAATAATATTTGGTGAAGTGTTTTTTTCTCTTAATGTTTATTATAATTTTAATAATAATTATTTTATTAATATTTAAAAAGAAAATAATTTCTATATCATCATTGTTTAAGCTGTTAATGTAATTATTTAATATCTAAAAAATATAAATTAAAAAACAAGATATAGATTATTTCATTTGATTTTTGGAAACTCTTTTAAATCCATGTATTATCATTATTATCATTATAATAAAATTATAATACTTATAATAAATAAGAGGGTGGAATTTTATCACATTCATGTCACTTTCATTTATTTTAATTATATTTATATCATTTTCATGGAAAATGTACATTAAATGAGTAAATTACAATTTATATTTGTTTAGGAGAGATTCATAATCGTATAATAAGGTTTTCTAAGGTGTTAAGATAATTTAATTGTCCTTATCATACTAATTTTCTAACTAAATTACCCGATAAACTTTAGCGGCGTTAAATAAAAATTATCTTATTTACTATTCATAACATCCAACAAATTAATTTTATCCGATTAAAATAACATAGACCAACTCATTCAATATATTGAATAAATGTTTTGAAATTTAACACACATATTTTATAGTAATTAAATTAAAATTAATTCCATTGAGGGAATGCCAAAACATGTATATAAAATTAAAAACCCATCAAAAGATTGAATGGTGTTTATATAAATTTTCAATTTAAAATAAATTATAATGAAAAAATTTTGATTAAATGATAAAAAAATAATATATTTATACTTTAAAACCAATTAAAAGCATAATCCAACAATACAAATAAATAATATGAAAAGGATGTTTTGAACTAAAATGCAGTAGTTTTCACAATTAATTATAATATGATATTTTTCAGAAAATTACCAAAATATTATCTAAAAATAATTTTGAAGCCCATTTCTAAAGAAGAAGATATTTTCTCCAAATAGAAGTGATAAAAGTCTCAAAAAATATATTCAAAATTGGTTCCTCATCAAAAGGCGGCAAAACTACATTTTTTTTAAATAATTCTTTTATCATAAAATTTTATTTTCTTCCATTATAATCATTAGAATATATAAATAAATAGAATTTTAAGTATTATAATGAATGAATTAAATATTTAAATTCTAATAAAGATAATAAATAATGATTTTATTATTTTATAAAATCGATTAATCATGGTCTTGCGAGAAATTAATTCTATCAAAATAAGTTGAATTTTTGTGTATCACAAGCCAAGATTAGTGTTTCATACACTAAATATAATGTTGGTACTATATATAGTGCAATATTATATTTTCATATCATAAAAAAATATCAATAAAATTAAAAAATGATCTAATAAAAATATGATTGTGTCGCATTCTACATCCCTTAAATTGAATTTAACCCTCAAAATTATACAGTTTTATAAATGATTAATACTTCAAAATTTCTTTTCATGAAACCCACAACCTATTAAACTGATATTAAATCTCCCTTTTAAAAATGTATAGTCATAAATATAATGGTTATACCAAGTCACTCATAACTAGGAATCCATGTTAGAGAATGTAGTTGGAATGTGAAAACCTGGATATAGAAGAGAGATATGTCCCACAATTTCTGATGGAGAGTGATAGAGGCCAAGGTTGGGCTATTGTTAACGATCAAAAATTAAAAAATCTATAACGATTTATGTGGACATTGATTCACAATAAAATCAAGGTACTACGATGTCATGATTTTTTTAAGATCATTTTTGAATAAATGAATAATGTGAAATAATACTTAATTGATTAATTATAATATAATCCTTTCCTTATTTAGTGATCAATTCCCACATCATCCCTTAATCCAATAAATGAAGAATAATTTTTCATTATAGTAGCATCAGTAGATCAGGATATCCATAAGTATAATAATAGTTCCTTCCATATATCCTTATCAAAAAATTTTGTCCCATGTAATAAAATATTCATAAGTCCCCCTTGGGAGATATAATATTTTATTTTAGAATTCATAATCAAAATTTTAACATAAAATTTCCATTAATTTTTTACCTTAAAATCCATTTGAATGCTGAAAATCCAAAACAATCAGAAAAGGATCACTAACTAGGTTTAACATTTATACCCCATATATCATAAGATATCTTTTTTTTGTCACATTCCAAACATGTGATCAACTAAACCTTTTATATTTTGATAATAACATAAATAACCATATATCCATATTCATAACACACATGTATAAATATTATTAAAGCCTAAAATTTGTAAACTTCTTCCATGATAGCATAACCTACATGTCAACAAATCTATAACTAGTTCCAAGGTAGCTTGTATATTCAAAATTACATAATTTTATCCATCTTATCTTTATCCAAATATCATTATCTCAACAACATGTTCATATTAATGTTTATCCTTTCATTGATCATGTGTTTTTCAAAAACATCACTGTATTACACCAATAAAAATTCATGATAACTAGTAATAATCAAAATATACATTCAACTAAATGTGGAAAATCGTATTGGATGACTACATAGATATTACAATATTTCAAAATAAAATAAAATAGATACAATAACATTATTATAGAATTCATGTAAAGAAACACTCAGTCCTTCCACCACATCGTTGTCATACACATCATCGCCAATAGTGAATGCATGTGATTTTCCATTGACTTTATCTTTAAGAGGTTATTTAAGTCTATAATCACGGATATACCATGGATTATAGAACTGTTTAGTATAATGTCCATTTCCGTACACTTGTAACAGTGATGTGTGAGAGGTGAATTCTATTTATCCTTTACTATATTACCATACTTAGTAACATTTATCCTATTTCTTCAGTACTCAAATGCCCGATGTACATATTTTCCAAAAATAAAATACTTATAAGTTCAATTAATATAATCTAAACCATTCATCATTCTACATTTTGAAATAAGGAATCACTCATCTTATGTTCATCATTATTTTGAGATTTTCCCTTGAACTCCAATTTCCATTTCTTATTGAGACCAAGATATTGATATATAACATGAACATAAATTTATAACTTCATATCACAATAAAAAATATCTTCGTAGCTTCCTAAGTATGTTAATGGTAACAACATTCAAATACATAGATATAATCCACTTATTAATTGATCAACTTTATATTCAAGATTGATTATAAATCCAGAAGCATACCTTGAATGTCTTGTAAATTTTGTTTCATTTGTATGAAAATACTCATCATCCATTTTCATAACCTCTAGGAACTCAATTTACCAATTTATTCTAATAATATGAGGAATTAAATTATTGAAAATTATGTTCTTGAACATGTCCTATTTCATGGATTCAATTTCATCATTCTGCCTTATATTCTTGATTAGGGTGCATCACTTGTCACCTTCTCCTTTTGAATGATAAACAACTAAAATGACTTAATCACTTTACTAACATTAAAATATTGAAAATATCTTTTAAATGGTACAAATATTTTTTTTTCAATAAGTGGAAAATAATTCCTACTAAAAATGGTAAACATTTCCTAATGAAGGACTCACTATAATAAAGTTCCCTTCTCTACTCATTTGTATGTATATAATTATTCATAAATTGTGTAATTATATCAAGAAGATTTTTTGTTCCAACTAACAAAAAATTTTGCTGTTTAGGAGGAAAATCATTAAATTTCCCATTCCATTGATAATTAAATCAATTCCAATGTGTTCCTTCTATTTTACAAAACAAGAAAAGAATAATGTGATAAGAAAATTTCACACTAGGAAAATAACTTATTTAAGGGGAAGAACATTATGAATTTGTAATCATAGGCATAGTCATATATTAATAATGATCCTAAAAATGATTCCTGGATTTTAACCTATATGTATACATATCACTATGAAAATCCATACACATAGCTTAGAAATATCTCTAGGGATCTGACAAAAGAGTTCACATCCTAGTTTCAAATGGTTGTCAAAACCATCGCATTGATACCAACTATAATGACCATATCATGACATTCAGGGAGATTACATTACATTTTCAGAATGCATAATAAAAGACACAAAATGACACCCAAATACCATATTAGTTTATTGTGTTTGGATGCTCAGAATCAAATTCAATTGGTTCATACAACATCTACATCATCTCATGTATTATCATTCATAACATGAACTTATTTTGACAGATCGTATATAATACCCTTCTTCATATCCGGTGGAAAAGAAACATAAAATGGGTGAAACCAAATGCTTAGTAAGAATAAATGTGAAAAAAAACATAAAAATTAGAATTGTAAACACTTACATAGATTTTTAAAATCATACCATATTTAAAAAAAATATCAAAATATTTAGTCATGATATAAATCATTGTAGTACATTAGGCATAAATCATATATGAATAAGAGTGATTATCAAATAGAATTAACAAAAAACATTGAATTGTGGAAATCATATAAGAATAAATAATCATTTCCGTATTAGTGAAGTCTTAATTAGATGTCAATCATTTTGGAAAAAGTTCATTATTGAAATGGGTTTACTTGTTTCTCTAGGCTAGTATTACTGGATCTGATTTACTTTTCAATCTATAACTATATTACTGAACTGAGTTAACTTTTTGTTCCAGTCATTTCTATCTCTTGAGATATAGGTCCCACACTTCCCATAATTACATCATTCTTATGTGTGAAAGAAAAATCATTCATCATAGCATAACACAATTAATAAAATGGAATACATAAACATAATTATGTCATGATCCATATAGAACAAACAGATTTCAAAATATAATTACATAGCATACACAATAAAAAAATATTAATAAAATGGATACAAACCTAAAAATAATTAAATAATGTCCTTTGATATGGAAAATAAATTTTGATAAAACACAAGAAATTATTTCATGGGGAAAATATCAATTATTATTAAAAATATTATTTTCTCAAAATGAGAAAATATATTACAGGAAAATAATTTATTTGAAAATAAACATGAAATATTCTCAATGGTGGATCATGTATATAATAAATTATGAATTTGTAAATATAAATTCATGTCGTATATGTTAAAATAAAAAATCTTCTCATACATATGTTGGAACGTCAAAAAAGTAACTCATAATGAAGGAAATGAAAGAATTCAGTCACACCATTTTTTGGAAATTCTATAATGGGTAAAATTTTCTATAAAAATACTATAATTATATAAGGAAAATTTTATAATACATATGTGTAAAGAATGTACAAGGAAGATAGATATACCATATTAAATACTTATATATAAAAAGTCTAAAATATAAATGATATTATAAAATTATCCATTACCATAGGTATGATTTCATTTGTATATTTCTAAACATCCTATATAATGATTTAAAAATTTTTATTGACTTATTTTAAAATAATTGTAATTTTAATGATTTCATATATGATTATATGATGATATTTTTTTAGTAACATTATTTATCATCCATTAGTTGTTTATATTTTTATTTCCTTATGTTTTGCCAGATAATTTTTTATTACTAATATTATGTTATAGTTATTTCATATTTAACATTAAATTAATGTAATGTAAACTGTATTTATTTATAATATACATTTATATAAACTTTCTCAAAATTATATCTCATAAAATAAATCATATCACATCATGGAGATGGTAGGTTGTACATACACATGAGTGATGATATAATTGTGATAATTGTAAAATGGTATGGAAGTGGATGGAGTATTTTTTTCAAATAGTACATATCATGTTATAATAATGATATATATTTAAAATATCTATAATTGTATCCATCCATGATTGGTGGTAATGAAAAACATATTACACCACGATGTGGAGATGGTAAGCCGTATATATGAATTCATGGTGATTTGAATTTTTATAGGATGGATATTAGATGGAATACGGTTGTACCATAATTTTAAAAAAATATAACTATATAATTGTAAGAGGATTTATTTTATAATAATATACGCAACTCATTAAGAGTAAGTACTATGTGAAATAATTTGAAATAATATATATAGGTGACTATATCTTCTTCGTCATGATCCCTCTAAATATCCCTATAAAGGCCCTACAGTCAGTCTTTTGAGAAGAAAAAATTCACAATAAATTTATTAGGAAAGATTTGAAGGGTAATGAGAATGGTTTTTCTGATCATTATGTATCATTGTGATGTGATTAAATGAGGTATGATGTGTCATTTTATAATTTATTTGAGGTGAACCTTTGGAATCTCCAAAAATATAAATTCATAATAAAATATAACCACATATGAAAACATCCAAACATTCATAGATTAAAATATTAGAAGAGATATTGTTGTTATATCATCAAAAAATAAATTTTTTATAAGATTCTATGACAATATTGTCTTGATCATTTAAATTATCACTCAGTTATTTTATATCATTTCCAACTTGGGTGAACAATATTTCAATATTGAAATAGTGATGTTTTTACATATTTGATTTCAATTAGAACATAATGGAATAATTTAGAATATTTTAGAACATATTATATCTATGTTACATTTTAAAACATGTTTTATTATTTTTAAATGAATTAATAAAACATTATTTTGGTAAAACATAAATACTAGGAATTTTTACAATATTCAATTGATTGAATATTTAAAATATCATGATAAGATGTTATCCTCAAAAAAAAATATTTTATTATATCCATATAAGTTCATTTTAATCTAAAATTATAATTTGAAATAATAATTATCTAATTTATATTTATATTATTATTTTAAATTTAATTTATTTGGTATATCCCTTGATAAAATGAATACAACATCAATTTTCTGTAATTATTTAATACACATATATGATGAATAATTATTTAATTTAAAATAATATTATGAAGCTAAATATAATATATTTTTCATTAATACTTTTACCATAATATATATTCTCGTAAATACATTATTAGAAATTTTATTGGTACTAAAACAAGAATGTGACATGTTTAACATCACATTAAATAAAATAATATAGGTGACATAATATATTCTATAGGGAACTAAATGGACAATAAAATGACTGTTGGATGATTATGGTCATGATATACTTGAAAAATATGATTTGGCCATGTTTTTGTGTCTTTTAGTGGTTATTATAATTTAAATAAAATTTATTTTATTGAATTTTCTGCAATTAAATAATTTATGTATCATAATTTTATAAGACATTAAATTAATTATATAATCCCTTAAAATTATAAATAAACAATTATGATGTAGTTAAATTCATTATTTTATAGAGACTACTTACCATCGATGTTTTATCTTTTTTATCACTATAGTAAAATTATTATAATTATAATTAATAAAAGTGTCACATTTTTTCACTTTCATACCACATTCTATTGTTTTTATATTAATTATATCCTTTTCATTTTATAAAAGTCCATTAAATGATTCAATTAAAATCCTTACGTGTTATGGGTTGATGGTTACTCATCCAATATGGTTTTTGAAGGTATTATGATAAATTATTTTTCCTTCTCATATTAAATTGTAACCAACATTAGTTGATTTACCTTTATCCGCATAAAATAAAAATTATCATAGATACAATTCATAACATCAAACAAAAGTACCCTATTAGCATAATTTCGACCCAATGATTCGAAATATGGAATTTATTTTTCAAAATTTTTAATCATATAATTTTCAATAATTATATTAAAATTAATCCCATTGTGGGAATGAGAAAACGAGGTTTTAAAAAGTACAGACCACTAAAATCTATACATGTGTGTATATCAAATTTCACAAAGAAAATAATCCACGGACCAAAATTAGATTAAATTGAAATAACATAATCTAATTATACATTAAACCCAATTAATGGGATAATGTAACAATATAAATAAATTAGATTAAAAATATTTTTTGAATTAAAATACAATGTACATAACTATTCATTAAAATATGTATGTTATTAGAAAAAAAATTATCCTCGATAAATTTTGATCTCCAAATACCAAATAAGAAGTTTATATTTTCAACATGGATAGCTAAAAACATCATATTCTATATTTAAATTTTTTCCCATCAAAAGGGGGGAAAACATCATTTTTTTAAACAAATACTTCTTTTATCCGAATAAATAATTTTGTTCATATATCATGTTAATAAAACCTATGATTTTAATTTTAAACATAATATTGAATATATTACTATATATTACATTAATAAAATTAATGAAGATGAATATTAAAATTTTATAAATGCGATAGAACTAAGTCTTACATTATAGGAATTCAATCAAAATAACATAATATTTTGTGTAATGAATCCAATCATAGTGTCACTTATACTAAAAGCTAATCCAGTGTTGTGTATAGTGAAATCATATATTGGTGAAACATACAACATAATATGTGAAATAAATTGAAATAACAATCTCATAAAAATCATGGGGTTTCACAGAAACTCCTTAATGTACTTGTCAAGGAACATATCCTCTAAGACGGATTACTCCTTGAGATCCAAGAAGAGAAAGAACCACAACTTCCTCACTAGTCCATGCAACATCATCACAACCAAATTATTCACAGTCCTCATTCCATGAAAGGATCAAACTAATGTCTATCTAAATATCCTCCAACTTGTCATTGGTGACTAAAAATGAAAAAGATACCATGTACCTTGATATACTCTTGTTTTTAAACTCTCACAGTGTCCTCATCCACGTTTGTTCATCGTAGTCCATGATTCATTAGTGATATGTTAGTGCATCCTATTGAACATCATTATTACTTACCAGATGAGGAAATCTACATGGAGGAATGACAAAAAAATAAAAAATTGTTAGAGATCCTAAATCTAGAATTTGGAGTAATTTACAATTATTTAATTACATTCTTTTATTCATTTAATGATATCCTTCTACATGGTATACTAATTAAAAAAAGAAAATAATAATAATGATTTAGGATACCTTCATATTTTTTTTATTCAATAACCAAAATCACCTCGTTTAGTAGACATGTTAAGCGTAATGGTATTTTAATCAGGTAACATGGGCCCTAAACACCCATGTCTCTGCTGCTCTCCAGTGTTTACAGTGCTGGTTAAACAATGCTGAAACATTTTACCTACAATCCCAAACAAAATCACCTGTAACGAATTTGAAAATCCATAATATCCCTCAACCTATTCGCCAATACCACTCTTTCGTGACCAATATACCACATTATGTACAAATTATGGGCTATCAGTGGGAGAAGATAGACAGTGACACCTATGTCCAGCCTCTAGAAGGAACCATGTTTGGGACTTCACCAATGGTATAGTGCGCACACTGATGGGTGGAATTACACTCTAAGAGAAAATTAGACAAAGATTTAGATAATAATGTCATCATCAAACTACTAATTAGACTAAAATATAAAATAAAACTGATGTGAACATATTCAATTTAATTAATTAAATTATACAACTAGAATTAATATCTCATGTACCAATAGAATGTTAAGGAAAAGAGCGACCACGAATCCCAAACAACTCTTGCTAAACCACAAAATAGTAGTCACCAACATGATCCCCATGCTACATCAAATGAAATGAAAATAAGTTTATATATATGTATGGTGAGTATATCATAATACATGGTAGAATCCTACCCAGAGCCTCTTATTGAAAATGTAATGAAATCTAGATAAAACATAGTGAAAAATAAATTAAACTAACTCATCACCTAAATAGAAATACTAAGTTTTGAACCTAATCGTGGATAATCTAACCATCTATCACATTCAAGAGAATATAATATAACAAATAATATCATGGGAACCCCTCTATAGCTTCCCCACTGATTTTCCTCTATTACCCAACATTTCATGTCCTAAGAATATTTCTACAAAAAGGATATCACATAAACACTGGGGTGGATAAACACAATATGAACCTCATGAAACACACAACAAAATTCACATAACAAATTATCTTGGTAGTTTATAGGTTCCACCATAGCCTATATAATGTGTATTATATTCCAGGTATTAAACTTCAAGCAATAACATCAAATGCAAAGAGTAAGGATCCTCAAGTCTTTGTATCCTATACATGTTATACCTGTAGTTGTTCAAATGAAACTATTTCTAGAATAAATGTGTGTGAAATAACCATTATCAGTTATATCCATCAAAAAAATTATATGTGGAAAATAAACTGCTTTTCATACTAGGATATGTAAATAAAAAATGAATAGAGAGGGGCCAAAGGGGGTTGTTAGTTATCCATCCTCCAAGAGAAATTTTGGGTAAAGCACCCACAGGGACCAGAATCTCCATGGTGTTTGTGACCTAACTGACACAGTGGAGTAGCATATAAAAACAAAATAAGTATATGACAAATCATATATCCCAACCACACTATGAGAACAACCTAGTTTGAAAATCAAATGAAAAAAACATTTCTCAGACTCCTGAATACCACTACATAGACCAGATATTCAATAAGTACATAATCAGTTAATTAGATACATAAAATTATCTTACCCTTTTACATCACATTCAATTTATGTTTATTAATGCATTACTTTTAATTGACAGTTTTATTTTTCCAAATTTCATTACATTAGCATCAAGACAAAGTTTAATGCCCTATATGTATATGCCATCTGAGTCTACAACTTATTATAATTATATCCTCATTATTATACCTGAGATAGATCCAAATCCATTGGGTAAAAAATTATTAATTTATTAATAACATTATATCATTCCATATTTCAATGTAATCTAGGATGACATTATAATCTTCTAGACATGAGGGGTTCAATATGGTGAGTAAATAAACTACCTTTTATGTCCTCACCACATATATCAGGAGCATAGACATGTCGTGTCATTAGAATCTATACAGGTAAAATAGGTGCCATACTGCACATATCTTCTCCTCTATTCGAAGGATAGTAACAAAAACTACCAAACTCATGTAGTGGGAAATGAAATGAAGATAAACAACAATATGTACATCGAACAAACCAACGATTCAAACAAGAATCCAAATTTCATAATAATGGATAATCTATTTTTCAACATATTATATCGTATATGGTGTCCTCCTCGACTCCACATGAATACCCAGATCCATCCCACCATCACAAGTGTCATATGGTTCACCAAATATCGGGATTCTCTGCCCAACATACCACTACTATCCCGCATTATCACTAATAATAGTATCATGTGACATCCAACCTCCCTGTCCTATGTCACAACATCCCTCTATGCTCAACCACCCTAGGATCACATCACATAACAAGTAGTAGGTAACAAACATAACAACTAATATATTTAACCTCAAAATTTGTATCCATCCTTCATAAACAATGTGTTATGACATCTCCAAATATAAGGCACGCAAAATTTAAAATAATTGGGGAATTATAGGCCCTAAATGTAATGATATTTTATCACACAACTAATTATTATTCCATTATGAATTAACTGATTTTTTATTCACATGACTAAACAATGGGAAAACCAAGATGAAAGTTTTCACAAGATTCTAAAAATCAATTGAATATTAAATTTAACATTCATTTTATTACATTATTGAAAAGATTAACCATTATTTAGGTTAATAATCATATTCATTTAAACATGCATATGTTCATCAATTTGATTATCATCAAATTACAAAAAAAATATATTCATTAAACATGCCACTTTAAACATTTATCCTATTAATAGTCAATTAATTCTTGATTTTCATTCCTTTTTAATTTCACATGAGAAGAAAATCATAACAAGAAGATCATATATTCCACATGATCCGAAACATAATTGGATACATGATAACATAGTACATGAAAAAACATTTCCATGTGATCAATAAAAATTATTTAATCTAGTCAAATAATTTATAAGGTTGATTTCATTGATATTGATGTGGATAAGTCATGATTGCTAAAAAATTCCACATTATTTTATATAGAATTAATGAATTCAATACCTCCAAATTATGTTATCATTCTTTTTAGAAGAATGAATTATGCAATGAATCCCTGATAATCCATCCCACAATAACTTCATATGTATGAGGATACCCCAAAACAACCTCAATGACAACAACCAAGAGAAACCCAATCAGAGAAATGAGAGAACATCTGGAAACACATGTAATAAAAAATAGAATGAAAAAAAGATTTAAATGGAATAATTAAGATATAAAATACCTTCTATAGAAGATCGATTGAATGAGGTAATATAAGAAATGATACATGACAAAGGAATCCCGAAAATGTCAGGGGGGTGCTGAGTTTCATAGAGTTATGATAGAGCCTCTATAGTCGTAGGGTTTGAAAAACATGATTCACTGGAAACATTTCAAAACATATATAATCAAGGATTTAGATGACATGTAATCCCCTTTCACATCATGTAATCCTCTTCATTAGGTTCTGTAGAAAAAACAACATATCTTTTTATTTAAATAGTTGTAAACCATGACTCATTAAATGTCATAAAATATAATTTCATGTATTTTAAAACCTTTATACATTATTATATCTCCATTATTTCAACTACTAGTAATAGGATTACTCCAGACTTCTATATAACCTCCTCCAAGAACCTTGTTCATTGACAACACACAATGGGATGATCTATTCAGTTCCAATACAATACATAAATGGTTGTTAAAATCTCTAAAATTTTATTATATAACTAGTATAACATTGTATTAATATATTATACAACAATATGATATAAAAGTAGAAAAGATATAGGGTGTTGGTGACCCTTTCATTTAGTTATGAGTCACCATTTAGGATTGAGTGTAATGTATCTAGAGGTTGGTCTTCTAGTTATAATGGGGGTATGTTGTTAGATGACTAGAAGAATTTAATGATTGAGATAGTAATGTATTCACCAATGTATTTTTTTTTTCTAAAACTAAAAATTACATTGTGGTTATTGGGTGCTTATATAGGATAGAGGGAAAACTATGATAGAAAAAAATATTATATATATTATTATTTAATTTCATGACAAGGATTAATGCCCGGTTTTTTAACATTGATTACTATTAAAATAATAAATACATGTTACATTAATATTTTAACACCACAATAAATTATTTAGATATGAGAAGATTTATAATAAAACTTAAAAATGTGTTAAGTATTTTTATTTTTGAAATATAATATAGTTTAGTAAAAATGAACATTCACATTGCAAATTATGATTATTAATCTTATGTGAAATCATGTATAATATAATTATACTCTATGGAAATCAAATTTTTTCATAAATAATTAATTCATCATATCATCTTCATGATATCATAAAATAAATGGAATATAAAATAAATATTTTAAACCTTTGGAAAAAAAATATTTTTAATTTTGATTCACAAAATAACTATGTAAATATGGAAATTTCGACTCCAAAATTATTAATATTGTAAAATACATACCTTAAAAACTATATAAAATTAAAGTTTACTTTAATATTTACTAAGATAAATTTGTTGTTTTCAACATTATACGTTGTGGTTATAATTCACTGTAAATCAATTTCCCATATGTACGGATTACGTTATTCATATATAATTTAGTTTTAATAGAAATATGAGATACTATAAATGCGTAATAGAAATTAAATTTAATATCAATATAATAAATTCAATAAAATTTTATTTCTCTATAAACAATATGTTTAATATTATTCTTTGAAATTTATATTTTAATCAAACATTGTACTAGAATATATTTAAATATTTTTAAAAATTAAAGGCAATATTAAGTAAAAATATAATATTAATAAATTTTAAATTTAGTACTAAAAACTATTTTACAATTTTTTTATATCATTCAAATACCAATAAAAGGAATGAAAAATGATAGTTTCATATTTTGTTGGTTATCTGATACAATTATTATATTTGAAGAACATGTACAAAATTAACCTCAATAATGTACCCCAATGTATTCATATATTAAAAAACCATATTTTGAAAATAAACCTATATATATGGGTAATATAATTATAAAATAAAATGTCATTTGACGTAATAAATATTAAATTCTAGAGAATAAATTCCTTAAATCCATTTTCAATAAATATATGTTCTATAAATCTATTTTCAAAATAAGTTACAATTATTTTTTATAGTAATTGAAATTAAATTTTTTATTACAAACATTAAAATTAATAAATTCAAGTTTTAAATATATTTGTTATATTATTTCCCAATAAATATTTATAAATAAAATTTTATTAATAAAATTTAATCACTACTACTTATTAAAAATATTTTTAAATAAAGTCATGGTTCATGAAATTTTAAAAAATAAAATTAACAATATATATATATATACATATTATTAAATAAAATTTTTATTAAAATATTAACAAAAAACTATTATTATACATATATGGTTGATTATTTGTAACATCCCAAGCTTTCATGATACGCTTCTCTCTCAATAATGCAGTAGCCCGCATTGTACGCAAGTTCGAGATTCTAACACACCGCGACCAATCAAAGTTGCAGTTATGAATAGTAAAACCCACTTTTTGAAATTATATAAATTATATATTTCATAATTGACTTCATTTTTGTATTCGGAGTATCTAAATTATCCTATGCTGAATTTTTTGTAATTTTCTATGAACTTCCAATTTTCTATGAATAGAGAAAATACTTAAAAACAACTTTTTTAATCAAAATAATTGATATTGATAAATTATACTATTAAGGGGTTTTAAAGTATAATTATAATATATTTTTACCATTTTATCCAATGGTTGTCATTATAATTAATTTCACTTTGAAATTGGACATAAAAATTTGTCAATCTTTTGATATATATTGCTTCTTAAAAACACACTATTTTTTGTGACAGCGGGAATTAATTATTAAATTAATTAAATCAACATAAATGATTTTAATTTTATAAAATAGACATCATTTTTGAATAAGGAATATCAAATATAGCTTAAGGTGAATGTTTGGTATTTTTCTAAAAAACCTCAATTTCTGATTAATAGTGAAACCACTAAGTGGTACTTTAAAAACTAATTTTTCATGTAAATGAATCATTACCACTTCTGTGATTTGATTTTCAAAAATCCAACATACATGGTTGTCATTAGGAAGAAAAATGTGGTTCAATGGGATTAAAATATATATTTTATGAATAGTAACTTTTAAGTTTTATTAATCGCGATTAAAGGTAATTAGTGGAATTTAAGGTAAAAATGATATTATAAAAATATAAAAATATCTTTACCCTTGTCCTAAACTTATTTTATGAGTCATGGAAGACCAATAAAATCAATGGTTCAACTTGGGGACCCCATGGAGCCACTTGGGTTACAAAATGACATTAATAACATTTTATTTAAAGTAAAAATATAATTGTCACAAACATGTGTTGTTTTACTAAAACAATTATTACATGGGGTTGTATAAGTTAACGTTTTTACTATAAATATACGTTGGAAAGATAAAAATATTTCCTACGTCATGGTAATTTTTTTATAATGTTTAGACAATAAATAAAATAAATTGTTTATGACACAATGATGATGCAGTGATTACCTCATTAATTAACGATTTAAATAAAATGAAAAGATAAGGTAAAATCTAAGACTTAAACATGTAAAAAACCAATTGGATGAGTAGATTGAGAACCCTTATCACCTTATACTAGAAATAAATCATTATGGGACTTCTAAAATCTGAAAATCATTTCATAATAATGTAGCATTTCATGACTTTCCAAGAGTGCCCCTCCTCTCCTCTTATAAGAGGCCCCCACCTCTACCACCTTATTCTCACCATCAAAGCCATTTGGATTGGCCAAACTCTTCTCAAATACTCTCTCAAATACACTCTATTACTCCTAGATTCCTCACTTTGGGAAGAAGTATCCCATGTAAGCCATTGGTTCTAATCAAAAAGAGTTACCAGATTTTAAGGTAATGTCTTCTCTTGTGTTCTTATGTTTTATTTTGCTTCTCCAACCCCCTAAAATATTTTTATTACTTTATTTTGTAAAAAAAACCAGTATCTTAAATATATTAAGATGTTTTAATGAGAAGTAATTGATTTACACTTACACACACCTTCGTCTAATGGTTAATGAACATACTGTTTCTGTGGGTGGAGAATTACTCCCTCATTAATCGATGATTTTTAAATATTCATTTAACACCTCTCATGGTGGCCATTAAGATGACACAATATTTATATATGATATATATTATGTTTATGTTTTCTTTATGCTTCTTGATTTTTCATTTATGGCGTACCTTTATGATTTCCATTATGGGTAAACGCGATAATTTCATTTTAGGAAGTGCGGTCTACCGCCCCCTCAAAGTGATTTGAGTCGTTAATGCCATATGTGGGATATATAAAGGATAGAGTAAATGATTTTATATATGATATTATACTGGAATTATACTATACCTTTATATTATTATGATTTCATTCCATTAAATACGAAATATAATTGAAAGTAGTGTTCATGCGTACATATGGCTTACCGTCTCCATGAACAGTATATTTTATTTCTTACCTCTAAACGTTATATAATATTATAAATGCATATATATAATGGGTATATATAATATATATGATATCTACATCATGAATATAATTATGGATATAATGAATATATTACCACATGAACAACTTGTAATTACAAGAAGTTTATTTTTGACTCAGGTACCAAAGATCAACAAAAAGACCGTTATTAACTTAAATAATTACATAACATTCATAACATAGTAATAAGTGATATAAAAGGTATAATGAACTTTTAAATGGTTCTTTAGAATGTAGAAATTTACTCTAGTGTATTATTCAGGAGGTTAAAGAACGACCGTGTCAAGTCGGACACGAGGTAAGGGAACTTCTTAACCCAATTTCGGTTCTTTTGGTTAATCTCCTACTTTCAAATTATGTCATGATATTATTCTGTCCTATCTTGTATTCGTACATTATTTATGTGTAATTATAGTGAATACACATAATAGATCTATTTTATTTAAAAATTATCTTTGTAAGGTACTTCGTCTCATCTCCATTCATTAAGGCATATTTTGTTCTATACACAATTTTCTTCTATACGGTGTATAAACCCCTTTTTCTTTTACGTTTATTCAAAAGGAAACTTTTTATACAATTTGTTTTACTAAATGACAAAAAGAAATGTTTTTCTTGTCATACGTATGTGGCGAAAACGACTTCTCTGCCACCGTGACCATTATTTGAGTTTCGGCTTCCTCTACAAGCCAGAACCTTATTTAAATTAGAAATAAATACCAAGTTTTAATTTTCTATTTTTTTGGTATTGAAAATGGTTTTGATAATGTTTTTATTATATCAATGTGTTGTATTGATATCTTTTAATTGAAATGTGGAAATGTTATGTTTCCTTTATGCATGTTTTATGTGATACAATTATGTTATGGTTTATGATATGTTTAAACCTGTTCATATGAGGAATGAATTGGACTTAATAAGTGACAGGTGTAGCCCGCTATAGCTCCTCGATGCATAGGTAGCTCTCATGAAACAAACTAGTATCTTGGAACAAGGCCTTTACAAAGTCTTATTTGTAGTCTTGGCATGAGGCCTTGGCTACATGGTTATGATTGTCTGGCATTATGTATTCCATCATTATGAAAGTGGTTATTGATATTGCATGTGATTATTCGACTAGTAGAATATCCATGTGTGTAAGTAAATGGCATTATCTCATTTTACTTTTTCCTTATTATTATAAAGTTCAAGTTTAAAAGGATTTTGTTTTAGTTATACATTGCCTTAGATGTTTATGTTTATTTATGAAATCTTCCGCTATATTTTTATCCTTAGTGAGCATCTGAGCTCACCCATTTCAATGTTTTAATTTTTCCAAGATGTGAAGAATTCTTTTTTGAATCACCTGCATGGATAGTCAGAAGGGGATATGAGTGTGGTCTATGGAGACCATGTTATTGTATTTTTTCACATTATGATGCAATGTAACTTTTATGAATTTATCTATTGTTTCCAAGGGTACTAAACTAATCGGTCTTTTGAGACTTGATCTTTTGTGATCATGCCAATGTTACGTAATAATGCATCGACTCTCGGTAACTGGGGTTGGGGCATTACAGTTGGCATCGGAGGCAGTTTAGTACTAACCTTGGAAGCTATATTTAGATAAACTCTGATTAGATCACATATACCTATGATAGAATTAGAGGATTAGCATTGAAGAACTTTCTAGAATTTTGATATTATAAGGATTTGGTGAGTTTTCCTAGCAATACATCCCTATCTGGATACGATCAGGTAGAGGCGGCTCTAGCACAGATGTACCAAGGGGTAAAACCCGAAAACACCTCTTTGAGATAGACTCGAATGGGAATTGGTTCATGACAACAAGCCTTGCTGCACTCTTGGTTACAACACTCCCGGGGGATTTGGTTAGGATAATTCTCATTTTCTTTACAAACCATTATGAAGGGTTTATGAGTATATACTTCCTCAACGAAAGCATACTTATGATTATGGATTATATCAATAAACTATTTAACTTATGTTAAGTGTTTTAAAAGTATGTAATTATGTATTTTGATTCATAAACTATCATAGTTTATGCCATTTTATAGAAATGGCGCCCAATAGAAGGAATGTGAATTCCAGAAATATGTATGATCCAAAGAGTAAGAAGGATCATATCTGTCATGTTATTAAGCAAAAATTTAAAAGGGAAATAGTGTCCCATGTGTTCTCAACATATTAAGAAATAGTATCCTGGGTTAATAAGATAAGTAATGAATTCTATGAGTATTATGGTATTGAAGGGAAGCAAGAGAAGAAAATTATGGAAGAGATAATGATGGATAAAGGGATGAGGGAAAAGAAGAATTTTCCAATATGTGATAATTGTGGGAAGAAACGCCATGGAACCTGCTTGAAGGGAATGTGAGTTTGTTATAAGTGTGGAGAAAAATGATACCAAGTGCATGACTGCAAGGGTAAGAAAAATGATTCAAATGTACAATGCTTCATCTTCAAGGAGGGGGGACACTACGCAAACCAATGTCCAAATCATCAGAGTATTCCCCAAATGATGTTATTGGATAATTATCAAGTTATGATACTACCACAGATGAGGAGGAATGATTAGAGTTATTATGTTGTTATTGAAGAATTTTGTCATTTGAGTATTGTATCAATGATGTACTGGTTATAATAATTATTTAGTATATAAGGATTGTACTGCAGTACTATTTCATCAAGGGCTTGAGATTGTGTGGAACCAAGAAAACTGACTCCATAACAGGTTAAATTTTAGGAAAATATATGGCTGAGAGAAAAATAAACCATAATATGGTTCTGATACCGAGATAGGGATTTTGGAATAATACATGATTGATTTGGATAAATTATATTAGATATTCTTGACTTCCTTGAAACTGATTAATGATTTGTATACATTTTTTGATATAAGGAGTATATCTAGTATTCAATAAGGGATAAAAGATCATGAATGTAATCAATAAGTATTTCTGGTAATTCAGGATATTGCAGTGTTTTAAAAGAATACATGATAAAGATGTTCACATGTTATTATGTGGCAAAAAGGATCTTCATTATGTTTACCTTTCATTTAAAATCTGGACTGTGATTTAGACAGAAGTATTTTGGATTAATATAAAGGTTTGAATGGATTAAGTTTAACTTTGGATAGTATTATTTAAGGTTAAACCATTTCTGAAGACTATTATTGTAATATTATAATACTATAGTCTTAGGAAATGGACAACCTGTAGGTCGGGGGATAACCCATCACGTCAGACCAAGCTATAGGAATCAAACCCACAACCATAGTGTGACATGCCTTTATTACCTACCACTAGTCTACAGGAAGCCCCTAGTTATTAAAAAATATTTTTCCAAATCTAAATGGTATGTGTTAATATTTGGAACCTTGTACGATTATGATAGATAAAATATTTTTGAGTTCTATTATCTTTTTGAGTGAAAGATGAGTTTGTGGTAGAAATTAGTTGAAGGTTTAAACTATACTTTTCAAGTATATATATATATACCACTATCTTATTCTATGAATAAATTAATTCTTAAACTTTCAGTAAGGTATATTAGAAAAAATGTGTTATCCTAATACATTATGTTTTGTTGAACTGATGATATTTTAAATCAACATAGATTGAAGGCTTTGATGCACTCAATTTTACAATTGTTTCTGATTGATGACCTCAATCCCTTCCTATAAATATTTATGTTTTTCCTCCAATTATATGTCTCTAATTTCCACCAATGTTCTCCAAGTCGAGATCATAATTTGGTGGTGACTTTTTATTTCCCTTTCCATCTTATTAAGGCTAAATTTTATTAACCTTATTTCCGATGTGGGTTTTCCACAAAGGTATTTTCTACTTTGAACCTTTTATTTTCAAATAAAATTTTCAAATTGTGAGGACACAATTTATTGAAGTAGGGGAGAATGTAATACCTCAAGCTTTCACGATACGCTTCTCTTTCAATAATGCAGTAACTAACATTGTAGGAAAGTTCGAGATTCTAACACACCACGACCAATCAAAGTAGCAGTTATGGATAGTAATACACACTTTTTGAAATTATGTAAATTTTATATTTTAAAATGGACTTCACTTTTTTTATTCGGAATATATAAATTATCCTATGTTGAATTTTTTGTAATTTTCTGAGAACTTCCAATTTTCTATGAATAGAGAAAATACTTTAAAACAACTTTTTTAATAAAAATATTTTTATTGATAAATTATACTATTGAGGGGTTTTAATGTATAATTACAATATATTTTAACCATTTTATCCAATGGTGGTCATTAGAATTAATTTCACTTTGAAATTTGACATAAACAATTGTCAAACTTTAGATATATATTGCTTCTTAAAAACACGCTATTTTTTGTGACAGCGGGAATTAATTATTAAATTAATTAAATCAACATATATGTTTTCAATTTTGTAAAATAAACATCATTTTTTATTTAGGAATATCAAATATATCATAGGGTGAATTTTTGGTATTTTTCTGAAAACCCTCAATTTTTGATGAATAGTGAAACCACTAGGTGGTAGTTTAAAAACTAATTTTTCGTGTAAATGAATCATTACCACTTCAATGATTTGATTTTAAAAAATCTGACAAAC
The DNA here is from genome assembly GCA_963277665.1 of Viscum album. Classification (NCBI taxonomy): domain Eukaryota; kingdom Viridiplantae; phylum Streptophyta; class Magnoliopsida; order Santalales; family Viscaceae; genus Viscum; species Viscum album. The sequence goes on along the minus strand of OY728131.1, from coordinate 1,609,176,374 downwards.
ATGTTTTTCATTAGAAAGAAAAATGTGGTTCAATGGGATTAAAATATATTTTTGGTGAATAGTAACTTTTATGTTTTATTAATCGCGATTAAATGTAATTAGTGAAATTTAAGGAAAAAATGATATTATAAAAATATTAAAATATCATTACACTTGTCCTACACTTATTGGATGAGTCATGGCCCACCAATACAATCCATGGGTCAACTTGGGGACCCCATGTAGCCACATGGGTAAGAAAATGACATTAATAACTTTTTATTTAAAGTAAAAATAAAATTGTCACAAACATGTGTTGTTTTACTAAAACAATTAATACATGGGTTTATATAAATGAAATTTTTTACTATAAATATTAATTGGAAATCTAAAAATATTTCCTACGTCATGGTAATTTTTTTTAATTGTTATACATTAAATAAATTAAATTTTTTATGACACAATGATGATGCAGTGATTACCTCATTAATTAATGATTTAAATAAAATGAAAATATAATGTAAAATGTATGACTTAAACTTGTAAAAAACCAATTGTATGAGTATATTTCGAACCCTTATCACCTGATCCTCAAATTATATCATTTTGGGACCTTTAAAATCCGAAAATCATTTCATAATAATGTATCATTTCATGACGTTCTAGGAGTGCCCCTCCTCTCCTCTTATAAAAGGCCCCCACCTCTACCACATTATTCAAACCATAAAATCCATTTTTCTCTGCCAAAATCTGCTAAAATACTCTCTAAACTTCCCTATCTTACTCCTAGAAGCCTCTCTTTCGGAATAAGTCTTCTCAAGGAAGCCTTTGGCTCAAATCAAAAAGAGTTATCCGATTTTAAGGTAATGATATCTCTTGTGTTCTTTTATTTTATTTTGCTTCTCCAACCCCATAAAATATTTTTATTAATTTATTTTGTAACAAAACCAGTATCATCAATACACTAGGATTTTTTATGAGAATTATTTGATTTACACTTACATACACCTTCGTATAATGGTTAATGAACATATTGTTTCTGTGGGTGGTGAATTACTGTCTCATGAAATGATGATTGTTCAATATTCTTTTGACACCTCTCATGGTGGCCATTAAGATGACACTATATTTATATATGATATATATGATGTTTATTTTTTCCTTATGCTTATTTATTTTTCATTTATGTCATACCATTATGACTTCCATTATGGGTAAACACGATAATTTCATTTTAGGAAGTGCGGACTACCACCCCCTCAAAGTGATTTTAATCATTAATGCCATATGTGTGATGTATAAACGATGGAACAAATGATATTATATATGATATTATATCGGAATTATAATATACCTTTATATAATTATTATTTTGATTCCATTAAATACAAAATAGAAATGAATGTAGCGTTCATGCATACATACAGCTTACCGTCTCCATGAACGGTACATTTCATTTCTTACCTCTAAATGATATATAATATTATAAAATCATATATATTATGGATATATATGATATATATGAAATCTAAATAATGAATATAATTCTGGATATAATGGATATTTTACCACATGAACAACTTGTAATTATAAGAAGTTTATTTTTGACTCAGGTACCAAAGATCGACAAAACGACCATTATTAACTTAAATAATTACATAATGTTCATAACATGGTAATAAGTGATATAAAAGGAATAATGAACTTTTAAAAGGTTCTTATTCAAGTATAAATTAACTCTAGTGTATTATTCATGAGGTTAAAGAACGATCGAGTCAAGTCGGACACAAGGTAAGGGAACTTCGTAACCCAATTTCTGTTCTTCAGGTTATTCTCCTACTTTCAAATTATGTTATGATATTATTATTTCCTCTCTTGTATTTGTACATTATTTATGTGTAATTATAGTGAATACACTTAATAGATCTATTTTTTTTAAATGATCTTTGTAAGGGACTTCGTCTCAATCTCCATTCATTGAGGCATATTTTGTTTTATACAAAAATTTCTTCTATACGGTGTATAAACCCCTTTTACTATTACATTTATTCAAAAGTAATCTTTTTATACGATGCATTTTACTAAATAAAAAAAGGAATGTTTTTCTTGTCATAAGTATGTGGCAACAACGACTTCTCTTCCGTCGTGACCATTATTTGAATTTCAGCTTCCTCTACAAGCCATAAAATTTTTTAAATGAAAAATAAATACCAAGTTTTAAATTTTTTTATATTTGTATTGAAAATGGTTTTGATAATGTTTTTATTATATCAATGTGTTGTATTGATATCTTGTGATTGAAATGTGGAAATGTTATGATTCATTTAAACATGTTTTATGTGATACAATTATGTTATGGTTTATGATATGTTTAAACCTATTCATATGAGGAATGCATTGTACTTAATAAGTGACGAGTGGGGCCCTCCCTAACTCCTCGATGCATCGGTAGGTCTCATGAGACAAACTAGTATTTTGGCATGAGGCCTTGACAAAATCTTATTTGTAGTCTTGTCATGAGGCCTTGGCTACGTGGTTATTATAGTCTAGCATTGTGCATTCCATCATTATGAAAGTGGTTACTGATATTGCATTTGATTATTCGACTAGTAGAATATCCATGTGTGTAAGTAAATGGAATTATCTCATTTTAATTTTTTCATATTATTCTAAAGTTCATGTTTAAATGGATTTTGTTTTAGTTATACATTGCCTAAAATGTTTATGTTTATTTATGAATGTTTCGCCTATATTGTTATCCTTACTGAGCATCTGAGCTCACCCCTTTCAATGTTTTAACTTTTCCATGATGTGAGGAAGTATTTTATGAATGAAGTGTAGGGATAGTAAGAAGGGGATATGAGTGTGGTCAATGGAGACCATGTTATTGTAGTTTTCACTTTATGATGTAATGTAACTTTTATAAATGTATCTAGTGTTTCCAAGGCTAGTAAACTATTCAGTCTTTCGAGACTTGATCTTTTGTGATCATTCCTATGTTACACAATGACGCACCAACTCTGGGTAACTGGGGTCTGGGCGTTATAGTTGGTATTAGAGGTAGTTTAGTACTAACCTTGGAAGATATATTTAGATAAACTCTGATTAGAGCACATATTCCTAAGAGAGACTTTGAGGATTAGTATACAAGAACTTTCTAGAATTTTGGTATTATAGAGATTTTGTGAGTTTTCCGAGCAATACATCCCTATCTGGATACGAGCAGGTAGAGGCGGCCCTGGAACAGATGTAACTAGGGGTAAAACTTGAAAACACCGCTTTGAGCAAGACTCAAACGAGAACTGGTGCACGACAACAGGCCTTGCTGCACTCTTGGTTACGACACTCCCGGGGGATTTTATTAAGATAATTCTCATTTTCTTTACAAACCATTATGAAGGGTTTATGAGTATATACTTCTCAATGAAAACATTATTTTGATTATGGATTATATCCATAAACTGTTCAATTTATGTTGAGTGTTTTACAAGTAAGGAATTATGTGTTTTGATTCATAAACTAACCTTGTTTATGCCATTGTATAGAAATGGCGCCCATTAGAAGTAATGTGAACTCTAGCAATATGTATGATCCGGAGAGTAAGAAGGATCATATCTTTCATGGTATTAAGCCAACATTTAGAAGGGAAATAGTCTCCCATGTGTTCTCAACATATGAAGATATAGTATCATGTGTTAATAAGATAAGTAAATAATTATCTCAGTCTTATGGCATTGTAGGGAAGCAAGAGAAGAAAATTATGGAAGAGAGATTGATGGATAAAGGGATGAGGGAAAAGAAGATTTGTCCAATTTGTGATAATTGTGGGAAGAAACACCATGGAACATGCCTGAAGGGAATGGGAGTTTGTTATAAGTGTGGAGAAAAAGGACACCAAGTTCATGACGGAAAGGGTAAGAAAAATGTTTCAAATGTACAATGCTTCATCTGCAAGGAGTGGGGACACTATGCAAACCAATGTCCAAATCATCAGAGTATGCCCCAAATGATGTTATTGGATAATAATAAAGTTATGATACTACCATAGATGAGGAGGAATGATTAGTGTTCTGATGTTGTTTTTAATGAATTTTGTCATTTGAGCGTTGTATCAATGATGTACTGGTTATAATAATTATTGAGTATATAATAATTGTACCACAGTACTATTTCATCAAGGACATGAGATTGTGTGGAACCATGAAAACTAACTACATAGTAGGTTAAATTTTTGGAAAATATATGGTTGAGAGAATGATAAACCATAACATGTTTCTGATACAGAGATAGTGATTTTGGAATAATACATGACTGATTTGGATAAATTATATTGGATATTCTGGACTTCCTTGAAACTGATTAATGATTTGTATACATTTTTTGATAGAAGGAGTATATCTAGTATTCTATAAGGGATAAGGGATCATTAATGTAATCAATAAGAATTTATGGTAATTCAGGATATTACAGTGTTCTAAAAGAAAAAATAATGATGATGTTCACATGTTATTACGTGGAAAAAAGGATCTTCATTGTGTTTACCTTCCATATAAAATCTGGACTGTGATTTGGACAGAATTATTTTGGATTACTATAATGGTTTGAATGGATTATGATTAACTTTGGATAGTACTGATTAAGGTTAAAACATTTTTTAAGACAATTTTTGTAATTTTATAATACTATAGTCTTAGGAAAAGGACAATCTGTAGGTCGGGGGATAACCCATCGCGTCGGACAAAGCTGTAGGAATCGAACATGCAACCATAGTGTGAAAGGCCTTTATTACCTACCACTAGCCTACAAGAAGTCCCTGGTTATTAAAAAATATTTTTCCTAATCTAAAATGTATGTGTTAATATTTGGAACCTTGTACGATTAGGATAAATATAATATTTTTGAGTTCTATTATCTTTTTGAGTGAAAGATGAGTTTGTTGTAGAAATTAGTTGATGGTTTAAACTATACATGTCAAGTATATATATATATACCACTATATTATTCTATGAATAAATTAATTTTTAAACTTTAGGAAATGGATATTAAAAAAAATGTGTTATCCTAATACCTTATGTTTTGATGATCTGATTATATTTTAAATCAACATAGATTGAAGGCTTTGAGGCCCTCAATTTTACACTTGTTTGTGATTAATGACCTCAATCACTCCCTACAAATATTTATGTTTTTCTTCTAATTATATGTCTCTAATTTACACCAATGTTCTCCTAGTCGAGATCATAATTTGGTGGTGACTTTTTCATTTCCCTTTTCCTCTTATTAAGGCTATATTTTATTAACCTTATTTCTGATGTGGGTTTTGCACAAAGGTATTTTCTACTTTGAACCTTTTATTTTAGAATAACATTTTCAAATTGCGATGAAGAAATTTATTGAAGGAGGGGAGAATGTAACACCCCAATCTTTCACGATACGCTTCTCTTTCAATAATGCAGTAGCTTGTATTGTACGCAGGTTCGAGATTCTAACACACCGCGACCAATCAAAGTAGCAGTTATAAATATAAATACCCACTTTTTGAAATTATATAAATTTTATATTTCAAAATGGTCTTCATTTTTGTATTCGGAATATCTAAATTATCCTATGTTGAATTTTTTGTTATTTTCTAAAAACTTCCAATTTTCAATGAATTGAGAAAATACTTAAAAAAACTTATTTATTCAAACTAATTTATATTGATAAATTATTCTATTGAGGGGTTTTAAAGTATAATTAGAATATATTTTTACTATTTTATCCAATGGTGGTCAATAGAATTAATTTCACTTTGAAATTGGACATAAACAATTGTTAATCTTTTGATATATATTGCTTCTTAAAAACACGCTATTTTTTGTGACAGCGGGAATTAATTATTAAATTAATTAAATCATCTTATAAGTTTTGAATTTTGTAAAATAGGCATCATTTTTGAATTATGAATATCAAATATAGCTTAGGGTGAATTTTTTGTATTTATCTGAAAACCCAGACTTTTTGATGAATAGTGAAAACACTAAGTGGTAGTTTAAAAACTAATTTTTCGTGTAAATGAAAAATTACCACTTTTGTGATTTGATTTAAAAAAATCTTACATACATGGTTTTCATTAGGAAAAAAAATTTGGTTCAATGGGATTATAATATTTTTCTTGCTGAATAGTTACTTTTAAGTATTATTAATCGTGATTAAAGGTAATTAGTGAAATTTAAGGTAAAATTGATATTATAAAAATATAAAAATATCATGACACTTGTCCAAAACTTATTTTATGAGTCATGGCCGACCCAGACAACCCATGGGTCGACTTGGGGACCCCATGGAGCCACTTCGGTAATAAAATGACATTAACAACTTTTTATTTTAAGTAAAAATAAAATTATCACAAACATGTGTTGTTTTACTAAAAAACTTATTACAAGGGGTTATATAAGTTAAAATTTTATTATAAATATTCATTGGAAAGATAAAAATATTTCCTACATCGGGGTAATTTTTTTTATTTTTATCCATTTAATAAATTAAATTTTTTATGACACAATGATGATGCTGCAATTACCTCATTAATTAACGATTTAAATAAAATGAAATGATAATGTAAAATCTAAGACATAAACTTGTCAAAAACCTATTGGATGAGTATATTTAGAACCTTTATCACCTTATACTCGAAATATATCATTGTGGGTCCTTTAAAATCCGAAAGGCATTTCATAATAATGTATCATTTCATGACTTTCCAAGAGTGCCCCTCCTCTCCTCTTATAAAAGGCCCCCAACGGTACCACCTTTTTCACGCCATCAAAGCCATTTGTCTCGGCCAACATCTGCCCAAATACTCTCTCAACTTCCTTCTCTTACTCCTAGAAGCTGCACTTTGGGATGAAGTCTTCCCAAGGATGCCTTTGGCTCAAATCAAAAAGAGTTACCCGGTTTTAAGGTAATGTCTTCTCTTCTGTTCTTTTGTTTTATTTTTATTCTCCAACCCCCTAAAATTGTTTTATTACTTTATTTTGTAACAAAAAAAAATATCTTCAATATACTAAAATGTTTTTATGAGAAGTATTTCATTTACACTTACACACACCTTCGTCTAATGGTTAATGAACATACTGTTTCTGTGGGTGGCGAATTACCGCCTCATGAAACGATGACTGTTCAATCTTCTTTAACACCTCTCATGGTGGAAATTAAGATGAAATTATATTTATATATGATATATATTATGTTTATGGTTTCCTTGTGCTTCTTTATTTTTCATTTATGTCATACCTTTATGATTTTCATTATGGGTAAACACGATAATTTCATTTTAGGAAGTGCGGACTACCGCCCCCGCAAAGTGATTTGATTCGTTAATGTCACATGTTGGATTTATAAAGGATGGAGTAAATGATATTATATATGATATTATACTGGAATTATAATATACCTTTAAATCATTATGATTTTGATTCCATTAAATACAAAATAAAAATGAATGTAGCGTTCATGCGTACGTACGGCTTACCGTCTCCAGGAACGGTACATTTCATTTATTACCTCTAAATGATATATAAAATTATAAATGTATGTATATACTGGATATATATTATATATATGATATCTAAATCATGAATAAAATTATGGATATAATGTATATTTCACCACTTGAACAAATTATAATTATAAGAAGTTTATTTTTGACTCAGGTACCAAAGATCGACAAAAAGACCATTATGAACATAAATAATTACATAATGTTCATAAAATTGTAATAAGCGATATAAAAAGAATAATGAACATTTAAAAGGTTCTTAAACAAGTATAAATTAACTCTAGTGTATTATTCATTAGGTTAAAGAACGATCGATTCAAGTCAGACACGAGGTAAGGGAACTTCTTAACCCAATTTCCGTTCATTGGGTTAATCTTCAACATTCAAATTATGTCATGATATTATTATGTCTTATATTGTATTTGTACTTTAATTATGTGTAATTATAGTTAAAACACATAATAGATCTATTTTATTTAAAAAATGATCTTTGTAAGGGACTTCGTCCCAATCTCCATTCATTGAGGCATGTTTTGTTTTATACACAAATTTCTTTTATACGGTGTATAAACCCCTTTTAATTTTACGTTTATTCAAAAGGAATCATTTTATACGGTGCATTTTACTAAATGAAAAAAAGTAATGTTTTTCTTGTCATACGTATGTGGCGACAAGGACTTCTCTGATTCCATGACCATTATTTGAGTTTCGGCTTCCTCTACAAGCCATAACTTTTTTTAAAAGAAAAAAATACCAAGTTTTAATTTTCATTTATTTTGGTATTGAAAATGGTTTTGATAATTTTTTTTATATCAATGTGTTGTATTGATATCTTGTGATTGAAATGTGGAAATTTTATGTTCCCTTTATGCATGTTTTATGTGATACAATTATGTTATGGTTTACGATATGTTTAAACCTGTTCATATGAGGAATGCATTGGACTTAATAAGTGACGGGTGGAGCCGGCTATAGATCCTCGATGCATCGACAGCTCTCATGAGACAAACTAGTATCGTTCAACGAGACCTTAACACAATCTTATTTGTATTATTGGCACGAGGCCTTGGCTACGTGGTTATGATAGTCTGGCATTATGCATTCCATCATTATGAAAGTGGTTATTGATATTGCATGTGATTATTCGACTAGTAGAATATCCATTTGTGTAAGTAAATGGCATTATCTCATTTTACTTTTTCCATATTATGCTAAAGTTCAAGTTTAAAAGGATTTTTTTTTAGTTATACATTGCCTTAAATGTTTATGTTTATTTATGAATGCTTCCTCTATATTTTTATCCTTACTGAGCATCTGAGCTCACCCCTTTCAATGTTTTAATTTTTCCAGGATGTGAAAGAGTATTTTATGAATGACCTGCAAGGATAGTCTGAAGGGGATATGAGTGTGGTATATGGAGACCATGTTATTGTAGTTTTCCACTTTATGATGTAATTAAAGTTTTATGAATGTATCTAGTGCTTCCAAGGCTACTAAACTCATCTGTCTTTCGAGACATGATCTTTTCTGATCATGCCAATGTTATGAAATAACACACCGACTCTGGGTAACTGGGGTCTAGGCATTACATTATTTAACTGAATTTGTAATGGGACAATGTAGACTTATATTTTAAATGATAATTAAAATTATGTGTATAAATATGAAACGTGGAAATTTGGGAGAACATGGAATTAAATTTTAATTTTAATGAATATTGAAATAAATAAAAATTTCCAGTAAATGCATTTGATATGGTGATACAACTAAACATTTTTTTATTGTATGATATTCAACTATGAATTCATTAATTACATTATTCTCACATGAAAAAATAGGAAATTAAATATTGGTGGAATTTAATTTAGCTCAACTAAATATCATAGATCGTCCCTTGAATTCAATGGTAAAAATAATGAAAATGACACTAAAATATCAAATAATTCTCTAATTAATATTTTATATATTTTATGTATGGAATTATGTCTATTCATCATCAGTGGAAAATGGTTGAAACCATACCATGATTTATTTTTTCTATAGGAGGATGTTATATAATTTATATTTGATGACAACAATGAAAAGTTTGTATTATGAAATTAAACAATATAATTTCAATGAAATATTATAAAACATGATATATGTTAAATTTTTAATCTTCTTACCATAGTTCAACCCTTGTTTCCCTACTCAAGAGTAGAAGTTATTTTTTCAAGGTATTAATGAAATATACCAAATATCTGTTATATTATTTCTATAGAAGAAATAATTTTGATCTATATTTGGTAATGTAATTTCAATAATTATCAAATTATCGACCACTAATTATTAAAAAATCATTTTACAACCCATCATGGAGCTATGACAACATATTATATCAAAAATGCGATGAGATAAATATTACATATTCTTGTTAGAATATAAATAATTTTATTTCAAACAATTCAATGAATTTTCAATATATGATGTAATTAATTTTCTTTAATATCAAGATCAGTAATTATGTTTATATAATTTTATTTATGTTTATATTTTTAAGAGGTTCATATAAAATCCACAAATTATGAATACAAATTCAATGAGATATTATCTAACATTAATTAGATTCACATTATATCATTCCATATCTATAATTATAAGGTCTTACATTATACACTACACATTGATTCTCAACTAAGTGTCCAGAATCAAAAACCTATTTATCCTACAACCAGTATTGAAGAGAATGTGATGTTTTCTAATAAGAAAATAAAATTCATTGGAAGGACATATATATATAATCTATTGATACAAAAATTATATTCTTAACCAAGAATGGATCTTATAGTAACATTAACTATTTGATTAATATTTTCATTATAATTCATAAATTTCCCAGAAACCATTCTCTAATGTAAATTAGACCACTGCATTTGTGGGAATGAATGTTGGATGGTATTTATAGATAATGAAAATTTAATCAAAAAGTAGAAATATGCTTATATAATTAATGTGTATCAACAAAAGGATTTCTCAATATCAAATAGATATACCAGAGTCTTATAATTTTTTATATATTGAAAATAAATTTTTTTATGTGAATTATTATTGAAATAATAATTTTATAGGTAAAGTGGAAATAAAAATTAATTTTTTTAAAAATAAATATATTAGGGACACCTAAAAATATTTACAATTATAGGTCTATAATGAGATAAAAGACATTTATTATAAGAGATATATATCACTAATTTTTATTCAATATTTATCATATAAGTTACTTATAAAAATATATCATCATCATTTAATTCTCTATTTTTTATTATTCCACTCTCCATAAAAAAAAATAGTCCAAAAATTAATTGGTATTGTATCAAAATTTTATAATTTTTTTGTGGAGAGTATTATAGTAATCATGTATTTATTAATCTTGAGTCGGTTTTTGTTGGAGAAAAAGAATTCTAACAATGGAATTATTGTTGAGGGATTAATATCTATAATACAATGTATTTGTTATCTCAGCTAGATACAACGATTTTATGACCACATATGTAAATAATTTTGTATAAATAATTTGAATAATATATGATGTCGAGTAGGATTGTAATAATATATATAATAAATGAAATATTATGTTCTTGATGACTGAAATTAACATGGATTCTATGTTTTTTATTATCTAGTATGGAATCCTAACATGCTCATTGGGTGTGATTGGGGAGTGTTTTAGCATAACATTTCATTACATTCACATAATTTTATAATCTATACATAAATTAAGCAGTTTCAATCTGGAATAGAATAATTGAATTTTTTTTTTGATATAGTTATAATATAATATATAATTTGACAAAAAATATGACTTTATTATTTTTATTCATATTTTAAATTCATTTAAATGAAAGAGTTAATGTTTTTTTATTATGGTAATGTATAGGTACATGGTAAACTATAAATTCCATAGAATAAGATATAATATTTTATGAATAATTGGATTAGGGATATCATTTTAAAAAATAAGATGTTATAATTAAAAATAAAAAACAAAAATTTTGAGATAAATAGATTTATCATATATAAAATGTTTAATATTTTTATTAATAAAAATCTAAAATAATTATTAATTTTATATAATTGATTATGATAATTTTCTTATATTTTATTATAATATATTCTATAATTATGTATAGGTGTCATGACCCATCCTCTGGGGCCCGTGCCGTGACTACCCCAAGCCCACCTTCCATAGTCGAGGGGATGACGACTAGCACCAAAGGCGTAATTCCCTAAAACTAGGAAGGAATTGCCTTTATAAACTATAAACAAACACTACAAAGGACACATATGGATAAGAAACACTAAGTAAAAGTGTATAACAAAAGAGTAAAGAAAAGTAATGGGTCTGGAAATATAACCCCCACTGTATAGTTAATGAAAACTGCAAATACATGTACAACTGAAGAAAGGAAAAACAGCTATTTTGTCGTCATCCGAGATTCCTACATGTAGGGCAGGTACAGAAAGCCTCCTAAGTACTCCACATCCATCTGTATCCTCCGTGTACCGATTCGTCGTAAGGTCCTCCTCCGGGTACTATCCTGTTCATGTACTCTCATCTATGGTCAGTGTTGTCTGTTGTCTTCATCCAAAACAATGAGGTTTGGGCATAACTCATGCATGGGTGAGTATAACGATACTTAGTAGGGACCCTGGGACCCTCTGGGTCTCACAAAATCTATCAAGGATAAGCCACAAAGTATTAAATCAACAGATAACCCCACTTAGGTATATTCCCATACATATACCTAATTTATCAAGTAATTCATCACAATCATGAGGTAAGAACAAAATTTATTGACTCATCTCACACAGGTATACAAATTTTGTAGAGAGTTAGAGATGATTAGATGTAGTCACTAAATAATCTATTCTGTCAAACCCATAGAGGATCCAGGAACAGATATCAGAATTGTCGAACCCACACAGTATCTAGGAACAGTAGTTAGAGCTGTCAAACTCACACAGGATCTTGGAATAGCAGTCAGAACTTGTCGAACCCGCACAAGATCCGAGAAATGTAGTCATAGCTTTCGAACCCACACAAGATCCTGGAATAGTGGTTAGAAAAGTCCAACCCCCTCAGTATCTAGGAACAGTAGTCAAAGCTGTCAAACCCACACTGTATCCAGAAATAGTGGTTAGAAATGTCAAACCAACACAAGATCCAGGAACAGTAGTTAGAGCTGTCAAACCCACACAGTATCCAGGAATAGTGGTTAGAACTTTCAAACCCACATGGAATCTAGGAACAGTAGTCAAAGCTATCGAACCCACATAGGATCATGGAATAGTGGTTATAACTGTCGAACCCACACAGGATCAATGAATAGTATTTAGAGCTGTTGAACCCACAACGGATCCATGAACAGTGGTTAAATCTTTTGAACCCACATAGGATCCAAGACCTGTAGTTAGAGCTATCGAACCCACACAAGATCCATTAACAACAGTTAGAACTGTCGAACCCACACATGATCCAGGAATACTAGTCAAAGTTGTCGAACTCACATAGGATCTAGGAATGTTGGTTAGAACTGTTGAACCCACGCAGGATCCAGGAATAGTTTTCAAATCTGTCGAACCCACACAGGATCGAGGAACAGCGGTTAGAACTATTGAACCCACACAAGATCCAGGAATAGTTGACAGAGCTGTCAAATCCACACAAGATCCAGGAACAATGGTTAAAACTATCGAACCCACACAAGATCCAGGAATAGTAGTTAGAGCTATCGAACCCACACACGGTACATGAATAGCAGTTAGAACTATCAAACCAACACAGTATTCAGGAATAGTAGTCAGAGCTGTCGAACCCACACAAGATCTAGGAACAACAGTTTGAGAGCAGCCAGCCACAGGGTTTCTGCACAATCATGCTGGATTCCGAGAGGGTCCACAACTCAAGCCATGTGTCGATACATAAAATCCCTTGTATTCTCAATAAGAAGTATCCCAATGGTCTACCACGTCATTTTGGTCTCAACGCAATAGATGATGCATCCAATGGACGCCTCGTCTGTGAGTTATTAGCCTTTTAGTCACGGAGGCCCAGTTAGATTCCTGTATGATCCAACATAACCGTTACTAAAAAATACTTGGAACTCTAGTGGGGTATACTCAAATGGATCATCATGCTCCATGAAAACCAGCGATGTTAACGATTCAACAAATGAACATTTGGTTCCAAGATATAGTCAAAAGAAAGTAAAGGGTCGGTAATAGGTCCAAGTCCAGTCTGAACCGGTCGGAAAACTCTGCCCATGGGCTGACCCATTTTGGGTCGACCCATATTGAATTATTGGGTCCATCCTGGCCCATTAGGAGGGTCAACCCTTTGGGTTCGGACCCGCCTTCTAGGACCTGCCGAGCAGACCGCGAGGGGCCGCGGAGGGCCGCTTGGGCGACCAGCCGGGAGGGTGCGGACCGACCACAGTTCGGTGTGAAGGCAGCTCGGCCCAAAGGGCACTATGAGGGTGCGGTTCAGGCGGCACGGCCCAGAGGCTGAGCTGGTGTGGTTCGGAACGGTTCATCCTAGAGGCCAAGGTGGCCCGCCTGAGGCCAGTTTGGCCAGTTGGGCGAGGGTCGGTCGGGGGCCGATATGGCCGGGTGATCACGGGTCGGCCGGGTGCCAGTTTAGACGGGGTGTTCTGGTGGTGCGGATTGCCAGGAGGCCAAAAGGTCGGGCGACCGGGAGGTGCAGGCTGACATGGCTTGGGACAACATGGTTCGACCGGGGTACATGAGAGGTCGGGTGGCAGGGAGGCTGGTCGAGCGGGTAGTGCGGTCCTACGTGGCTCGGGCCGGCGCAGTTCGTCCAGGGCACATGGGAGGCCAATAGGCGGCCAGAATTCGGGAGGCTGGTGGGTGGCTGAAGCACCGCGAGGGTGGCACGCGTTGCCTAGACTGCGGGTAGCTCGGTCGATGTATGTCACCTTCATCGTCTTCTCATTTCGTCAGCATGATGAAGAACATCAAAAAAGAGAGATTAATGGAGGGATTCGGGACATGTTAGGTTGTCTCACACATTCCGCGTTTAGGGTGATAGAAATCGGTTCAAAAGAACGAAGCTCAACAACCCACCATCAAAAAAGAAAACACTCTCGTTCTTCATTTTAAAAGAATTGATGAACATGGAACTTAAATAAATATAACCCATACCTTTGTCCAATGTTTGGCAACATTGGTGCAGGGAAGAAGACGGATCATTGGGAAAAGATGGACTTCAATGTCATCGTCATTTTCCTTGATCGTTTGTTTTTGCGCCGGCTCGTCATAGTCGAAGACGTACTACGTCCGCGTAGGTTCTGTGGAAGGAAGTCAAAGTCACTCCTCACCAGCGTTCTTCATTGGAAGAATGGGTTCTTCGGGGAGGAAGTGTAATCCTCCAAGTGTTGGGAATCGAGTCTCTTTACCAGCGCTACATTGGTTGGTGAAGCCATCCCAAAACCTCTTCCCAATCTTCCTATATATAGGAGAGTGAGGGAGGAAGGTAATGATCATTGAAATTTTTAACAGTTCATTTATTAGGAACCATCCTAAATTCCAACGATGTGATTATTTAAATTTAAAATAAGCAAGATAATTAAATTATACTTGTGCAAATTAAGACGTGTGTTTGGCTATAATTATTGGGAGGATATCAAGAGCCTCCCACAACATTTAATAGGGACTTGAGAGGTTTCTCCCAATTAATGGGAGGTTTCAAATAGTTTTTAAAACTCCGGTGGTCCCCACCACCATAACCTCTCATGGGAGGTTATGGATTGGGTGGTCTCCACCGCTATAACCTCTCATGGGAGGTTAAGGTGTGGTGGTCCTCACTTCCAACATCCATGTGGAGGATTATTTTTGGTGGACCCCAGCTAAAATATCCACATAGATGCTCAAAATAAAATAATGTGAAGATCATTGTATTTTATTATTTTCTAAGGAAACCCCAAAAACTAACAGTCCTTATCTACCTACTATTGTCGAGGTGAAAGTCTCCTTAATATAATACCGGCACTACAAGTTCAACGGTGCCCTCAGATTTCAATTTCGAGCACCGGTTCAAATGTTATAAAACACTGCTCGTGCGTTTACTAAACATACCCAAAAAAATGTTAGGAAAACTATTATCAGTCACCCTTGACCTGCGTCGGTCGAGGTTAGGCTTTTCCTAGGTGAAACATGCCCCAGCGAACCCAATCGTACTCTTGGATTCTCAATCTGAGTTACCATTTTGAAGTTATGAATTTTAAAATAAAATAATTGTCACTTAATTATATTATTTGCGGCCAAAAACTAAGTTTATATGGTGGCGCGCACCGGATAAAGTTAATATCTACTTAAAGAAATCATATTCTCATGATCCTAATGGTGGTCTTGGATTTATAATCCAAGTTACATTTTTTGAGTTATAAGCATTTAAAAAATAAAATAATTTATTTAATTATTTTATTTACGATTATGCCATTTATGGGTTCTCTCATAGGAGGCACATGTCGACTAATCATATGTCACACCAATTGTAAACTCGCCATCCTGAGTGCAGCAGTGCCCTCAGATTTTTGAACCATGTAACCTTTTAAGAGCTATTCCAATTATTTAGGAAAACTATTTACACACGTTAACATAAGCATAACAAAACATCAACGGATCATTCCGGTCACTCCGGGCCTCAGAATCGTGTGACGTCATATTTATCAGACTCGTAAAATTCCCTTATATTTAAAAAACATTACATGGAAATCAGGGTCTTTATATTCTCCCCACCTCAGGGATCTACGTCCCTGTAAACCACAACTAAAACTAAGGGAAAAAGTGAGGGTAATGAGCATGCATCCGAGCCTCCCGCTCCCATGTGCTCTCCTGGAGGTTCACATGCTACCAGCGAACATACACCAGAGGTAAAAACTATCCATGAATGACCCACTCCTATCGATCATCAATATTTATGGGAACCTCAGTAAATGTTTCCCCATCATCGACATCCAGATCGTCGTTATCGATGATCTGAGAAGGGTTGTGCATCTATCTCATCAACTGGGATAAGTGGAAGACGTCGTCAACCCAGTGAAACTGAGGAGGAAGAGATAAGAGGTAAACCACCTCGCAAAATCTAATGAGGACCTAAAAGGGTCTGAAGAATCTCAGAGATACCTTTCCGCCTCAGACAAATCTCTACAAATCTTGTTGAGGTGAGACGCGTAGAAAGAGGTGGTCACCATCCTAGAACTCCAGAGGTCTCCATCTCCTGTCAGACGAATTCTACCTACTATTTGCAGTCTTCATCTGCTCTTGTATAATCTATACATTATCTATGGTAGCCATATCATCTCTGGTCCCACGAGTGTTGACTCGCCTAGGACAGTCCAGCACAATGGTGATCTGCAAGGTCACCCGTAAAACGACTCAAAAGGTGTCATCCATACGGTGGAGTGATAGTAGTTTTTGTATGCGAACTCAAGCAAGTATAAGTGATCCTCCTAGCTGCGCCTAAAGCCGAGGACACAAGAACACAACATGTCCTCAAGGTTCTGAGTGGTCCGCTCAATCTGACCATCCGTCTGAGGATGGAAGGTGGTGCACAAACGAAACTATGTCCTGAAAGCCTCCTATAACCCCTTCTATAACCAGGATTTAAAACATGCAACACAATCAGAAACGATCGTTGTGGTTACTTCATGTTACAGCACAATATCATGCACATAGAGGCATCCCATGCTCTCTATTGAAATATGTTCTTTGACCGTTAAAATGTGGGAAAACTTGGTGAGTCGGTCGATGATCAACCAAATCGAGTCATGACCTCTGAATTTATGTGGAAGTATTTCAACTAAGTCCATGAATATCCCATCTAACTTCCACTCTAGGATCTCTAAAGTCTAAACCAAGCCTACAAGTACCTGAGGCTCCACCATCTCTTGCAGACATGTAAGGCATCGAGAGACAAATTCTCCAACTACTTTCTTTATTCCCGGCCACCAGTACTATCATCAGAGGTCCTGGTACATCTTTTCCACTTCTGTATGTACTGGTAGATGGGATGTGTGGACCTCCCTCAACACTTCCTCATGAAGTGACACAGGTACCATTGTACGTCCCTTGAAGATAATGACATGCTTCCCACCTTCAGGAAGTCCATAATGTGATTGTCCTATAGATATATGAGCACATCATTTCTCATAGTCAGTGTCTTCGTGATGTGACTCCCTGAATCTCAAAAGGATTGGGGGAGTGACTCTAAGAAACTAAAGAAAAGATTATCCTTCTCGATCCACAATGGGTATCTGAAAAGCGGCTAGCTACTCTATTGCCTCACTCAGAAGATGCAGGCCAGACATCCTGCTAAGTACGTCTGCTACCATGTTCTCCTCCCATGAGTATAGACTATCTCTAAGTAATTTTCTACTACCACGAGTTTGAGGTTGGATGACTCATGAGTTACTGAATGCACCCTCATATTCCTGAGTTTATCATGTGCTTCCTGTGATTCCTTTCTCACTGACCAACAAAAACCCAATCCCAATGTTGCAGATAAACCACAACCTCTTTTCCTAAAATAGTCAATCTGAGTGTGAGTGTGGATGTCAAATTCACACCCAAACTAACTTCGTAAGGCCTTGATGCTTCCACCAAGAGGTTTCAACCAAAAATTTCACCTCAAGGGATAGATCACACTGTCAGTGTAAGTGTGATTATCGAGTCACCTCCCAATGGTATCTCCATACGTGAGGGTCAAGTCAACGATTCAACCAGAAACTCTAGGTCTTGGACAAGATTTGTGGAAGGATGGAATGGTTGTTACCT
Source organism: Viscum album (assembly GCA_963277665.1). Classification (NCBI taxonomy): domain Eukaryota; kingdom Viridiplantae; phylum Streptophyta; class Magnoliopsida; order Santalales; family Viscaceae; genus Viscum; species Viscum album. The sequence goes on along the minus strand of OY728131.1, from coordinate 1,609,158,022 downwards.
ATGTCTTTTGATATGACAGTTAGTAGCAGACATAGATCATACATGGAATCATTCCTAGATCCCCTGGGTTGCATTACTTGACCTCATGCAACTACTCTCTTCCCTATTGCTAACATTCACTAGATGTATCCTCCCATCAAAAGAAAATTCAACCACAAAGGTTCTCTCTAGCACCATAACATATGTAGGAATGCATAGTCGAATTTTGTTGGATCAGATGTCCTTTAAACAAACCTCTCTAGGATGTTTGATCCCTAAAACAGTAATCGTATCGTATACATCGAGTACCCGGAATGAACGGTACGCCTCGATGAATACCAAGCTACCAACTTGTTGTCCCACCGAAGTAGTAGATGTTCTAGAGAACTCTCATCCACCTCTTCAAGCCAGTCCTCAGCTGCCTCTGAGTCGGCTCACCTGAGAACCTAAGGGGTATCTGATGCTGAGTCACGTGTAAGGCACTAAGCATAAATGATCCCTCTACCAGTATTTCCAGTTGTAACTGCTGACAAATGGGTAGTGATATATCTGACACACTACCCGAAGGTACTATCTCAGGGAATGGTCTACATACCGAAGCCTCGTCTCTAATTAGACAATCGTTATGGTCACTCCTTAAAATAGACTAGTATCTAAGATCACTATCTTCTCTACTAGAGTCTCAACTCAACGGGAAACACTAGCAATCTCCTCCACCCAGCCCTTAGCTGCTTAAGAATCTGTCCCGCCTCAAAACCTCCGAATCCTCTACTACTGGAACTCATGAAACATGCTAAGTCATCCTACATTGTCCACCAGTGCAGCATATGGTATCTTATACCTAATGGGTGGTGATGCTGCTGGTACACCACCAGAAGGTGCCAACATAGTAAGAGGGACCTACACCTGAGCGTCAATGCTTGGTGGGATGTTAGTGTGTACAACTCTCGGAACACTAACTAGTTGTCTTTGAGGAGGCATCATGAAAGAAACAGATGTTACATGGTCAAAAGATTATACCTAGTTAGTTGACCTGGTGAGGTGACTTAAGAAATCACTAATAAAAACACACGCAATCAGTGTTTTCATGCACTAGGTCGGAAATCGGAATCCAAGGTCTTAGTGTATGGATACCTCAGCCGCTACACCAACAATAGACTCCCTAAACTGAGAACCAGACTCACTACCCTTAAAACTATTGCTTCATAGAAAAAGAAATACCAGAGTACTATGTTATACAGCAGAACAGACTCCTTTGATACCAATTTTTCATGACCCCTCCCCCGGGACGGGTGCCATTACTACCCAAAGCCCACGTTCCATAGGTCAGGGGCATGCAACTAGCACCGAAGGTGTAATTCTCTAAAAATGGGTAGGAATTTCCTTTATAAACTATAAAAAAACACAACAGAGAACACTGTTGGATATGAAACACTATGTAAAACTGTATAACAAAAGAGTATTGAAATGTAAATTTGCTGGAAATATAAGCCCAACTATAAAGTACAAAGAAACTGGAAATACAAGTATAAATGATGAAAGAAAAAACAGCTGATGGGTTGTCCTCCGGGAATCCAACAAGAAGGATAGGTACAGATAGCCACCTCAGCACTCCACATTCATCAGTATCCATTGTGTACAAATTTGTCGTAAGGTCCACCTCGGGGTACCATTTAGTCCTGGTACTCTCAGCCACGGTCAGTGATGGTCGTTGTCTACATCCATCACAATGAGTTGCAGGAATAACTCATGCAAGGGTGAGTATAACGATACTCAGTTGGGACCCAGAGACCCTTAGGGTCTCACAAAATCCAACAAGGATAAAACACAATGTATGAAATCAACATATAACCCCACTTAGGTATATTCCCATACATATACCTATGTTATCAAGTAATCCATCTCAATCATGAGGTAAACACAAAATTTTTTGACTCAGCTCACATATGTATACAACTTATGTAGATAGTTAGAGACGATTAGATGTAGCTGCTAAATCATATATTCTGTCAAAACCACACAAGATCAAGGAACAGAAATCAGAACTGTTGAACCCACACATGATCTAGGAATAGTAGTCAGAGCTATCGAACCCACATAGGATCCAGGAACAACAGTTAGAACTGTCGAAGCCAAATAGGATCCAGGAACAATAGTCAGAGCTGTTGAACCCACTTAGGATCCAGGAACAACAGTTAGAACTATCGAACCCACACAGGATCACGGAATAGTAGTCAGAGCTGTCGAACCCACACAAGATCCAGGAACAGCAGTTAGAACTGTTGAACCCACACATGATCCAGGAACATTAGTCATGGTTATCGAACCCACATAGGATCCAGGAAAAATGGTTAGAACTGTCGAACCCACAAATGATCCATGAACATTCATCAGAGCTGTCGATCCCACACAGGATCCAGGAATAGTGGTTAGAACCGTCGAACAAACACATTATCCAGGAGCAGTAGTCAAAGCTATCCATCCTACACAGGATCTAGGAATAGTGGTTAGAACATTCAAAACCACAAAGTATCCAGGAATAGTAGTCAGAGCTGTCAAACCCACAGAGGATCCAGGAATAGTGGTTAGAACTATCGAACCCACACAAGATCCTGTAAAAATAGTCAGAGCTGTCGAACCCACACAGGATCCAAGAATAACTATTACAACTATGTAACCAACACAGGATCCAGGAACAGTAGTAAGATTTGTCGAACCCACACAGGATGAAGGAACATTGGGTAGAACTTTCGAACCCACACATAATCCAGGAATAGTAGTCAGAGCAGTCGAACCCACACAGGATCTCAGAACAACAGTCAGAGAGCAGCCATCCATAGTGTTTCTGCACAAGCACATTTGATTCTGGGAGGGTCCACACATCAAGAAAAGTGTAGATATATAAAAAACCACTATGTCCCATGAAGATGTGTCCCAAAGTCACACCATGTCATATGGGTCTCAATGCAACAGACGACACGACAATCAGATGCCCGGTCTGTGAGTTATTAGCCTTTTAGTCTGAGGGGCCCAGTTGGATTTGTGCACACTCCAACCCGACCATAACTAAACTGTACCCCGACCTCCATTGGGATATACTCAAAGGGACCATCACACTCCATGAAAACCAGCACCATCGAAGGATCATCAAATGGACGTCTGGGAGGGGCTGTGGAGGGCCGCTAGGGCGCGAGGGGTCGGGAGGGGCCACAGAGGGCTGCACGGGTGTGGACCGGCTACGAGGGCGTGGACCGGACGCAGTTTGGTCTGATGGATGCTCGCCCCAGGGGCCACCGGGCTGAGGTGGTGTAGTTCGGGGCAGCTCGGCCTGCAGGCCGAGGAGGAGCGGCTGAGGTTAGTTTGGCCGAGAGGTCATGGGTAGGCTGGTGGATGGATTGTTCGGGTCATCGTGGATCAGCTGGGAGACGGTTTGGATAGGGTACTTGGGAGGAGCTGCCAGCAGGGAGGCCAGAAGGCCAGGTTGTCAGGAGGAGTGGGTCGGTGCGGCTAGTGTCGGGGCGGTTCGGTCGGGGCACACGGGAGGTCAGGCAGCTGGGAGTCCAGGCATTCAGCCGGGGCAAACGGTAGGCCAACGGGTGTCCAGAAGCCTGTAGGTGTTGGCCGACGCATTGGTGAGGCTCTGGCCATGGTTTTGGATCCTTTGCGGCCGAAGTACCTCGAGGTCGGTGCTGGTTGGGAAGACCGCGAGTATCACGGTCAATGCATGTCGCATTCATCACCCCCATCATTTCGTCGCCACACCTAAGAACATCAAAAAAGATAGATTGACAGAGTGAGTCGGGATATGTTAGGATAGCCTACACCCTCCGCATTTAGGGTGATTGCATTCAGTTCATAAGAACAAAACTCAACAACCCACCCACAGAAAATAAAAACACTCTCGTTATTAATTTTAAATGAATGGAAGAACATGGATGTTTAATGAATTTAACCACTACCTTTGTTCGATGTTTGTCGAAGTTGGTGTGGGGAAGAAGATGAATCATTGGGAAAATATGGATGTCTGTGTATTCGGCATTTTCCTTAATCGTCGGTTTGTGTGCCGACTCATCATAGTCGAATACATACTATGTTAGAGTATGTTCCTTCGAAGAAAGCCAAAGTCGCTCCTCACCGGCGGTCTTCGTTGGATGAATGCGTTCTTCGTGGAGGAACCGTAATCCTCCAAGTGTTGGGTGTCACGTCACTTTACCAATGCTTTTTATCTTGGTGATGTTGTGCCAAAATCTCCTCCAAAGTTTCCTATATATAAGAGATGGAGGGAGGTAGGTAGCGATCATTGGAATTTATGACAATTAATTTATTAGGAACCTTACTAAATTCCAACGACGCAGTTTTTTAAATTTAAAAGGTGCAAGCTAATTAAATTATTCTGGTGCAAATTAAGAGTTGTGTTGGCTATAATTATTGGGAGGATACTAAGAGGATTCCCCCACATATCATAGGGACTTGAGAGGTTCCTCCCAATTAATGGGATGTTTCAAGGGGGTTTTAAAACCCAGGTGGTCTCCACCACCATAACCTCTCATGGGAGGTTAAGGTTTGGTGGTCCCCACTTTTATTTTCTATGTGGAGGTTTAGTTCCAGTTGACCCCACCTGAAATATCTACTTGAAAGCTCAAAATAAAATAAAGTGAAGTTAATTTTATTTTATTATTATCCACAAAAACCCCAAAAACTAACATTAATTATTGTCCCACTCTCGTCGAGGTGAAAGTATCCTTAAGCGAGTACCGACACTGTGAGTTCAATGACACCCTCAGATTTCAATTCCATGCACTAGTTCAAAAGTTATAAAACACTTCTCGTGCGATTACTGAACTTACCTGAATAAAAGTTTGTAAAATTATTATCAGTAAACCACAACCCGTGTCAGTCGAGGTTAGGCTTTTACTAGGTGAAACATGCCCCAAAAAACTCAATGGTACTCTCGGATTTTCAATCTGATTTACCATTTAGAAGTTATGAATTTTACAATAAAATACTTGTCACTTAATTAGTTTATTTGCGGCCAAAAACTAACTTTCTCTAGTGGCCTGCACCGGACAATGATTTTTTATAAATAAATAAATCATACCATCACGAGTTCAGTGGTGGTATCATATTTTTAATCCAGGTTACCATTTGTGAGTTATAAGCATTTGAAAAATAAAATAATTTATATAATTATTTTATTTATGATTCTGTCATTTTTGGGTTCTCTCACAGGAGGCCCACGCTGAGTAATCATATGTCGCCCCTAGGGAAAACCCGCAATCCTGAGCGCAACGGTGCCCTCAGATATCTTATCCAAGTGACAATTTGAGAGTTATTCTACTTTTTCAGTGAAACTGCTAATGTGCATTAACTGAAGCTTAACAAACTTTGACGGATCATTCTGGGAACTCTAGGCCTCGGAATTGTGTACCTTCATATTTTGCGGACTCGTAAAGTTACCATATATTTAGAAAAATTACATGTATATTCCAGGTATTTAAAATAGGCAGGGTAAGTCGATCAATACATGAATATTTATAAAACCAACTGTATTATATAAATTGTTTAACTAACTCGTGGAGAAAGATGGAGTGTTCTAAATTCATGTGATGCTTTTGCTACCAAATAGTGACTCACCGATAATTATAATAAAATATTATTCATATGATTGATTCCCTAAATATGATCAATGAATATCTTTTTCCAAAGTAGTATTACCATCGTCTCTCATTTAAAGAATATTTTTTATGTGATACTCTAATATTTTTTGTGATATAGGCATATCCTGATAGGTCAATAGGGTATTTTTAATAATTATTTCATATTAAATATATCTATAATATCATGATATTAGTATAGGTGAAAATGATTTTTTAATAGATAGTTGGTTATTATAATGGAATCTATCCTTCTATGATTGAAATGAAAATCCAATCTATGCATATTGTGAAAAAGCTTTTGTGTGTCATCTTAAATAGTATTGTTTGGTAGATAAACAATAGAATATCATTTTATTATAATATTGGATATTGGAAATCTGTAATATTTTTTGAATTCATGATAATATGTAATCGAAATGAATGAATCTTGCATAGTATTATATCATTTCCATCAATAATATATACCATACAAATATTTATTTGACAATGTATAAAATAATATAATTAAAAATTTTTATACCAATTACTTTAAAGATCCTTGAAAACTACAAAACAAAAATATGGAATAATCTATATTAGTTTTAACATAATTAGATATTTTTTTACATCCTTTGATGAAGATTGATGAAAGCATAGATTTTTACTAGTTAGGGAATAATTTTAACAATAGAATTATATGAATTGGTTAATATCTCGATAAACTATATAATTCAAAACCCTTAAAGTGGTATGGGAATGTTCCAAGTTGCATTTGAGTAATATAAATGTGTGATAGAAAGAAATCATGAAGCCTTGTGAATATCATAGGTATAATTAGATTAAATAAACTATTTTTTATAAACGTTGAACCACTATAGGATTAGGGGAAAATGATCATAACGTTGAAACTAAAAATAATTTAATCATGCTAAAGGTGAGGGCTAGAGTTGATCCACTTAAATTGTGATGTTTCATTAAATTCCTCATTGGGTTTCCAATTTAGATTTAGTGATTTATTAGTTATACTATGTATGAACGAGATATAATATACAATGTATTGAGACTAAAAAAATATTTTATCTAGAATTTTCAATCATTTCTAATTGATTCACTATATTCATAGTGAATTGTTAGAAATACGTAGGGATAAAGATATGGATATAATGTGGAAAATAAAAACAAGATCTGGTGTATTGGATATTGATTTCCAGGAAATGATAGTATGAGTTTCTATGAAAAACTATAACATATTATTGTTGATTCCCTACTTATATGTGATAATATGTACAAAACATTGAAGAAAAAAATTTGATTAAATTTTGGGGAATTCGAGATGTTTACCCCTGGAATATGAGATATTTTTAATATATTTTTTTAATTCAACTATAATTCCATAAAAAGTAATTATAATATATAGAGATCAGCTAATTTCTCTTATCACAGTTTATAATATATTTTTTCCACAACCATTTTAATCTTATTTTTTCTTAATAAAATAATTGGACTAATAAACCTACAAAATTTTTATACTAAATTCACAAAGATGTTGTTTTCTTATTATAAGTGTATTGAATAATCTTCTATCTCATAATATATGAAATAATATTTTACTATATTTTCTAAAAACAGATATAGTAATATAGTTTTGTTATTGAATTGTTAAAATAATTTAAAAAAACTATGAAGCTACATAATGGTAGTGGAAATCAAAACCCATGTACATTAGATAAAATATGGGGATTTGAGGATGTACCCAACTAAAATAATTATAAAATAAAATTAATATAATTTCGTTGTGGAGTTAATGCAAGGACTTGTTGAAGAGAATAATGTTAATAATGTATGGAACCGCATTATCAGATGATTTAGAAAAATTAATATGATGGTTTCTATTATTGATGGAATATATCCAATGAAATTCTAACTAAATGACACAAAAATCATTATTTTTTATATGAGATAATAATAAATAAAAATAATATATTAAAAAATTGGAAAATTTTGTTATTATAAATTTACGAAATTTTGATGTTGAATGAAAAATACGATCCAAAATACAAAGATTTCACTAAAGTGATGTTATTCCCATAAAAATTTATTTAGAAATGATAAGTAAATATTAAATTAATTTTTCAATGTAAATAAATTAAATGACATTAATTTCAGTCCCATATTGCTTAAAATCCCATGATGTTCCATGATATTGAAAAGGATTACTGATAAATAATGAAATACGCAATGAATGACAATTTAATGAGGACAGATAAGGAATATTTCATATAAAATAATTGTTTCATTTATTATAAAGAGATGCATAATATGAATATGACGTATGTTGATGAAGGAAGACAAATAAAAACTAATTCTGATAAAATGGAATGATTTATTATTGAATTACGGAAAATTTTAAAATATCATTAGTAATGTTATTAGAAAATAAACCATGAAAAGGAAGAATTTTCAATTGTGATACACACAAAAAACCACTTATAAAATCAGGACTACAATGAAGATAACATCATAAGTGTTTTTGATATTTTTTAATGATAGTAGACATATAAAACATACCTACCTTGGGAGTTTTAGATTATTGTATAATAAAAAACTAATAAGTTAGTATAGTTTAATAATAATTACATTTTATTTGTTGGTACTATTTATGTTTTTCTGGTTTTTAAATAAATATATTTATTGATCATCATGGAGACAATTTAATTTTAAAATGAACAATAAAACTATAATTTCTCGAAAATTTAATTTATAAGCATTGAATCTAATAGAATGTATGACAAACAACACCAAAAACATAAGGGAATATAATATATTAAATATTTATAATTTAATAAATATTTTAAATAAATACAATATATTTCTAGCTTATTAATAACAAAATCTGTCATTAGTATATGTCTCACAAAACAACAAGTTTCATTAATACTGTGCGTTACCCACAAGACCGAGTCATAATGTACAATAATATATTATTATAATATTATTATTTAAGATAGTATGATATAACCTTGACATTATTTTTTTTATGAATATTGTTTTATAATTTATTAAAATATATTTAATATATAAATATAAAAATAATTAATTGGTAAAATTTTAATTATAAATGGATAAAAGAACTAATTCAATATAAAGGGATTGTTTTTATAAAAACTATTTTATGCTCTAAAATCTATTTTATCCAAATAAATTAATTTAAATAAAATTAGTGAGAGATATTAAAATAATATATATTATATATTAAAGCATATATTTTTGATACTCATCCAATATATTTGATAAGAATATGAAAAAATTAAATCCAATATTACACATAATGACTATATTTTTATAAATTAATTTTTTTTTGCATTTTATTGGAGACCCCTAATAAAAATATTATTTTTGGAAATCATTTAAATCATTTAGCTAAAAATAAACAACATATTTTAAATAAAAACATAAAAATAATCTATTGTGGATTTGTTTTTGTGAATTATCATGTTTTCATGAATAATGAATAATAGTAAATTTAAATTCAAATCTCTTTTTTTTAATTAATTTCAATTTAAATTATAAGTTTAATTGTTTTCAAATATTTTTACGATTAATTTTGAATAAATTAATCTAATATAGATAATTAGATGTAATATAAAACAAAAATTGAATATGAAAGCATAGAAAACCTTTTTAACATGTTTTTTATAATCCCACGAATTCTCATGTCTTCTATGGGATTATATTCATATTAAATTATGACACATATATAATTGATATTCTAAAAGGATGGATAAAATATTTGGAATCAAAAAAACATATAATTTCTTATAATTTCAACGTAGTTTTTGTCAAAAATGTTATTGAATGTCATTAAAATTATTTACAAATATTAAGGTAACATTAAAATTATAAAGGACTGAACCATAAACATAAAAGCCAAAATGAAATAGAAAATTTCCCAAAATCTATTTCATAGCCATAATTCGTCCCTAACCACGAATGGATATGTTTTATCCACCAACAAATCTTCATTAAATGATAAAAATGATGGTGGAATTCCAAATTCCCAAATTTACAAGTGTGTAACTCCTCCCCCGTTATAAAATGAAATATTATCTTCCCACATCCTCACCCCTCTCATTCCACATTGTATCTCTAACATACTATTTCCTCCACTTCCCTCCCCTATACCTAAGATTCTAACCTTGTTTGTAAATCCATCCATTGAGGCCCTGTGGTGCAACCCCAAAGCATATACCCAATTAAGATGTAACATCTTTCCATATGCAATTCTAATTTATTTCCATTATCCACCCCCGCAAAAATCCATTTTCCATGAATATATAATAAAAAATTATCCTCAATAAAATTATATTTTTTAATTATAAAATTTACACATATAATTAAACACACATAAATCTAATGAATAATATGTATACAATTTTTTTAGACAAACTACTACCACATGAAATGATTGTTGTTCATTTTTTGCTCATATAACCCTTAATGGTTCTAAATAATGATGGAAACACAACTTGTATATGATATATATGTTATTTGTTAGGTATTTATTCTTCTGTAACGAATTTATATGATATAACTTTTTTACGTTCAATTTTATTTAAATATGATAACATCATTTGTGGAAGTGTGGATTACCACCCCCTCAATGCAACATGATTCATTCACTCTATACATGAAGCATATTATATATTATCATAATAATACTATGTAGAATATATTTAACAGATATTATAATATAAATAAATTATACCTATGTATCATTTAATTTTCATTCATTTTATATAACAATGAAATTAATGTAGTCTTCAGTCATAAGTGTATCCTATAGTCTCCATGAATGGTGAATTTCATTCTTATATTCAAAATATTATGGTATATTTTTAATAAATATATACTAAATATATATAATAATTACACCCTTTTTCTCATTCTGGAGATAATTAAATTATGATATTTGTGATAAGAAAAAAATAACATGTCAATACAATCTTGGGGAACCATGGAATTTACACATGATATAGATAATATAATGATAGATTTGTTGCTAAATATATAATAATATATTATTAAAACATAACATATGTTATTATGAATATTATTATAATTCATGAATATGTTGTTAACCTAATATTAACCACAATAAATGAGGTTAAAGGCCCCACTTTAAAAATGAAGGATAATGTAATGGATTTCATCCCATTTTACATTACATTGAGACTTATATGATGTTATAAACCATGGTTCATTTAAATGATACATAGTCTTCTATTTGACAAGTTATATCATGAATATTCTTATTATTATGAATCATTATGTTTATTTAATTCATGGGAAATTATGATTAAAATATTTCAAAGTGGAATGTGACACGTTAGAAGGGTTAAATTTTATTACACTTATGAATTATATTAATTATTATCATCTTAATCAAATTTTCTTATTGATTAATAACATTACACTAAATATATAAATTAATTTAAAATAAAAAATTTTATTTTTTGTATAATATTATTTCAAAAAATGGTAACCATATTTAAAAATGTTGATCACTTTGAAATTAATTTGATTAACTGGGGAATTATATATAAATGTGGATCTACTATTCAATATAAATAAAATTTTAACATGGAAAATTAATTATTTTAAATATGAATAATTATTTGGAATTGAAATAAATGGGTAGGGTACAATTTATGTTATGCTATATGGATTTGGGACTAGTTAATGAAATCCCCTTGATGCATTGGAAATATCCTTAGACATGTTAGTTGTCCAAATATTAATTATTTAAACTATATATTGAAGATAAATGTATCATGCTACATGGAGATGTGATATATAATAATTTCGTATTTAATTTATTGATTATTTGAAAATTATTATTATAAAAAAAGATTTATTATTGACACATATATGGATACATTTTTCTCCATGTTTATTTTTTAAATGCCATGAATCTTAGTTATTTGTCATGAAATTAATTTATTTCTTTATTTAAAAAAAATATCAAAACTTGCATTACACTATTCCATATTGATATTATGTTATCTAGTTATTTTAATATCATGTGCTATCATTTGATTACCTTAACATTTTAAATTATAATCCTTTATTAATTATTTTATCTGGTTTACTTACCATTGTTGAGAATTTCAGTGCACACTTATTATGTTTTCTTTCCCCATTTTATGAAGAAGAAATCATCGAATAATACATCATGGAATCTTTGTTTTTATATTTAATTGTATGAATTTTTAGTGGTCTAAACATTTAATTAGATACATAATGGTTCATTATATCCATATTTATCTCCTTTTTGGATGTTGGATTAGGTAATAACATGTTTTTTGATAGGTCTTCCCATGGAACACGGGTATCTGTACATCATTTTAGAGGTACAAAATTTATTTACTAACATGTCTAACATTATTAAAATATATAACATGAACTCATTTAATTATATAGGAATTATGTATGATAATGAGGTCATTTAGCCTCACAGTGTTCCATTGAGTTTGGTATCTAATAGAGACACATGATTTAACATATTGTTTTTCAATGGATTACATAAAAAAGGATATAAAGTTGAAATCAAGTAAAAATAATCATAATCAGATTGAAGGGTTGTCAATGTGAATTATATAAACGTTATTTTTTTAATTTAATAATTTGTTCTATATTTCATAAGTCTTTTGGATGAAAATTTTCCATTAGAATTTTTTTATGAAGTAATAAATTTTAGTCATTGATGTAAATGGCTAAATTCTGAGGCTCTGTATGGGAATCCATTTATATAAACACCTATATAACATCACTCTAGATATTTATATATTGTTTTTTTGATAATGGTATGTGATACCATAAAGTGAATGAGTTTGTTTACAAACCTCTCATTTTGGATTAGAACAGATATAATTATTTTATTGGTTAATGGAGATGTCATTTGGAATTTACATTAGGTTATATCAATTTTTCTATTTTCCCCTCTAATAGGTTATAGAGTATTTAGAAGACAAGGAAAGGTAGAAATATAGTAAATCAAACCATTCATGTTTATAGAATGCATCAATTTATCAGCTTATCATTTTGACCCAACACCATGATACTAACTAGTGAAAATTATGTTCCGTCATTTGAGGAATTGAATGTATGATCCCGAATCAACACAAATTCGTGATGAATACAATTATATGGTCTGGGTTGATGCATCTTTTTGGGAGTTAATTATTCAAATCATGAACTCTATAGGTAATGTGACACACATAAAGACAATCCCTCTTAATAATAATCTACATCTAAAATGTTGAGATCCAGATGAGATATGGTAATATAAGGAGAAACTTTGTATGTGGAGGATTTAAGTATTAAATTATATCACAAGGGATACCTATAAAGTTATATATTCCATTAGATGTGAAGAATTATGGAACCATTTTTCCTTGTTTTCCTATTTTTATGTTTTTTATAATTTCTGTCATGTTTTGAGATTTTAGAGGATGAGTAGAGGTGTTTGAGAGTCCATGAGTCGAACGATATAGTGTGGGTGTAAATTTAGTCACTATTAATGTTTTATCTATAACAAAAACTACTTATATATGTATTTCTATCAGATTGAATAAATTAGTTATTCAATGTCATTCCATACATAAAACATTTATTATATATATATACCCATATATAATAAACTATTAGAATCCATTTTACTAGATGTAAGAAGTGAAAATTAAAAAAATATATATAAAATGTATATATATTTTTTTTTCAGGATAATGTATTCATTAATGAATTAAAAATTTACACCCAATTTTTAGTAAATTCAATTAATTCTTTAAAAATATTTTTTAGTAAAAAAGGGTATAATACAATTTTTTGAAATTATAATTATAATTACATTATACCATCAAAAAAATATATATATTAGGAAATAATTTAAATTTTTTAAATTATATAGAAGATATATTCTTTGGGTGAATTTTTTTTTTATTTTCATAAAATATTAATTTTTTTTCTAAATATTGAAATACTAATTTTATCAAACATGTCCATTATTTTCATGAAAATATTACATTATATTTTCAATTTTTTATTTATTTAACATATATATCAATTAATTTGATATAATAAATATCCTTGATTTTCATACAATTAATTATTTTCATAAGATAAAATATTTTTAAGCCCTTTATTACATGGAAACTTTGTTTGTATCAAAATAAAATAATTTATGAAATATTTATTTACAATAACAATGATTTTTAATGAATAAAAGTTAAATATATTGTTTTGGAATTTATTTTATTCTTTTAAATAGAATTTCATTGAAATAAATTTTGTTATCCACATAAAAATTCAATTTTCCTAATTTGTTTCCCAATTTTTTTAGAGTGCCTAAATATATTATATAAATTAATTAAATAGAACATAGTAAAATGGATTCAATATTTAAATAATAAAATCTAATATAATCTAATATGTACATCATATTTTTTTAATAATAGAGGAAAATAAAAACAAGAAAAATTTGATACCTTGTTTGGGGATATAATGTGTTTACCGAGGGGTTTAAACAAATAAATAAGGTTAGGATATACACTATCAAATAAATATTTCATATTATATGAATATATGACATCTTTATATTATAAAAAAATTATAATAACATTACAGTTTGTGCCACTATCCCTTGAATGTGTCCTCATTGAAATCATTTATGAAATTACATGCATCCCTCTCCACTCTTGTAGTTGTGTACCCATTATCCACAATTTTTCACAACATTTTTGACTTATACCTTAAAAAATAACTAATATAATTCAATCCTACATTCATCCCTTTCATCAAATTTCTTCTTTTAATGTTTTATGAACAATTATTGTCTAACGAATTAGGCCAAATGTCGTCTCTCAATGAGGAGCTATTGATCATAAAGAAGCTATTTCAATTTCATTTATTATTTAATATCATAAAAAACTATTGTTTACATACATATATTATGAATAAAATATAGTAATTCTTATATGATTATATTATAATGATGCAAAAAATATATATAAAATATTTTTAATCAAATGTGAGATGAAAGTATGACATGATAATATGTGTGAAAAAATTATTCCCCATAGCAATATGCTTAATTATACTCCAACACAAATATTTATTTTAGAATGATAGATTTAATGATTATATATTATCTATTTGTGTTTTAATAATTATTAAGGAGATATTAATTAATTTTTACATATATTTCCTTCAAAAATTCAATAAATTGAAATGGACCTTGTATGTATATAAAAACTACATTCTAGATATAGTTATTATTTAATTATTGACCCCATATATATCATGATGGATATAAATAAAAATAATCCATAAATAAGATATTAATATAATTAGTAAAATTCTATAAATTCATTGACAATGATTCAAGTTCAAAAAAGATATAATCTCAACCAAAACATAAATGAAAATAAATGGATTTAATAATGAACATGATCATAATATTAAAATATCACTAGTGATCAAGTGATATGATTTTATACATAATACATATATGGTATTTCATGAATCTTTTTTATTTTATTATATTGGTATGATAAATTAAAATTAATTAAAAAATTATAGATTGAGTAGAAAGAAAAAAAATTGATCTAAGAGTTTAATGGTACCATTTCTTTGGTATCATAATTCTTTTTTCATAAATTTAATAATGTTTTAAATGTAAGATATGACAGGGATAAATCTTCTATATTATGTTTCCATTTTTTATATGTGTATTTCATGTTTTCCATCACACAATGTGTTTTCATCATAACTAATAATATATATATATATATATACATAAATATATATAATTATTATTAATTAAATGAAAAATATAGTATATATAATCAATATAATATTTTTATTTTAATATATTTATTTATATAAGTAAATTATTTAATATGTTATATGTTTTAGTCTTACAAATTAAATTTTAAAAAATATGATTTCAATGAATTTTGTATGATTAATTCAAATTACAATCCTCTAACTGTATAAATTGAAACAAGTAAAATGGTTTAAAAATTCATAATAATAAAATTTTATTAAATTTGATCAGTTCAGCATAATTTATTTTTATATATATTTGTAGAAACAATACAATTTTATTACTACTTGTATGCTTAAAATATGATCACTTGGGGTTGTGGTTAAACCCTGAGAAAATGGTTTTATTTCAACCCAAAACTATAAAATTAGTAATAACTGGAGATATTCAAACCATATAATATCCTAATATTCAATCACTAGAAATTAATAGAAATATTCACAAAAAGTTAAATATGTTTCATTTAAATTATATAAGAAATTCTATTTGTGTCCCTCCAGTCAATTATAAAAGAGAACCTCTTCTTTTCAATTATTCACACCATTTGACCATCATAGATCATGAAATATATAGTAAAAAATATTTCTATAAACCTACAAATAACCATAGAACTTTTAGTATTCAATTATTATAAATCCTATAATACATATGTAAAAACCTAAAGGATGTCTCTTGAAGAATTGTAATATATCATAACCAATATCATTGAAATATATTTCTTCAACAACATATAATAAAAAAATTATCCATTAAAAAATGAATATGAAATTATCATTAATATATAGGTATATTATTATTATGTTGAAATAACCATTTAATACATCTAATTAATCTAGATATATTTTAAAGTATCACTCATGTGTACTTCTAGACTATCTCCTCTATGTAAAGATTCTAATCATTTTCCAACACCATCATTAATAGATAGTTATTTTTATCGATTTATTATTTGTATTAGATATTTACATTATAATACTAATTTTGAAAATAATATTATATTTTGAAAATTTATTCATTTAATCCATCGATGAACTGAAATGTATATTTTTTAAGTGTATGGACTACCACCTCCACAAGGTGATGTCATAATTGTTTTCATTATAACATTATATAATGACATAAAGCAATGTACAAAATGTGTATATATCTATTTGATATTTATATAATTAATAAAATTATTCATATTAATTATCCATGAAAACAATTCATGGACCATAACTACCAAACCAAAATATACTTGAATAACAATGTTGTTAATACCTTAAATAGTGATCATATGGAACGATTGCTAATTAATAAGTAAAAATATTTTATAATTAATCAATTAATGGAATTAGAGTCCAAATTATAATTATTGAACAAAATTATAATAATATTTAAATTAACTATATTGAATTATAGAAGGATTATATTATTATATATTCTTGATGTAATAGATTTACATAAGAATGTCATTTTTACAACAATTGGATTTGCATAAATTATTTCATTGTTTTATTTTATGATCGTTGTCTTAAAAATATTATAACCATTAAAATTTTATTATTAATTTCTATATATTTCATATTATCCATTACATTTCTCCATATATGTAATCATATTTTCAAAATATTTTTAAGGAAAACAAACTATGTTTTTCTCTTCAATCTGGACTCTTTCCTTCCAGGTCGATTTTTTTTATTAAAAAGTTACGAGGATTTAATTTAATATTACCAAAATATTTAATAACATAATTATTACTCATTATTTAATTTATTTAAAATTATTAATGGATTCATAATTTTATTGTAAAAAATGGTGTTTATGACTTCTTGCAGAAATTTCGAATCGAAGTATTATTTTTGATGACTATACATTGTGAGATTCCTTCACCATCATAAAAAAATGATTCAATAAATTCATTATTTATATATATATTTTTTAATATCAATTAATTTTACTCAATAATAATTAGTAATTTTAATTATTATATATGAGAATTAAAATTGAGAACTCGGATTTTTTAATGAATTGGTTTGATAAAAATTTTGTTGATGATTTTTTCAATAACAACCAAAATTGATTTTTATTATGATTCAATGGGGATTAAATCTAATTAATACTAATTTATTATTTCAATAAAATATATATGATTATGATAATGAATTTTTTTAAACCAAAATCATTTATGTGATACTTGAGTTGATAAATTGTGGAATGTTTAATGATATTTTACCTCACACGTATATTTATTTCATTTTTTCATGGGTGTGCCCATAATTATATAGCCATAGAAAGGATTGAGTAATGATGGTTATCTCATGTTTGAATAATGATTATAAGGGGTTGATACATGTTTACTAGAGTACATTTCCCTATAATATTTACTATGGTATAAACCATAAGTGATGAAATAATGGAATTCAGAGTGAACCTAATTCATTATGACTAAAATGGATGTGAACATTGACAAGGAAAATAAATTTAAATTATTATTTTCATGTATGAAAATTATTTCCTTTGATTATGAATTTATTTCAAGGATGATGATTGATGATTGATTACGTTTACCTTTTATGTATTGTGTAACCTATTTTAAGAATTTAGTACATCATGTTAATGATTAAACAAAATATACTAAATGGATGTGATTATTTTAATTCAAAATATTGCTATAAAAACAATATTTTCATAATATTTTCACATAGGATCATTGATTGATATATCTAATGTTTACACATACTATGAATTTGAGATCAAAATTTAATTCATTTCCCATTCCTAGGATATGGAAAAAAAATTTGTATCATAAGTTTATGAAGGACTATTTTTATGAAGAGGATAATTAAAAATGTTGTAGTGTTTTTTTGTAACAAATTTTTTGGTATCCCAGTTTCCAAAAAAGAATAAGTTTATATGATCATCATGGGTAATTTATTGTTTTATATATTTAATATTGATTGATAATTATATAATATATATTTTTTGAAGTTTTTTGTATCCCAATAGAAGAAGTCTGACCAACCATACATTGTATCACTTATTAATATCCTTTTCATAATAGTGGAATGGATGTATTTGATGGTGATCGCTTTAATGTCAGTTGACTTTTATAGAGGCCATAGAGGATGTAGAAAATATAGTAATATTTTATAAAAAAAGTAAACCTTTTGTTTTTTCATACTCTCTTAGACCCCATTATTCTCCAAATATTATAGAGATACTTTAAGATGATTTTTACTACTCTAAATCCCTTAAAAATAAAATATTAATCATTATAACGATGAATTGATCAGGTTTTCTATACCTGGAATGTTATTATTTGTTCTTTATTGATCTCATTACTATATAAATAATCAATACCAAATAGTTCATATTTTTTATCAAATATATTAGTACTGGATTGGACTAATATGTTAATCATTGATCATTATTATAATATAAATATGTATTTATTGAATTTTCATCTGAACTACCATTGCAATAGGAATTTTGTTTGTAGTGGTTCATGTCAAGTATGATTGACATGAAAATAATTATAGGGTGAAACATCTTCAAAATATTTATCACATGATAATAAATAATGTAAAATATAAATTTCTTCAAAGAATAAATTGTGGTTTTGGACTTATATGCACCCCTTTAAATAACCATTATTCTATATCAGTTTCGAAGGTTTTATCGAGTAGTTCTTAGAATTATTTTGTATTATTCATTTTTATACTAGTGAAAACTATGTTTTATTATTATGAAATATGTTATGCATGTGATGTTTAATAAAATTATTTTTCATATTTTATCATATTTCTTCCTATAAATTTAATTCAAATGATGTGATGTTGATATTCTGTCATATATACATGATAGATAGTGGTGTTCATGTTGGATTATATAGTTGTTTTAGGGTGTTCTATATTTACTATTTCCCACTACAATGGATGTGTGCTATATTTATATGGACATACTTTAGATATCCCTTAAAATGGGATATGACAAAGAAAATAATGGATTATATTATCATGGAGCGTAGTTTGATATAAATGGTTCTCAAGAAGGTTGAACCAATATTTGTGGGATCAACATATGTATTGTGATTTTTATATTCCTACCATTATATATCTTATATTTTATTTACTAGATACAAAACAAAATATGAATTTATGTTACAGGTCATTGGTGTTGACATATTTTATCACTTTCTCACACCTTACATGGAAATTTCAGTGTGCTGGTAGATTTGATGAGTAATTGACTGGTATGGGAAATTGGTTTATATTGGATTGTTTTGTTGGATTAGTATGTTAATTTTAATTTTGATGGATGGAGTTTCCTATTTATGTTTGATGCTTCATTTATTTATCATCTACCGTATACTTTAGATCCTTTTATAATGTTGTTATTTATGTACATTATATACCATATTGACAATGAATTTGTTTTATTTGTATAAAATGTTTCATTTGTTATTTTTACAATATTATTAATTACTTTTTGATAATTTTATAACTTTTTTATTTTTAATTTTACGTTTTCCCTATAATTGGTATTTTTTCACAATGATATGTTTTTTAGTAATAATAGAATGTCGGTAACATCTTATTGATGAGTCGGAAAGCATGAATATGGGTTGAAACATCAGATCATGTTGTACTATCAGATCAAAATACATGGTTTCAATCAGGGTGGTATAAAAAATCCCTTAAACCCAATTATTTACATTAATAATATAAAATGGGAATATTTTCCTTCATATGAACAAATGGGGATCAAAATCTATATAAAAAACCTAAATTAAATATTCAAAGTTATCGACATTCAATGATAAATATAAATAATTATAATATTAATATATGTTTAATGAATGAATATAAATTTAGATTATAATGTTTAAAAGATATTAATAAGGATATAAAATATATTATTAGGAATGATGTTATTATTATAAAAGATGTAAATGTTCATTTGTGAATATCTTGATTAAATTTAAGGGGTTTTCTTCCCACTTCTAATACATTAAGGCATAAATAAAATTATACATGTATTTTTTATAATATGTAATATATTCTCACTATATGGCATATCATATCATGGATCACATTATAATCACGGAATCATTTATTTATTCACTAACCCTACATTTCTTGAGGGATTATATTTTAAATTTTAAAAGGGGTTGTATTTAAATTCAATAAGTCATAATATTTTATTTTTTATTAAAATATTTCTCTTCCATATCCATAATATTTATGCCCATAAAAGTTTATTTTTTTACACATCATTTATTAATTTATCCATTTTTATCTATCAATTTTTTTATTAAAACAGTTTAAAATAAATCTTGATATAATATATTATTTATGGTAATTTTTAGTATTTTTGTAATGATATAATATAAAGTCATTAATTTTATATTTAACATTAAACATTTGTTAATCCTTTATAAAAATTCATATTAATTATGATTTATTTACATTTTTACATTATTTTTCAATGAAAAAATAATTCCCATTATTCTTATATTTTCTCTTTTTTTTGAATTTGTCCAAATAAAATAACATTTTTTGTTGTGTATAAAGTTTTATTTAAAATTATTTAATATATATATTATTCATATATGTCAACATAAATAATTTATTGATAGGAATTATCAGGGAAACTCTATAATTATAACATCATACATTTTTCATTTGATGGCTTGTGATGATGTTATGAAGTAATATAATAGTGTAAATTATTTGACATGGTTTAATTAATCAATGATGGAATGATTATTTCATAAATGATCTTGTGTAAGAGATAGGTATATATTATGACTATGTGATAGTTTGGGTTTATAAATCCCTTTTATGCATGGGATATATTCGATATATCAAGAGGTAATTGTTCGTTATTGAAACGATTGGGTTTTTTAAATAATTCATTCTATAAATGTGATTAGGTTTTAGAACATTTTAATGCATCGATTGAATTAGATTTATTAAAAAAGTATGAATGATTGGTTTTTCACATTATAATACATTAACATGATTTTGATAGTTCGGAGTATAATTTGTAAAAAATAATATGTTTTCCCAAGTTATTATTCATTAAAATGATAATAGTTTTTGATGAAATAATTGAAGGAAACGAAATGTTTTTCTCCAATTATTACATATGTTCATGAGAGGGTTTTTTCAAAGTAAAATTAAAGTTAGTGATGGAGTTTTATCATATTTAAAAACATGTAAATTATTAGTTTAAATAAAAGTTCAATTTTTGTGAATAATTTGACCTTCTCCTAATGTCGCGACAAATTACAAATTTTTCTATGTCATAATTCTGTGTTATTTAGTGTAATATGTTTTTTATTACATGGTTTATGATTTTTTATAAATACTTCCCACCCATGATATTTATGCTTCCTTCTATGACGGTTTTTAATGAACTTATGATATTTCACCATGATCAATGATGTATTTTTTATTTTTTACATATGTTTATCTTATTTAATTTTTATGAAAATTTTATAAATTTATAATAAACATGTGTTAAAAACATTTTCAAATGAAGTATTTTAGTTTTTTCTCTCCAAATTAAACACGCTAGGTATTTTAAGTCAATAATTATTATGTTTCTACTCCCCATGATTAAATGTTAAATATTATTTATAGTATTTATAAATGATTAAATTATTTAATTATTTTATGTGATATATTTTTATGATGTCTTATGATATAAATAATTTGTATTCTATCACGAAACAACCCGAGTCGAACATGAACCAGATAGCCATGCGAGTTTGAAACAATGCTTGAAGGGCTTTCCTGATCCCCATGGACTAGAAAATATTTCTTAGAATCATGTATAAACTATTGTGCGTGATTTTTAACATCAACACATGATATAAAAAAAATAAAGCTGAAGAATATAAATAAATTATCATAGAGTAAATAAATAACCTATTTCATGTACCTCCATCTAACCTCATGGGTCACCAAGAAACACTAAACCATACTCACTCTAAGATAGATGTAAAACTCAGATGACATAAAGCTCAAAAGATAATGTATATGTGATCCCTAAGATGCTGAGTTAGAATACCCAAAATAACCGATGAAACATTCCCCACATCTAATGTGAAATAATTTATATATTTTTTAAAAATAAGATACATTAAAATATAGTTTTATACTCCTTTATTAAAATCGGTACCATGAATATACATTTAAGAAGAACACATTTTTCATTTCAATATTCCAAATCAATAAAAATAATAATATAAGTAATTGCAATGTATTCTTTTAAAGTCCATATAGTACCACAAAAGTTTCTTTAGTAAAAGAATAGAGTAAAAGTGTCACGTGATCAAATAAAAAACGTTCCACAAAATAAAGTACTAACATTCAAGTATGGATCCATGGGAATATCATTTACATCCATAGATTGATCCATGGGAATACTCATTTCTAAACCATATATTGAAATATGGTGAAGCTCCTAAGTCTATAAACAATTGGCCACCCTTACCTGAAAAATATAATGGAACAACTCACCTGGACTGAAACAAAATCATGGTGGTACCATCCCATCTAATCAGATATGGTCAGAAACTATCACTCGATCTTCTAAAATATACATAAGAACATATGGTGGAAATAGTAATGTTTTGTTAGTAGTAGCCTCTCGAACGAGTGACTCACTTAGCTAGAAGTCACCCCACATGCCTACCCCAGTCACGGAAACCATATATGATAACTCATAAAGGTATATACCTACTAAAGAGGTTCCCATTGGATATATATATATATATACATGTACATGTACACGTCATATAATACATGGTTCCATCCGGTAGGTCACGCCACATGAACTTTTCAAAAATATCACAAAGAACATTATGTTTCCAACCAAACATTCATACATTCAATGTGACATAAAGGGCCACCCATTCCATCAATAAAATCATTCCAATATAGCAAAAATAAATTCAAAACCTAGTTCACATTCCAAATCCATTTCAAATTCTAGGTATAAAAGAAACACATATAAAAAACATAAAATGGTTCTTCATGTCATTGAATTGTAAAACCATTCTTCAAGGATCCAATAAATTTGTGTTTTTAAACAAAAAATTTAATCACTGACAATTTGATTCAGAAAATACACTTCCAAAATAGTAAAAACAATTAATCAATTATAAAACATTTAGGACACATTAATAATTAATAGAAATTTTTAAGTGGTGTTATACAAGTTATTAAAATTAAATGGAAAAAATCTCTAAGAGGAGAAATAAATTTCACCAAACACATATACAAATCCAAATATGTAAATAACACATGAATATGAAAACAAATTTTTTGAAAAAATGATATGAAACCTTGGAATTCTAAATAAAGGCTTCGGCATAGAGGGCCAAATAGAAACAGGAAGGTGTTCATGTCGAGACACTTCTACACCAGATGCTTTTGGAAAAAATCTATCACACTAACACACATATTCATTTTAATACACATATGTACCCTTAATAAAATGAACATATTCTATACAACATGGGGGACTATGTGCAAGGTAGACACACACACGCACACAGCTATGTTTCTATGGTTACACACCACAAAGGAGCAACCAAAGATGTAATTAATTATCCTATATGGACCAATGTCATTTAGAAACCCAATAACCAATTATGGAACAAAGGAATAATTTGAAAACCCAAAAAGCATTAATGAATACATGGTACATGATGTGGATTGTTTTAAAGATCAATCTTCATTTAAAATGAACATCCATGCATGAACCTCATGCACTAATGGATGTGAAAATATGAATTGTCCTAATTTAATACCAATGAGTGTACCTAATAAATCGATTTTAAAATAACATATTTATTTCAAGACGAACCCATCAATTTAAAAAAATCAATAAAAAGTAAAAATGATCATTTTAAATGCATAGTTATCTTTCTAAAACAACATATAAAACATACCACAAAAAACAACACATTTTACATAAAATCTCTAACCACAATATGGCCATTTAACTCTATTATTAATAAGGGAAACACTAGAGAAGTGAAATAACTTCACTTTTAAAATATAATTAACATTTAATAATGAATAATTGAACACTCTGTACACAATACTAATGGAATTTTCACTTCCAATTCACTTTTTGAAAGATTATAAAATCATGAAAACAAAACAATAAACTACCTTAGTGTTTTACTAAGGTGAGAGTCGTAAGTAAAAATTTATAATAAAAAAATTTGGAAATGTCAAGCATAATCATAAAAATGGATCACTTCAAATTATATTTTTAATATGTTATAAAAATCCATAAAACCATAATAGAAAAATTAATGATATCATAAATCAGCAAATAAAACGAAAATAATAATTTAAGGTACAAAAGAACCAATAGATTTCTCTATAATAGAAATAGATGGATGTGCCTTCCTCAAAAATATGTGGGTTTCATGAAACACCAATAGAAGTATGATAATGTCCTCATGAACCAACAACACAACCAAAATTCGAAGGGAAAATAGAAAATAATTAACCATAAATATTTTGTTCATACAATGTGATGAAAATAAAAAATATGATAAACAATCACAATAGAGGAGGTGGGAACCGGTGAAGAAGGCATGACTGGAGCGTGGAAAATACCAGTGTTGGAATTTTCGACCGAAGATTTGGAAGCTCCAGCAAGGCTGGGTTTCGGTCTTCAGGGATGCATGTGATTGTAAGGGAGCCATAGGAGAGTCACGCACCCAGGGAGGTGTGGATGGAGGAGCATGTGCCGGTGGAGTGGAGGTCTGGATAGAGGTTTCCAACACAAGGGGGGTGGATGATATTTGGGTCTCCCACTCACAAGGGATAAATGGTGGGTGGTTCATTGTTTGCAATAGGTAAAGTGAGTGGCGGTTCTAGTTTAGATTTATGTTTCTAAAAAACATTAATTAAATATGTTAAAAAATGTAATCATAATAATGATTCATTAATTTTATTTTAAATTATAATAACAATAATAACCATTTTATAAGGAAAATTTAATCTTAAAAATATAATTATGATATTATTTATTTGTTAATGATGTTAAAAATAATAACACTAAACATAATAATAATAATTATCATCATCATAATATTTTCCATATTATTATTAAATGTTTCTTTAATTTTATTGAATCATCATTTTATTTTATTTTCATTCTATTTTATTTTTAATTTATATTTTTTCTTTCAATATGTTTTTATTATTTCAGGCACAGATCTGGTCACACGGTCTATCATGCCATATATTAACCACGCACAGACCACAATTCTTCTAAAAATTTCAACATCCAAAATATTTTCCAGGGTCTCAACCCTACCCCATATAGGAATATAAATGACCAAGAAAATAACAAAAATAGAATATTATCCCAGGTCGGGGTGTGACGATTATCCCCACATGTTAAACATCCTCCCATTAGAAAATCATATTCTCGATCGTTAACCAAAAATCAAGTCCATTCCCAAAAAAACTGAGGACACCATTAATCCTTGGATCATCTTGATCTCCACAGGCCACACCATCCCAATTCAAGAAGAAATTTAACCACAAGCTTAATGGGAGAACATTAGAGGTTTCTACCCACCATAATAACTCAATGTTCTTGAAAACATAAAAATCCAAACACACCACCCAGGGGGGATTGGGGAACTTTGAACCCAAACATACAAACTTTTCAACAATATCCAAAATATTACATTACTACAACTAGAAACTATGTAAACCATGATCATAAACTAAACCAAATTTTTTATCTTGATCAAAACTAGCCCAACGTAAAGACCCAAACATATATATCCTTCTATGAAGAAACCTGGAAAATTGGAAATCCATTACATGGAAAAATTCTAAGAAGAATCAACAACCCTCCATAAAAGGTAGAACACATCGCAGTTAGAATTAAAAGTCCTCAACAATAGTTGAATCCCACAACACAACCCTGAGAATAACCCAATTAAGACAGTAGACCCAAATCATTATCCAAAATCCTAAAAAATCCCATAAATCATTAATGCAAACCACTAAAATAGCCCAAAAAAGATCCAAAAAAATAATTAGAATCAGAGAAAATCCAAAAGTCACACTTAAAAAACATAACATATAATAAGAAAAAATAAAACAATTCCCTCACACCCATAAATTGATATTATCGACCTACCCCAATGGAGAAAAACATTAATGAATCTTTGGATGTTATCATCAAAAAATGAAAAAAATGAACTAGACTGAGGTCCCACACATCTTTAGTAGCTCCTTAAATTGTAATTGATTCACCCTAAAACCAATGGTTGTGGATATGATGGACGTAGCATCTCATCCCTTAAATTCACACACTATCTTAACCAAATACGAACTCCTTCCTTAAATGACTTTTCACACTTAAATTTCTCCAGTGACCCGAAATGACCACCATAACAAATAATAAATACAGATCTACATCAAGAAGTCTTGGAATGTCCACAAAGGTGATACTGATGGCACACTAGAAACTGTTCTAATGAAATAGAATTCAGAAACAAAAAGGAGAGCTTTATATAGACATGTTCCTTTGGCATGCACTCAACACCAAATGTGGAACACTCCCAAAATCCAACCACCACCAACTACATCCCAAATTCAAACGACGATGAAATGTCCAACCTCAACTTATCTAAAAATAGACCCCCAAAAACTTAAATGGAATGAACTATATACACCTCAGGAGTTCTTGACTACCCAATGTCATTCTCTACTTCCATCAAACTAATCGACTATCTTTAACAGACCTCTGTTATGTAAAATTCTAGACATCACCTGAAAAGGACCAAAAACATGGCATGACTCAATAGAAACATTATGAATCATTCTAGGAATCATATTCTATCCAACATGAATAACATAATCCAACACTATAATCAAGACAAAAAACAATAAAAAATAACACCCCATGATGAGAAAACTGGGCCAGAATCCAAACAGATACCAATAAAAAAATTATCTTTTCAAAATTATCTAATTTCATTATAAAAGCATGTTTAATCCAACCAAAAAAAATTAAACACAACCAACAATGAACTACGATTCTAAATAACTAGTGTATATACCTAACCTAGCGATATAATAGTGGGACATGCCACATGTATGGTACACCAATAAGAAGTCCTTTAATAGGGATCTTGGAATCTACATGGGTCAGTA
This sequence comes from Viscum album, assembly GCA_963277665.1. NCBI lineage: Eukaryota > Viridiplantae > Streptophyta > Magnoliopsida > Santalales > Viscaceae > Viscum > Viscum album. Next base: position 1,609,130,330 of record OY728131.1, on the reverse strand, counting down.
CTCTATCTATGGCCACATCATGACACCAGTTCACCTTGACATGAACCCCTCCCCACAATGTGTACCCCTCCCGGGCCGACAATGTGAGAAGTGAGATAATGACCCCCAAGTCCCGTCTCTAGTAGGCGCCATGTTGGCGACTATCACCAAGGTTATAATAATCAGACAAATGGGAGGCATTACCCTATACGAGAACACATGTGGAAGAGATGGATAAGATATACACCAACCAAATATAACTCAAACAGAAATATGAAAGAAATCCCAAGTTCACATATGTAATGTCATGAAAATGTTCTACAACTGAAAGGGAAAAACCGCAACCCCAAGCTAGTAGAAACTAGCTTGATCTCTAACCAACTCCAAGTGACCTAAAAAATAGTTTATATATACATATGGTGAGTATAAGAGTATACTCTGTAGGATCCTCCTTGAAGCCACTAATGAAAATGTAAAGAAATAATGCTAACACACAGTGAAAAACAAGTGAAACTAACTCATCACCTATACAGGTATACTATGTTCCCAACCTCTCCATGACTACTCTCACCAAGTAAATCATACAAGAATATATCATATAATAAATAATATCAAGGGTAACCCACTACTACTTCCCCAATGGTTTTCTTCTTTACCCTAATGTCGCATGTCTTGAGCTTCTCTCTCCAAAGAGGTTTGCCCACATACACCTAGGCGAAGCACCACAATATGACCCTCATGCAACAAAAACTCCACATCCACGCATGAAAGTAACCAGGTATTTTCAGGGAGCCACTACTGCTTGTATAACGTGAATCATATGTCAGATATTATACCTCAAGCTATTACAACCCATACACCGAATAAGGATCCCCAAGACGTCATAGCCTATACACATTACACCTATAGTAGTCCATAGGATACTATATCCAGAATATTTGTGTGTGAATAACCACAAGCCATTACAACCATCTACACACATATATGGGGAAAACTAACCGTTTTGACTATCAGCACTAGTACCTACCAAGAGAAGAGAGAGGGCTAAAGGGTGTAGTCATCCATTCATCATCCCACCAGAATGTTGGGGAACCCCCCCCCCCAGGGCTAAAAATCCTCTGGGTGATAGTTTCCCTTACGGACAGGGTGGAGTAGCGTATAGAAACAAAAAAAGTACAGAACACATTAAATATCATGATCACACTATGGGCATAACCTAGTCTTAGAATCAACAGCAGCTAACGTCTCTCAGAATTCGGGAAGCCACTTCTATGACTAGGTATCCTATAAACACAGAACCATTTATAGAGTGTTAAAAAATTTATTTCATTAACATTTTACCAATTTCACTTTACAATAATTAATTCTTTAAACATTAATTAACCATGAATAATTCCACATTAAATTTCATTAGCATAAAACACAAAGTCCATTGTCCCTTTAGAATTACAACCTCATCATTATGTTCTCACAAGCTCTAACCCCATGGTTATCACCATTTATTCATTTTTTCATTATAGAATTACATTCCAACATTCCCAAGAATTCTAGAAAAATGTTTTATGCTACTAAACACATGGGGGCTCAACGCGATGAGTAGATGTATTACCTGTTGAAAATGTTCAGCCTATATCAAGAGCACAGACCAATCCTACCTTGAGAAGATAAACACGGAAAGCAAGTGGCATACCTCGCACGTCTTCTCCTCTTTCAGAAAAAGAGTAAGAAAGACCAGCTGCCTTGAGCAGTGGGTAAAAGTAAAGCAGATAATCATCCAATGAGGACCAGAAATTATCCAACAATCACATCCATCCCATTCCATCATCCCTTGTGTCCTCACCGACACCCACATGCATAAAAAGATGCATCTCACCACTCTTGGTGTCCTCTTCAACCACATCCAAAAGTCTTCATGCCCCCACATATCGCAACAACCATCCATGATCATATCATATCAAAAGTATTAGGAAAACAAAAATCACATCAATTGGGTTGTTGGCCAGTTGAAAATCAAGAGGGTAACTCAGAAGACTTCAAATAATTATCAAACAATTCATTAATCCATCTTGAATTAACAGATTTATTATTCATAGGTTCTAAAATTCGTGAAACCTAATCAGTAAGAAATCACAAATAATTAATCAGGATTTCTGCAAAAATATAATTAACATATATCTAAAATATGGAGAACCAGATTCATTTACATGACTCGTTATCCATATCTAATAGTTATAAATTAATTCTGTTTAACATTATTTACCAATTTTCATCAAGAATGAACAGATAAATGAAGAAAGAATCGAAATCACACTATCTTGAAAATAAGGGGAAAACATACAATGAATGTAAATATATTTATCTAGTTCACATATTTATTATATAAATTCCATTGTTGTACAGTGGGATAAAACATGTTAACAATATAGTTGCAAGTAAAAGAAAAGAGAAGCAATGAATCTCCTACCTTAAATTGTTCTTGATGTTCTTTATCCACCCAACGGGTCACGATTCTCCTCTTGTGTCAACTGCATCCACCCGAGGATTCCATGGTACGACCGCACCCACCAAAACCCATGAAATCCCCATTATAAACATGAGGATTACTAGAAATAATATATAAAGAGAGAAATATGAGAAGATGAAGCCCAAAAGAACGATCATAAAACATACCTTATACAAAATATTGATCGATACTGCTTGGTTTCATCAAAATAGAGCAGAACCAATATAAGGGGAAAAGTTTGATTATGAAACTCTTATGGAGTATACTGAAAGGTTATAGTTTCTCATAGTCGATATGAACGAGGATGAATTAGGGAGGAAGATAACCCATCCCTTTAGATGATTTAATGGAGTAACAGTTTATGATACACTTAATTTCCCATTAACATTCGATCACATTAAACCACACAGTTTGACTGTGTAAAAATAAACCAAGGCTTATGAATAATTAATAAAGGAGTTATGGACTATGAATCAGCCTTAGATTTCTTATAACAAGTCCTTAAATGCATTTTACATTAAATGAAAACGCCAAAGGGGTGAAACTTTAGGAAACAAGAAACACTGTTCACAGACTCAAAAATTGGAAAAGGAAAAACATTGTTCATGAACCTCACCATTAGTCACTTTTCATGAACCTCACCATTAGACATTGTTCATAAAACTCACCGTTATACACTGTTCATGAACATCAACATTAGAATATTTTCATGAACCTCACTGTTAGAAGGTCACGGTTCTGGAAACACTGTTCACAAACTCAAAATTTTTCAAAGGAATGAAATGGTCACCGTTAGAAGGTCACGGTTTTGGAAACACTATTCAAAAAACTCAAAATTATGCAAAGGAAATAAAGGGTGCCATTAGAGGTTACCGATAGAGGTTACTACAAGAGGTTACTATTAGACCTCACCGATAGAACTGTTCACTGATGGAAGTGTTCAATGAAATGGAAATTCGGTAAAGGAAAGGGAGGTTATTGTTAGAGGTTACCAATAAAATTGTCCACCGATGGAACTGTTCACAGAATTGGAAATTTGGAAAAGGAAAGAGATGTTTCTGTTAGAGGTTTCTGATAGAACTATTCAATGATGGAACTATTCGTAGAAGTTTAATGATGACACTATTCACAAAAGGTTACTGTTCCAATGTTCACAATTGTCTACTGTTGGAACTTTTCACATAAATGTAAAATTGGCCAATTGTTGGTTATATGTCACCTTGACCTCCCGAAACACCTCAAACACAATATTTTCACAAAGGAATAGACTGGAGAGGTCTGGACCATTACATCGGTTACCTCTCAATACCATCTCATCACCGAGAATTCAAAATCCACTGAAAGTGAAAATGAAATGGGGTCCAAACATCCACCCACCAGGATACCTCTCAAAAGATAAAAGACACAAAAGCATCAAAAGGAATCCATCTCATAAATATGAATGGTTTATAATCGTAAGGGATACATCGACACATCGAAAGAGTTAAGCATTAAACAACCCTTGGTACTGAGCACATATTTGTGACTCATGTTCCCAGATACATTCCTCCATGCCACCAGGTCACCACAAGACATGACCCATATGGATATAACCCAACACAATACTTTCTCCATGCGGTCTTGGATCTCAACATGTCACTCCTCAAAGGTTGCATCATCAACAACGTCGATCTCTCCCCAATCGATGATGTGAGAGACATCATGAAGCAAACGACAGAGCTCTGATACATGGAAAACATAATTTATCCAATTCATCTGCGGGGGAAGTTCTACTTGATACGCAATAGCTCCAACATGGGCTAACACCTCGAAAGCCCAAAAAACCCATGAGAAATCTTAGTCCCATAACCAAACCTTCATTTCCCATGAAGAGGAGTCACCTTCAAGAACACATTATCTCGTACATTAAACTCTAGGGGTCACTTTATTTGATCAGTATATGATTTATGATGATCATGCACTGTCTTCATCCTCTCACGAATCACCTGAACCATCTCTGTTGTTTTTTCAATACTAGTTCTGGTCCAAGAATTGCTGACTCTCTGACCCTATTACAACAAAATAGAGAATGGAAAGGTCTGAAATACAAGGCTTCAAAATATGCCATTCTAATGGGGGATTGAAAACTATTATTGTAAATGAACTCCACCATGGGTATGTTCTTCATCCCCGAACCTCCAAAATCAAGAACATAAGAGAATAACTTGTTTTCAAGAGTCTGGATGGTTCGCTCTGTCTGACCATCCAATTGAGGATGAAATTCAGTGTTGAGGCATTGTTGAGAACTAAAAGCACATTGTAGACCTCTCCACACCCTAGAGGTAAAACATGGATCTTGATCCGAAATTATCCTCCTTGGGACTCTATGAAGTCTCCCCACCTCCTCTAGATACTTCATCGATAAAACATCCACTAAGATCAACTCCTTGATCGCTATGAAGTGGGATGATTTTGTTAAACGATCCACTACCACCCAAATAGCATCATGTCCTCTCAGATCTCGAGCTAAAACAATGACAATGTCTATTGAGATGTCCTCCCACTTCCACTAAGGATTATCTAATGGCTGAAGAATACCAGTAGGAACAATGTGTTCGACCATTGCCTTCTGCAAGACCAAACATTGAGACACAAACTCTGGAACCACATGATTCAGCCCCAGCCACCAAAATTGGCTCCTCAAGGCTTCGTACATCTTTTTCGTGCCAGGATACACCGCTAAAGGAGAACTATGGAACTCTCTGAGAACCATATCACGCATCTTCCAAGGAACAAAAAGCCTTCCATGATACAACACTCAGTTTTGTTCATCCTTATTCCAACCATCAGGGGCCTCACCACAATCAAATCGGTCTCTCTAATCCTCCACCTCATGATCCCCCAATTGGGACTCTTCCACCTTTTGCATTAGGGATGATTGTACTGTCATCTAAAAAAGACAATCTCTACCCTCAAATTCTCCCATATCTAGATGTAATGGTGAATGATCATCCCTTACTCTCCACGATTCACTAGATTCCAGCACAGCATCACTACTTGACTTTCGGATCAATGCATCAACTACAACATTCCCCTTTCTAGGTGTATATGATATCTCAAAGTCATATTATTTTAAGAACTCCATCCACCGACGTTGTCGTAAGATCAAGTCACATTGGGAGAAAACATACCACAAACTCTTATGATTGGTGAAAACCCCAAATCACTCACCAATGAGGTAATGTCTCCACAACATCAGAGAAAACACCACAAATTACAAATCATGATCATTAGTGGCATAGTTACATTCATTGAGACCAAACTTATAAGACCCATAAAAGAAAACTGAGCATTCCTGCATGAGAACACAGCCTAACCCCAAATGTGAAGCATTTTAGGAAACATCCAACTGAACTCCCTCAGATGGAAGACAAAGAACTGGAGAACTTACTAACTTCTCCTTTGGATAATCAAAATCTTCCTGACACAGATCAGTCCATTTGAATGTCTGATCCTTCCTGGTCAAAGCTGTCAGAGGAGTCGAAAATTGAGAGAAATTGGATATGAACTTCTTGTAGTGGCCTGTGAGACCATGGAAACATCGCACCTATGGCACTGTCTTGGGGGCTGTCAAAGACAAAACTACTTCTATCTTAAATGGATCCACAACTACTCTCTTTTGGGACACAACATTCCCCATGAAACGGACTTCTTGAGCCTAAAACTCACACATCGACAACTTCCCAAATAGCTGAAATTGATGAAAAACTCCCAAAATGGCTTGTAGATGCTTTGTATGCTTCTCCTCAGATGTGGAGTACAGAAGGAATTAATTGATGAAAACTTCTGTGAACATGTCTAGGATATCACGAGACACAGAATTCATCAACCCCATGAGTAAAACTACATCATTTTTCATGAAAAATGACATTACAACGAACTCATAATGCCCATGACAACAACTTAAATGAGTATTCAGGATATCCTCATCCTTCACACACATCTGATGATATCCTGAATGCATGTCAATCATTAAGAAACAACATGCACCCTTCAGTTGATCAAATAAATCATTAATCCATGGATGACGATAGTGATTCTTTTTTTTCAGTTTGCTTATGCGATGATTATCAACACACAACTGCAAACTGTTGTTGGCCTACTTCAAAGAAAAAACGGGTGCACCCCACGGTGACACACTTGTCCAAACAATACCACAGTGTAATAGACCATAAATATGCATACGTATCTCTCATAACTCATAAGGGTCCATCCTATATGGAGACTTAGAGAAAAGAGATGGTCTTGGTTATAGCTCGATCTCAAACTCGATCTCTAGTCGAGGGGGTCATGCTACAACCTCTTCTAGAAAGACATCAGGGTACTCTTCTACGACCCTGGGAAATTCCAAATTCTGAACCTTAGAAAAACTCAGCATCAACTTAGCCATCATGGATGATAAGGACAGAATGCTCCTATGACCCATATGATGATCTTTCTCACCAATAAACACCACTGGCTCTCCATCCGTAATAATGAAAACAACCTTCTTTCTGAAGCAATCCACGATAGCCTGCACCGAATACAACTGGTCCATGTCGAGGATGATATCATATGGTTGTATTCTTAAACATAAGAAATCTACCCTAGAGTGTTGTTTCCCCAACACTAGATCACAGTCTCTACATAATTCAAACAAGTCAACTTGACCTCCAACTGGCGTAGTCAACACCAAGGGCACTGGAAGCCTCTCTACCTCATGCCCAATTCATGGAATAGGGTAGGTAATATGAAGGAGTTTGTCACTCCTAAATCAAACAAGGAATACATAACTGTAGAAAACAAGAAAAGGGTACCTCGAACGACATCTGGCATGCCTAAAACTGGCAATGATAGAGCATGAAGATAGCCAAGACCTCCTTCACTACCTCTCTGACCCTGATGAAAACCACAACCACGGACGTGCTTTGCTCTCTGGGGAATGGTAGCATCATGTGTATTTCCTCTGCCAGCCCAATCTACACTTTTCTAATCTAAAGCTGGTGCAACCTACTGCTACAACCTCAACTGGGACTCCCTCAACGGAGGGACCTAGAGCGTAACACCTTGTGCACGATTACTACACTGAAAGGTTGGGTGCTCCCAATGCGGATGACCAAGACCACCACAAGAAAAACAACCGCATGATCCCTTGGAATAGGCTAGAGTGTTGCTGCTTTAGTGGAAACACGATGTGAAGGGCTGGTACCTACCCCAGGATGAACGAAAACTCTTCTTCCTTAAAAACCAGAACCCCGGACCGCAACTCTGCTTCATTAGGAATCATGATTATTCCCCTCTCATGATGAACCGATCCTGGAAAAAGTCATATCGACAAACTCTTCCCTCGCCAACTCCTCCTGAAATGTTTTTCGCATTAATGGGGTGACCTAGCACTAGATATCTAGATACAAAGCCTCCTTGAAATGCCTCACCATGGACTCCTCATTTGGTTACAGGTCCATAGCATATCGTAAAATTTTCATGAAACAAATTCCAAATTCTCAAACACTAAAGCCCCCCTATCGAAGGGTAATAAGCTCCTAGAAACTAGACGCCTTCGCATTTGAAGAAATAAAATCAACACTAAACCTGTCTTGGAACTCCTCTAATGAGATAACTGACTCATCATGATCCTCAAGGAACATGAACCACCACTGCCTCACTACTCCACGTAGCATCGTCACAACCAAGGACACCTAGTGCTCTTTCGAGCTTGGATCGAACTGATGAATATCTCAACATACAACAACCAGTCATCTATGACTGAATCCGAAATGGATCCCTTATTCTTATGTAGTCTCTGGTGCTGAATCTCTCGGAGTTTCTTCCTCCATGTTTCATCGATGTAAACCTCTACCCTGTGGTGATCTCCTAGAAGAGCCTGCTGGTCATTTTTAGTGCTAAACTAATGAGGATGTTGACCTAGAGCCATACCTATAAAATAACAATCTGTTAGAGCTCTTAATCCTGGAATATGGATGACTCAACATTAATTAATTAATTTTTTTCTTTTATTCATTTTATGTTAACCTATCCCCAGGATTACAGATTCAAACATAGAAATAATGAAGAATGATGCATGATCCCTTCCTAGGTCTCTACATCACAACTTGTATCACCTTGTTTAGTACCCATTATAAACATAAAGTTTTGTACATCATATCATAGGGGGCCCTAAACACCTATGTCTCAGTCAGTCTAAAGTGTTAACCTCACTTTCTAAACATTAATGACAATGTTTCCCAACTAACCCATGCAACCTCACTTGTGCCTAACTCCAAACTCCATCCTATCCCTCAACCATACCTCTGATACCACTATGTCACGACCCCCTACCAATGATGTGTACCCCTCCTGGGCCAAAAATGTGAGAATGGAGATAATGATCCCCAAGTCCCACCTCTAGTAGGCCCAGGGTTGGCGAATAGCGTTGAGGGTATAGTAATCACCCAAATGGGAGGCATTACCCTCTAAGAGAAAACATGTGGAAGAGTGAGATATGATATACACCAACATACTCTAACTCAACTAGTATGATGAATGAAATTCCAAGTACACATATGCAATGTAATAAAAAAGTATTACGACTGAAAGGGGAAAACCGCATGTACCCAAATAAAAGTAAAAACAACATCAACCACAAGCCCGAATAGCTCCTGAAACCCCAAGCTAGTAGAAACCAGCAAGATCTCCAGCCTACTCCAAGTGACCTGAAAACAGTTTATATATACATAGGGTGAGTATAATAGTATACTTAGTAGGATCCTCCTCAAAGCCTCTCATTCATAAGTAACTAAAGAATCATAAAGCACAGTTATCGACAAGTGAAACTAACTCATCGCCTAAATAGGTATACTATGTTCCCAACCTCACCATTACAACTCTCACCAAGTAACACATAGTATAATTTATCATATAATAAATAATATCAAAGGTTCCCTACTACAACTTCCCCACTAGTTTGTTGCTATTCCCCAACGTCGCATGTCCTGATCATCTCTCTTAAAAAGTATTTCATGTTAACACCTGGACAAAGCACCAAAATATGCACCTCATGAAATAAAAACACCATGTCCATGCATGAATGTTACCAGGTAGTTTTTGGGAGCCACCACAACACGCATAACGTGTATCATACATCAAGTATTATACCTCAATCCATTACATCACATACACCGTGTAAGGATCCTCAAGACATCAAAACCTATACACGTTACACCAAAAGTAGTCTATATGATACTATATATAAAATATATGTTTATGAATTACCATAAGCCATTACAACCCTATACACACATATATGAGGAAAAATAACTGATGTTCCTACTAGCACAAGTATCAACCAAGAGAAGAGAGTGTGGCCAAAGGGGGTAGTCATCCATTCATCCTCCCATCGGAATGTTGGGGAAAACACACCCTAGGGCTCAAAATCCCCAGGGTGTCAGTTTCCATTACTCACAGGGTGGAGTATCGTATAAAAACACAAAAATTACCAAATATATTAAATCTCACAACTAAAGTATGGGAATAACCAAGTCTAAGACTCAACTGCAGCTAACGTCTCTCGGACTCCGGGATACCATTTATAAGACTAGGTATCCTATAAACACAGAACCATTTAGAGAGCTTTAAAAAAATATTTCTTTGCGTTTTTTCCAGTTTTACTTTAAATTAATTATTTATTTAAACATTAATTAACCATGAACAATTCCACATTAAATTTTAGTAGCATCACACCAAAAGTCCACTATCCCTTTAAAAGTACAACCTCATCATTATGTTCCTGCAAACCCCAACCCCATGGTTATCCCCATTTATTCAATTATTCATTATAGAATTACATTCCAACTTTCCCATTCATTCTAGAAAAACAATCTATGCTACTAAACACAAGGGGATCAACACGGTGAGTAGATGTACCACCCGTCAAGTCTTTGCCGCCTATAATAAGAGCGCAGAACAATCCTCCATAGAGAAGCTAAACACAGAAAGTATGGTGCATACCCCATGCGTCATCACCTTTTTTGGAAAATGGGTAAGCAAGACTAGCTTCCTTGAGTAGTGGGGAAAAGAAAATCAGATAATCAACCAATAAGAATCAGAAATCATCAAGAAATCAGATCTATACCATTTCATCATCCCTGGTGTCCTCCCCGACACCCACATGCATAAACCGATGTATCTCGCCACTCTAGGCGTCATCTGCTGCCACAAAAAAAGGTCTTCGTGCACCGACATATCACAACAGCCATCCAGGTTCATATCAAAAAACAAGAAATAGGAAAACAAACATCACATCAATTGGTCTATAATCCCTTTGAAAATCAAGAGGGTAACTCCGAACACTTCAAGGAATTATCAAACAATTAGTTCTTTAATCCATCTTGAATTAACTGATTTATTATTCATAGGTTCCAAAACTAGGCAAACCTAATCAGTAAGCTATCACAAATAATTAAACATGCTTAATGCACTAATTTGATTCACATAAAATTTAAACAAGAAGAACCAGATTCATTTACATGCCTCTTTATCCATATCCAACAGTTATCAATTAATTCTTGTTTACATTCTTTACCGGTTTTCATCTAGAATGAATAGCTAAATGAAGAAATCTTGGATATCACACTATCTAGAAAACAAGGGAAAAAATACGACCGATTTCAATTTATTTATCTAGTTAAAATTTTTATAATGTCAATTACATTATTGTCCAGTGTGATAAAACATGATAAAAATACAGTTGCATGTAAAAGAAAAGATAAGTGATGAATCCCCTGCCTCAAACAGTTCTTGACTTTCATTATCCACCCAACGGGTCACGATTCTCCTTTCGCATCAACTGCAACTACCCAAGTATTCCATGGTATGACTACTCCAACTGAAACCCAAGAAAACCACATTAGAAAACTGGAGATTACATGCTATAATATTGAAAGGAGAAACTTGAGAAGATGAACTCCAAATGAACGACGATAAAACATACAATATATAGAAGATTGATCGATACAACTTGGTTGCATCAAAACAGAGCAGAACCAATCCAAAGAGGAAATTTTGATTATGAAGCTCTTGTGTAATATAATGAATGCATTTTGTGTCTCATATCCGAGAAGAAAGAGAATGAATTAGGGAGGATAATATCCCATCCATTTAGATGATTTAACGGAGCGTCAATTTAAGATACACATAATTTCCCATTAAAAGAGGACCGCGATAAACCACGTGGTTTGACTATGTAAAAACATATCGAGCCTTAGTTATAATTAATATAGGAGTTATATCCTTTTAATTGGCCTTAGAGTCCTTAAAATGAGGCCTTAAATTCATTTTACATTAATGGAAAATGCTAAAGGGGAGAAACTGTAGGAAGCTTGAAACACTGTTCACGAACTCAAAATTTGGCAAAGGAAAACATTGTTCATGAACCTCCCCGTTAGACACTGTTAATGATCCTCACCGTTAGAAAATATTCATGGACCTCACCATTAGACATTGTTCATGGACCTCACCATTAGTCACTATTCATTAACCTCACCATTAGACAATGTTAAAGAACATCACCATTAGACATTGTTCATGAACCTCACCATTAGACCCTGTTCATGAACCTCACTATTAGAAAGTCACCATTCTGGAAACACTGTTCACAAACTCAAAATTTTGAAAAGGAGAGAAAAGGTCACCGTTATGGAAACACTATTCACAGAACTCAAAATTTAGCAAAGGAAATAGAGTTTACTGTTAGAGGTGACCAATAGAGGTTACCGATAGAGGTTACCGATAGTGGTTGCTACTAGAGGTTACTGTTAGACCTCACCGATAGAACTGTTAACAAATGGAACGATCCAAAGAAATTGAAATTTTGAAAAGGAAAGAGAGGTTACCAATAGAGGTTACCGATATAACTGTTAACCAATGGAAGTGTTCACAAAATTGTAAATTTGGCTATGTAAAAGAGGTTACCGTTAAAGGTTATTGATAGAACTGTTCACTGATGGAACTATTCATTGAAGGTTTCTAATGACACAGTTCACAGAAGGTTACCGTTTCAATGTTCAGAACTGTCTATCATCCGAACCATTCAACGAACTGGAAAATTGGAAAAGTGTTAGGGATAAGTCACCTTGACCTCCCGGTACACCTAAAATACCATATTTTCATAAATAAATGGACTGGAGAGGTCTGGTCGATTACACACCTTCGTTGTCATCCCTCAATCCAAAACAACCAAAGAAAAAAGATTCATATCCCAGACTACCCCTGTCAAATCATGGATCATCGCGAGCAAGATCTCACGATGATATTCTTACACCAACCTATCCAATGTTGATGGACCTAATCACCTTATATCAAACACCACATCTAACGAGATCCACTTATGATACCATTTTTTCATGAACCAACCCAGGTCAACCCTGAACCAGTCACCCATGCCATCTTGCATCTTGGACGGAAGGTCATTCCCAATCCCCATGGGATTTCCACTAGTTCAAATCACTAATTCGAAAAAACTAGTAATGATTTGGACCCTAAACAAAAGATATTAAAATAAATAAAATATTGTGGAACAATAATAAAAAAATGTTCACATAGTATATAAATAAATTGTTTCATGTTCCTCCATGTGTCATCATGTGTCACCAACAAAAAAAGAATCAATCTAGCTCAGAGAGTGATGTAAATTTGGGAGAACCTAAAATAGATAAAATAATGTATGTTTGAGCACTGATATGATCTGTATGAATGCCAAAAATTAACCAAAATTGATTCCCCACCTCTTATGTAAACTCCATTATTATGTTTTTCAAAATTATGTACATAAAAACATGGTTTTCCACTATTTTATCAAAACATGTATAAATATTTGGTATTTAAGAAAAAAACATTTATCATTTAATTTTCAAACTTAATTATCAAAGAATATATGTCATTTCAATGTATTATTGTAAAAGATACCTAATATAAAAATAGGTTCATTAATATAAAAAAACAAATCAAAAGTATGATGATATTAAATAACCAATAGTGACATAGAATAATGTAGGAACATACAAGTATCCTACAATTTGAATCTCCTAAACAGGCCTACTGTGATCCCTAGTCATACATAGTTCTTAACAACCTATCGGTGTATGGTGAAGCTCCCATATCTATTAACAAATGACCTCCCTCAACTGGCCAATATAGTGGCATTGCCCACATATCCTAACAAAAAATCTGGGGGGTACCAGCCCACCTATTCAGGGTTGATAATTAACCATAATTAGGTCCTCTAAATGATTCCTTGTAACCCATGTTGTTAATTGTAATGTTGTGTAACTAGGAGGTCCTCGCATGTGGGACTAACCTTACCTGGCATCACCCCACTTGCGTACCCTTAACTCGAACACCCTATATGATAACCCATAATGGAATATCTCTCCTATATAGGTTCTGAATATATATATATATATATATATACAAAAACATGTACATTTCATGTCATTAAAGGTCCCAACTAGGACGTCACATCACATAAACTTTTAAACCATTTCACAAAGCACTTTATGTTGTAAACAGGGTTTTCACTCATTCAATTTGACATAAGGTTCCAAACAAGCCTATAATACGATCTTTCCAATATACCATTAAAATATTCAAAACCAAAATCATATCGAAAATTCATTTCAAATTCAATATTAAAACACACAATAAACATAAAAAAGTGAAAATATGACATCATGTCGTAGAATTGTCAATCCATGACTCATGGTGACAAAAAAGTTTAGTTTTTAAACAAGAATGTATCTGAAGAATTTTTATTTAACAAAGTACACTTCAGAATGATGAAACTATTAGTAAAATATTATTAAACACTTAGGAAAACATCATAATTTATTGTAATTTTTAAACAGGTTTAGAGATGTTCTGAAAAAAAATTGTAAACCAATCTAAAAGTGGTTCAATCCATTTAAGAAAACACATATAAGGTTATACACATATAAATAACTAATGTAAATATAAACACACTTTTAATAATAATATTAGAAATCATGGAATTTAAATTAAAAGAGCTGGTATAGATTACTTACCTACAACAAGAAGGAGAATAATCTAAGACACTTCAAATTCTAAATATTTTGATGAAAATCACTCACACCAACACACACATACATTCTCATATACACACACACAAATATATATATATATATATCCTTATCCGAATGTACATATTCCCTTTTCCGTGAGGATATATGATCAAGGAGGATATATATATATATATACTCATACATACATATGTTTGTGTGTCTATGCACAACTATTGAGCAACCAAAGCTCTAATTAATTAACCTAGACAGAACAACATCGTTAAAAAATAAACGAACCATTTAAAAAACCATGTTACAACTTTAAATACAAATAATCATTAATGAATCCACTCTACCAGAAGTGCATTTTTTAAAAGTTTCATCATCATTTGAATTTCACATTCATGGGTGAAACTCTTGCACCCATAGATGTGCCAATATCAATTAGCATACTTGAATACCAATGGGAGTACCCAAAAAACATTTTTAAAAACTCCATTTAATTTCAAGCCAACCCAATAAATTTCCCATAATATCATAATGTTAAAATGAACATTTTAAAGGGAAGCAAAAATTTTCTAAAATAATATACAACCCACGCCAAAAAAACCATATTTCACATAAAATAACAAATCAACATCCATCCATTTTAACATAATAATTCAAATGGTAAACACCACAAAATCTCTAAATTTTATTATTACAATAAAAAGGATATTTAATAAAGCACATTTGACCCACAGATACATATGCATAATTTTATACTCACTTCAAAATAAATTTCATAAAATTTATAATATCAACAAAGATCCAAAATAAATTCTCTATGTAAGTTACTATGGTAAGAAAATATGTAAAAATTTATGAAATCAAAATTGGGAATTATTATAAATAAAGAAAAATATGTGACACTTCAAAATCTATTTTTAACTAGTTTTAAAAATCCATACAAGCTAAAAAATAAAATTAGCGATATCATGAAGTAGTAAATCATGTAAAAAATAAAAAAATGAAACAACCCAAGAACTAATTGATTTTCAAAAATACTAATGGATTGAAATTCCTATCTTTAACATCTCTGAACACCAAAAAATTTCATTAGAATAAAGGGAAAGTCCTTATAGAGCACCCTTACAACCTAAATCTGAATGATAATTGTAAAAACATTAAGCCTAAATGTAAGGATCCTAAAAAGTGGCAAGAACCACAAAATTTATTACAAAATACTTGCCATCATAGGTGGGCACCAGAATGAGAGGAACAATAATAGTGGGGATGATTCGGGCAAGAGAAATGCTGACCATAAAGGAGGTTAAGTTGGTGAAGCATGGGTTTAATCATCCGATTTGCGTGCGTGGTGAGGGGAAGATAGAGGAGAGATGTGAACCAGTGTATGGGTTCCCATAGAAGCATTCACCAGTGAAGCGGAGGCTTGGCTAGACATTTTTGTTGTAAGGGATGATGGGATGGGGGTTTCACAAGCATAGGGGAAGCAGGGTGGAGGGTTTTTCTGCAAAAAAAAGTTAGGGGAGAGAAGGAGTTGTAGGGTAGATTTAGGTTTCTATGAAAATTAAATAATAATAATAATAATAATAATAATACTAATAATAATAATAAATTATTAATTTAATTTCATATAATAAAAAGAGTAATAAATACTTTCTCATAATATTATTAATAATAAAAAAATAATAATATATTATTATTATTATTATTATTATTGATGTTAAAATTAATAACACTGAACTTAATAAAAACAATAAAAACAATAGTAATATTTTACTTATTATTATGATAATTATGTATTCCATTGATTTTATTATTTCCTCATTTTATTTTATTTTAATTATTTTGTTTCATTTTAAATTCTTATCATTGATTATGTGTTTATTATTTGTAGTGCAGAGTAGGCACACTGTCTTCTATGACATGTGTCAACCAAACATAGACCATAATTAACCCAAAAGATTCAACATCATATAAATTTACCAGGCTACTAAACAAAACCCCTGCTGGATATATCAAATATTAAGAATATAATGTAAATAAATAAGTATAATGGGTTTGGGATTGACATATTATGTCTCAAATGTCACTGAATCATTAGTTTCTTGTGTGATATTATTTTTGATAATTAATGTATATTAATATATGATAATGTAATATATATATATATGAAAATCATGTTATATTCTATGTTTTCTTAGATTAGTGTTTATTAATTTTTGGGGACTACGATTCAAGGTATTAGAAAACTAAAATTAATG
This sequence comes from Viscum album, assembly GCA_963277665.1. Taxonomy (NCBI): domain Eukaryota; kingdom Viridiplantae; phylum Streptophyta; class Magnoliopsida; order Santalales; family Viscaceae; genus Viscum; species Viscum album. The sequence continues at coordinate 1,609,113,489 of OY728131.1, read as the reverse complement.
GTATATTGGATGAAATAAATTTGAACTATAATGATTCTAAACAAATAATATGTTGTCATAATGTATGGAATCATTTAATAAACTATTAAAATTTAAATACATGTTCACCCTATTTCTCTTTATATATTTCTTTTTATTATTCGTTATAATTATATTTAATTATATTAAAGGAGTTGTACTAGAGGAATAGGGCTAACAATGGGTATACATGAGAATTTAGTTATTTTACCACCAATGAAACTAAATGAAATGGATGGTGGAAGAAATATTATTGAATTGATCATCTGATTATATATGGAAAAAAATTACATGAACCATGTTAAGCTCTTGATATTATCTTGTAATTAATAAATTGTGATGGAGTTATTTATATAACCACATCCTCATTATATTATTCTGTCTTTTGACTCACTAATTAAACCAAAATGGATTTGGAAATCACGGAATGTAGTTTCGACTATAATGGATATAGACTATGAGAATTTTGTTTTAATTTTATGTCATTTGAAGAATGGTGTGAATAAATTATAGACCCATAATTAAAATACTATAGGAGATGATTTATTTGACTCTATTAAATTTGAGAAGATCAATAAAATATAATTTATCACATATTTTTTCTAAAATATTTACATGAAAATTTGTCACGACCCGACCCAACAGGGCTCGAGCCGCGACTCCCCAAGCCCGCCTCCAATAGGCCAGGGGCTGGCGACCAGCGCCGAGTAGGCTATCACACACATGGGAGGCATTAGCCTAAGGTACCTGTACACACGCACCCACAACACCTCCATGCAACAGTGCAGAGATATATAAAACTGAAAAGGAAAAGAAAGCATACATCTATCCCAAACCAGAGAGCAACAGCAAAAGTACAAGGGCAAAACAGGGCCCACCAAAAGAAAACTGCAAAGCATGTCCAACCTGCTCTGAAGAAGGGGAACGCTGCCACAAAGCCGAACTCGAATCATCCTAACACTACCGCTATGCAACCCAAACCAGGCTCACAGCTAGACCAGCTACGCTCTGAGATCCCAAAGGTGGAACCTTCTCTGATTCCACTCTATCACGACCCGACCAAACGGGGCTCGAGCCGCGACTCCCCAAGCTCGCCTCCAATAGGCCAGGGGCTGGCAACCAGCGTCGAGTAGGCTATCACACAAATGGGAGACATTAGCCTAAGGCACCTGTACACACGCAACCACAACACCTCCATGCAACAGTGCAGAGATATATAAAACTAAAAAGGAAAAGAATGCATACATCTATCCCAAACCAGAGAGCAACAGCAAAAGTACAAGGGAAAAACAGGGCCCACCAAAAGAAAACTGCAAAGCACGTCCAACCTGATCTGAAGAAGGGGAACGATGCCACAAACACCCTCCGGAAAGCTCCCTCGGCATAGCTCCCGGTAAACACCCCGGTCAACTCGCTCACTAAGCTCCGCCTGCTCCGGATCCTCCTGGGACTCCGTCAAAAGGCTTGTGGTCTGCACAAGACACAAACATGTGCGGGCAAAGCCCGTGCAGGGGTGAGTATAAACATACTCAGTAGGCACCCCAAAAACCAAAAACCCAAGGGAGCAACTGAAAGGAAACAGTCCACTCAACCCAGCCAGAGGGAACCCAGACGAGAGAGAAACTCCATCTCGTGACCATACTCGGCTAAACACAACAAGTCAGCTCAGCTCAGCTCAGGTGTATGCCCATACATACACCTTGAACAATCCAGATATACACAGCTCACGCCACAGAGCCACAAGAGGTACCGACCTCATCACCAGCAACTGTCCACAACCAAGAGAGTACACCACGAACACTGTCATACCAGATGATACTCATCTGAGATATACACTCCATCGGGTCCCAAACAAACATCTCAGATGCTCACCCGAGAGACCATGCTCGTCGGATAACATCACTGAGGAAGCATCGCTGAAACAACAAAACCACCAAACTCCTCGGATAGGGTATAGCCGCTAGGGTCCGCTAGGGGATACCAAGACCCACTCCGGTATACGTATCTCACAGATATGGGATCACTCCTACGGTATGATGGGGGATACCACGACCCGATCTGGCATACGTAGTTCTCACAGATAGGGGATTGCCCCCAGGATCCGCTGGGGGATACCACAACCCGATCTGGTGCTCGACCGAAGCTCGACACTCAGATAGAGGATCATTGTCCATATAAAGATGGTCACGACGATACCGGAACCCTATCTGGTATAACTCGTGATGTAGGGGATCGAACCGATGATGCTGCAACCCTACCGAAACCACGCGCTGAGTAGGGGATCGCATAACCAACAATACTGTAACCCTACTATAAACCACATGTTGAGTAGGGGATCGTATACCCGATGATGCCACAACCCTACTGAGCACGGCCCACCGCGTAGGGTATCATATTTCCGATGATGCCACAAACCCTACAGGGTTAACCTGCTAGATAGGGGATAGCCGCCTGTAAATAAGCGGTCACAGCGATACCAAGAACCCGATCTAGGGTAAAGATGCTAAAGGATCCACTCCGGGCCCACCAGAGGGATACCACAACTCTAACAGTTTAAACATCCCATCGAGAGGATCAAAAACCCATACGAAGGTTGTGATACCACACGAACCCTCGTAGGAACGAACCAATGGAGAACCCTCAACCAATGTTGGTCCAAACGTCGCTAACCCGAGCGACTCGCCACAACGCCACACTACGCGCCTCTGAAGCCAAAACCGAGGCCCCCATCGCGTTCCATGCGGAAAAACACGCAGGATAGGCTGTTTACTCGCCTGAAACGGAGCACCGGTGAAAAAGGAACTATTCACCGTAGCTAGCTCGTGCGGTGCCCACACAACGATCCCGAAACCCATCAAGCGGATTACACCACGGCGATCCCCTCAGAAAAACAAGCGGAATCGACAACTCGCTCGTCCAAAATGGACACCCAGTGAAAAAGGTACTATTCACCAAAGGCCAACTTGGGTGGGGCCCATGCCTGGATTTCGAAACTCATCGATCGGATCACACCATTGCGATCCCCTCGGGAAAACACACAGGATGGACTATTCATCCGCCAAAATCGGACTCCTGGTGCAAAAGTTGTGTTTCTCCGCAAATGCCAAAACCCAGCCTCGTGGGGCCCGCACCCCGTTCTCAGTCCCAACACCCGGAAACCATCTCAAAAAGTCTGTCATACCATCAGGGTCCCAACGCCAGTGATGGCACATCAATCAGACGCTACGGGTAGAAGTTACAACGGCCCGAAGTTGTAAAATAATAAAATAATATTATTTTATACGACGTTTATAGCTCCCGGGACACGATCCCGAAACTTTAAACCCTCGAACCCACACCGGAGGGTTCGCCTCGTCGTCAGGGTCGCGTCGCTGCAAACGGCGCGCGAATCCGGCTCCTGGTTTGCATGATACGGGGGTTTAAAGACCCCCGTATAAGAATTGAGGTCGGATCGGCCCCGACCGGCCGGTCCGGCCGGCCAGGACCGGCCGCTGCCGCCGGCCCGCCCTGGCCGGCGGCCATTCGTCGCGCGCCGCCGCGCTGGGCGGCTGGCCGCCGCGCCGGCGGACCTACCGCGGACCGCCGGGAGCACCCTGGTGGTCCGTTTCGCGATCCGGAGGCGTCTACACGACCCTCGGGACCCGATCTACACTACTACGGCTTCAATTTGCAGAAAAACGTAGCAAAAATGAGATCGGGGGTTAAAACTCAAACCCGTCTACCGCGCGGGCGAAACGCCGACGTTCTGTCTCAGATCCGCGCTCCAGAGCTTCCGTTGCGCGCTCCTGGAACGTCCGTCGTCGAATTCCGAGCTCGTGGGCGCTTCATTTGCTCGATTTGGCAGAGTGGCGGCGAAGAACGGCGAAGAACGATAAAAGGGGGGGGGCACTGATATTTATATCAGCCGCCCGTCGGTGCCAAACCCGACTCGGACCCGACGCCCGATGCGAACAAAAGTAAGGTCACCTCTAGGGTAAACGCGTCGTTCTGAACGCAACGACGGACTCAGATTTTCCATCCGAGACTCTATTCAAAAGTTATTCGGGCCGACGCTCGCACACTAACTTCACCACTTATTTACGAAATCGCCCCTGGTGGCGTTTCTCACCGCAGGCCCGCGCCCGCAAAGTTTACACCCCGCCTAGGGTAAACGGCACATTCCGGACACAACAGTGGCCTCAGATTCTCGTTCTGAGCTACCGTTTAGGAGATATCACACCCCCACCACGTTCATAGTATAAAAAAACTTAATATTTTTATAAAATTACTTCCGGGCACACCGGGCCTCGGAATCGCACGCCGTCTTCGCGCCTAGCTCTGGAATTATTCGTAGAAATATTCCAAAGTCTGACAGGGGAAAAAACCCGAGTCGCTACAAATTTGACCCATAATTCAATTTGTATAGTGAAATGGAATATGAATCCTTGAGAAATTAGGATGAAAACATCATGATTAATTAATGGAACATATCAAATAACATTATATAATCTATTAGAAAGATCTATCAAATTTTTTGTATCATAAAAGAATTACTCAATTAGAATTAGACATAGTATTCTTTTTTAGATATCGAATAAATAATTTATGAAATCATATTGTAACAAAAATTATTATAAAAAAATATCATTTTTTCGATAATATATAGGACATACAACACCAAGGTTAAATGACTTGTGAAATAAATTATATAAAAATTTCCATTTTATCTAAACCATTTAATTGATGTTTATAAATAAAATTATACTAATTATGGAACTAATATAATCTCATTAGTATATATACAAATTTAATATAGGTATATTTTTCATGCAAATGGCCTATATAATATTTTATTGGAATCAAAATACCAAATATCCAACTCTCATCATTAATACATATTATGTATACAAAAATTGGGAAAATAAATCTATGAATTAGACATATTTATTTTGAGGACAATAAGTTTATAATTATATAGGTAGTTAATTTATATTTTTTTCAATAATTAATTCATTACCTTAAATGAATATTGAACACTAATATTGTAATTATATTAAAATATAATTTATTAATATGAATTTATAAAAATTAAAATTAATATATTTTTAATGAATTATTGTTCTTCACAAATATTATGACTGAAAGTTGACTTCTTATTATTAAATCATAAAGGATACAACCTATTTCCCAAACCAAACTATGGGGGTCAGAAGTGATGATGACCCAATGAGTCCCCCACAAAAATGTTATTACAAACTGTAGGCAACGAAGCCAAACTAGAGTAAATAACCAGCCGATCTTGCTCGCTACCTTCTCGGGATAAAGAATCTGCCACAAAGTTGGCCTCCCTTTTGACGGGTCGAACCACACAACCCTGGCTAATCTCCAAAAAGCATCGCCTGGAAAAATAAATTAAATTCCAAGGAGAAACTATATTCCCGTGCAGAATACAAACCATATGTTCATAGTCAGATTCATCCTCCACCACATTCAAGTAGAGGTTGTTGCAAACAAGAACCCCAGAGAGGAGAGCTCTCGTCTCGGCTTCCAAAGAGCTTCCCAGACCATAAAAGGCACTAAAGGCCACCATGACCGAACCATTCCCATTCTATAGGAGTCCTCCACCCCGCATTTGTCCATTAATTAAGGACCAATCTACATTGAGATTGAGACCATTCACCGGTGGCTTCCAACTAATCCACAGACCGTGCAAATCAGAATGACCAACCGATTTGCCGAGAAGTTTACATAGAATTTGGGATTTATCTCCCCCCTTGATAAGAGATCCCCACTCATGTAGTAACAATTTCATTTTTAAATAAAGAGAATAAACTGAGGGATGATTAGCTAACCTGGAAATGCGGCAATACATCCACAGCGTCCAGCAGGTCGAAATCACAATAATATAGTGTGCCATCCTTTCCATCTCTGAGAGTGAAGTGGTCAAAAACCAACCTGTTAGGAACTCAAGGAAGGAGTAGCATGTAAGATTATACAAAACCCAAGACCCCATGTCTGACCAAAGAGAAGATGCCCATTCACTCTTGAAAAATAAATGGGTGACAGATTCTACTTTAAGACGAGAACAACAGAAGCACCTTGAAGCCAACAACACCCCTCTTCATTGAATATTATCCTATCTAGGAAGTGAAGAATTTATTATCCTCCAAATAAGAAAGTACATCTTAAAGGGGACTTCTTTACACCACAACAATGAGGCCCAATCATCATGAGAAGCTTCTGGTTGCAGTAGACAATGATAAACTTGTCCGCTGAAACGTCCATAGCTAGAACCATTGAAGCAATATCTATCATCATCTTCCAAAAACACAATCTCTTTAAACATGGGAAGCAGCTCTTCATTAGGAATTCATTCAATAAAACATGGAAATTGGGAATCCTATTTGACAGTAATCTCCAGCACATGACAAGATGGAAAGAACAACCTCTGTCTGACCCAATTGTCACGCCACAAACTCACTACTCCTCTCTAAAATAACCCACTACGAAGATCCCTGATGCAACTCCAGATGATAGCGAATATCCCTAGCTAACCTGGACAGCTTTTCGATGTTCCAATATTACCAGTTTTCCCCATATTTAAACTTCATCATTTTGGTCCAAAGAGAGCCCCCGACAATGATCTCCCAGTCTAGACAACCCTGTATGGATTGCATTGTAGAAACAACATCCTTAACACCCACTCCACCCTCTTCAATCGGTTTCTCCAAGCGGCTCCAAGATGCCCAGTGACACCTACCTGCATCATTAGTATCCCAGAGAAAACCATTAAACATACGTTCCATCAAACCAATGACTCCTTTCGGAGGAGTGATAACAGCCAGCACATATATTGGAATAGAAACAAGCACATTATTGATTAAAGCAACCCGACCACCGAATGATACAAATTTATTCTTCCAGCTAAGAATTCTGCCTAGCATTTGTTTCACCAGATTCTCAAAATATACCTTTTTAACACGACCATTGGAAATGGGATCCTAAAGATATATCATTGGAAACAGTTTTCTTTGAATCCCCCAAATCATTTGAATGTTTCGAGCCCTATTCCTTGGTGACTTATTAATTGATAAAATATTCCTAATTTTTTATTCATACATTTAAATTGTATATTTTTAGTTATATAAGACTTTTTAAATTTATGGTATTTATTTAATTTTATATGAAATTTTATGAACCATATATAGTGAATCCATTAATACAATTATAATTTAAAAATTGGTTTTTCACAGCTTATAAAAATGTCATAAATTTTTAAAATATCTCATCAATATGTCATGTTTTTATTCAATGGAATTATTTTTACTCATCCACCACATAGATTAAAATTAATCCCTTTTTATCAATTTTAATAATATTATTAATTTATATTAATTTAATAATTTATAAATTTGGAAAAGTGTTTCATCCTTCCTGTATAAAGGGTGCCACCTCTCTTGTTTTATTAACACATAAAATTTTTTTTGGTTCAACCTAGAATCACCAAAATAAATTTCATAAATACTATTAACATTTCTTATGAAACCTTTCAATTTTTTGGTAACCTATTAAGATGGATTTTTGTGTAATCATAATGAGATTTTCTGATGAAAAGGTTTCATTCTAAAGTGACTAGTTTTGTTTTATATTTTATTCAAACTAATTCAAATGTTATTCAACCATGATGAATCAATAACATTAGTAAATATCATATAATGAGCCATATTTATGTTAATATTATATCCAAAATCTATATCCACATCCATACAAATCAAATAAAATGTTCATTCTTGAGAACTAAAGAATACCACATCATGGACTGATGAAATTCATTTTATGTCACCTTTATCCAATGATAGTTTTAATGATTTATTTAATTTAGATAATTGAAATTAATTAAATATTTAAATTTCTATATAAAAATATAATTACATAATGTATCATTCAACATAATATGATTTAGTCATTCTTGTGAATGTGTCAGCTATAGCCATTATGATGTAATGTGATTTGATCTTCATCATGAAATCAGTGAAACAATATATTAAATTATATATAAAGAGATAAGATTTTATTTATTATTTTATTATAATTATATATTGATAAAAATAATAATTACCTTTTTCAATAATGATCAATAATCAAAGAAATCATTAATCATGCATATTTAAAAACTATTGTCTACATTATTTTAACATAACTCATTTATCCTAAAAATCTTCGGTATCATTATTAAAAATAATAACATATTAAAATAAATTATAACTATTTCAGAATAATTATTGTGGAATTAATGGAATAATGAATTGTTTTACCATAGTCGTCTTATTGGATTATTTTTTGAAATATAAATAAAATAACTATAGTATTTTGGATGTGAACATCATCATTTTTGTAATTAAATATAAAAACATAATAAATAAATTAAAATTAAGAATAAAAAATAAAATATTTCTTATAAAAATAAATAAATAAATAATATTTATTATTCAATTTAATATAAATCCAAAGTGAAGATTCAGAAATGAGTTATGTGGTTCCATATCAATTTCCATTCATTGAGGGTTATTTTAATGTAATCAACCTATAAATATTTTTATTTTTTATGTAAATTTTTTTTTATTTTTTATCATGTATAATACATATGGAATTCATTTATCAATTCAACTAATTTCATCCATGATCATTTTACATTAATGTTACCGATTGTAAGTGGTTTCATAATTCTGTTTCATTTTCTTAAGTTATTTTTCATATTCATTTTATTTTATATTCTATGACCATGTATAAATATCTTTGAATATTTTATGTTTTATTTCAATATATTTTCATTGGATTTATATTGTAAAAAATTTCTAAATTCATTAATTAATTATTAGACCAACAATATAATATTTTTAAGAAACATCATCTCCATTTCGACTATATATGTGTGTGTATAATTCATGTATTTATTTATATGAGGTGTATCTTCTATGGAGATAATTTGTAATATATTTATTCTATTTATATACATATTATTTCAATATTAATAATTTTTTAGTACTTTATTATGGGTTTTTTTTTAAAATGTTACCAAAGTAGTTAACGTTTCTTTACAATCTACTATTTATTCATGATTGTTTATATTGTAGTCTCCAATTGAGTAATTATTTGATAATTATATATTTAATATAAAATATTTCCATGTATAATGGATATTTAAAAAAATGTAATTTTTCATTAATTTTCCATGGATTAAGTAATTATGATTCCAAAATTAATTCTTATAGGAAAACAAAATTATTTTTATACTTGTTTGGGGACCATTTTGATACACATGTATATTTTCATAGAAATATTTTAAATAATAATATTGAATATTTTTCAATGTTTTTTATAGGAAATATTTACACATTGTTTTCATTTAACAAATAATTTAAAATTAATCTTCTAGTATTATTTTAAATAATTTACTTTTTAACATTTTACATAAAATGTGAAAGAAAAACTTATATGAATGTTTACATCATGAAAATTATTTTCCAACTTTCCCGACCATTCATTTCTATGATGCATTATTTTCCGTGTATATATCATTATTTTAAATGTATATTTATCCCCTAATATTTTAGAAATTTGTTTTTAAAAACATTGACTTTCATTTTTAAAATTGTATTCTAAGGAGGATAGTTATAAAGATATTATTAGGGTACTTATATTCCCCAATTAAATCACACATTATTTTTATTTATAACATATTTATTATATTCTACAATGATATTATACTTATTATATATAAGGATAGTTTATGATTAGTTTTTCCAGGGAAATACATTATATTTACTTCACAGAATAATTTTTTAGTAAATAACATTATCTTTAAACATTAATTTTAAAATGATCATTTAAAATTAAAATTCCCATAAAAATAAAACTTATTTATCAGGGATATTCATATTTCTTAAAGAGAAAATCATTTATAAATACAATTATTTATGATGAATTTTATATAATTTCAATGTGGAAACTTTACAAAATTCATATTCATTGCTCAATGTGAATAGTTATAGATATACCATATAGTTAATAAATTTACACGATCATTCAACATATGTGGAATGAATTAGACCTGATGATATAACTGGAACCTAGTTATTGAAATAACTTTGACGAAAAGGAATGTAGCATGTGACAAATTAATAAGCTAGATATAAATTTGATCTCCATCTATGCATATCCTCCATTAAATTGACTGATCACTTATATTTTAAGTTATATTTATCATCATTTCTAATATCATAGAATCAAATATTAAATATTTCATTTATTTAATTATATTGTTTTCTATTATATTATTACAAAAATATTTATCCTGGGGGAATTATGTTCTCAAGAGTCTGATTTAATGGAATTGGTTTTCTATTATTTACCTTTTTATATTTACAATTATTTATTTACTAATTATTGATTCCATAATACATAACTCTTTATAAGAATCTGATATCACACTTATTTTTTCCCTTACCTTATGATATAATCAAAGAATATCTCTATGAGTTAATGGGATAAAAATATTTACTTTAAAAATGATTTGTTTTTTATGGTACAAATGAAATGTGATACTCATTAAAATATCTAGTTTATCTATATTTATAAAAATAGTGATTAAGGATTATACCAATGATGGACTATTATGATATATATATATATATAGTATAAGATCCAATAATATATGTATAGTGGTGATTATGTGATTTTCATAAAAATATATCCTTTTATAGATGCTATAGGTGTGTGTGGTATTGACATAGATGAATCATTTGGTAATATCCCCAAAAATATTTGGTTGTGTATATCTCTGTTTACATCCTAGATCAGGATGACTGTTCCCTTACTATGTACCATGTTTTCCATGACATGATGATATTTGTGAGTTATTCACTACAAAAAAAATAACATTAGCTATGGTTTTCTATAAGGGGTTATGCACAACCTTTATAAATATATTTTATATGGGGTTATGCACAACCCCCTATAAATATCTTATAATTTTATCATTGTAATATTTGGATCGAGTTTATATTTAGTAGTGTCAAATCCAATAAGAATATAATAATTAGTTTCTCATTATGTTTGGTCGATTTTTAGATGATATTTATATATTTCATTAAAATATATATTAGAGATTATTTATATTTAACATGAAAATAAATTTTTAATGTAAATAGTTAGGGATTCACCACCCCTATCATCTCTTAAATTTTAAGTGGTTCGTGTACATCTGTTAATACAGTCGATTAGATGGTGTTTTGAAACACTTCTAATATAAGAAATTAGAGGGGGTTGGGAAACCCCTTTAATTTATGATATTATAGTAGGTAATTAACCCCCAATAATATATGAAGTTAGAGGGGAGTTTCCACCACCAACTAATTTAAGAAATTTTTTAGGGTTAATAAACCACCGCTAATCCCTTTGATTAGATGGGATTTAAAACCCCTGATAATTTTTAGTTTTTTTAAATATTATATTAATTTTAGTTATGTAATATATATGAGGTTGCATGTGTGTTTGAAGATACATACATACATACATACAAATATTTTATAAAAAAATTACTCAAATGTAGTTAAATGAATTATAATCATATATATATATAATAAAATTATATATATACTTTAAATAAATATGTATACTTATAAAAATATATATACATATATAAATATTGAAATACATTATATAAATGTAAATAATAATATATTTATTCAAATATATAAAATATATATATATTTTTTTTGAATAAGATGAGAACCTACTAAAAAACATGGCAACTTTATTAAAATAAAAATAAGAGGTCAAACCTATATAAAAGATTGAAGATTATATTTATCCATTTGAAAATAGGGATTACATCATAAAAAATATTTCCAGATCAAAAACCTACCCCCCATCATCACCCTTGTTGGCGGGACATTCAGCTAGAGCCATTCCCTCCCCAAAAACATGAGTAATTATATAATATATAGAATAGTGAAACTGTAAACATATATATTACGCATTATTATATAAATATATTATACTAAATAAATTTTTGTTGTATATTTGTGTATAAATAAATTTATGTTATAATATGTATTCAAATAAATATAATATAGGAAAATTTAAATTCAAATATATATATATATATTATTCTAATTTATATATATATATATATATTAATATCTATCGTCAAACAACAACAAGAGTATGGAAATCCCATTCCTAATCAATTTATTAATAAAATGAAAACGTGTCCTCACAAGAGGGTTTACAATTATATATAAATTAATATATATTATAAAATCATTATATATATATATATATATATTTTAAACCATATTAATTATAAATTCATTTAGTATATATATATATATGTATATATTAATTATATTATATATTTCAAATTATATGATTGTATTTACATGTATCTATATGTATACATAAATATAATATTATAATGTCATATACAATTATATATATTTATTTGTAAAATTTGTATGCCATATAATATAAATTATCTAAATAATATGTTCATAAATATATTATATAAATATATTCTTAAATATACATTATTTAAGTAATCAATCATTTAATAACCCAAGCATTTTGTGTTTATAATTTATCTTACAAAAATAATAAATTTATTTGTAAATAATATGTGTATGATTTTATTATATATATTGTTAATATTTTTTGTTATAAAATTCAAACCAATATATATTTATATATAATCAAATTTATAAAAGTTTATTTATTAAAATACATATATATTATTGTACATAATATTACACAATTATAATTCTTGAAATACATATATATAAATGTTCAAAATAATAAATTTAAGTATAGAAATTCATTACATAAATATATTTATAAATTATATTTATAATAATTTAAATATATATTTATATAAAAAGTATTTCATAAATAATTAAATAAATATTTTAACTGATATCATATCATATATAATATTAGTCTAAATTATATTTTATATCATATTAATTATATATTTTATATTACAATCTATTCAAGTAAATATATTTTAATTTACATAATAAAAAATAAATGCACTGGAATACATTATATAAATATATTTTAATGAAATATATAAATATTTTAAATAAATTCTTATATATATCATATAAATAAACATGTACCTAATTTATACATTTGTATTTAATTATGTAAATAATTTATATATACATATATATATTTATTTAACTATATTAATAGAAAGAATAAAATTATAAAATATATACACAAGTGCATGTAAATACCCATTAAAAATATATATTTTATATAAATTTATAAATTATCTATAATATATATATATTACAATACAATGTTATAAATTTCTATTATAAATATATATAGATTAAGTTAAATAATTATATATGTATATAAATATTATTGAAATAATAATAATTTTTAAAAGTTTTTTAATCTATATAAATACAATGTTATGTAAATAAAATAACAAAATATAATTTTCATAGTGGTATATTCCGTCTACCTATATAGAGGAGATCAGAGTTTTGAATCCCACCGTACTAAAATTTTAATCCTCATATAGGGGACTTGGGTCACTAGGGAACTTGAGAGGGGGATGCATTGGTGGAAACTGAGGTCATGTGTGCCGGTGTATAACTAAATAGAGTTGGCATGTGAACAGGCGGAGATGGTGGAATACCTGAGGGAGGGGTGACGTGAAGTGGGGGCGATAATGGTGAACCTGAGGGAGGGGGACATGAACTAAAGGTGAGTGGTAGGGCGGCATGGTATATTATATCTATATATATTCATTTGAATATGATTCATTCATAGGGGGTTTTAAACCCGTCTAAATATTATTAATAAAAAAAGGTTTTTCTTAGAATTAAATCTATTATGGCTCATGCAACCCAACTAGCGGCGTTATCCTACCGTTGAGAGATTAATAAAAATATTAATGGGATTAAAACCCCTCAGAAGTGATTTTCTGTGAAAAATTTATAGGGGGGTTTAACAATATTTAAATGTACCATTATTATATTTTAATTTAAACTACCATCTCTTCCTCAAAGCTGCCTTTAACAAAAATAGGCATTCACATTAGCAGTGGTTCCTCATGACCCCTTTTATTTTGATTAAAAGGGATTATAACTTCTTCTAAACTAAAAAATAACCCCATATATTCCAATTATGTTTTTAGTGATTTTACATTTTCATTATGAACTATTATAATCATTATAATTGATTTTAATAGATGAGGACAATGTATTTACATTGATAAACATACATTTCCTATGATTAATATATAGATTTCTTTTTGTAATCCAGGAAATGATTATATTTTTTCCCATATGATTGTTGTTTGTTATTCTATTCCTTTTCCTTTTACATAATGTGTGGAATAGAATTAATCCATTTAAAATTGAATGTAATTGAAATATCAGTGATTATGAATAAAATTAGATTATTACTAGATACTTTTATATTTTAAATAATAAAAAGGAGTTCTCATGTAATATTATTATAATCATTCCCATTAACCATCTATTAGACTCAATAATGAAGATGAGGATTGAGTTTTATCCAAGATATTCTACTAGATACCTCTGATTAAAAGTGACTAAAATTCATTCATATTAGAAATGGGAACGGATAACCCCCTAATAAATTCTCATTGTATAGAAATTATTATTTTTATTTGGTATTAAAAAAAGGGAAATTATTTTCCAAGGATTTAAATGAATTTTTTGTCAAGAATATAGGATGTATCATAGTAATTTTACTCACCCATGTGTTAAAATTTAGGCTAAGAAAGGCCTTGTTAGGTGATAATCAATTATTTTGATGTATTTAAGTGTTTATTTATTGGGATATGATAATTATTTTTATATTTTTTACACCTATAACCAATTTGTTTATTTGAAAAATTAAGAATTACTAGATTATTCTAGTGTAGTTTTAATTTAAGGATTTTAAATCATATGTTTAATGGTAAATATGACCTAGGAATTATATTTAACAGTATGATGATATTTTATAGAAAAAAAATGTTTTATTGAATGATGAACATTAATATGTTCCTGTTGTAGATATAATGAGTTTTATTTTTCATTATGAGATGATGAAAATAAATGATGCAAATAATATTGTATTGGTGACCATCATAATTATTAGTGATTTTGAGGAAAATTAATTAATTATATATGTTAATGAATTTTCATCATCATGATATATATTTGAAAATTTATGATTTTATTTGTTGAATGTGGATACAGCTAATTTGGAATTACATACCATTTCATTGATAAATTATGGTAATGATGTTAATCATATATTATGTGTGTGAAATTATAAGTAAATTAATAATGATCATGGGTTTAATTATAAGTTAATTTTTTATATTTAGTGTCTTTCATTATAAATTCTTCAATTCTTGATTATTTAAATATTTATTTTGGATATGTTTTAAGGAAAAATACATATGGAATATGCTAATTTAATCTTACAGTGTTACTATTATGGTTACATATTTTATTCAATTTGATTATATAACTTGTGGTATACAATTTTTTTGGTAAATATTTAGAAATTTCATGAAATACTATCAGCGCAATTTATTTTTATGATTCAAAAAAATTTAATATTATTCTTTATGAATAATAAATTTTCTAATTGGTTATGAATTTCATGGAGTAAAAAG
The DNA here is from genome assembly GCA_963277665.1 of Viscum album. NCBI lineage: Eukaryota > Viridiplantae > Streptophyta > Magnoliopsida > Santalales > Viscaceae > Viscum > Viscum album. The sequence continues at coordinate 1,609,097,780 of OY728131.1, read as the reverse complement.
GATATGGAAATTGATTGAACACCTAATAGATAATATTTTTCGTATTAAATTATAATATATCATATACGCATATTATATAGTTTGATTTATTTTTATATTAATATAATCCATCAAAACTATGAAATTTATTTTCAGATAGAAATTTGTTAAAATTATCCACATTTCTAATGATTCAATAGTATTTTCTCATATTATAGATTTATAGGTTTGTATGTGTTTTATTTTCTTAACAATGTTCACTATCTTTCTCATTTAGTACCTTGATAATTATTTTTATACTCAAATTTAAATAAATCGACATCCAATTGAAGATATTCTATTTGGTTAAATTGTAATTGTTTATTATGGATAACCATTATATATTTCAGTCGCCAATTTTTTATAATGTTTTATTAAAAGTTTTCTTAGTGTTTTATTTAGAAATGTAATTTAAATTTCAAAACATTGAATAATTACTGATTGGTAAATTATTATGGACATAATTTGTTGATGGCGGAGAGAGTAAAACACCAGATTATTATATAATATACGTTCAATACTATATATTTTAAACTACACAATGTATAAATGGAAAAAGTAATATATTATATAAATATGTTCATTATAACAAAGCAATTGAATTTTTAGGTAAAATTTTCATTTATATAATTTTGAAATGTATATATGGTTCAAAGTCAATTTAATAATGTTGGGATTAGTTGATGGATTACTAGCACACATTTTTGGATAATGTGACTTTATGATTCAATAACACTTTCATTAAAATATTTTTATATTTATGTGAACGAATAATATAATAATTTTTTCAAATTTTTTATTATTATATATTAAAAAACAAATTCCGCTATCTAATTAATAAAAAAACTATCTAAAGGGCATATATTATGACTTCTAAGAAAATATTTTTTATTCAGTGAATATAGAAAAATATCAATTTTTGTAGAGTCATTAATTTTTAACAAATCATGTTTTTTATATATCAAGAAATTTAATAAATTAAATATTGGTCCAATTTATTTATTAATATATTATATATTTCAGTTGAATATTAAATTATCATTTTTCCATATAAATAAATTTTTTTTCCTTATAACAGAATTCTATAAAAATTGTTTTTATGTGCATAATGTTTTTTCATTTATGATAATTAATACACCTCATAATGAGTAATTGATTCGGTGAAATTGGAAGAGTATATATCTATCTATAAGTGATTATATTCATATAATTAATATTACATGTAAATTATTTAATGTAAAATAATATTTTTCTTGAAAAATGATTTTTCTAGAAAAAATTTGTTTTGTATCCCTTTTCAAGTTGGTTTTATTTAAATTTGTCCAATTATTTGCATATAATCATTAAAAAAATGATTCCATATTTTAAATTAAATGGTCGTACATTTTTAATTGTGAATCTTTTATTTTCTCATTATATATAGTAAATTTAATAAATAAGAGTAACCATGGTTACTTTAAATATGGTTAACGTAGGATATAACTATTTCATAAGTAAAACAATTATCATCATAAAACCTATTTGATTATGATATTTATAAAATTTTCTATATTGGATCATCACATATTATTGGGTCTGGAATTTGTCAATGAATTTGTACAACATAGGACTCTAGGTAATGGTAAATTAAAAATATCACAATGTTTCTTTTAAATATCTCATGTATGTTCAAAATTGGAAAACAAAAATTTAAAAATAAATTCTAATATTTACTTAAATAATAATGATAATATCTTAATAAGGATAATTTATTTTTAATTTATATCAAATAAATAATTGCCTTATACATTTAAAAAACCACGATGCTATATTTATTTAAATAAAAAAATCAATAATTATTTGTAAACAATAATATTGATAATTATTTTAATTAATTAATATTTTCCAAAAATGTATTACATAATTATAACATTTTTTGGTGAGTGAATTTTATCTATTGTAACTATATCATTCTCATGATATTTATAATGTTTAATAAATTTAATAGTGTCAAAATTGAAATTTATGATATTTCATAATAAATTTTGTTTTATAAAGTGATTAAAGATACCTAAAAATAGTTTATTTGGACTTGAATATAGTATATTATTGATAATTTTATTCATGTTCCATTTCTAGTATGTTTTTCCTTCTATTGAACCAATATAGAACACTATATAGAAAATTCCATTCATACCATTGGTATTTTCTAAAACCATAAACACGAGAGAAAACAAATAGTTAATGGTTAAAAAGACCCACATAACTTATCTAAATTTTATTATATGATAGGATTTATAATTTTCTATGTCATATAATAAATTCATATCAATATTATGCCTTTTTAATTTGAAAATTAACATAACATAATATTATATTTTAATAAAATCCTTATGTGAACCTTTGCTACATTATAAAATTGGAATATCATATCTCATTCTTCTCACACATCAAAAATAATTGGGTTTATCCCAGATGATGTGAAATAATCAGGTTAGACTAATCACTATTTAATATGATGAATGTTTATGGATTTAGTTTAGGGACTAGTGTTGGGTAATGGTTATGTATAATGGATTCTTATATTCAATCAACACTATATGGAGTGGGACCAACTACTAAGAAAACATAGTCAAGTGATGTATATGATGTAATATACAAACAATAACATAAATGAATTATGTCATTGATTTTTTTTCATTGTGGTTATAGAAAACATATCTATTATATAGTCTCATATGTAAGGAATGAAAAAGGGAATATGGGTTAATCAGAACAATCCAAACAAAATTGATAGAAACAAATCATAAGCACTCTATTTCAATAATCATGTCAATACATGTTCCACATTGGGTGAAATTTATAGCTAATGGTTGATATTATATTTCTGGGTCTAATACCATAAATTCCAAATGGATAAACGTACTATTATCGCTTAATGTAAATAAGATGATGTCTAAAAATGAATATGTTTTAAATTAGATTATTCCTTTTAATCAATAGGCTATGGAATTTTACATTGTGTACTTATCCATCTAAAAATGACATTAGTTCCCAAATAGTCTTTTATAAAATATCCAGGTGGGAAAGTCATCAAATGTTTAATCTACTGTAAGAGTAAAGATGCAATAATCATGTCTGATCATTGATATGTGACATAATATTCTTATTTTAGCAATCCATGAATGGTAGATACATTTCTCCTCTAATGATTCAATATGGTTTCCCATTTTAGCACTTGTCTTCTATAATTTTCCTCAAAAAAACAATCTTCCAAAATAAAACTCCATCATGATTGATAACAACTTGATGAATTTTACTTGGTTCTCATTTTCCTCCCCTTCATAAAAAGTAATTTTTAAAATATATTAATCTTTTACTCCAAATAAGTTAGAAAGCCCATAATAATTAAATGTTTTATATAGATGATACCCACATCGAAGACCTATCTTATAAAACATTTAACATTCTAGACTACTATAATTGGTTTTGTCTTTATAGAATTGTTTTTATTTTGTCTTATCATGAAATAATTAAATTTTCATAACTATCCAAATCATGTCAATGGACACAATCAAAACCTACTTCTAAACACCGTTTATATAATCAATGTATTTCTATGTCGTTAAAAATATTTTTCCATTTCATTGAGTATATTTATATATTATTCATGATTTTTTCAATCCATATCATTTATTTAAAAAAATACTAATGAACATTGGATAAAATATTAAATCCATAATAATTTTAAATATGTAAAATTCAGTTGAATAATGTTTGGTCATGTTATATAAAAATAAACTTTTGGTGATCAATATAATAAAATCTCCCAATTAAAATTTATATTTAATCATAAGACTGTTGAAATTATTTAGTTCATCACCATGTTTTTTACATCATTTTAGCGATGGTTTTTTTATAAAATAATATTTTCTTACAAATATTAATCCATATGGACTTTAAATAAAGGTTAATCAATTCAACAATTCAATCTAAAATAGTCATTTGAGACACCCCATAAATGGTGACAATTCTTTGAATGATTAAATGTGCAATATTAGATTCACCAAATATTTTATGACTAGTAATAAAATATCCCATTTTCGAAAAAATATCCATATTAAAAAATAATTATAACTAAACACATATAGAAAATTGGAGCTCTGAGAATATACATTGTGGATATATCATCTAAATGGGAATATAAAACATATTATCTCAATTGTGTTGTTATTACATTTTCTATCTTCTGTCCAATGTCCTTTACAATCATACCTTCCTTTATTATTGAACTTTCTAATGAACTTATTCTTTTGGTAGAACATTTTGAATCTTATAGCAAGATGAGCTATCTCATCATCACTATTAGAGTCTGAAACATCACTGGTGGAACTATCTATAGAAACAAGAACTTTTTAATTATCATTTCACTTTGAGGAATTAGTCTTGAATGCAATTGATTTCATTCCTAGTCCTTCATATTCATTTTGTTTCACCGTAATCTCTTCCTCGTCCATCATGAATTTTCCAGTTAGTTCTTTTAGAGGTAGCTTTCTTGTGTTGCAGGATTCTCCAATGGAAACTAAAGTTTTTCTCCATCTGTCAGGTAGACATCGATGAAATATCATAATCTGATCATTCATGTCTACCGGTTTCCCAATTGACTCATGGTATTTATTGAATCTGAGATACATTTCAGAGATAGGGACATCAGGAATAAATTTAGAATAATCATATTTATTAGTATAGATATTTAATATCATTTCATTAACAGGGGTTGTTACCTCACATGAAACGACCAATGTATCCCAAATGAGATATGCATTTTTACTAAAGATATTCTATTGAATTCATCATTACCAGAGCACACTAGAATGCATTCATTTCTTACAATTATTTTTATATGTAGCTTTTTTCAACTATGACAATTTGTTCATAGAAGTAGCTATTAATTCATATTTTTCTTCGATTTTATCCTACATTTCATGACCCATGCTCTCTAGATTCATTTTCATTTTCAATTCCCACTGATCGTGGTTATTACCATTAAATAAATGTGGTCTGTTAGTAGCCTATCCCTTACCTCGTTTAACCATAGTTAATTAGAATTTAAAGAACTGAAAATTTCGATTTGGTAGAAATATTAAGAACTTTAGGATACAACTAAAATAATATTTGAAAAAATATGAAAATATTGAAAAACTATTCTAATGGTAGGAATAAAAACAAGCCTTTGATGTCAATTGTTGGTCGGAGTGGAAACTCCAATTGGGGAGTGAATTGAGTTCTTACATAAAATTTCATTTAAATGATTTATGATAAAAATCCCCAATTTGAAAATAGTATAGTTAATTAAGAAAATATTGATATAAATGTTCAAATTGTTGACAAGATTCTAAAATGTTGATTAAACCTCAGTTAAATTAGTGAAAAACACTTATCCATATTTTGAAACTTGTTTACTCAATTAAACACAAATACACACCAACCCAAACTAATTTTAAGAGAGAATATAATTTTTTTTCATTTTTGATGATATAAGTATCAGAAAATACAAAAACATAGTATTAAAATAGAAGTTATAAAGAATAGTAAAAAAATTGGTTCAGTATCAAGCGGAGACTTAATCCTCTACACTTGGTGATCACCTACCACCAAAAATTTTATGTTAATAATAAATATGATACATAGCCTGCATCATGCATTACAACACATTTCACAAACTATCTAGGAATTACACCCTCTGCCATAGTTAATTGTGTAAAAAAACAACCAAGACACACACAGCCTCAACCATTGTTACACGTGGGAAAAAAAGTGTAATTAATGTTTTGTGTGAGGATTTTTAGTATCCTCTAGTTCAAGAACAGAAGACAATGTTTGTGACAGACTAACCCAATCTTCTAAAAAATTTAATATAAGAAACATAATAGAGATAATGTTAAACATATTGTGTTTAGAAGGATCTATATGTTTGAAGTTCATCTCTTGACTCCTGGGAGTGAGGAAATTGTCGTTCGAGTCTTTTTATAGATGTAGTATCCTAAATAATGTGTCAAAACTCTAATTTATTGCTTTTGGTTACTTGGGTATTCTGAGGCTGGGATGAAAAGATATTTTGTGATGCATAAATACATTCTTGAGTTTTTTCTCCCAAAATGATCTTCAATATGCTCTTGGGGTTCTCTGTGTAAATGCTGGTAGGTTCTCTTCGTTCTTCCGGTCTATCGTGTAATGTCTCTCATGAATCCTCCCTATTTCCTTTTCTCTTCCTCAGTCTTCTATTTTATATTTGAGGTCTAAAAATGGGAATAATAAAACCATTTGAGGACTTCCTCAAACCTTGTACTATATCCAGATACAGTCTCTTGATATATTTACAAGAATCATTAATTAATGTCATAAGCGTTAAATTTACCAAATATGAACGTTAGAATAATATTAAGTAATTATAAATGCATGGAGATAAATAGTCGGTATCGATAGACTTGTATCAGTATCCTTCTCAATAATAGGCTTATTTGGTTTCTTTCATCAATAGGATTCATCAATAGCTTTCATAGGTATCCTTCCTCTGTAGGAGTCAATAGTAGCTTTCATCGGTAACTATCATTGGTAACTTTAATCGGTAGCCTTCGTCAGTTGGATTTATTGGTAGATTTAATTAGTAGATTTCATTGGTAGCCTTAAGCAGTAGGTTTTTTCTACATCATTCATTGGTAACTTTCAAAGGTAGCCGTCATTGGTAACCTCTAGTTGTAATATCTAGTGGTAACCTTAATCGGCAACCATCCAGCGGTAAATTCAATCAGTAACCTTCCAGTTGTAACCTCTATTAGTAACCCCTATAGGTGACCTTCTAAATAGAGAAGTTTTTCACTATAATAATAATATAGAAATCAGTGAGATTAAAAATACATGGTTAATACTTGATAGTAACTACAAATATTAATGAAACATGATTATAATCAAAAAACATGATTTGGGATTATGAAAATAGGTGAGTCCAACAGATTCCATAGATAGTATATCTTTATAAAATGAGAGATATCTCACAAAAATATTGATTATTAATAACATCTATGATCATACATGTATCAATATTTATATATTATTATACATGACCACTCCATTGTGTTTTAAATAGAGAAAAGGTTACATAAATTCCCAATGATCTTATAATATATCATATTCTAAAAGTAACTAGTTTTAAATTTCATGTGACTTCTAAGATTTATTAGATCAATATATTATATAGGATATGCCTTATTATAGAGTTGATAGAAAAATTTAGAAAAATTCCAAATATAAAATCTACCCATGACAAAACCCTCTTAGATTTACTTGTTTGTAGGTGATACCAATGACATTATCAATATGGATTCAAGATAATTATCTTCTTCATGTAAGGATTTTATGAAAATATTATTTTCAAAAAATATATGGAAATAAGTTTATGTTTTCAAAAATTATCATGGCCCAATATATTTGGTTTTATTAGTGGAGAAGGATGGAATAATATCCTTTATATGTTGGTATGATGATGTCAACTGTTTCATGATCACACATTAGTCCTTAGAAGATTGATGGAAGAAAAATATTAATGATTCTATCAAAATTACATAAACTATATAAATTAGAGCAATTTAATTTAATGATTATGATTTAATAATAATAATGGTTCCATATTCATATTTAATCCTTCAATGGACTTGTGGGAAGTAAATTAGTTCTAAATATTTCAATGTGTTCTATTAATTATTCGAGTTGGCATTGGGGTAAACACACAAACATACCTCACCCATGAACAACAAATTTCATGATACCATATTTTGGGATCCAATAGGAAGAATCTTATTCCCCCTATGTGCACACAATCTGCACTCCTATGAACTCTATGCGGGCGACATGCATGAAGACTCTCATTATAAACTCACGGATTTCCAAATAAATCTGTCGGTGATGTTTTTCAAATTGGTCTTTTATATTGTTAATGTGTATCCACAATTATCCAAGGGTTGGTCTTAATTTTTTCTAGTGGACCACCCTTATAGTTCGTGAAATCTTTTGATTCAATAAATCTTTAAATATTTTTCTAAAAAAAGATTCAATCATATGTAGTTTGATTTCCCTCAGCAAGATTCCATCCAATGAATTGAATAAAAAAATTATTAAATTGTTCCATAAATTCATGCTTAATAATATTTTTATGAATTAATATATTATTTCATAGAAAAATTTAAAATCAATTACTCAACTAATTAATGTATGTATTTGGTTTTCAAAGATATTTTTCTACTAAATGCATACTAAGAACATGTTTTACACTAAAATAAAAGCTACAAATCATAATAATAAGATATATATAATACTAAGTATAGAAAACCATATTAACATCCTTCTCCAATCACCAAGATAATTTTCGGTTTTTAATGAAATTGAAACTCAACCACATTGTGTTAAAAAATATCCCCCCTATAATTTTTTATCTTATTTTTATTGTCATTCCATTTCCAGTCATCTGTCCAATGTACTTTATAATCACACCATCCTTTATTATTTTACATTCTAATGAACTTATTCTATTGGTAGAACTGTTTGAATCTTATAGCAAGATGATCCATCTCAACATTACTTTCAGAGTCTAAAACATCACTGGTGGAACTATCAATAGAAACCTTAACTTTTTCATTATCGTTTCAAATTCATGTAGAATTTATAAATGCAATTGATTTTTGTCTTGGTTCTTCATCTTATTTTCGATTCACCTTAATCTTTTCCTTTCACATCAAGAATTTTCCAATTTTATCCTTCACATGTATCTTTCTTATATCGTAGGATTCTCGAATGGAAGCTGAAGTTCATCTCCATCTATCAGGTAGTCTTCGATGAAATATTGTAATCTAATTCATCATGTCTAACAGTTTCATAATTAGGCTCATGGTATTTACTATTTCATTGAATCTAGGAGAAATTTCATAGATAGGTTCATCGATAATCATTTTAGAATTATCATATTTAATAGTATAGATATTTAATCTCGTTTCATTAACATTGTTTGTTCCCTCAAGGGAAACAACCAAAGTATCCCAAATGTCATATGCAGTTTTACAAGATGATATTCTATTGAATTCATCATCACCAGAGCACTGTACAATGAATTCATTGTTTACCGTTATTATTATATATTGTTTTTGTCAACTGAGACCATTTCTCCATAGCAGTGGTAGGCAATTCATGTTGTTCCTCAATTTTGTCCTAGATTTTAGGACCCATGATCTATAAATACATTTTCATTATCAATTCCCACTGAGCATAGTTTTTACCATTAAATAATGGGCGCCTATTAGTAGCCTCACCCCAACCCAGTTACAGATAGTTAATTATAATTTAATGAACTGAAAATTTAGATATGATAGATATTTTATGATCTTTAGGATATAAATAAAATCATAATTCAAAAGAATATGAAAATCATGAAAAATAGTTTTTATGGTTGCAATAAAAACAATCCTATTATAAAAAATGTTGTTCGGAGTGGAAACTCCAGAGGGGGGTGAATTGAGTTCTTATATAAAATTTCTGTTAAATGATTTATGATAAAAATCCCAATTTTTAAAATGTCCCAGTTAATTATGAAAATAGAGATATAAATGTTCAAATTGTAGACAAGTTTCTTCATGGTTGATTATTCCTCAGTTGAATCAGTGTAAAACACTTATCCAACTTTTGAAAATGGTTTACTGAATTAAACACATATACACACCAACCAAAACTAATTATCTGAGTGAATATAAATGAATTTTCTATTTTGAAGATATACGTAGCAAAAAATAGAAAAACATAGTATTACAATAAAAGGTAAAATGTAGAGTCAAACAAGAGGTTAAATATCAAGATGAGAATTAATCATCTCCAGTTTGTGATCACCCACCCCAAAGAATTTTATATTAACAATAAACATGATACATAGCCTGCATCATGCATTTTAACACCTTTCACAGACTATTCAAGGATCACTCATAATAGATTATATCATTTGTTTTTTCATTCCGTTTTCTATCTTTTGCCCAATTTCCTTTACAATCATACCCTTAGGATAAACCTTATCTACCAACCCTATATCATTAACCAATTCATTGGGGAGCTATCTAGGGATCGCCCTCCTTCAATTTATCATTGAACCCCGGTATACTTATGAAATTCCCCTGAACCATAATATAATCATAACCCATTGACGCAATCCTATCATGGGGTGTGGAAAAAACAATTATTTACTAATTTAAAATATAGTATAGTGGTTATCCTTGGTTTTCTCCAGAGAAGAGCAAACAACAATCATATTTGTTACTTTGTTTTTAATTTTTTTGGTTTTGAAAAAAATGAAACAAATATAATGAAAGGAATGACATATAAGAATTAAGAAAATTGAAACATAATTTGATTAAAAATAGTGATAATTATTGGGTGATTAGATTGGGATTGGTTTTCCAATTGCAATGTTATCATAGTTATTATTTTTTCATTTTTTTTATTAAATCGATTAAAATGAGATATCACAACTACATCCTCTCACTTCATTGTTTAATGATTCTGGGGAGATTAAACCTTAATAATATCATAGTCTGGTCTAATATCACTCTTTTTTAATGATTTTTAGGGAGTAACCACAATTGATTATGGAAATTCCCAATCGTTTCTTGTTTATCCCAAACAATCTTGAATATTGAATACAAATCTCACATGTACCGATGATCTCCAAGTACATAACCACTAGGTTATGATCTATTCCATCATATATTGACCATAACCATGTAAGGGATATAAATATAATTAAAAAAATAAATAATAACAAAATAATATAAAATCAAATACGATCACATAAGAAAATAAATTCTATTTTTATTATTTGAAAACAACTTTGTAGAAGAGATAGAGTTTTTATTCAAAAAAATGGAAGAACTCAAAGCTTTACAAATATAAAAACATCTCACCACCAATCACCTCATCTGTTTACCCCACCATGGTAAGGTTAATTGAGAATAATGAGGATGATGAAGGCATTACAAAAATAGGAAGAAGTATGAAGTGAAAATAAAGAACAGAATTTTCACCTCCAGATTCAGTTCACCAGAATTGCAGATTCAGTTCTCCCACCATATCATCAAATCAGGGTGAGGTACCTTTTTATAAGAGGTGAGTAATAAATTTGTTCATCTAACCATTATGTTTCAAAGAATTTTGATCCATTTGGAATTAGTTAGACTCGAATTACTATACCTTGATTATTCTGGCTGCCAATCACTATTCCACCAACCATAATTTTACTTATTGAAGGGTGGCCTTAATCAACTCCTTTCTCCATGAAATTTAATATGAATCTTAATTGTCGAGTTGGATTTCTGACCCAGCTAGATTTACCCCATTTGGTTGTCGGTATCACAAGGTATGAATCATTGAATGATACATGTTCCATTCTGTCGGCCAGAATATATGTTCTCATTGACCGATTTGTTTTTTCCTTTTGGATTTTGAATTGGCATGGGGTCCATAAGACTTATATGATTCCCACAAATCATTACATCATAAAAAAATAGGATCAGGTAATGCAGATGAAAAATATAGTATTTATTCTCAAAATACAGAGGCAACATAAAACAGTTTAAAGTTTAGAATTAACAACTTTTCATATATAAGCTCAAAACTCACCAAAAGTAATAAAATCATGAAAATAAGATCAAATTGATTAATGAGAAGAGATTAAATCGTTTAAAAACATAATTAGAAATATTAAAATATGATATCTTTAAATTCCCCCACACTATTCACTTGGACTCCTGGACAAGTAAACATCGATATTAAATCAAAAATAATTTTAAAACACATATCCTTGAGATCCAACAATTTATCACCAGGAAACAAAAGATATCATGCGTCATCAAAAACCATTATTAAATTTCCTCAATTTAGCTATTTATATATATTTCCTCTTCATTTCTTCTCCCATGCACAAAAATCTCTTACATAACAAGCATTCTTTTCTTATCACACAAATATCAATTTTCAACTATGTCTTTCTCATCTAATAATCATGCAAGGGTAACCATAGGCTTGATAAATTTCGACATCTCCACCCAATGTGATTCAATGAAATATGTTTATCAAGAGGAATTTATAGGTTTGTTCTGTGGATTTGGGTTGGTAGGATTTAAATGTGAAAATTTTTGAGGATGAATGATGTGGTCTTGGCTCTTTTTGACGAAAAATTACATTATTCTAATTTTTACTTAAGTACGGTCTCTTTATCACTACCCATAGTAGTAAATATGCTTCATCAGCATGAAAAATCAGTAAAATTACACACCATTAATCATTTCAGCATCAAAACGGACAGTCATCTCAATCATGATTTTTCTTGAAACCTCCAGATAGAGACAACTTTATTTCTTTTCATTAGAAGCTCTAGAAAGGAACAACATCATTTACATGAAAGCTCCAGATACAACACAAATTTTAATAGAATGATTTTTTTTATTAATAATAACATATATTAAATTTTTTATTTTCCACCCAATGTAACTCCAAATGATGTAGCACAACACAAGTAAACCTACCCGCATACTTAAGTTCAACTAGATTATGAAATTTCACTTCAAGAGCATGTTATATATGGAATATTGGCTTATGATGTGGATAACCTAATTGGATGTTCATGAATTCTATGAGATACAAGGATTAAATTTTCATGGTAAGCCATAATGAAAAGGATTATTTTTAAATGGGGGATTTAATACCAAAGAAATTCCTCAATCATTTAATACTCATGAACCTTAAAACCGTAAGTATTTATATAAATAAATCAAATTCTCGTTAAATAATTCATGGTATGGTTCTATAAAGAAGTGAGGTAAATGAAATTATTATGAAATTTATGTTTAGAAGACTCTCATGAATGTGATATCAAATATAAAGATAGTGAATTGTGGCATGGGATTCAAAAATCGGCGTACTTTTTATGAAATTTCAAAATATTTAAACTTGAAACAAAGTCAATTTCCACAATTATTTATACTCAGTTTCATGCGATAAATTTCTTCACACATTGAAATGGGTTTTAAAAATGATGATTATATTCATTTTAGGTCACTAGTTTCAAAAACACACAACAATTTAAAAAAATCACAATTTTTTTGACAAATAATTGAAAATACTAAACATCAAAGGTTCCCTCCCCCACACTTAAATGATGCAGTTTCTGCAATGAATTCAATTGGATTCAACATGTAATTACTGTTTAAATTGAATCACAACAATAAATAAAGAGATATGGAGATTTACAACATGACTTATTGGTAGTTCATGGTTGAGTTAAGCACCTATGTGTTATGCATATAAAAACCTACATACAAAAGTAGATAATAAAATGTAATAAAATTGGTAAAATTAAAGAAAATAGAAATAGAATGAGAATAGAAGGATAGATCTTGGATTAATCCCCCAAGTCGGCCATGGGTTTTGACTGTGTCTGTATGGGAAGTTTTATTTGGTTATCTCCAATATGATGGTGGGTGATTTTTGTTTAATATGAGCCACCAGAACATATTCCTTCCCTCATGAAAATCATTTTTTTTTTGATGAGATCTCTATCGATATAGTACACCAAATCCACCCAATGAAAATGATATTAAACTTGCATGGTTAGGGTAGGAAAAATATTGAGTCCTCAACTTTACTAGTTTCCACTTTCACAACTTCTCATTCATTCTCCATCGATTACACATTGCATGATGTAACAAAATAATAATCAATGGGAGAATCAGTACATAATTCAATTTGAACAAAATTAAACCATGAAGAATCAAACTCAAATTCTTCCCTTTAAAATTATGCATCTTGTGCATTTTTTTCATCAAGAAAGTCCACTTGGATCTCATCTTTAACTCCTTCCAATAAATGATCCACATGTTTGGGGAGCTCTATCTGTTCCTCTTCAGGTGTATCTTATTATTTTTCCTCATCCACCAAGGAAATAGATGTGTTGGACAAATCTGAAAATTTCATAAAAGGGGAGGTGATACACCATTAAAAATCTATATAATTATAATGAAATGTGTTAAGAAAATTATAATGTCCCTTAAGTGGATTTACTTCATTTAATTCTTTAGTATAATGTTCCTCTTGTATTTGAATTTCACAAGACAGTGGTGGGTAGTCAGGCTCCTCCAACTTTTCTGCATATTTCACCGCTTTTTTGGTGTCTTACTTCAATGGTTCTGGATATTCTACCTTGTAAAGAATGTGTGGATAATTATGTTCTTCACAATCATTACAGAATACATCTATATCTTTTTTATCTCCCACATGTATCTCATTATGTAATTCTTCCTTCTTGTCCTCCTCAGGTTCATTTATTGGATCTAGTTTTCCCATCAATGCACATAAATATTAAAATGCTAGTTCTAGTTTGTTCTCTATTTTTTCTAGGACATTTCAAGGTTCTTGAATATAAACTATATCATAACATGCATCATATACTTATTTCACATTTGGGTAATTGTTACGTGAATTAAAGAAATAATCATTTGGAATCATCATGGAAAATTATATTTTTATGTTTTTCTTGAAAAGTGTCAAATATTTATAATGTAATTGTGGCACTACCTCCCCAGAAAAAATGTCATTTTTTGACACATTATTTTAATGAGGTTTTAACAAATTCAATTATTTTCTATGTTATAATATATTATAGTGGTTTAACTAGGTTTTCTCTAGAGAGGAGAGCACAAAAATCATGTTTGTCACTTTGTTTTATAATTTGTTTGGTTTTGAAAAAAATAATAAAAAACTAAAGAAAGAAATAATTTGTAAGATTTAAAAAAAATTGAAAAAAAATGTTATTAAAAATAGTGATAAATATTGGATGACCAGGTCCTGGTTGGTTTTCCAGTTGCAATGTTATCATAGTTCTTATTTATTAATTCCTCTTTTATTAAATCAATTAAAATGAGATGTCACAATAGCTTCCTCTCATCTATTTGTTTAATGATGTTGGGTGGATTAAAAATTACTAATATCATTGTTTGGTCTAATATCCATCCTTTTTTGAATTATTTATAGCAAATACCCTCAATTGATTAAGGCAATTCCCAATTGGATTTTGTTTATCCCAAACAGTCTTGAATATTGAGTATAAATCTCAAATATACTGACGATCGCCAAGTATGTCACCGCTATGTTCTGATCTATTACATCATATAGATAACATAACCTAGTGATGGATATAATTATAATTAAACATAATAATAAAAACAAAAAATATAAAATTAAATACGATCTCATAAGATAATAAATTCTATTTTCAGAATTTTAAAACTACTTCGCAGAAGAGATAGAGTTTTTATTCAATAAAATGTAAGAACTCAAAGTATTACAAATATAAACCATAACTTCTCCAACAACCTCATATGTTTACCCCATCATGGTATAGGTATTTAAGAATAATGATTAAGATGAAGAAAATACATATATAAGATGATGTAATAAGTGAAAATAAAGAATCAAATTTTCTCCTCCAGATTCAGTTCTTCAGAATCTCAGCATCGGTTCTCCCACCATTTCATCGAATCAAGCTGAGGTCCTATCTTATTAAAGGTGAGGAATGGATTTGGTCATCTACCCATAATGATTGAAAGAATTTTGAGTCATGTGGAATGAGTTAGAGCCTAATTAGTAGATCTTACTTTTTCTGGACACAAATCACTATTCCACCAAATATACATTTACCAGTTGAAGGGTGGCCTTAATCAACTCCTTTATCCATGATATTTAATATACATCTCCCTCATCGAGTTTTATTTTTGAGACTTCTAGAACCACCCCATTTTGTTGTCGGTATCCTGAGATAGAGATCATTTAATGATACATGTTCTATTCTGCCGGCCAGAATAAATGTACACATTGACTGATTTGTTTTTTCATTTTGGAGTTCGAATTGGCTCGGAGTCCAGAATGCTTATTTTTATCCCACGAATAATTACATCCTATAAAAAGTATCAGGTGAATTGGATGAAAAATGTAGGTGGTATGATCTAAATACAGAGGAATAATAAAACTGTTTAATGTTTAGAATTAAACACTTTTCACATTTAAGCTCAAAACTAAACAAAAGTCCTAAAATGATGAAAATAAGATCAAATTGATTAAAGGGGAGAGATTAAATCAATTAAAAACATATTTAGAAATATGAAAATATGATCTTTGTCACCCATTTACAAGAATAATGGATAAATTACAATTTCATATTGAAATATCAAGAAATAATTACATGATATTGATATAATAATCACCTTACAAAAACATTTTCAATACCAAAATACATGAACATAGAATCTGTTATTTATTTTACATATTTAAACATTAATTAAAATAGAGGAATCCAAATATCAAATAACGGTCATGGTGAAGGAAAATCCATTTTCTCTATATAGTTTTAAAAACACTCTTTTTATCTTTTAGTAAAACACATCATATAAAATTACTACATATAAAATCTGTAACACCCCAAGATTCCACGGTATGCTTCTCTTTGAATAATACAGTATCATGTGTTGTATGCAACTTTGAGATTCTAACATGTCGCGACCAATCAATGTAGCCATTATGAATAGTAATACCCACTTTTTGAAATTTTATACATTTTATCGTTCAAAATGGACTTCATGTTTGGATTCGGAATATCGAAATTATCCTTGGATGAAATTTTGGTAATTTTCGGATAACTTTTATATTTTGATGAATAATGAAAATTACTAAATATTTATTAAAAACAACTTTTTTAATAAAAATAATTAATGGTGATCAATTATGAATTAGAGTGGTTTTAAATTATATTTAGAATATATTTTTACCATTTGATCCAATGTTGGTCATTAGACATAATTTCCCATTTAAACCGGACATAAACAAGTGTCAATCTTTTGATAGTTGTTGTCTCTTAAAAACACATATTTTGTTTTGACATCGAGAATTAATTTTAAATTAATAAATGCAAATTAGATGTTTTGAATTTTGTAAAATAAACTTCATTATTGAATTTATAATATCAATATTGGCTTAGGGTAAATTTTTGGTATTTTACTGAAACTTTTACTTTGTGATGAATAGTGAAAAACACTGAGTTATAGTTTAAACCCGAATATTTATTTAAATAATTATTTATTGTATTTAAATTATTTTATGTCAAAATAGATACATAATACCTATATAAGTTTAATTTAATTCATTGGATTTGGTTTAGAATAATTTTAGATATATAAAAATTTTATTGAACTATTCACCGTCTTTTACCTACCATATTGGAAAATTTGCAAATTCACAGAAAACATAATTTTACCACTTCTGTGAGTGGAATTTCAAAATTCCGAGAGACATGGTTAATATTAAGGAGTAAAATGTGGTTCAATAAGATAAAAATAATTTTTGGTGAATAGTAATGTTTTACTTTTATTTAGCACGGTAAAAAGTAAATAGGGTAATTAAGGGTAAAAATAATATTGATATTACCCTAAAACATGTCCTAATTCTATTGGACAAGTTTATCTCGACCAAAAACAACCTTAGGAATAAAATATTATCATTTAGGTCCACTTGGACTGGATTAAAACATTTATTATTATTTAAAACAAAGAAGAGGTAAAAGAGTTAAAATAAAAGTTTAGTTACTAAAACATTTTTAATATAGGGTTATAAATAAGATAAATTTTATTATAAATATTAATTAGAAATATATTAAAATTTCCTACATAATGGTTTTTTATTTACAATTTTTAGACATTAAATAATTTAATTTATTTATGACACAATGGTAATGCAGTAATTACCTAATTAATGAAATCTTAAAATAATTGATATTATAAATAACAAAATAAATGTTATATTAAACTTTTTATAAATTCCACTAATTTTCTAGGTTAATATTTCATATTAGGACTGGTTATACGAATTTATTGTGAAGTAATAATGTTGTCATGAATTTATCAAAAACAAAATACTTAATAGTGTCAATATTGACATAAAAGAGTTTTTAAAACAAATATTATATTATTAATTGATATTATATTCTTAAAAATCAAATGTTCGGCCAAAGGAATTTTATCATGATATTTTTATCATTAATGAACCACTTTGGGGTCTCTTGGATGTATATAGTAAGTTTATTAACTATATAATATAAAAATACAAAGAGACATGGTAAATGTCAAACTATTTAACTAAGAGTTAAATCTAAAATATAAGGTTATTATTGTGACCCAAAATAGTCTAAAATCTATTGGTTGAGTGGTTTTAGACCCATACCTTCCTTATACTTTGAATAATCCAATTTGGAGCCATTATAAACCGAATATGAATTTATTATAAAATAATAATTTATGTTTTTCCTAAAGAGCCCCTCCTCCCCCTTATAAATGGACACCACATATAACCAATTCCTCACACCTCTCAAGAATTTTTTATCATCCATCCTCTGCCCAATTAAGCTCCCTACATCCCTATCCTCCTATTAGAAGCCTTATCTTAGGCATATGGCACTTCAAGAGTCCTTTTTGGTTCAAACCAAAGGGAGTTACCCAAATTAAAGGAAACGATTTCTCTTAGCTTCTTTTCTTTTATTTTACTTCTTGAACCCCTAAACTCTTCTTATTATTTTCTTTTCTAACAAAACCTGTATCCTAAATATACTAGGGTATTTTTATTAGAAGTATTCGAAATACACTCACACACACCTCCATCTAATGGGTGAAGAACAAAATGTTTCTGTGGATGGAAACCAAAAGGCTCACGAAGCGATGATTGTTCAATTATCTCCTACCACCTCTCATGGTGGCCATTATGATGGAAATATAATTAAATATGATATTAATGATATTTTTTATATATATAATCTTCTTTAATTAAATTTTATATCATACCATTATTTGTTTCACGTTGTATATATATACGATAATTTCATTTGAGGAAGTGCGGACTACCGCCCCCTCAATGTGATATGACTCATTCATACCATACATCGAACGTATAAAGGATGGTTTTAATGAACCTAAGTAAAAAATATAAGATATTATATTATACTGGAATAATAATATACCTATGTATCATTTGGTTTTTATTCCTTTTAAAATGAAAAATGAAATTGAAGTAGCGTTCGTGCGTACGTACGGATTACAGTCTCCACGAATGTGATGAGATTCATTTCCCCATCATATAAATTCAAGACTAGTTATCATTTGATGATTAAAATTAATTTTTATGGACATGATATAATTCTGGATATGAATATGATACAACCTATCCATAACAAACACGACTTACATAACTAAGCATATAAAGGAAAACGAATCAGTTGACACTCGAAACGACTATAATACTAAAGTATTATTAACAAAGCAATATTAATAGATCATATATGATATAATATTTATGTATATTATTATTTTATAATTTAATAAAAATTATTTAACTATTATATAGGATGTTAAGCTACACTCTATCAAGGAAAAGTACAAGGTAAGGGGTTTCTTATCTCGCTTTTAATTTCGTGAGATTTCCATTGTTCACCACTTATTTATTGCATGTGGTGTGTGTACTGACCTTGATTGTATACATTGTGTAATATAATTTTATTTATGTATATCTAAACCATCATTCTGTGATCCTTCTTTCATGGGTGTATGTTTCATAAGATACCTAATCGAAATGGTAATTTGAAATTTCAATTTCCACTCATTCAGCTTTAGGCATACTTCATTGATTATTTTACTACAAGATTATGTGTGGAATCACTATTAATATGATTATGTCATAATTTCCATTCCCCTTTCTGCAGATATACTTTTTATACACATAATCAATCCATTGATAAATTCTCAAGTCATCGATTTGAACTTGATAAGAGTAATTTTAACTCAATCTCTATTTGTTGAGTAAAATATCCAATTCATTGCTGTTGTTTTTACAAGAATATGTGTGAATGTCATCTGATTGATTTACACTAAATATTGAATCATATTTAGTGTATTTATATTTTTCACACATAATTATGTCGTTTATTTATCCTTAACCTAATGATATGATCTTTATAAGAAGTTTCATTGCAAATTACATTCCATTGATACTCATTTGTTTTTATACAGCAAATCACTTCTATATGGTGTATAAAATGTACTTTGACTTAGTATATCATCAATCCCTATATTCTCATGATATTACAAAGATTTTTATTACCTCAGTTATTTATATTCAAGTCTCACTCTTTTGGTTAGTAACTATATCTAAAATATCATTTTAAAATGTTTTAAAGATTTAGTATTCTAAATCTTTCTCATTAATGTCCATGTTTTAAAAATGGTTGTAAGGAATTATTTTTATGGACATTAATGTTTTAAATTTAAAATTCATTTTTAAAGTTTCAAAGTGGTATGGGACACATTTATTCAAAAATCTATTTCAAATGGATTCTTGATAAATAGTAATACTTTTAATTGTTTTCAAGAAAAAGGGTGATATTTATCTCAAATAGTTTTGATGATTATTTTCATCCATGTCAATATCCTTCATTCTTCTCTATTGAGGTTAATCTGATACAATACAATCTTTAATATTTTATCGAATGAATTATGTTTGACTATGGATGTGCTATTTTTTTACCATTCATGGTTTAGGGATAAAGTATTGCCATTTCGTATGCTAGTTTTAATATGAATGTTTATGTTATGTTTCAAACTTTTCATATGAGGAATGCATTGGACTTAGTAAGTGACAGGTGGAGCCCGCGATAGCTTCTCGATGCATCGATAGGTCTCTTGAGACACACTAGTGTCTTGGCACGAGGCCTTGTCGAAATCATATATGTAGTCATGCATGAGGCCTTGGATACGTGGTTGTGATAGTCTGGATTTATGAATTCCATCATTATGAAAGGGGTTATTGATATTGCATGTGATTATTCGACTAGTAGAATATCCATGTGAATAATTAAATGGAATTATTTCATTTTATCTTTTCCATATTATGATGAAGTTCATGTTCAAAAGGATTTTGTTTTAGTTATAAATTGTCTTAAATGTTTGTGTTTATAAAAGTTTCCACTATATTATTATCCTTACTGAGCATCTGAGCTCACCCCTTTCTATGTTCTTTTCCCAGGATTCCAAGAAGTGTATTGTGATTGATATGCAGGGTTAAGACAGGGGAATAGTGGAATTCATAAAGGATTATTTATGTTTTTTTTATGTTATGAAGTTTAATGTAACATTCATGTATGTAATCTATTTTCCAAGACTGCTAAACCGATCGGTCCTTCGGGACTTGATTCCTTGTAATCATGCCAATGTATTAAAATAATGCACTAACTCTGGGTAACTAGGGTCAGGGCCTTACAGTTGGTATCAGGGGAAGTTTAGAAATAACCATGGAAACTAGATTTAGATAATCTCTTATTAGTGAACATTATCCTAAGATAGTATTTGAAAATTATTATAGAAGAACTTCCTAGAATTTTGGTATTGTAGAGATTTTTTGAGTTTTCTGAGAAATACATCCCTCTCTGGATACGAGCAGGTAGAGGCGGATCAGGCACATATGTACCTAGGGGTAAAACCCGAAAACACAGCTTTGAGATAGACTCGAATAGGAACTGGTGCACGACAACGGGCCTTGCTACACTTTTGGTTACGACACACCCGGGGGACATGCTTATGATAATTCTCATATTCTTTACAAACCACTATGAAGGGTTTATGAGTATATATCACCTCAAGCAAACATTTTTGTGATTATGGATTATATCCATAAACTGTTTAATGTATGTTAAGTGTTTTATAAGTTTGGGATTAGGTATTGATATTCATAAACTAATCTACTGTATGCCATTGTTCAGAAATGGCGCCCAGTAGAAGGAATGAGAACTCTAGCAAAATGCATGATCCAAAGAGTAAGAAGGATCATATAATTCATTGTATTAAGCCATAATTTAGAAGAGAGATAGTCTCCTGTGTATTATCATCATATGAAGAAATATTATCATGTGTTAATAAGATAAGTAAAGAATTCTCGGAGTCTTATGTCTTTGAAGGGAAGCCAGAGAAGAAAAGGATGGTAGAGAGAAGGAAAGATAAATGGAAGAAGGTAAAGAAGGATTTTTCCCATATGTTATAACTGTGGAAAGAATAACCTTGGAAAATTCTTGAAGGGAATGGGAGTATGTTATAAGTGTGGAGAAAAAGTACACCATGTACGTGACGGCAAGTGTAAGAAAAAGGTTTCAAATGTACAATGCTTCATCCGTAAGGAGTTTGGACACTACGTGAACCAATGTCCAAGTCATCATACTATGCCTCAAATTATGCTATTTGATAATAATCAAGTTATGGTACTACCACAAATGAAGAGGAATGACTAATGTTCTTATGTTGTAATTGTGGAATTATTTCATTTAACTGTTGTATCAATGATGTTCTGAAAATAAATTAGGATTGTTCTGCATTGCTATTTCCTTTGGGATTTGAGATTTTATAGTACTATGAAATGTGACTCTACAGCGAGTTAAACTTTTTGGAAATTACATTGTTGAAGGAATGATAAACTTTAATATGGTCCTAATATTGAGGTACTAATTTTGGAAAAAGATATGGTTGATTTGGGTAAATTATATTGGATATTATTGACTGCCTCGAAACTGATTAAAGATTTGTATATTATATAATTTATGGAGTTTACAAAATTTTTGGATGGATGAATTATATCCATTATTCTATAAGAAATAAGGGAGAATGAATGTAATCAATAAGGTTTTATGGAAATTCAGGATGTTTCAGTGTTTTAAAATAATACATGATGAAGGTATTCACTTGCTATTACGGGGTAAAAAAGATCTACATTATATTTACCTTTCATATAAATTTTGGACTGAGAGTTTACAATAGTATTTTGGGTAAGTCTAAAGGTTGAAAGGGATTATGTTTGAGAAGTTATTTTTTTATTTTTATAAAAGGACAACACGCAGACCGTGTGATGACCCGTCGCGTCGGACAAAGCTGTGGGATTCAAACCCACAACCATAGTGCAATTGGGATTTATCACCTACCACTAGACTACATAAAGTTCCTAGATGGTATAATGTAGTTTATTTTTTTAAAAGGGTCTGATATGTGAATTATAAATTCATTATATTTGGAACCCTATACGATTAGGATAAATAGTGTATTTTTGAGTTAAATTATGTTTTTGGGTGAAAGATGAGTTTGTCGTAGAAATTTATCAATGAATACAACTATAATTATAAATTAATTATATCTCTTTATGATCTTATCCAATATAATAAATAAATTACTCAACATTAATAAAAGGAACATAGAACAAAAATTGTTTCCTAGATGGTACCTTAAATCATCCCAAATTTATGGCTTTGGGATTATTGGCATTTTCATATACATATTCTCTACCACTCTCCATCAAATATTGATGGTTATATTTCTCTTCCATATCCATATTTTCCTACCTGGAACCCTAGTATGTGTTATTTTCGGTATCCTTCATACATGCCACTATTTATTTTAAATAGAGGCCTCATTAATCCATTTTTTGATGTGGGATTTCAACTAAGATATTCTGAAATGTCAACCCCAAGATTCCAATAACGAGCATAAATTTCGAAGACGCAATTTATTGAAAGAGGGGAGAATGTAACACCCCAAGCTTCCAAGATACGCTTCTCTTTGAATAATACAGTAGCATGTGTTGAACGCAACTTCGAGATTCTAACACGCTGCGAAAAATCAATGTAGCCATTATGAATAGTAATACACACTTTTTGAAATTTTATTCATTTTATCTTTCAAAATGGACTTCATTTTTGGATTCGTAATATCAAAATTATCTTAGGATGAAATTTTGGTACTTTTTGGATAACTTTTACATTTTGATGAATAGTGAAAATCACTACATTTTTTTAAAAAAAACTTTTTTAATCTAAATAATTAATAGTGAGAAATTATGAATTTCAATGGTTTAAAATTATATTTAGAATATATTTTTACCATTTTATCCAATGTCGGTCATTGGACATAATTTCACATTTAAACCGGACATAAACAAGTGTCAATCTTTTGATAGTTATTGTTTCTTAAAAACACGCTTTTTTTTGACAGTGGGAATTAATTTTAAATTAATAAATGAAACTACTATATTTTGACTTTGGTAAAATACACTTCATTATTGAATTCAGAATATCAAAATTGGATTAGGGTGAATTTTTTGTATTTTTATGAAAACATTAAATTTTTGATGAATAGTGAAAAACACTAAGTTATAGTTTAAAACCAAATCTTTATTTAAATAATTATTTATATTATTTAATTTATTTTATGTAAAAATAGATACATAATACCTATATAAGTTCAATTTAATTCATTGGAGTCGGTTTATAGTAATTTTAGAAATATAAAATATTTATTGAACTTTTCACCGTCTTTTACCCACCACCTAGGAGAATTTGTAAACTCACATAACACTTAATTTTACAGCTTCTATGAGTGGAATTTCAAAAATCCGAGAGACACGGTTAATATCAAGGAGTCAAATGTGGTTCAATAAGATAAAAATAATTTTTGGTGAATAGTAACTTTTTACTTTTTTTTACCACGGTAAAAAGTAAATAGGGTAATTAAGGGTAAAAATAATATTAATCTTACCCTAACACATGTCCTAATTCTATTGTACAAGTGTATCTCAACCAAAAACAACATTAGGAATAAAAGATTATCATTTATGTCCACTTGGATTAGATTAGGACCTTTATTATTATTTAATTCAAATAAGAGTTAAAAGAGTTAAAATCAATGTTTAATTACTAAAAAAATTAATATAGGGTTATACACAAGATAAATTCGATTATAAATATTCATTAGAAAACTATAAGGATTTAATACATAATGGTATTTTATTTATAAGTTTTAGACAATAAATAATTTATTTTATTTTTGACATAATGGTAATGCAGTAATTACCTAATTAATGAAATATTAAAATAATTGATATTATAAATATAAAAATAAATGTAATTTGAAACTTATTATGAATTACACTAATTTTCTAGGTTAATATGACATATTCTGACTTGTTATATGAATTGTTTTCGAAGTAATAATGCTTTTATTAATTTATCAAAAACAAAATACTCAATAGTGTCAAAATTGACAGAAAAGAGTTTTTAAAACAAATATTATATTATTAATTGATATTATATTCCTAAAAATATAAGGTTCTGCCAAAGGACTTTTATCATGATAGGTGTATAATTAATGGATCACTTGGGGGTCTCTTAGATGTATATGATAAGTTTATTAACTATATAATATAAAAATTCCAAGAGACATGGTAATTGTCAAACTATTTAACTAAGAGTTAAATCTAAAAGATAAGGTTACTATTTTGACCCAAAACTGTCTAAAATATATTGGATGAGTGTTTTTCAACCCATACACACCTTATAATTTTAATAATCCACTTTGTAGCCATTATAAACCGAATATGAATTTATTATAGAATAATACTTTATGTTATCCCTAAAGAGCCCCTCCTCCCCCTTATAAAAGGACACCACTTATAACCAATTACTCACACCTATCAATCCTTTTGGATCATCCAAACTCTGCCCAATTAATCTCCCTACATCCCTCTACTCCTCTTAGAAGCTTTACCTTAGGCAGAAGGCACATCAAGAGTCCTTTTTGGTTTAATCTAAAGGGGGTTACCCAAATTAAATGTAATGATTTCTCTTAGCTTCTTTTATTTTACTTTACTTATCCAACCCCTAAACTCTTCTTATTATTTTCTTTTGTGACAAAAAAATATCCTAAATATACTAGGGTATTGTTATTAGAAGTATTCTAACTACACTCAAACACACATCCATCTAATTGGTGAATAACATAATGTATCTGTGGATGGAAACCAAACGCCTCACAAAGCAATGATTGTTCAATTATCTCCTACCACCTATCATGGTGTCCATTATGATGGAAATATAATTAAATATTATTTTAATTGTATATATTTTATATATAATCTTTTTTAATTCCATTTTATATCATACCATTATTCGTTTCATGTTGTATATAGATACAATAATTTCATTTTAGGAAGTGGGGACTACCGCCCCCTCAAAGTGATGTGACTCGTTCATACCATACATGGAATG
Organism: Viscum album; assembly: GCA_963277665.1. Taxonomy (NCBI): domain Eukaryota; kingdom Viridiplantae; phylum Streptophyta; class Magnoliopsida; order Santalales; family Viscaceae; genus Viscum; species Viscum album. The sequence continues at coordinate 1,609,071,529 of OY728131.1, read as the reverse complement.
TATAAAAGATGGTGTTAATGAACTTAAGTAACAAATATAAGATATTATATTATACTTTAATAATAATATACCTATGTAACATTTTGTTTTGATTCCTTTTAAAATGAAAAATGAAATAGAAGTAGCCTCAGTCCGTACGTACGGATTACCGTCTCCACAAACGCGATGAGATTCATTTCCCCATCATATCCATTCAAGAATAATTATCATTTTATGATTAAAAGTAATGTTTAAGAACATTATATCATTCTTGATATGAATAAGATACAACCTATCCATAACAAACACGACTTACATAACGAAGCATATAAACGAAAACGAATCTATTAACACCTAAAACGACGATAATACTTAAATATTACTAACAAAACAATATTAAAAGATCATATATGATATCATATATATGTATATGATTCTTGTATAATTTAATAACAATTATTTATCTATTATACAGGAGGTTAAACTACACTCTATCATGGAAATGTACTAGGTAAGGGGTTTCTTATCTCACTTTTAATACTGTGAGATTTCCATTGTTCACCACATATTTATTGCATGTGGTGTGTGTACTGTCCATGATTATATTCATTGTGTAATATAATTTAATTTATGGATATTTACATCATCATTGTGTGATCCGTCTATCATGGTTGTATGTTTCTTAAGTTGTCTAATCGATAAGAGAATTTGAAATTTCAATTTCTACTCATTCGGCTTTAGGCATACTTCATTGATTATTTTACTCCAAGATTATGTGTGGAATCACAATTCATTTGATTATGTCCTAATTTTCACTCCCCTTTCTATGGATATACTTGTGATACACATAATCACTCCATTGATAAATTCTCAAGTCGTCGATTTGAACTTGATACGAGTAATTTTAACACAATCTCCATTTGTTGAGTTAAATATCAAATTCATTGGTGTTGTTTTTACAAGAATATTTGTGAATGTCATCTGATTGATTTACACTAAATATCTGATCATAATTAGTTTATTTATATTTTTCACACATAATTATGTCATTGATTTATCCTTAACCAAAGGAAATGATATTTATAAAAAGTTTCATCTCAAATTGCATTCCATTGATACTCCTTTGTTGTTATGCACCAAATCAATTTTATATGGTGTATATAATGTACTTTGACATAGTATATCTTGAATCCATTTATTCTAATGATATTACAATGTTTTTGATTACCTAAATTATTTTTATTCAATTGTCTCTCTTTTGGTTAGTAACTCTAACTAAAATATCATTTTAAAATGTTTTAAAGATTTATTATTCTAAATATTTCTCATTAATGTCCATGTTTTAAAAATGGTTTTACAGATTTATTTATATGGACATTAATGTTTTAAAATTAAAATTCATTTTCAATGTTTCAAAGTGTTATGGGACACTTTGATTCAAAAATATATTTAAAATGGCTTCTTGATAAATAGTGATACTTTTAATTTTTTTCAAGAAAAAGGGTGATATTACTCTCAAATAGTTTTGATGATTGTTTTCATCTATGTTAATATCCTTAATTATTCTCGATTGAGGTTAATCTGATATAATACATTCCTTTATATTGTATCGAATGAGTTATGTTTGACTATGGATGTGCTATTTTTATAAAATTCATGGTTTTTGGATAAAGTATTGACATTTCGTATGCTAGTTTTAATATGAATGTTTATGTTATGTTTCAAACTTTTCATATGAGGAATGCATTGGACTTAGTAAGTGAAAGGTGGATCCCAATATAGCTCCTCGATGCATCAATAGGTCTCATGAGACAAACTAGTGTCTTGGAATGAGGCCATAAGAAACTATTATTTGTAGTCTTGGCACGAGGCCATGGCTACGTGGTTATGATAGTCTGTCATTATGCATTCCATCGTTATGAAAGTGGTTATTGATATTGCATGTGATTATTGGACTAGTAGAATATCCATGTGAATAATTAAATTGAATTATTTCATTTTACCTTTTAAATATTATGCTGAAGATCAAGTTTAAAATGATTTTGTTTTAGTTATACATTGACTTAAATGTTTATGTTTTTGAAAGTTTCCGCTATATTATTATCTGTACTGAGCATCTGAGATCACCCCTTTCTATGGTTTATTTTTCCCAGGATTACAAGAAGTGTATTGTGATTGATATGAAGGGTTAAGACAAGTTAATAATGTCATTCATAAAGGATTATTTATGTTGTTTTGTATGTTATGAAGTGTAATGTAACATTCATGTATGTAATCTATTTTCCAAGACTGATAAACCGATCGGTCTATCGGGACTTGATTCCTTGTAATCATTCAAATGTATTAAAATAATTCACCGACTCTAGGTAACTGGGGTCGGGGCATTACAAAATCCATAGAATGAAATGAAATATACATGGGAATAATAATACAACATATAATAGGATGGTGATGTATAACATAAAAATACGACTTAGTGAATGGAGATTGAGATGATTTCCTTTAACATGAGTCTAATACGTCACATACAATCTAGATACCTATGAATAATAGTCTAACTTTAATTTTCTTCCTTTATGTGAACAATTTTCAGTTTTATTATTTCTTTTATAACATTTTTTACTATTTTTTAAAAATTACATAATTAATTATGTTCAAATTGGATGTGTTGTTGGTATTCCATATTTAGGTTGAAAATTTTCATGGTTTGCTATCACTAGTCCAGGTGTTCATAATACCTTCATCTCCAGAATAATATTCATGACATTATTAACATTTTTAAACAAAAATGAACTTTTAAATTAATCCATTAGGTATGGTTATGAAAAAATGAACATCGGTATAATCATGTAGACGGTATGTAGTACGTACAAATGAGTAACATCTTCTATATTACATTGATCATTATGGATTGAAGGGAATTATTATTTTATCTTTATAGAATTATAATAAAATCATTAATTTTATATTAAATATTTAAATATATCTATCATACAAGTGATAAAATGATAAAATAGATTCATCCCTTCGTTGGAGTTATAGTTCACTTATACGCACAAATGATGTGATAATTTTTATGCAAATGGAATGTAAGAATGTAATTAATGTATTATTATCATAAAATGATTAATATTTCATTAATATACTATATGAAAATTTATTCTATTATGATAAGCAGTCATGATATGTGGTTATGGACAATGAATTAGATCAATTCATAGAGGGGATAGTTCAAACTTACGCATGAATGATTTATTATGTTCTCATTTAATTGATGTGGAGATATATTTAGGTAATGATATTAACCAAAAAACATATCAATATATTTAGGATACTGGACTTATCATTTCATTATGTATATGAAATATTTAGGGAAATGCACGAACAAATAATATAAAAATACATAAATAAATACATTACCATTCCTTTGAATGACAACCCATGTTAACTCTTAAAATCATTGGTAAGTGGGTTATGACTAAACTATGGACTCAATAATATGAGTAGGGATTTTAGAAAGGTTTTTTGGAAGTTATTGGCTGAACCAAAAGGTTTTGGAAATATTAGTAGTAGAGAAGAATGTCACTCTTTTTATATGGGAGGAAAGGGTGAAATTTTATTTATTTAATTTATTAAATTAATATAAATTTAATATCTATTTATAATGTGTCTAGACTCATTTGGTTTTAATATATGATTCATATGGGTTGAAATAAAATTATTTAAGGTAAATTATACCATTGTTTGTTTTTTTTATCCTTATCTTTTGGTTTTAAAACCTTTTAACTCAAATAATTTTATCAACTAATTTACAAATATATAGTTAAAATAATTACAATATCATACCAGACGATCAATGATTGAATTATTAATGACATATAGAGAGTTGATAAAATTTTTCCCATAAATAAGTTTTTTTATATTTTGTATCATTTAATTAAATATTTTATATCTTATGATATGAATTTTTTCAATTTTGAAACTATTCATTACATGAATTTTTTTAAAAGAACCATAAAAAATTATTAAATAGAAAAAAATATTTTAAATAAATATTAACATATAATATTCATCAATAAAATTCATATATTTCATAAAATATTTTAGTATAAAATTATTATTTTTAGTTACTATATTCATTCTTTAGTAAATATATTACTGAATCATCTTTGTATCATTATTATATTGAATACTTTAATTCCAAAAAATTTATAAATAAATTACCATGTTTATGTTAATAATATTTGAATTATAATTACTATTAATTTATTGTGATATATCATAAATTACCAAATATTAAAATTGTTTTATTTAGAAGAGATATATTTAGGAAACATTTTCCTTTAAGTTAAATTACATGTTATAAATGTCATAATCAAAACCCAATGGCTTCCTAAAGTCTCAATTTCAGCCAAATTATTATGTTAGAATAGAATAACACATCCAATAATATTAGGAAAATTTATAGGGTAATATTATAATATTATAATATTAATTTTACCCTTATTTACCTTATTTACCATTTTATCGCGGTAAATAAAATACTAAAATTACTATTCACCAAAACTTATTTTGTTCATATTTTACAATATTTTTTATACATTTTAAAAACATTTATATCCTTTTATTAAATATTAACTTCACATATATAAAAAAAATTAAGTTTAACACTCTCATTGAGGGATCGGGAAAACATGTTTTTAATTAAAACGTTCAAAAGATCCCATAGTTTTTTATTGGATTTTAAAATTAAATTGCATCTAATAAACTAAATGATATTAACTGATAAAATTTTAATCTAATTATAACTTAAAACCATGTAAAATCATAATAAATAAATATAATTAAATTATATTAAAGGACTGTTTTGAATCAAAATGTTGTATTTTCCATTATTCATTAAAAAATGAATGTTATTAGAAAAATACTAAAATTTTATCCAATCTAAATTTTGATTTCCCATCTAAAAATAATAACTTTATTTTGATATATATAACATATTAATGTTTTACCACTTTATGTAATATGCTTTCTCAATCAAAATGTGAAAGAACTATATTTTTTAAAAAATACTTCTTTTATCCAAACATTGAATTTATTATTATATCATGTCTATAAAAATTATAATATGAATTTTAATAATTATAAATAATACATTACTTATATATTTAATTATTTAAATCAATATAGAGTGATTTTGTTATTTTATAAAATCAATTTTTATTTTTTAATTGTTTTTTAGAAAAACATAACCTTTATATTCAATTGTGGGTTATTTAATTTAATAATTAATTTTGTAACCAATGAGTCATTATATGTCTAAACCATATTATCATAATTTAGTTTATATCATTCATTCTCAACATCTGAATGGCTATGCGATAATTAAAACATAAAATAATATTAATTGTAATATATTATTTTTCAATATTACTCAGTCTTCTGTGAAACATGATATTTCGACGAAACTCATTTTTATGTGTTAGGTAGAATATCAGAAATATAATACCTTTTAATGTAAAATTACTATATAATTAATAAATATGAAAATTCCTTAATATATAATTATTTTTTTTGTTACTGCCCTCCCCCATTTTTGATATTTAGTCGCCATAATGAAAATTTTTGGCTATGTATCTAAGGACTCACTTCTCAAAATTACCTAATTGATATCCCTCAATGGAAAAAGATTCTATAAAAATTACACTTTAAAATAATGAAATTGAAATAAATTTCCACTTTAGATAACACATACTTGGATTCATTGTAGAAAAATATGTATGTAGAAGAAATACCAACCATCATGTTTTTATGTAGTGTTATATAAAACATGTTCAAGATAAATTTGACAATTATAAAACTACAAACATGTCATGGGTTAAATACTTTTTTATTTTATAGTATGAATAGTAAATAAAAAACATTTTTAAGAAACTTTTTTATAATTTCTTGTAATTCTTTTACAACATCGAATATGAACATTTGGAAGTAAACATACTTGACTTGTAGGGTTTCATCTATTAATAAAATTCCACAAAAAACTAATATTTTTCTCTAAATGATGAGTATTTAAGATGAAATTTTCATGTGTAATTGAATGGAACAACTTCTATAGAATCACATAATCAAAAAAATAAACTATATATTTCTCTTATTTTTGTATATTAATCATAACAAAAAAAGTTAGTAGAAGATAATATAGTTGTTTAAAAATGAATAAACCTAAATGATGAAAAAATACATTAATCTCAAAAATTCAACATAAATATTTTTTTAGGGATTCTAGGAATGGTTATTTTTCAGATCATGGATGAACCAAATGGTTTTGGAAGAGTGATTACTTGCATGGAGTGGATTCCTTTTTAAAGGATATGGAATGAGAATCCACATAATTATTAAAAGTATTTAATTATTATAAATTATATATCGATTTTTAATTTGTAAAAACACATTTAGAAATATTATAGGATTAATATGGGTCACAAAATAATCAAACAATGAAAATTATACATGTTTTATTAATTTTTAATCCATATATTTTTGTTTTAACAATATTTAACTCGTACCATTTTATCAAATAAGTTACACTTAGTGGTTTAAAATAATGACCAAATCGTTAAAAACATCCAATTTTTGAGAAATTAATGAAATTTTTAGATTAATATCTTATTTTTTGGATTAATCGTAGTTATTTATAAATATTATATCATTTAATTAAATGCATTATATATTACAATATAAAATGTGGCAATTTTGACACTATTTATTACACGGTTTTTTTAAATACCATACCGACATGATTACTTTGATAAAACTACATTAAATCAATCCTAAAATGTCATAACCATCCCTAAAATTTTTGTATATAATCATGTATTTCAAATTATATATATTTCAATATTAATAATATAATTTATTTGATTCATTATCTTATAAATCTCATACTACATCATATTTCTGACATAATTAATATTAATTATTTTATTCCTAAAGATTATAAAAATAAAATTAAATTATTTGGGAAATATAATAATTATCATAATTAATATTTATTGTCAAATATATCACATACAAAACCAATTAAAAAAATATATTTAGTATGAATAAAAATATATATAACATATTTTCCTTTAGTTTAAATTAAATGTTATAAATGTCATAATAACTCCAAAATGGATTCAAAAGGTCTCAATTTCGACCAAAGTATTTTCATTGTCGAAATTAACTCTTCCAAAACAATTAATACATGTTTTTGGGTAATTTTAAAATTTTATGATATTAATTTTACCCTTATTTAACTAATTTTTCTTTTTAACATGGTAAATAATATAATAAATTCATTAGCCACAAACAATTATTGTTATCATAGTATACCCAATTTTTCATACTGATTAAAATAAATGAATTTTAATTTTTAAATATTTAATTCATAGATGTGGTAAAATTTGGTTTAACGCAAATCTCATTGACAGATCGAGAATACAAGTTTTTATGTAAAATGATTAAAAGTACACATTTCTTTTCTATTTAATTTTATTTTTATATTTATCCCACGAAATACACATTATTAACAGATAAAAAATAATTTCATTATATCTTAAAACATTGTTAACTTTTTTTAAGAAAATATAAAAATATTAAACAAAAAATGATAGTTTTGAAATGAAAAAATGAATTTTTACCTATTCATTAAAATAAGAATGTTATCATAAAAATATTAAATATTTATCCAAACTAAATTTTGATGTCGAAATAGAAAATAGATGTTTACCTTCTAAAATATATCATATAAAAGAGTAAGGAAATTATTTTTAAGAGAGGATCACCATCCAAAGGCATCAACACTGGATTTTTTTTTAAAAAAACATCTTTCATCAAAAAAATAGAATTTATTCTGATATAATCTCTAGATAAAATAAGATGAATTTTAAACACTACATTGAAGATATTAAATTTATATTTAATTAATAAAATACATGAAAAATTATTTTATTATTTTATATACTCACTTATTTTCATTTTAATAGTTTTTTTCAGAAAAACACATCCTTTATATTATATTGGATTTTATTTAATTTCCTAAAAAATTTATTAACTGATGAATCATTATATAAAAATTTTTAAACGATATTTTCATAAATCAGTTAGTATTATTCATTACCTCTATTATAAAAGTGATTCTAGAACTATAACATAAAATAATAATATTATAAATAATTTTTTTATGGTAAAACTCAGTATTCTGTGAAATGTAAGATTTTGATGAAACCCATTGTTGGGTTTTTGGTACGATACATGACATAAAATTACTTTTAAGGTATAATTTCAATATGATACATAAATATTAATATCTATGAAATGGTATTATTCTATTATCACATATGATGTTACATATAATGTATCAAGAATTAAAAAAAATCATTACTAGTGGTATATAAATAAATAAAGAATTCAATAACAATATTCTTTGATCATAATTTCTATTAAGGAAATGATACAAATTAATTGAATCATTAATGATATTTTCTTTCCGATTTAGATACTTTATTACATACAAAAAAATTTGAAAAAAAATTGTCCGCTATAAATTCCTCCAAATTATCTTATGATGGATCTTGTTTTGGTTTGGATCCTCATGATCAAAATAAATCTATAATACCATAGTGTAAAGATAATAATTCCATGATTTCAATACTTCATGCAATGAATAAAATTATTAATCATATGTAGAATAATATATTTTTTGGTCAACTAATATCTCACTAATATTATAGATGGTATTAAAGTCACCCATGGGTACTCCACCAATACTAATTCAAAATGAATCACATTCATCATAAAATGTATTATAAATATTATAGAGGGAGTGAATGGGATATGGGGTATGTCATTATTGGATTTTAATGAAAGACACATGTTTTGTTACCCAATATTTAAAATGATCATTCTTATTTTTCAACTCTTTCTGTAGTGTTTCTACTGTAATGGAGACCTTCAAAAATATCAGGTATCAACTAGGATTCTAATGTAAAAGATCATCTATCAATTGGAAGTTTGATTTTTTTATTGTTTAATGGATTTTATCTACTGAATAACTACAGGTACACAATCACCAATATCCAAAAATCAATGGAAAACTATTATATATATAAATATTTAAGAATTAAAATTTTCTAAACATACTTCACTTTATAAAAATCTCAATGAATATTATTATTTGATTATATATGTTCATTAAAATATATAATACAAAACAAAATTATAAAATAGTAAACAAATAAAAACATTATAATATATGTATAATATATAGGATTCATTATTCCCATAATTAGGATGAGTTAATTAGTGAGTCTAAAGGGAATGAAATGCCATTCATAATGTCAATTATTTTCCTTAAATGAATATTTTCAATAACCTTCTATTTTATTACATATTTTTTATAGTCACGATTTAAATCTATTTAGGGATAAATGTGTCACCGTTTAATTTTCTTATAATATCGTAAAACCTAGGGATACAATAATGACAAATAAATTTAATTTTATTAATGGCTAAGTAGTTAATTAAAATTTAATCTATTCCATACTTCATGGGAAGAATCAAGTCTGGTACAAAATAGAGAATAAGTCCATCTTTGATATATACCACGCATATCAACTCATAAATATTCCGTTGAATTTCAATTTTCACTACAAGATTAGTGGGATATATATTTTAGTATAGTAGTGATTCTACAGGTTTGAAGATAGTTTTTTAATCATTAACTTAGGTTCGTGTAACATCTATTGTCTCCCCATCTAACATGATATCATCAACATCCGATAACAGTGACTAAAAAAATTATATTTTTGGGTATTTCATTTTTATTTAGAATAATTTCTATGTAAATTAGTGTGATTAGGGATTGATGTAAAAAAGAAATAATCTATATCGTCTCACTTTTTCCATAAAAAAATTACACTTGTAATGAATCATTTACTTTATTTATTTTTCCATTTACTACATTGCTTTTCTGCACTTATTAAATTATCCATTATATCCTTCTTCTCATTTTCGTTATTTATCTCTAACATTATATTGATCACAAAAAAATTATTTATTGGGAGATATGTCCATAATTAATTTCATTAGTGGAAATGTAATTCAGGGTTACAGGATCACATAAAAGATGAAAACAATGATGTTTTTAACCCACTTAATTAACAAAAGTTTTCATACTACCATTGTTTACCCATATGTAATTGATACAACATTATATAAAAACTGTTTTATTATTCCTACTCTATTTATTAAAAGATACTGAACTAAACCATTACATATTAGATTACCTACATCTATCCCAAATAATTTAACCATAGATGTTAGTATGGATGTCTGTTCATCAATTACAGGCTCACATCATATGCAGCATTTGGTGGACAACATATTCATACATCTTACACTATCAAAAATAACCCTCTATACAATCTGTTCGATGTTGTTCCTTTTTGGTAAAGGAGATATCATTACTCTTCTATAATATATATTTATTCACGTAGAATTATTTATGTTAAGTAAATCACATGATATTTTTGGATTCATAAATATTTAAATAGGGTTTTCTTTGTATTAATCAATCGATATCTTTTTATTAGCATCCAAATATTTATAAATTTTTATGATTCTATGATTATTTTTTTGGAGTTCACATGTTACATTACAACATAAATCACATTTGATACATGTAATTTATGAATCCGTATATTTATTTGTGTAATAAATAAATATATTAAGTTGAATAATTTCTATATAACATTTTTAACCATCCTCCAAATTTAAATTTTATTATTCTCTTATTATCATCGTTTATCTTCCCAATATAGTTAAATTCATGGTTAGTTTCATCATGTTGGTCCTCATATTGATATTTTAGGTGATATAAATTGATTTTGCATCAACTCATGTATCTCAATGTGGTGTTTTCTGTCAAATTAAATCAAAATCATTAATAAATTATTCTACAACACCAATTACATTGTTACCATTTGATACACCATAGTATTTTATCAGGTAAGGTAAGTTTTCATCTCTTTAATGTACTATTTAGTAGTATTGCTCTGATATTTGAGATGATGAAACGTGATATGGGGATAACTATGGTAGTGTGGGGGAACAAACCACGTATGAATGATAAACATGATGCAATATGATATCTTTATTGGAATTCATATATGTGTAGCACAATAAAATTGTATTTAATCAACAATATTAAAGTATAATAAAAAATTCAATGGATGGAAATTTCCTCTTTTTATCATAATAATATGAATGAAAAAAAACACCTTCTCAATACACATCAACAAACTATAACTATTCATCATGGTCAATTTTCCCTTGAAAATTTACCTTTCACCTTAATCCCACTTTGTAGGACATCATTGTGTTTCCTACTTTTTCCTCTTTATCATTGATGTAATAACATACTTCTTTTTATAACATCATCTAAATCATCATCGATACTTCCCATAATCTGATTTGTGAAGTGTGGTTAACATCCATAGAATACAATGGGTTATAATGGATCAACCATGGTCTTGGTTGACAATCATGGTTATCAATCCTTTAATGTAGAGTCTTTATATTCTCATAAAAAATTTCATGAAATAGGCCATCAAATAATTCATTTGGAGTTGGGTTGCTTTGTTGGGAAAAAATCCCTCAAGGTAACATTGAAGTATTTTTGGTTTGATTGTGTTTGTTGACAAAGCAGGTTTCCATGGAGAATTTTCGAGTTCCCGAGAATTTGTTGACAATCCTTGTTGACAAAGAACGATGACAAAGGAAAGGACGATCTGGAGGCGGTAAAAAAGAGCAGTACATGGTGGCGTCGTTTCCCAGTGTTTGCCAAATTTTTGGGGTCCAAAATTTGGAGTTTCGTGAGCATCGTGAAAATAGGATTTCCATGAAGAGCATAATTTAATAGGGGAAAGGCATGAATTTTGCAAAGATAGGATGCATGGATTGGATTTCACGAAGACTAGAAAAATGGAGGCGGTGATGCTTCGAGATTACATCAAAGCTTCGCGAACGGCAGAGTTGAAGCGCATCGCGGCGGTGAAGGGCTTTGCGAGGGATCTTCACGGCGAAGGTGCGAAGGAATGTTGACGGTAATGCTTCCCGATTATGATGAGCTCCGCGAACGGAAAATTGTCGTGGTGCTTCACGATTTAGACAGAATTTCGGCGGAAACTTCAGAGCTTCGCTATTTGAGATGACGTGGCGTTGACTTCGCGCGGAAAGTTCGAGGGTCTGTGGAATTGCCTATAAATAGAGGCCGACCCCCTCGAGAGAAGTAGAGAGAATATTTAGAGAAGATCATTTGATCTCGATTTGCGAAGGTGGTTCGTGGAGCCAGTGTGTTTCTCAAAAGAGGAGCTTCGCGGTGGCTATTATAGCTCTGCGAAACCTGCGAGCTCCGTGTTGGCTTAGTAAGCTTCGCGAGGGATGTTTCTTTGCAATGTCTTGAGCTTTGTGAGGGTGATTTGCGAAAGTGATTCGTGAAAATGTAGGAGCTTCGTGAAGGCTAGTTTGAGCTTCGTGAAATTGGGAGCTTCGCGAAGTAGGGTGATTTGCGAAGGTACTTTCCAAAGGTAGTTGCCCAGTGGTTAGAGGGAAAGATCTATTCATCAGTGGGTGAAAGTTGGACTTTAACAGAGCTTCTATCAACAGTTGAAGATGCATTATTTCATGAAAATGAAGAGACCTACAGGTCTATAAACTGTGAGTGAATCCCTTCACAGAGCAGTGATCTTAGGAAGAAGAAGAAGGTGATCCTCCCCACCAGCAGTGAGCCAGAGAGAAAGAAACAGGGAGTTACCCTTGGGAAAGCAGTGAGCTAACCCTAAACCTTGTAAAGGCAGTGAGCCTGGGCATATAAGTGATCTAGCCCAAACCTTGTGATCATTATTGGCAGTGAGCCTTAGTGGATTTGGTACAACGGCACATCGTCGTTGTATGCTCCTTGGACGTAGCCCAGTGCGGGTGAACCAAGTAAAAATCGATGTGTCTTCCTAGTCGCTTCCCTACATTGCATTCAAAGAATCATCATCAAACAAACCAGAAAAGAACGAATCATAATAATAAGACAAGGGCAAACAAAGTGACCATTGTAATAAATTGGTCAAGATTCAGTGGGGCAGGAAGAACTTTGAATAGAATATCCATACCCTGATTCACCCCCCCCCCCTCTCAGGGTATATAGGCCCCTATTGGACCTAACAATTGGTATCAGAGTGATAGGTTGCTTTTATCAGATTTGTTTGCTCAGACTCTGTGTAGATGATTTTTGTTGATAAATCAGTCTTCTATTATCTCGGTATGCCATGGAAAAGGTAAAAACATCAAAGAAGAATCATAATTCAGGTGGTATTCCTCAGTGTAGAAGTGTTTATGGAAGAAGTGTGATTCAACTAAAGGAATCAAACAGCTTGCTGAAGGAAGTCTTGGATGAATCAGATAGAGAAAAGATAGATTCACTCAATAATGATGTTGGAATTAGTGAAGTACTTAAAATTAAAAGTGATGCTGAAACCACTGATGATGAAGAAGTTTCAAGGAGGACACTAGTTTATGTCATTATCATGACAAAGGAAATGGACCAGAAATCAGATGAAGAAGTCAAATCTAAAGAAATCCGGATCAAAGTATTGGAGATTGAGGTCAACAAGCTAAGAGGCTTAAATCAAAGGCTTATTGATATAGTTACTGACCTAACAGAGAAGAATGATTCACATGCTGAAGAACTACAAAAGATGGATAAAATGAAATGGAAACAAAAGGATGATAATTATGAAGAGAGTCAAAATTCAAATGAAGTTCAGAATCTGAAATCTGAAAATGATGATCTTGTGACATAGCTTTCTGAACTAGTTCAGAAGAATCAAAGGCTACAACAAGAGAATGCATGTTGCTCAGATTCTGATGTTCAAGAAAAATTGAAGGTAAAGGAGAAAAGTGAAGTGGTGGAAAAGCTTACATGAGAATTGGAAGTTGATATGAGTAGAGGAAATTATCTCAAGATAGAACTTGATGCTCAACTTGAATCAAGTAAAGTAAAGATTCAGAAGTTGAAAGAAGAGATAGAATCAATGAAGAAGGAAATGGAGAAATCTAAATATGAAGATAAGCCCAAATTGAAGGATGCACTGCACTTATTATTTGACCGTCCTTTGGAATGTGATGATAAAATGAAATCCAAATATGCTACATCAGATGAGAAGCATAAAAGGATTGTATCTTTCCAAAGGCCATCCTTTTGGGGAAAATCTGGAATTGGATATGATGATCCCACTCCTATATAGAATAAGAAAAATAGAGTGAAAATCTCAAGTGGTAAGAGAGCTGTGAACAGTTCTAGATGTGAAAGGAATCTTATAGGTGCTGGAGATAGGACTAAGAGGACAGTTCCAAGAAGTAGTGATGACATGTGTTATTTCTGTGGGATTCATGGCCACACATCAAGCTTCTGTTTAGAGGCTCAGGAATACATTTCAGGCTTCTTTAAGAGAAGCATTGCTAAATATGAGAATAAGAAGAAGCATCATGATAAATCAGAGAGAAGAGTTTCTTAGAGGAGAACATTCATCAGATGCTATTACTGGGGAAGGATGGGACACACCATGAGTATGTGTCAGGAAGCTCTGGAGATCGATGCTGGAAGAATAAAACAAGTTGCATCAACATCTCAGCAGAGAAGTGATGAAATGAGGTATGCCTTTAATAGAAATTGTTTCATATGTTCTGATCATGGGAATTTGTCCAGAGAGTGCAGCAAGAAGATAGCAGGGAAGGAAAAGGAACCCAAAAATAGATTACCAACTCCAGTGATGCATAATGAGAAATTCAACACCAGGAGACAAAGTGGTAAGGTAAAGAATAGTCCTAGAGCCTCTAGGGAATCACAAGGATCTGGGAAAAAGGTGAATCAGTCACCTCCTCTTTCACACTCACAACATATCTCTCAGAGGGAACATGAACAAATTTGGAAGAAAAAGGGTGGAGATTCTACAGTTGTGAGAAAGAAGAATGAACATTCTATGGAAGACTCACCACTGGTGAAAAAGAGTTTTGTGACTCAGATATCTGATAAAAGGAAGATGAACAAAGAATGTGATGAAAAATTTGCAGTTCGTATTCCACAGTGAAAACTGGAAGAAGATGCAAGATCCTTGCAAAGGTGGAAGAAGAAAGGGAAGATGGAAAGAAAAGATATTCCTGATCCAAGAAATAATCAAGGAAAATGGAATTTTGGTAGAACCTAAAAGAAGGAAATGTGTACTAGTGGTTTTATACCCCAAGCGGTGAGAAAGGCCGAGCCTACTAAATCTACATATCAGAAAAAGGCTCAAAATGTGGGCAATGAATGCCTAGTCATATGGACAGAACAATTGAAGTTGTCTAGGCAGCTGGAGGATGCAAGAAAGGAGTGTGATTCCCTCCAAGAAAGAATCAAAGGGTTGACCCATCAGGATCGACCATTATCCTCATCTTGAGGATTCAAGAAACAAACCCCTCTCCCTATGTATATAAATTCTATTAACTGATGAATAATATGTTTCAGTTTTTAGGGAGATACGATCCAAGGGGATGTGGCATATAAATATGCAAAGTGGAGAAGTGATGTGCTCCAGAGTTTAAATTGGATCAAATCAGGTACAATAGTTGAAGAAGAAAGGGAGCAACAGAGCACAATAGGAAGTGATTGTATTATTAACTTTATCTCTTGTTTCCTACACCGAGTATCGACTCAGTAGGCTTAGAGATTTTGTTAATGGATCAACTATGAGTGGAATATGGGAACAAATGATGCAGGACGAACAGACTAGTTATGTCTAAACAGATGAATGTTGGACCTAAATACGGGAAGATTTGCATAACACAGGGGGAGCATTTAATAATAAAATCAGATGCAAGAGCCATCAATGCAATAATTGGATGACTCGGCTCAGGTGTTGCCTATTGGGGGAAGAAATAAGCACAGGGATAAATAGAAATAACCTTGCATTTCATGATTATTTACATTGCTCTAACAATGTGGAATCAGCTGACCACTTTCAGGATACCAAGAAGCTGCGAGGGAAAATCAAAGGTGTGTCAACAAAAATCTGAGAGAAGAAGTTCAAAGAAATGACATCAGTGAACAGTGACACAGAGAAAAGTAGATGAAAGAAATGAAGCCACTGAAAAATGATTCAGTGAATAAATTCCTGATGAAAGTGTTGAGGAAGTAAGCAACATAGGGAGAGAAGAAGTGGCTGATACTGATTCAGAAGAAGACACTGATGATGAACAAGAAAGTGTCAAGTCTGTGTCTACAAGGAATCCAAAGAGCTGAGCTAAAATTGATAGAAAAAAAAATATCATTGGTGATCAGTCAGATTCAATTCAGACATGAAAAATCTAAAGATGAAAATTGTGTTCATGCCATGAATGAAGAGCTAGATCAGAATTGAGAAGAATTATATATGGGAGATTGTTTCAAGGCCAGAAGATAAAAACGTCATCATGAATAAATGGGTCTATTAAGACAAGATGAATGAATATGGCACAGTTATTCGGAACAAAGCATGACCGATGTGCAAAGGAGACTCCTAGATAGAGGGAATAGATGGTGATGAGACATTTGCACTAATTACAAGGCAGGAGACAATCAGATTATTCCTAGCCATTGCAGTGCAAAGAAAGTTCAAAGTGTTCCAGAAGGATGTCAAGACTACATTTCTAAATGGGTTTCTAGAAGAAGAGGTGTATATTGAGTATCCAGATGGTTTTCTCATTCATGAGGATGAGATCAAAGTTTTCAGGCTGAAGAAGGTGTTATATGGGCTGAAACAAGCACCAAGAGCATGGTACTGAAGGCTATATCAGTATTTGAAGAAGCATGTTTTTCAGCGTATGAGATTTGATTACAATATTTATTTCAACAATAACAGTAATCAAAGGATGACGAGGCTGGTCTAGGAAGAAGACATAATATTTGGAAGATCAGATGAAGCATAGTGGAGACAATCTTTTGAATTCAAGAAACAAGAGTTCTTAATGACTATTATTAGTGAGCTTATGTTTTTCCTTGGTCTACAGGTGACACAAGGAAGGAATGGAACATTTATTTCTCAATCCAAATATTCCAAGGAGGTGTTAGGAAGGTTTGGCATGGAAAAGTCCAAGGAGATGAAAACTCTGGTTGCTACCCGGATAAAATTATCAAAAGATGAGGATGGAAAGGCAGTTAATATCACAGAATATAGGAAAATTATTGGAAGTTTGTTGTACTTGACCACGATAAGGCCTGATATTTTTTTCACCACATGCCAAGCAGGGAGATATCAAAGAAATCCCAAGGAAAGTTACATGCTCGCAGTGAAAAGAATAATTCGGTATATCTAGGGAACAGTGGAATTCAGCTTGACATATAACAACAAATATCAGACAGTGTTATTGGGATATACTGATGCATATTTGGCCGGTACAACAGATGATATAAAATCAACATCAGGTGGTGTATTCTATCTTAGTGTATTGTGTATTTCTTGGCTTAGCAATAACCAAGATTTCATTTCATTGAGCACCGCAGAGGCTGAGTATATTGCGGCCACTCAAGCATGCACACAGTTATTGTGGATAAAGCAGCAGCTTGAAGATATGGGAGTTGAAGTCAAGTCTCTGATCGAAATCCAGTGTCATAACTCAAGTGTTATAAATCTCAGCAAAAATCTTGTCTATCACTCAAGGACAATGCACATTGAGATAAAGTATCATTTTATCAAGGAGAAAGTTGAGCAGGGAATCGTGAAGTTGGAGTATGTGCCTATAGAACTACACGCTGCAGACATTCTAACAAAGGCCTTACCCAAGGAAGCATTTGAAAGGCATCAACTGGTATTGGGAGTCCAGTCGACTCCCCGCACTTGAAAAAGTGTGGATGTGGGACACTCCCCCTCTCCCTGAGGTATGATGTGTTTTTCCATAATGTGATGATATGTGTTCTCTACCATGTTGCAGACTACAAAGGAGTGACCTTTGGGTTTGTTGACAAAGGGGGAAAATAGTGATTGTTCAAGGGGGAGACAATGTGGAGATTTGATAAATCATGGATGTTATGGGGAGAAGCTGATAGGTGGAGCAGCCAGATAGGGGGAGTGCAATGAGATAGGGGAGAGTATTAAATCTGACGATGCTAGAAGTGATCGATCAAAGCATAGATATCACGACAGCTGAGGATCGTGATAAAAGAAGAATAGTGATGTTGGAATAGTGTGAAAAGGTGTCCAGCTATCACCAATTGGGATTAGTGTGGTTCAACAATTGGTATCAATTTATGAATTGGTATCAGGTTGGAATCGACAATTGGTGTTTGACATGAAGTGATTCATTGATGATCTTTTCATACTAATATTGTTTTTCACGCCGAGCATTGCTCATGTGTGCTTAGAGTACATGTTATGTGAATCCTTGAATGCTATCAGAATCGCAAGAGGCGAATGGTGGTAGTGACTGGAAGAAGACTCAGTGAGGTATCAATGTGCAGAAAATTATTCTGATCAGAGTTGTGAAGAGTTGTCAACAAACCCAAAGGAGGAGATTGTTGGGAAAAAATCCCTCAAGATAACATTGAAGTATTTTTGGGTTGATTGTGTTTGTTGACAAAGCAGGTTTCCATGGAGAATTGTCGAGTTCCGGAGAATTTGTTGACAATCCTTGTTGACAAAGAACGATGACTAAGGAAAGGATGATCTGGAGGCGGTACAAAAGAGCAGTACAAGGTGGCACCGTTTCCCAGTGTTTGCCAAATTTTTGGGGTCCAAAATTTTGAGTTTGGTGAGCATCACAAAAATAGGATTTCCATGAAGAGCACAATTAATTATGGAAAAGGCATGAATTTTGCGAAGATAGGATGCATGGATTGGATTTCGCGAAGACCAGAAAAATAGAGGCAGTAATGCTTCGCGATTACGTCAAAGCATCGTGAACGGCAGAGTTGAAGCGCATCGTGACGGTGAAGGGATTTGCGAGGGAGCTTCGCAGCGAAGGTGCGAAGGAATGTTGACAGTAATGCTTCGTGATAACGATGAGTTCAGCGAATGGAAAATTGTTGTGGGGCTTCGCGATTTGGACAGAATTTTGGTGGAAGCTTCGGAGCTTCGCGATTTGAGATGACGTGGCGTTGACTTCGTGCAGAATGTTCGAGGGTCGGTGGAATTGCCTATAAATAGAGGCCGACCCCCTCGAGAGAAGTAGAGAGAATTTTCAGAGAAGATCATTTGCTCTCGATTTGCGAAGGTGGTTCGTAGAGCCAGTGTGCTTCATGAAAGAGGAGCTTCCTGGCGGCTATTGTAGCTCCGTGAAACCTGAGAGCTCCGAGTTGGCTTAGTAAGCTTCACGAGGGACGTTTCTTTGCGACGGCTTGAGCTTCGCAAAAGTTCTTCGCGAAAACGTAGGAGCTTCGCAAAGGCTTGTTTGAGCTTCGTGAAATTGGGAGCTTCGCAAAGTAGGGTTCTTTGCGAAGGTACTTTCCAAAGGTAGTTGCCCAGTGGTCAGAGGCAAAGTGCTATTCATCAGTGGGTGAAAGTTGGCTTCAACAGAGCTTTTATCAACAGTTGAAGATGCATTATTTCATGGAAATGAAGAGACCTACAGGTCTATAAACTGTGAGTGAATTCTTCACAGAGCAGTGAGCTTAGGAAGAGGAAGAAGGTGATCATCTCCACTGGCAGTGATCCAGAGAGAGAGAAATAGGGAGTGACCCTTGGGAAAGTAGTGAGCTGACCCTAAACCTTGTAAAGGCAGTGAGCCTGGGCATAAAGGTGATCTAGCCCGAACCTTGTGATCATTATTGGCAGTGAGCCGTAGTGGATTTGGTACAACGGCACATCGTCGTTGTATACTCCTTGGACGTAGCCCAGTGCGGGTGAACCAAGTAAAAATCTATGTATCTTCCTAGTCGCTTCCCTACATTGCATTCAAAGAATCATCATCAGATATACCAGAAAATAACTGATCATAATAATCACACAAGAGCAAACAAAGTGACCATTGTAATAAATTGGTCAAGATCCAGTGGGGTAGGAAAAACATTTGAAAGAATATCCACACCCTGATTCACCCCCCCCCCTCTCAGGGTATATAGGCCCCTATTGGACCTAACATGCTTCATGTGTGGGAGATCTACATCAACTTCTATCATCACTAGAAAGAGAAATTATCATCCCTTTATCTTCTTAGATGATAAATCACATTAAAAAACCACAAACTATGCAAAACTCAATCAAAAATATAGAAATAGATATAGAATAAAAAATTCACACACAAACCCACATACAAATGTTGGTAGAAATATACACATGTGCATGGATATGTGATTAGACAAAATGTATATAATCAAAAAAAAAATAGACACTCAAAATAAAAATTATACACAATCACACAAAAAATATTTACACACACACATACAAGGAAACACATAGACACACACATGTTATACACACTCATACACAAAAGGTTAAACACTCTCACACACTAGTTATATACACTCTCACAAAAAAGAAAACACATTTTGGGATTAGTTTTTATATACCTCCCACTCTCAACACTCAAATCAAATAAAAAGATCTAATTTTATGGAATACACATTTAGAAAATAATTACCCTTAAATCATTTTGTAAATATATATTTAATTTTTGGATGGTTTAACCAAACATGATTGAGTTTATAAGTGTTAAAAAATATAATATTGGAGAAAAATTGGAATAAAATATGATTAATTTGTTGAAATAGTGGATATGTTTTAATAATTGTTTTGGCAAAATGTGTTTCTATGAAATATGATAAAATGAAAATTACATAATATTTTTTTTAATGATGAAATAAAAATTAATGGTTTGTAGAATAATATGTATTTAGGAGTAGAAATGTTACCTCAATATTATTGTTATTTTTATCACTTGAAAATAAAAAATTTTATAGTAATTTGAATTAGAAAATTGGTGATTGAAAAGGTTATTTGTAATTTTTTCATTAAAAATGAAATTCAACAAGAATAAATGGGAATAATAATACATTTTTTATAATATTTTACTCTTAATGATTTTAAATAATACACATGATGGGCCAAATTATAGAATGTTTCAACACATTGATTTAATTGGTATACTTAATAGGTGGATAATAATGAAATATTAGATTATTAAAGGATATATGGGATTTAAAAGGGTCAAAATTGATATCGTGTAATGGATACCTTTGTTACAGGATGATGTTAAATCATAGGTTTGTATGATTCTCACGACATAAGGTGGTAGATGAAGAATACAGTTTGGGGTTTTGTTTCGGTTGATGGGTATAGATAATATATGAAATTAGTCAATAAAATATATATTTACCATGTCCTAATAAAAATAAACCACACTCATTGTTGTAATATGATGGTTATCCACATAAAAATGTCGATGGGTTGTGGAGAGAAATTTGGGGCTCTGTGATCATGGATTAATAGTCTAACATGTATATTTGTTGAGAAATAATGATCAATATCATGTGGAAAAATCATAAACATCCCCACACAATTTGGAGAAGTTAAATTAAATTTCCCAATTACAATCCTAAATTCTATAAATATTTTATAGTTGTTTTTATCTCCAAATGTTGGGAGATATAATAGTTGAGGGTATAATATGTATGAGTTTCATGATGTAATGTTATTTTTCTCATACGTGCATCATATGGACGATATATATTAATACATATTAATAATAATTATTGTACATATTATATGATTATAATTTTTGATATTTAATAAAATAATTATCATCTTTCTATATTTTATTATTGAAAAATGGAAAAATTACTCATTAAAACATGCAACCTACCATATTAGTAATTGTATTGTAGTTCGTTTTATAAATCCAGTATTCATGGTTGTATTAAATATTATAGATTATGAATAAAAATAATAACTTTTCCGGGTTATAATAATCAAGATGATGGTACATTTAAAACATATACTGTAGTCTTGTACCAAATTCTTATCAGAAATATGTACTAAATATCATCAAAACATAAAAATAAATTTAATTAAATGGGTAATTAAATATAACATGAAAATAAATAAAATAAAAGTAATATTACGGAATAACTGGTTTCTTAATATTGTAAAACTTAAATAATTCTTATTTTAGATGATGAGAATGAATGTACATGATGATTTGAAATTGAGATAAATGATTCCATATCAATTTACATTCATTTATATATATCTTTTATTTCATACAAATATTTATTTTTTTAGTATAATCACATTGATCATGTTATATATTGAAACCATTATAATTTATATTAGTCAATTTTTCAATTAAATTTATTTATTTTATGGATATTTTATAGGTATGGTATTGTCTCGTAAGGGGTTTTTGAACTCAATATCCTTTTTTTGGGTAACATTTCTTAATTATTGATATTGATATTATAATATTATGTGTGGAATTTATTTTTCTATATATATGTTATTTTTAAAAATATTTTGTTTTACATTTCATACAGAAACTATTTTTTTTTGTTAATTCCCGCAGCATATATATGACCATTGAATTCGATTTAATATAAATTTTCTTTATATTGATTAAAATTTAATATCATGGATATATTTATTTATATGATGTTTTTTAAAACCCTGTCGTATCTTATATCAGGTTTCACTTTATATTTATTTATTTTATGTTTCATTTGATTTTATTTCTTTACATGATGTTTTAATTCAATAGATATAAATTTTTTAAGGATTTATCTATAATATCATAATTATTCGTGATATTATACGTTATAGTCCTCACATCGTGAATTATATCAACCTTCAACCAGAAACCCAATATATTTTACTCTCCACTCATAATTGTTTTATATAATTGTTTTTCAATTTATTATTAACTCATTATGTACCCAAAATACGAAAATCATGTTTTAAAGGAAACCCAACAAGTTTTTAAACTCACTCTTTCTTCCAAATTAGTATAATCCTTAAATTTTTTTAAATAATATTATTAATGTCATCAAATGATATATTGAATAAATATTTAATGATTTTCTGTATTTTAATAAATTTATTAAAGGGGGGTTTTTTTCATCTTATGATGTAGGTAATTTTTCAATTTAGAAAAAAAAATCACATAAGTTATTGTCTAATTTATTTTAAATGAATATAATTTTCCATCCATTATTATTTCCCCTTGTTTTGAATAATACATCATATTTTTACCATTTCCTTTCAATATAAACATATTTACTCATATTCAATAAATTTATAGTTTGTTAATGATATTTTCAAAGTGGAAATGGTATTTCTAGAAGGAATTATATTTTTTATTTTTAATTGTATTTCTATACATCATTAAAAAAATCCATTTATTTTAGTTTCACTCCACTAGGGATATGTCATAATGATACTACAAATATTCTCTCTCACTATGGATTATGAGTAGTTTTTCTATGGATCATATTGGATTTTTGCTTCTGATTAATTTTGTAGGAATTAATTTTCCCAAAAAGTATTAAAATTATTTCAATCAATAGAAATTAATTTTCACATAAATATAAAAATCCATTATCAGTGATATTCATATTTCATAAACACTATATCATATATTCATATGGGGTTTTAACTATGAAATATGATAAATTTACTTTAGTAAATAATTATAAATAGGTATTTTGTACTTGAAAAAAAAATATTTGTAATGAATATTGATTAATTATTGAAATTATTATCGAATATATAAGGAATAAAATTTTAAAATAATGATATGTGGGGCCCGTTTATATATATCCCCTCAAGGATTCATGTTTCCTTTTTAAAAAAGGTAGTAAGATAGATATAAATGCATTTTTAGTGTTTACCTACCTATCAATTAGTCTATCATAGCACAGGGAATTTCCTGTATTAATATAAAGATGTATGAAATCATGACATCCAATATTCAGAATCTAAACCCTTTCGAATTTTTATCATAGTATCAATGATATTATTAAAATGTTATTTTATTGGGATGTAAGTCATAAAAAATTAATAGATTATGTGAAATAGATTTTCTATTATTTACCTATCCATGATGATGATTATTAATTTATTTAAGAAGGAATCCATTAAACTAAAACATTAATGCGAATATGAGATCACTAAATATAACGCCCCGACCATAGTTTCTGAGAGTCGGTGTATTATTACATAACAATGGCATGATCGCAAGGGATAAAATCCCAAAAGACCGATTAGTTTATTTACCTTGAAAGTAATAGATTCAAACATAAGTTTTACAATACATTGTGAAATGAAAAACAACAACATTGTGTCTCCATTGAACACATTAATCTTCCTTAGACTATCCCCTCTAGCCAGTAATAAAATACATCTTCTCATCTTGATAAAAATAAAACATGGAAAGCGGTGAGATCAGCTTCTTAGTAAGGATTACAATATAGTGGAAACTTTCAAAAATAAGCATAAACATTTAAGGCAATGTATAAAAAAATTCTTTTTAAAAATAAAAATCAAAATAATATGGAAAAGGTAAATCAAATAATTCCATTTATATATTCACAGGGACATTCTACTAGTCGAATAATTACATGTAATATCAATAGCAAATTTCATTATGATGGAATGTATAATGTTAGATGTTATAAACACATAGGCAAGGACTCGTGCCATGAATACAAATAAGATTTTTTAAGGCCATGTTCCAAGACACCAGTTTTTTCCAAGAGACCTACTGATGCATTGAGGAGATATAGCGAGCTCTACCCATTACTTACTAAGCCAAATTAATTCCTCATATTAAAATCATGAATCATATCATAAAAATTCTATTAAATCTATCTTATGATATGTTAATAATTAAATCATAAACCATGAATGTTATAAAAACAGCACATCCGCAGTCAAACATATCACAAAATCTTCAATACAATATGGAATATTTTATAATAATAAATCAACATCAAACAAGTGTAAAATCCATCAAAGGATGTTGACATATATGAAATCATATCAATTTGATTGAAATATATCTTTCTATTTTAAAATCATTTAAAAGTAACAAAATTATATGAGAAAAAATTTATTTTGATACTATATTTATAATCGTGAAAGGGATACAAAAGAGGTGTTATAACGATGGAAAATTTCCACACTCGCCATATAAGTAATGTAAAACATCCATTCATTAATTTTTTCGAAAAGGTTGTAAAAGACCTTGTTTGGAAAACGACCGAAAGAATCCTTTATAAAAAATTTTAAAAAAAATATAGGCAAGGGAATAAATGTATTTATCCCATAGTCCAGGAAATAAAATGATTGGAAATGCATTTTTAAGAAACACAGATGTGGATGACCAAGAGGTCTCAGTAGATAGTCACGTATAAACAGCCTCTGATAATCAAGATATTGAATAATTAAACCTCAACTTGTACAGTTCTTTGGTCAAGGGTACATTAAACCCGTATATAATTTTTAAATCTCTATTATTAAATTGTAAAATAACAACATACATAAATATGATATCATATATGATCTTCTAATATGTCACTGTTAATAATATTTCAATAGTATCATTGTTTCGGGTGTTAACTGAATCGTTTATCTTTATATATTTTATTACATATGTCATGTTTGTTATGGAGAGGAATTATTTGATTAATATCCAGAATGATATTATTTTCATAAACATTATATTTAATCATAAAATGAAATTTTTTCTTTAATGGTAACGGTGGGGAATGAATGTCATCACGTTCGTGGAGATGGTAATCCGTACGTATGCATGAGCGACACTACCATTCTATTGATGGTGAAATCATATTTAATTGGATTTTATATCATATAGAATGAATAATAAAAATGATTTGTTTATTTTTTACATCAATTATACTCATTATTACAATCATCCATATAATGAAGTTTTGATTAACAAACTACACCATGACATAGAGACGGTAAACCATACATACACACGTATGGTGACTTAGTCATTCATTGAATGTATTGAATAATGAATATGGTTGTTCCATATTTATAATAACTTAAATGTGTGTTGCAGGTACTATAGTTATTATTTTGGTGTTTTAAAAACAATGAATAATTATGTGGAAAAGGAAAATAAACATCAAAAAGGTGGTGAAATTTTTACCTCTTCTTCGAGAGATTCTTTGATTTGATCAAAAATGGCTCCGTAATTTGGATTATGATAAATTTAAGTCCTCTAAGATGAATTGAGGGTATTAGGTAGTATATTTGAGTGGAGTATGGAAAATCCAAATGTATTTGGTGGTTTAATTTTGAGAGAAGTGGAAGTATACTTTTATATAATAGGTGAGGGTCACTTTATGAAATGATTGAAATATTATTTTATTATACAATCATATTCTGTTTATAATGGATCAAAAAGAAATTATTTAGAATCTAAAGTGGTACTGGGTCAAAAAACTCTAAAAAAATTGGTTTCAGATAGGTTTAGATCACCATATTATCCTTATCATTTAGATTTAACTCTTAGTTAAATAGTTTATCTTTTTCCATGTATTATTATTTTATTATAATAAATGGTTATTAAACTAACTATAAAAAGCCAAGAGAACCTCATGTGGTTTATTATGCAGATATATATCCTTATCTATGTCCTTTTGTTGAAATAGTATATTTCTAGGAATATTATATCTATTAATAATATAGTATTTCTTTTAAAAACTCAATTATGCCAATTTTGAAACTATTTAGTATTTGGATTTTTTGAAAGTCATAAATACATTATAACATTGAAAAAAAAATTAATTCATACATAAAATTTCATATTAACCTAGAAAATTCGTGGAATACATCAAAAGTCACAATTTAAAATTATATTAACATTTTTAATTTCAATTATTTTAATCTTTCAATAGTAAGGTAATTACAACATCATCATTGTGTCATTAATAAATTCAATTATATAATGTCTAAAAATTATAAATAAAATACCATTATATATAAAATATTTTTATCATTATAGTGAATATTGATGGTAAAATTTATATTGTGTAAAACCAAATATAATAAATGGGTTAGTTATTAAACTTTGAATTTATCACTTTTAACTCCTCTTTAAATAAAATAATAATAAATTTCATAATCAATTCCAAGTGGACCAAAATGATTATATTTTATTCCTAACATGGATTTCGGTCGCAATATACTTATCAAATAGAATTAGAAAATGTGTTAGGGTAATTATAATATCATTTTTACCTTTTATTACCCTATTTACTTTTAAGAGTGGTAAATAAAATTCAAAGATACGATTCACCAAAATTTATTTTCATCCTATTGAACCACATTTTACTTACAGATGTCAACAATGTCTCTTGGATTTTTGAAACTCAATTCATAGATGTTGTAATGCTTGATTTTTTTACAAATTTTCAAATGTGCCTAGGGGGTTGGTAGAAGATGTTAAAAG
The DNA here is from genome assembly GCA_963277665.1 of Viscum album. NCBI lineage: Eukaryota > Viridiplantae > Streptophyta > Magnoliopsida > Santalales > Viscaceae > Viscum > Viscum album. The sequence continues at coordinate 1,609,044,034 of OY728131.1, read as the reverse complement.
TACAATAAATTTTTATATATAAAATCTTATTATAAAATGGCTCCAATTAATTACAAAAAACTTATATAGGTATTTTGTATCTATTTTCTCTAAAATAAATTTAAATAAAATAAATAATTAATTAAAAAATGTTGGTTTTGAACAATAATAGAGTGTTATTCACTATTTATAAAAAATTGAATGTTTTCAGAAAAATACCAAGAAATCACTCTAAGCTAATTTTGATATTTAGAATCAATAAATGAAGTCCATTTTGGAAAATAAAATTTATAAAAGTTTAAAAAGTGTGTATTACTATTGATACCATCTTGTTTGATTGGTTTTGCTTTTCTTAAACTTGATGTTGTGTGCAACACAAGCTATTGCATTATTCAAAAAGAAACATACCATGGAAGCTTCTAGTGTAACATTCTTCCCTCCTTCAAATAATTTAGTCCGTGTAATTTCTAGAATAATTTTGCATAATAACATTAGGGAGATTCTCCATCATAAGATCCTCATGTTCCCACATTGCGTATTCCATCTTCTGTTTTCTCAATAGAATTTTTACCAGAAAAATTATCTGGTTTCTCTATACTTTTTCTCTAGTATCTTGAAGCTTGATAGGCTCATCACAATAAGAAAAATCAGGTTCCAATTCAATTTCATCATATGTGAGTACATTCATTGGTTCGGGCCAATATTTTATCAAATGTGATATGTGGAACACATCGTGATCATTTGAATGACTTTGAAGAAATTTTTAAACAATAAACTACAACTATTATTCATTCTTGAATTTCAAAAGGTCTGATGTACCTAGGACATAATTTACAATTCTTATGGAGTCATACAACACCCTTCCATAGAGATAGATTCACGAAAAAATGATCTCCTATATGAAATTACAAATACTTCCTTGGGTTATCAGCATATCTCTTTTTTATAATTTGATCTACTTTGATGTGGGTTTGGAAAATATTCACCATTTCCATTGTTTCCAAAACCAGTTCTGGGACTACAAATTTTCTTTCACCAACATCATCCCAACAAGTTGGTGTGTGACGTCTCTTTCTAAAAAATGCATCATATGGTGACATATGGAAATTTGAATGGAAGATATTGTTATATGAAAATTATACCAGAGGTAAATATTGATCGAACGATCCTTGAGATCCAAGTGATCAAGATCTCAACATGTCTTATAATGTTTGAATATTCCGTTCTGATTATCCATCAGTTTGAGGGTGGAAGAACGTGCTCATATGATGTTTAGTATCTAGGGCCTTCTGAAGGCTTCTCTAGAATAATGATGTAAAATTGGGATCATGATCTAAAACAATCCATATAGGTACTCCAAGAAGTCTTACAACATAATTAATATATATTCTTGCTATAATTTCAAGTGGTAAATATTCTCTAGGTAGAAAAATGTGCTGACTAGGTAAGATGATCAAAAATAACCCATATTGCATCATTCCTTATAGGAGTCATTTATAGCCTCCTGACAAAGTCCATCATAATGTCATCCCATTTCCACTTAGGTATGGTTAGTGGTTTCATGACTCATCTAGGATGTTTTCTTCCTAACTTCATATATTGAGAAACCATACATCCAGACACATAATCATAAATCTCCTTCTTAATGAAATCCCTTCAAAAATTATCCAACAAATAACTATACATCTTAGTTCAACCAGGGTGTATGGAGAAATTGGAGATATGAGCATTATCCAACAATTCCATATTTAGATCAGTTGTGTCAGGAACACAGTGTCCCTTCTGAAAGTTCAAAATTACATTGCCATACACTATGTTAATCAATATACCATTGTACAAAACATTAATTTAATATTGAAACCAATCATCATTATTCAGATATCTTTTTATACTTTTTAGTAATGATGGTTTGTCAACCATTTGAAAAAGTATTGATGTTTCACCTTCCATGATTATTCCCATATCCCACATTACAAGTTCTTTGATCATAATATCTCATCAACTCTCATATTTTTTAAAACACTAGGATCCTTTCTGCTCAAAGTATATGCCACCATATTTCCTTCCCCTGGTGGTAGTGTATAGTGAAATAATAATCCATGAGTAGTTCATGCCATCGTCTTTGACTCATGTTGAGTTTTTTCTATGAGATAATATACATCAAACTATTGTGATCGGTATATATCTCACATTTTTCTCCATAAAATGTTGATTCCATATCATCAAAGAAAAGATTAAAGCTGCTAACTCTAGATGAGGAGTGGGATAGTTTTGTTCATGAATTTTTAGCTATCAAGATGCATAGGGGAAATCTTTATCATTCTACATAAAGAAAGAACCCTTTACTTTCTTGGAAGAATAAATATAAATAACAAACCCATAATTCCATAATGGTAGATTCAATAAATGAGAATTGACTAATAATTTATTAAAAATTTAAAAAAAAATCACACCCTTTTGTCCAAAGAAATTTATCCCTTTTACGTGTGTTCTTGGTTAATGGGTTATTAAATCAGCCAATATTTTGGATGAAATACTGATAATAGCATGCTAAACCAATAATATATCGTACCTCAGTTTTACTCATCAGGGATAGCCATTCATCAATTTCCTTTTTCAGTGAAGTATTAATACGGATTCCATCAATAGAGACAATATGTATATGAAAAGAAATTTCATGAAGAAATAATTCACACTTACTAAAGATCCCATATAATTTATTTCCTAATACGGTTTTTTGAAAAATGCGCAAGTGATTTTTTTGATCATAGTAGATTTTTGAGTATACCAAGATATCATCAATAAATACAACTATAAATTTATCATGATAATCATTGAAAACTCTATTCATTAGATCCATGAAAATAGATGGTGCATTATTTAGTTCAAAATACATTACTGTAAACTCATAATGCTCATACCGGGTACGAAATATTGTTTTTATAGTTTCTTCCTTCTTCACACTCAACTGATGAAATCCTGATTCAAGTTCAATCATTTAAAAATATTGATCTCCATGAAGTTGATCAAATAAAACATCATTTTGTGGAAGGAGATACGTTTTCTTTTTTATTATAGCATTGATATCCCTATAGTCAATGCATAACCACATAGATCAATATTTCTTCTAAATAAAAAGAATAGGGGATCCCCATGGAAAAACAATTGGGGTGAATAAATACATTATTACTCAATTAACATAGTTGTTTCTTAAGATCCACTAATCCCTTAGTTACCATTATATAAGTGGTCTTCAATAGGGACCTTGAACCAGGAATCAAATCAATGAAAAAACTCAATTTCTCATTCTGGAGGATGTCCGGGTAAATTATATGGAAACACATCAACATATTCTTCCACAATTGGTATGTCCTCTATTTTAACATTTTATTCCCCAAAAATATTTATTTCACTCCCTTCACCCAAAATAATTTAATTCATTAGAGCTACTAGGGGTGGATCTATATAAGAATCGGGTGGAGAAGTATCTGCTCTAACGAAAAGGTAATCCTTATCATCATAAAAAATTATAACCTTATTCTACTCATAATAAATTTTCACATCATGGTCTGAAAGACAATCCATACTAAGCATTATATAAAATTCCATCATGGGTCTGAGGATTAGATAAGCTGATGAAGAACATTTATATCCCCTAATGGGAATTGACTCACAAAACATTGTTGCAATGATACATCCCTATAGAGTTTCTAATGAAAAATACATTGTTAAATCAAATTGTAAATATCTAATTTTCGTGGAAAACTAGGAATATATGAAACAATCTGATGATCCAGAATCAAATAAAGTATTGTCTAATATTGGGGAAGCAATTAAATTACCTGCCACCATATAATTCGGAGCTTTAACCTTAGTAGTAGTGATCATATAACTGTGGCCTTTCTCCTTTTTTTGTTTTGGAGGTAAGATTCTTTAGAGATTAGGTCATTAATTTTCTATAATTCCCCATTTCCTTAAAATTGTTTCATTCAACACTGAAACATATTTCTTTCCCATGCAATCACGAGCTTAGTGGCCTTTTTCACCACACCTGTAATAGACTCCCATTACCTTTCGAAAAGTACCTAAGTGTTTCTTCACACATTTACTGCATGATGGAAATTCAATTTTTCTATTTTCCCCCTTATTTCCATTTTTAGAGCGTTCAGCAGTGGTCTTCTTCTCTTGATTTTCTTTAAAGTCGTAAGACATATAGAATTCATTTTCAGTGTTTATAAAACACGAGAATAAATCTTTGTATGATGAGAAGGAGTTTGAGAGTAATGCTCGATGGAGAAATTATTTTAACCCATCTAAGAATCAATCAATTTTACTCCTTGGGATGCATATATAGTCTGCTGCAAGACTTTCTTACATTGTAAGGTTAGCCTTATACATTGTGAAATTCTCACCCTCGTTTTCCTCAGACTCAGAAATTATCTTTCCATATCTATTTGATGGTCATGAGGAATGTATTTTATTAATAAAATCATTTTAACTCCCTCGATTCCATATTTGGTTCTTTTTCATCCACCTTTGCGTTTGGAATTAATGACCACCATTAATCTCCATCTCCAGTGACGTGATAAACGTCCATGGAATCGTTTTACCTATCTCTACTCCCTAAAGCATGAAATATTTTCGCTAAATAACCTATTATTTTCTTAGCTATAAATGGATTTGTAGTCACATTGAATGTTGTTGGTTTTTGTCTCATGAAATGGTCTAACATTGAACCTATGAGTTGTGGATTAGGGTGCTCCATATAGATAACTTTTGTATTCATAATCTGAGTTAGTTGTCCCAGTACGGTAATAACCTTTTCAACATAGGTTGATTTAGTAGATACACTATAATTATCTTGATTAGGAGGGAAATACCTACATGGATTAAGTGCATTGATACAGTTTCCATTCCTTCCACTATAATCCATTTCTAAACAATGTTATTGATTATATTAGTATATAAATGGTAATACATAATTCCAAAATATTAAAATACCTAACATAAATTGAATAGTTTATACATATAATCCATAATCATAAAAAAATGGTTTTTTGAGGAAGTATTTACTCATAAATCCTCTATAACAGTTTTTATAGAAAATGAGAATTATCCTAATCAAATCCCCCAGGAGGGTTGTAACCAGGAGTGCAGCGTGTCCCGTTGTCATGTGCCAAGATACCTCTGGCCAATCCCAAAACTCCTTGTCATTGTTTTCACTCATAGAAACTACTATTCCAGAGATGCCTATACCTGCTCATTTCCAATAATGGATTTATTTCTTGGAAAGTAAACAAAATATTGACATTACAAAAATTCTAGGAAGTTATTCTATAATAATTATCAAAGTATTTCACTTGGTAATTTTCTCTAATCAGAGTTTTCAAAATCTTGTTTCTAAGGTTCGTAAAAATCATCCACTGATACTAACTATAACGCCCTGACACTAGTTACCCAGAGTTGGTGAATTATTACATAACATTTTTAATATCAAAAGGGATCAACTCTTGAAATAAAGATCAATTAAGTACCCTTGGAATTACTATAAACAAAAATAAGTTTTATAATACATTATAAAATGAAAAAAAAAACAACATAGTGTCACCATTTAAAACATTCGTCTCCCTTAGACCATACCTACTAGTCAATCATAATATAGTTCATTATATCTACAGAGAAATAAAACATAGAAAGTGGTGAGCTCAGGTTCTTAGTATGGACAACAATATATTAGAAACTATCATAAATAAGCATAAACATTTATGAAAATATATATGATGAAACCAAAATCCTTTTATCATAAACATCAGCATAATATGGAAAAGATAAATACTATAATTCAATTTAATTATTTTTATGGATATTCTACCTCTCGAATAATTACATATAATATTATTATCCAATTTCAGAATTATGGAATGCTTATTGTCAGATATCATAACCACATAGTCAATGCCATGGGCCAAGACTAAAAATAATATTTTTTCAAGGCCTTGTGCTAAGGTACATTTTTGTCTCATGAGACCTACTGATGCATCGAAGAGCTATAGAAAGATCCCCCCATCAAGTACTAATTCCAATCCATTCCTCGTATTAAAAGGATGAAACATAACATAAAAATTCATATTAAAACTAGCATATGAAATGTAAATATGATTACTATAAATCATAAATGGTATAAAACTAACACATCAACAATCAAACATATCAAAAAACATCAATATAATATGGAATATTGTATCATCATGAATCAACTTCAAACAAGTGCAAAATCAATCAAATGATGTTGACATAAATTAAATCAAAACTATTTTATAGAAATATATCTTCCTATTTTGAAATAATTTAAAATTCATGCAATTAAAATTGAAAACAATTATTTTTAAAATATTATAATGAGATAGTAAGGGAAGCTTCAAAGGTGTTATAATGGTGGAAAATAGCAGCAAAATCATTATATGTTAAAAAAACATTCTTTCCTTAATTTTGTTTAAAATGACATAAATGAACTTGTTTGGAAAAAGATGGATAGATTCCTTTATAAAAATTTTATAAAAATTCAGGAAAGGAAATAAATTAATTTAACCCACAGTCTAGGAAAAATATGAATTGTTTTGAAATACATTTTTAAGAAACATAGATGTTAATGATAAATAGGTCCCAGCAAATAGTCACATATAAAAAACCTCAAATAATTATGTGTTTAATAACAAACTAAACCACAACGTAGAGACAGTAAGTCGTACCTATGCACGTTTGGTGACATTATCATTCATTGGATGGATAGAATATTGAATATGACTGTACCATATTTATAATAATATAAAAATTCAAACAACGAAATAGAATTATTATTTTCATATAGAATACAAAAATAAAAAGTAAGTGGCTGAAAAAAAGAACCTTGAAAAAGCTGGTGAAAATATTAACTCTTATTCAGGTTCTTCTTTTTTGTTTTTATCAAAAGGGCACTTTAGGTAGGATTATGATCAATGTAAGGAATATATGTTGAAATCAGTGTATTTTTTAGGATATTTGAGTAGAGTTTGAACATTCTAAATGGCATTGGATGTGTGATTTTGAGAGAAGTGGAAGTGATCTTTTATAAGAGAGGTGATGGTCATTTTAGAAAATGTTTGGAAAATTATTTTATTATATAATCATATTCGTTATATAATGAATAGAAAAAAATTTATTTAGTCTATATTGTGGGAATGGGTCGAAAACCACTCAAACAATAAGTTTTAAACCGGTTTAGGTCACCATATTAAAAGTATCTCTAATATTTAACTCTTAGTTAAATAGTTGAACATTTATTATTTATTCTTCAATTATTACAATAAATGGTTAATAATCATAATATAAACAGAAAAGAGAAACACAAGTTGTTTATTATGATATATCTAACCATATCTATATATTTTTACCAATCCATAGATTTATAGTAATACAATGTAAATTATTAATATAATATTTCTTTGGAAAACTCAATTATGTCATTCATGACACTATTTAAAATTTGGTTTTTGTGAAAGTTATAAAAACATTATCACATCAAAAAAAATTATTTAATCATAAAAAACATGTCATTTAATACTATAAAATTGATGTAATAAATCAAAAGTCTCAATTTTAAATTATATTAATATTTATAATATGAATTATTTTAATCGTTCAATAATAATGTAATTACTACATCATCATTTTGTCATAATTAAATTTCATTATTTCAAATATAAAAATTATAAAAAAAATTCTATTCTGTATGAAATATATTTATATTTATAATGAATACTTATTGTCTAATTTATATAATGTGTAACCCTATATTAAAAATGGATTAGTTATTAATCATTGAATTTAACACTTTTAACACTTCTTTAAATAAAATAAAAATAAATGTCCTAATCTAATCCAAGAGGTTAAAAAGGTTAATTTTTTATTAATATGTTTGATTTTTGTAGAAATATGTATATCTAATAATAGTAGGATAGGTGTTAGGATAATTATAATATCATTTTTATCTTTAATTACCCAATTTATTTTTTACCCTGATAAATAAAATTCAAATGTTACCATTCACCAAAAATTATTTTCTTCCTTTTGAACCACATTTTTCATAATTATTTCAATATTGTTTCTCTTAATTTTGAAATTAAATTCCCAAAAGTGTTAAAATTATGTTATATGTAAATTTCTAAATGTGCCACGAAGGTGGGTAAAAGACGTTGAATGTTCAAAAAAAATTATATATCTAATCTTATTCTGAAATTATTCCAATGAATTAAATTGAACTTATATAAATATCATGTATCTATTTGATCCTAAAATAAATTTAAATAAAATAAATTATCATTTAAATAAAAGTTATTTTTTAAACAATAATGCAGTGATTTCACTATTCATCAAAAATTCAAATTTTTCATAAAAATGTCAAAAATTAACTGTGGGGTAATTTTGATATTCAGAATCCAAAAATGAAGTACATTTTGAAAAATAAAATTTATAAAATTTCAAAAATTTGGTATAACTATTCATAATGGTTAGATTGATTGGTCGTGGTGTGCTAGAACATGAAGTAGTGTACAACGCAAGATATTGTATAATTCAAAGGTAAACGTACTATAGAAGCAAGTGGTGTTAAACTAAACCATTACCTTATTTTCCCACAATATGAAGAATCTATAATTTTATGAGTTAATGGATGTATAATATTTAAATTCATAATGTTTTATGTTTTTTATCCAAAAAAACATTTGAAAAAGAATATTGTTTCTTTTTAACAAAGACAACAAAACTATTAAAAAATTAGGGATACAATTCAATTGTTCTATATCAAATTTAGGAATTTATAAATTGGTTATAGGCTATTAGGCTTGGTTCCATTGCACATAATATAGAAATAGAAGTCGGGGAATCTCATCATTCTCATGGAATTGGAGAAAATAAAAGGATATTTGTGTTTTATGGAAACATTCATGATAAATCAGATAATGATAAGAATTTTAATCCATAAAATATAAATGTGGGAAGATAAAAATGATATTTTATTTACTTTTTTAGGAAATTCATTACATTTGGTAAACTAGGCCATAAAGAACACTATAAATAATTTAATGGTTAAGTTATTCATTATAATTGGGGAATACAAGTCCACAAGTAATGTTTCACCTACAACATGGATAATTAAGTGGTAAATGGTAACCATACAATCCAATAGAAAACAATAAATGCATTATATTATTTTAATTAAAATTATCCTTTAATATAATTCATGTTTTCCATGAATATTTTTTCGTTCCCAAAGTTTTTGGACAATTAAATATCAATGTAAATACATTGATAGATGTTTATTACCATAAAATTACACACATCATCTCGAATTGAGTTTTGTGAGACGTAAAATTTTATTATTATATTTATTCATTCCATAGATTAATTTTATATGATATCAGGAATGTATTTCGAATCAATATACAGATAATATACAAATTGGATGGAAAAGGAAGTATCAATTTGTATAAAAAATCATCCCATTATAAAATATCCATGAAAATAATATTATCAACTCTCATTCAATTAATATTATATAAAAAATTTTATGATAGAAAACAAGAATTGATAGTATGATAAAATATTTTCAGGGGAACTCCACATTAAATAAAAGTCCATTAAATGGTGTTATATTGATTTATTTCACAATTAATGTGATGTTATTATCGATAAATGTGATTTTTATAATTGAATTCATATCATGATTATTTCATATAAAAATGATGAATTTTAAAATATTGTCCCTATAATTGGTAGAATTATTGAATAAACATTTGGATAATCTATGAAATTGTTTTATAATACATATTTATTCAACATATATTTTACTATTACACGTTACCAAAAACATGGATTGATCAATGTTTATTTTCATGATCATCTTGAACATAAACAATTAATGATCAATAACAAATACCACATAGAAAATATGGATTCAAAATTCAATCATCTTAGAGAGTCTCAATAAATAATGATGAATAACCATGTATTTAGATGTCATAAATCAGTCATAAAAGGGGAGGATATTCCATGGAAAACCATCCATATGAGGTTTGTACACTATAAATGCAGTATTATACCATTCATGAAAAATCCCCTGTAAAGATTAATGCATAAATAAATATATTATTTAGAAACTATATTATTAAATCTTTTATGGTCCTAAAACCTGATAATGATACATTAAACAAGGAAATTTATGTTCGTGAAGATGATGTGATGATTATTTTTAAGAACATGTGTGATGATAAACAGTATTCAAAATTTAAAATAAAAAATTTAGACACAAAAGGTGTCTTTATAGTATCACGTAGTCATATATGATTGTATATTTAGGGATACTTTAATGATTTAGCTTGTTAATTAATTTCCAAAATATCAACAATAGAATTTATAATTAGTATTAATTGTTTTGTTAGATAATATCAAATAAATATGAGAAATTTTTAATGATGTTTAATTCCCCTCTCGATTTATTTTGAAGGGGTGTAATTTATTTCCAGGTAAAAAAATGTAAACATTTATTCATGGTTATCAAGAAGAGGATAGTTGATACACCTGTAAAAACATTTCCCACCCATATGGAAGGGTCATAAATATATAATGATTCAATAAATATAGAAATGGGATATATTATCATCGATATTTATAATGTAATATAATATTACTCTAATCAATTAAAGGCCCATAATAAAAATTTCATAACACATTATATGGACCTAACATAAGTTATGTTAGTCTTTTTGAAATTGAAGGATTTTCATTATGTTGTTATTTGTTATATATATAGTGATAATAATAAATTAATGTATATATTCACATTCAAGGAGTTTGAATTTGTAAAAATAATATGGTTATAGTTGATCGAACACTATGACATTTCTATTAATTACCACAATAGGATGTAAAAATTGTTGCTGACTCTTTAGGTAAAAACAATCATGATATCTAATCCATTATTTAGATTTAATTAAATGTTGTACTCAATGATTTTTATTGCATTGGTCAGGAAATTTTAATGTATGTGGATATGTCTATAATTCCAAAATTAAGGTTTAACCATCCATCTATGTAATGATCATGGATGGATAGAACGAGGTTATATATTTATAGAAGAAGGTAAATAATATTTTTTATGGTTAAATTTAATATAGATGTAATTATTTTATTCTAGAAATTAATATATGATATTTCAATCAAATTATTGAATAATTGTTTATTGGATTATAAATATAGTTCATCATTATCTATAAATCTAATATATACAATGAATCCAATATATATAAATAGTAATTTATGGTGGGACAATATGAAAATAAATATTAGAGATTATATGTATTGATGAATTTTAATGTAAAATAAAATGTATAATTGCAACGAACTAAAGGGATGATAGTAAAATTAATATTTCCAATACATAAATGTGATATCATCACCTTAAATTACATTCTAGAGTATTATAGTACCAATAATTTTAATAATTTAATTTCATTTACAATCGACCTTCTCATGAAGAACACACATTTCATTGTTATTGGAGAAGATATCTCACATGATAAAACCTCTATGATACATATAAACAAGTTTTAATACAATATAAATTACCACTATAAATTGTTTCTCATAGAGACAAGATATTTCAATAATTCTTTTATATAATTATTATATATGAAATTGATTTAGATATGAACATAAAAACATCATATCATCCATATTCTAATGCTCAATTTGAATGGAATATTTAATCATTAGAGGATATGATGACATCTATCACAATTTACATTACAAGAATTTATGTTAAATGTTTTCCTCTTTTAATTTTTTATATAACCATAGTTTCGACTATATTATTTAAATATATTTTTAAGAGGATATATATGAAAATATTTATTGAACTCTGACATCCTACGATGATTTTTTTTAGAGAGGAATTTGTTGGGGTCTGATCATTTACATGATATGAAAGATAAGGGTAATCTCATTATGAATCACATATAATTAGAATAAACATTACATATAAGACACCCTAATAATCATCTTTGAGAACTGTAGAATTTATTGGTTATAATGTGTTCATTTCAATATATTTTTGGAAGAAATTTATCAAAAAAGGAATAATAGGGATGTTGATCCCTATGTACAGAAGTAACTTTTTGAGTATTTTCCTTATAAGGGATTTATATTATCACATATAACTACCTAAAAATATTTAAAAAAACATAATGATTTTAAAAAATCTAATTTGTTTATTACAAATATATTACATCACTCGTACTGACCATGGATGTAGTACAAATGTATCAAGAGTTGTTTTATAAATTATAACATGTTTTGAATATGGTTGAAAGAGATAATGTAATAAAAAAGAATAAAACTGACCAAGTTAAAGGTATTTTTCTAAAATAATATGTGTAAGGAAAAATTATAGTTACTAGAAGATTTAATTAATCCAATTTAACACCCATATTTTATATATGTAAATGATTTTTAATGAAAATTTTTTATGTGGGAAGATTGTAACATCCCATGATTATATTACAAATTTTGTTTACTATACAATATCTCAAAAACCATAAAAATAACTTGAAACAATATTATAACATATTGAAATTATATATATATATATATATTATACTAAAATTATTCCAACTATATAATTATTAATTAAATTTCAATATGAAATAAAATCATGTAAATAAAATGGTATGTATATAAATTATTTTGAATAAATTAATTATCACTACAAAAATATTATTATTATAATTCATGAATAATTATTTTATATCCTCTATTTTCATTTAATTTTTGAAATATATTCATTTGAGGATAAATAAATAATTTCTTCTATCTAGAATCAATAAATAATGAAAATGGATTTTTTAAGGAACGGTTTACTAAGTGATAAATATATTGTCATAATAAATTTAAAAAATGAATCACAAATGGTTATTCAAATAATGCTCATTTATTATATTTATAATGTTATATATTAAAAATCACATTTTTAAATAAATTTATGATATGATATTACTAACTGTTAATTAAGAAAATGTAATTTTCCAATAAATATTTTATTTCTATAAATTTGATTTTTTAATTTAAAAAATATTAAGAATTAATATATCATAAATATTAAAATATAAAATTCAATTTTATTATTATTATTATATAATTGTTTCATATGGATTTTTATATATTTTACTTAATTGGTTGTTATATACATGAATATTGATGAATATTTATGTTTATAGAAATACTATGATATTATTAGTATCATCATGGCATAAGAATTAATTGGAAACATAAAATATATTAAAAAAATGATCACATCACAAAAAATATTTCATTGAAAATAATTATCTAGAATTTGGAAATGAATTATTTTTTCAATGTGATGTTAGGTTTCATTAATAAATCTATGGAATCTATTTTTATTTAATTATATATTTAAAATAATCCTTCCATTTTTAGATTTTATTTAATGATAGAAAACTATAATTCTCATTATTATGAAAATTAATTTCATGAAAACCAATAAGATCAATGATTTTGATAAAAATTTAGTTTTATGATGCAAAAATATTAATACAAAAATATTTATTTACAATAAAGTATAATTACATTAAATGTAATCTGTAACACAAATATAAACTAATTCCCATAAATTAGTTTTCATATATGGTATCAATATATTCATATTAGAAAATATGTTCCATTTTTTATGCTTAAAATTCACATACTTGTGTAAAAAGGAGTTATCTGAGACTACATAAATTATCATTAAAATTTATATTATTATGAATGGGCCTAAAATATCATAAAAACTATATATTATAGTTTTTTAAGAGAGTTGGATTGAAAATTATTATTATTCTCCACATTATATTTTACATATGGATTCAAATTTAATTTAATATCAAATGAGATTATGATAAAAATGAATATATTTTAAAATTCATCCCACCATACTTATAAAATGAACCCTTCACTTCCAAAATTCTCCACACAAAATAAACATCTTATATTGAAATACATTTCAAAATTCCATATCCAATATTTCATAAAATATATTAAATATAATATTCTCACAATAATAATATTCTCTAAAATCATAATGGTATTAAAAAAGATGATGTCCAATGAAAATTTAATTTCTTTAAATGTGTTCTATTCATGTTTATTTTTTCAACAACCACCTATGAATATATTCTTCCCATAATTACGTAGTTATATCATTACCATCAGTATAGTAAAATAGTATTATATTAATGGAATGAAAATTTTATACATTACATCCATTAATTATATAAAATTAATGAATTGAGTAATATGTATGACTACATCCTCTAATATAAAAAATATATTATATGGATATTCCAAAAATACGAGAATCTAATATCTAAACAATTGGACTATTAAAACAAAATATACTAACCTATATTAACAAAATCAAAATATATTAATAATAAAACACATCTGTAACTCTATGAGGACACTTAATAACTAAATCTAGAATTATAATATGAATGCACATTTTAATCTAAGAAATATTGTCCAAAATAAACTTCTCCTTCCATAACAAAATGAATCATTTATAATGCCCAATATATATTCAAGTTATGGATCGATAACAAGAGATAGTATTACCCCAAAAAAACTAATGAGTGATTAAAAATGGAAAAATATTCATTTATAGCATTATGATCATGAGGTAAAATGAAAGTATAATATGTGTGTATTTTTACAAAGGCAAGGGTTTCTAAAAAGAGAAATATTTTATTTGAGTGAATCAAATCAATGAATTAAACTAGTAAAATTCCATATAAATAATCAAAATTAAAATTTAACATCTAACTAACCACCAATGGGTATCCAATAAAGAAAATATTTGATGATATAAGTTGATTATGAGACAAGACAACATATCAATTTCATTAAGAGAAAAAAATTGAATATTAGAATTTAACTATAAAATATCATAATAAATTATAAATAGATATTGAAATGTGATTCTTCATTCCAATGGAAAGTATTTTGGACCCATAATCAATTATTATATGTATTATCTCTAATTATTTTACTAATTTATTATATAATAATGATAAACTAGAATATGGTTTAAGGACCATTAATTATTAACCAATTTTTATTCTAAAAATAACAATAGTGTTAGTAATAGATTATAATTTTTTAGTTGATGAAAACATAAAAACCTTTACCAATTTAATATATTGAAAATTAATTTTGATACACTTTTGAAAATTCACCATGAAAAATCACGAAATCAATACATTTTAATTTTATAGGTCACCATTCATAGAATATCTAATAATTTTTTTTTCAACTATAAATTCATATATTTGTATGAACTAGTATAATGTTATTTGAAATTTCCTTCCATGAAAAAATCCCCCTACTAATAAAACATTTTATTAGGGGAAATAATGATGAAATTATTGGTAATAAAATTAGTAAAAAAAATATCCCATTTCATGAATTGATAAACATGTTGTAAAATAGATATTTTTGAATAACAATGATTGGGATAAAAAATAATATTAGAAATAAATAATCATGGAATAAAATCATTTTATTTTTTAAATCCCCTATTGATACTATTACATGCTATCTCAATATAATCCTTGATGATTTATGAATATAAACCCTCAAAATCAAAATACATTTCATTAAATAATCAAAATAGGGGATCCTTAATGTACATAGTAAATAATAAGATAAAATTAAAGAAAAATAATAATTTTCAAAAAACAATATTATAAAATATATTTTAAAAATTAAAACATCTAAGAAAAGCCGTACAAATCAGAATTATAATATTGTTAAAATAACATTATATATTATTTTGAATTAAATAAAGAACAAGTATCATTATTTTTCATTATTGTTTAGTACAATTAATAATTATAGTCATCACTATAGTGGAATAATTTATTGTTTAAATAACATTCATTATAAAAATAATAATTATTTATCTAATAAATTATTATTTTTTAAAAGGTATTCACATTTTTCCACATAATTGTTTAATATAAATAATTATAATAATGAGATTAATTATTAAACCAGTCAAAATATGACGTAGAATAAATGAATTCTCACATAATATTTAAAAACATTAGTGGAGGATGGGTATTAACATATCTATATTTAAATTCAATTTAATTCTCATAAGACATATTTTATGTGTATTGTAATATAATTTAGGGGAATAGAAATATGGGAACCATATTAAAAATAAATACTAATGAACCTATAATAATTATATTTAATGTTATAAATACATATGTGAATGATAATTTTTATATCCAACATCTTATTCATCAAGACAGGAAGATAAATAATGATACAAAGTGTAATATATATAGATAAAATTTCATATTAAAATTAAAAAAAATATTCATTTAAACACTATCATGAACATAAAGAATTTCAATATAATAATACTATTTTAAGACTAGTAATATCATCACTTATCTGGATGGTCCGTAATTTTATTTCATCATTTGAAATTATGTTTAAATAATATATATCTATAATAGTTAATTTTCTTTTTCATAATGGGTATTAAATATTTTTTATACAATTAAAGTCCCGTAATGAATTCAATAAATAATTTTTATTAACAAAGATATTTCAAAATTCCTACCAGATGACAAAAAAAATGTAATTTTCCTTAACATTCTTGTAAACAAGAAACCAAATATTATATAATTCCCCACTAAAGCCTATAATGGAAAACATGAGATGTAATTTATAATAAATCATTACTAATAGAATATCTATTATAAAAGTCTTTAATTCTTAAAATTTTAATAATTAAAAACCATATGACTATATTTTTGATAATGAGAGACCCAAAACAAATCTAGAAAAATGAAATTCTCGAAATAGTACCACATATCAATAATTGAAATGTAATTATATATATATATATATATATAATTTTTTTTCTCTCTTGTATGTTAATGGGTTTAATTAATGTATTAATATTCTTACAAGGATAAATCATTGTCACTGTTAACTAGAGATAGCCCAAAATACGCATATATTCTAGCATCATACATAGATACAACTAATGTTGTATCCATTAATTTATAAATATATCAATATTAGTTTTTTAATTTTTTATTAGAAAATGTTTATCATTCTACTAGAGGAGTATATGTAGTTATTCCATTAGTGAAAAATATAATTGGTTCATATACACTTGAAGATAATATCTAAGGGAAAATATATTAGAAATAACACATAACATACTTATTTCCATTGTGGTAATTGTCATTTATAATTTATAATCCATTTTCAGATGATGGTTTGGTGTAAAAAGTATCATTTTAAGAACAATAATGAGAGAATTATTTGTTTTATACTTCTTATGGTTCCTCAAATTTCACAATGGGGATCTTCCCACAAGAACATCCAACACATTGTCATGCTTTGAAGGACCGAAATAAGGGATAATAATAATCATTAACGGTACATGGTCCCATTCCCCTTAATATTAAAAATATTTATCCTCCACAAATTCATTAATACAATTTGGATAATTTGTTCCTATACATGCATCTATCATAAATAATGAACCCTTTTGAGATAAATAGAATCATATATTAATATATATAAAAAATATCTACATACATTTTGTGGGATTATAGTTCAACTGGTATGGTGTGTATAATTTTAAAAAATGTGAGGGAGTATAAAAATAACATTATTTTAGATAATATTAATGAATCTAATAATAAATCTTAAAATTAATATAAAAATATACTATAAGATATCATATGTAGAATAATGATAGTATACGAACAATATAGATTAATATTAACATTGACAATGGCAGCCTATTTGTGATTTAAAGTGATGATATATTTATAAATATAAATATGTTTTAAAATCAAGCAAGATATCATATTATGTACAATATCCATTCCAAGATTATAATTAATTTTTTTTCCTTCATCCAAACTAAGGAAAATTCACGTTTACTAAAATGCAATTCCAATCATCTAACCATTAATTCCAAATAAGAGGAAGGTTATTGAGAGACTAAAATATAGCATAAAAAGTAACTATTATTGATATAACACCAATTACTATAAATATTAAAACACCATGAGTGGTATAAGATACATTAAAGAGGTATTTAGATACACAGAAGATAATATAATTCATTGTTTAGTACATATATTTGATCATAAATCAAAGATAATTATTTAAAAAATAGTATCATGTGGATCAAATCAATCACACCTTATAAATCCTCAAAAACAACATTTTCATGTTTATATTATTTATAATAAATGAAAATTAAAAACTATTAGTGACTGAAGGTGCATTCCTATAAGATGTTGTTCCATATTGGATCCATTTATTTAATCATCAATGATTATATAGAATTAAAATTCTCATGATGAAATTAGTAGAGATATAAAAAATTAAATACAAGTAATTATACCCATAAACCTCCTTGTATTAATATTATTAATCTCAATGAATAGAAATATTTAAATAATTTACGGCCAAATGTCTATATAGAAAATCATAATTTTAGAAATTCTCTTCCCAAATCAGAAGATTTTTTTTTTGGTAAATGACAATTGAATTATTATTTTGGGATTTATAATTCCCTTTTTGAAGTGTTATAAACATGATATATGAATCTAGGGAAATCCCAATGGATTATTTAAATCTCACAAGAAATCAGGTGGTAGTAGAAAAAAATGTTATAGGATATAAACTAACTAGATTTTTAGAACAACTAGATCAACGGTTTAATTATTATAGGGCTTGATGATATTTATCTACCCCCCATATCATATTTAGTGGGGAACCCACACGTTTATAGGGCCTATTTCCCTATTCTATCTCTTTATCCCATATGTTTTTGTTTCCCTTTGAAGGTTGTTTTTGGAATACATGAGTCATGAATCCTCCTCCACCATCCATTAAACTGCATTTTATCATTAGTGATAAAATATTATCTTCAATGTGTTAGGGATTTAGTTAATATTCCCTTTGAGCATATAGAAATCATTCTATTTCTATGGGGATTTCACTCTTCAATGAACAATGGTTAAATGAGTCATTATCAACATGGAGTAGATCATCGTTTCAATTAAGGTATGATGTTCAGTCAATTTATTATTGGTTTTTCATACAATTGTATTATAATAAATAATGAATTTATGTTTCTATTCAAACATTATTCTCATTATTTTCTTCTTTGAGGAGATAAAATGTTGTCTCATCAGTGGGTGTAGTTTCAGTGAATCAGAAGGAACTGGTGAATTATTCGACAGTATTTGAAGATGGTTTCAAAATATTTAATTAACTATAAATGTTATAAATAATAAATTAATGAACCTATCCTTCAATAAAGGCCTTATTTAGATTATATTATATTTAATTATCATGATTAATTTCCACATGATGATAGTCAGCCTAAAAAGGTATTTTTTAGATGCATAGAAAGAGGTTTTTCATAAATATAACATATTTATAGCATATTCATGTACATTATTTTATTTATAAATTATATTTAGGTCATTTACATTTCCATTCCAAAATAGGTTAATGGACTTTTTGGAATACTATATGCTTCTAACTAACAACTGAAACATATCTATCAAATGTTCATAGTGTCAAGGCCCCCGATGAACCCACTTGTAGTTATATCACATCTCATCCCCTAATAGAAGAGAATATAATACAAGACATGACTTAAGAGATATGTATAATTAGTTAGGAATGAGATATATCTTGATTCATCTTGATCATAAGATGTATATTGGTCTAGTGTTTCTACCCTACTTGGAGCTTATTACTATGGTGGTTAGAGTATGTTATGACTAGTGAACAAGTAAGTGGATTTGGGTGACCTATAACATGATGGTAGGGTTATGTGATAATGGAAATTTCTATATTGTGACTTTACTATGAGGATAAATATGAATTATTAAGACCTGGTGAAACCTATTTGGTTCTGATTTCACATATAATATTAGATGAAATAGAAAAAATAGAACTATTATCGATACTAACTATTGACAATTCACAAAATGATAATGATTAAAAAAGTATGAGGGTCAGTGGTTGATCAAAATGGGATTAGGCATTCATACAGAATCTATTATGATATTAATAATTTTATTATGCTATCAAATAGGACAATATGGATTTGAATTGATAAATGGTCCAAGAAATATATCGATTTCCTATGATTCCTAGGAATATCTTATTAATGAGTTTTATTCCAAGACACACTCGATATATTTGGATCCAGTCTCATGATATATTAGTGGAAAATTATTTTCTCTGATATGTTTAATCAATATAGTTTATACATTAGAGTATTTATTTTTGGGATACCAATGATCTACCACCAGATCATTTTAATTTTGATCTTATATAATTTTTTTCCTGGTAGGGGATCCATTTATTTTTTGATATCATTGTGTATTTCCTAGTTCTCGGAGTGGAAAGACAATACAAATAGTATATTAAGAAGGACAATGACAAATGTGATTTTAATATTTATAGAAGGTTCTGTTTGGGAATATATAACCATTCTCAAATACTAGACATCACAAGCGAAAATTTTGATCCCCTTTATTGATATTTAGGATACCTATGACGATATGGTGGGTAACCTAGTGAGGTATTGTACAAGGATCCATGACATTTTATTTATTAAGGATACATAAACTGGGATCATTCAGGTGTCTTCTCATTTTTTCCCAAAGAATATATCACGCTAAGTTATATATAATTTTTTAGGGCCTCCCCATTCTAAGAATCATTAATGGGTATAACATATATATTTATCAATTACTACTAGTGGGTTCGTCCTAGGGGATTGATGATGAAGTAGGTCTAGTGAAACCTAGTGGTCAACTACTTATATGGTTTTATGTATGGTAACGGGATATATAATGTGTAAATAATGGCTCCCTTGTGGTGTTTATATGGCTCATAGGCCCTCTTACATTTGGTGAGGTAGGTATAGTTGATAAAGGTCATGAACCATGTGATTGATTATTGTATTTATCCATGGATTAGGATTATTTGTATGATCCCTTTGTTTTTTCGAGATATGGGTTGGCATAATGAGTGATTAATTCTCAATGACATTCAAATATCAGGCAGGTGCATGTAGTGAGGTTGTTTTTTATTTTCTATTAGTTGAATTTATATATTTATTTTCATTAGGAATTGTAGGTGAACATACAATGAATATACATGTAGTAAATGATATGTAATTGGTTTTTCCGTAATTATTTTTTCACACACAATCTTGTTGGGAGGCCATTTATCTATGCAACCAAATTAGACTCTATCATATTACAGGATTAGATTTGGATGAGTCACAATGTTGGTTTGAACAACTGTATAAGTGAAGGCAGATTAATGTTCTAGATGAAATAAGGCTTGGTTATGTGGCTAATCCTCTTATATTTTTATTTCTTTCAGTATTCATTTATTTTTAAATATTATCCTCATAGTGGGTGATCATAATTATATGTATATACAACATTCCCAATAAAATTAATATGTATTATTATTACATTATTTTGTGTTATTTTATTTTTTACTACTTTGAATAATGATGAGTTCATTTTTTTTTCTCAAATACTATTGAGTATTGTCTCATTATGGTACTATCTTTTACCAATGATACTAGTAAATATCCTCAAGCATATAAGGAGAGACACTTTAAATTTTTGGGTGAACCACTGAATTAAATACTTATATTTTGATTCATGAAAAATCTATTACAACAAGGCATTGAGGCATTATTTTTTTATGGTTTTAATTTTTTTGGTACTAGATGTTTTGAACCAAAAATCGACGCTTAAAGCATGTCCATTATTTTAATACATAGGCATGATAAATGGAATAATTTCATGAGGGACTGATCTGTTTAGGAGTCTTGGAATTGGGTTTTCATACATTAACCATTCATTATAATTAAATACAATATACAAAACATCTTCAATTCTACAAGAACTCCATAATTCTTCTAGATTAACCCTATGTATCAATCAGAAGACACATCATGTCATCCTGGGAAAATAAAACATATGAAAGGGGTGAACTCAAAATCTTTTTAGGGTTATATAATATAGTTGAAGCAATCATAAATATCCATAAACATTAAGGTAAGTATAAAACTGAAATGAAAAATTTTTAAAAATAAAAATGAACCTAATATAGAAAGAATAAATAAAATAATTTCATTTATACTTTTAAATGGATATTATACAAG
Source organism: Viscum album (assembly GCA_963277665.1). Taxonomy (NCBI): domain Eukaryota; kingdom Viridiplantae; phylum Streptophyta; class Magnoliopsida; order Santalales; family Viscaceae; genus Viscum; species Viscum album. The sequence goes on along the minus strand of OY728131.1, from coordinate 1,609,021,710 downwards.
TCAAATAATAATATGTAATATTAATAAAAAGTATAGCAATGAGGTAATTAAAAATGATGGACATCGGTAATATATCATCGAGGCCAAATCCAAGAAATGTAAAAATAAATGGTTAAGGCCCCATCAAAAACCATATATAAAAATAAATGGGCAAGGGCTCAAAAAATGCCACATGTAGTTTGTCTCAAAATAGCTACTGATTAATCAATTCGTTATTGTAGGCCCCACGCTTCACTTACTATTTCCAATGAATTCTTCATATGAAATGGGTGAGACATAACATAAAAAATATTATTAAAACTAGTATAAAAATGTTAATACTTTAACAAAAACCCATGATTTAAAACAAATTGCATCCATAGTCTATCATATCCTAAAAAAGTAATACAATATAGAAAGTTGCATCATAAAAACGAAACCTCAGTCAATCATAAAATCCAAAAATGTATGTTGTCATAGATGAACATACTTTAATAATTTTATTAAAACTATTTGACATTTATATCCTTTTTAACATAGAATTCATTTAAATGATGTACAATTATAAAAAATTCATTTATTTTGAATATAATAATTCATGGTTGTATGAGATGATTCAGAATTTTATGACATCATAACTGAATACATTGGATACTTGCAGTGTATATGTTAAAAAGACACTTTTCATTATTTGTAGAAAATAATATAATCTAACTCATTTTGAAAATGATAGAATGATTCATTTAAAACATTTTAAAAAAAATCACACATGGGTGAAAATGAATTTAAAAAATTGTTAAAAATATAGTGAATTACATTTTAAAAAACCTGGACATGGATGATAATGATTCCCCAATAGATACTTACAAATAAGTAATCTCAAATAATAAAGAAATTGTGGAATTAAACCATACCTTGTACTTTCTGTTTGTTGAGTGTGTGATATCCTCCATTATAATGGTTAATGTATGTCAATAATTTATATAAGAAACCAATACATATTTACGATATCATATATTATTTAATTATATCACATTGTTATTAGTAAATAAATAGTACAAGTATTTCATGTTTTAAATACATTGTCATCTCATTCTAATTTTTCTATGTATGTCTTATTTGTTAAGCATATGATTTTTTTAATTAATGTCCATAATGACTTTAATTTCATAATTATTAATTTTACTTGTCTTAATAATTTTTATATAATTATATAATTGTTAACATGGAGAATGAATCTCTGTATATCGTGGATACTATAGGTTGTACGTATGCATTAATAACATTATCATTCCATTAATGGATAATTGTACGGTATTGAATGGTAGGTTTATTATACAGAATCATTGTAATGTTATATTCATTATTTATATCTCTTATACTCACCTTTATATCCATACAATTAACGCTGTTTTGAGTAAATAATTACACCATGGTGTGGAGATGGTAAGTCATATTTATTCATGAATGGTAACATTGTTATTCATATGGTGGATAAAATGAGGAATAATTTTTTTCATTGATTATGATAACATCTTATTTCATGGTTTATATTTGCTTTATTACTTTGATATATAAACAACGTAGAAATAGGATGTTGAATAAGAAAAGAACATTGAAGGAGGTGATAAAACAATTGCCTCTTTTTTGAATATCACTTTTTGATTCTCCCATATGTTCTCTTGAAGATGGATTTTGGACCAAAGTGTGGCATCTAGGATGATTTGAGGAAATTTTAGATGGAAAATGGAAAGGTTTTAGTGGATCCAATGGACATTGGTGTGTGATTTATGGAGAAGGAGAACTGACTTTTTTTATAATAGAAGTGAGCGGAAACATTGGAATGTATATGAAAACTAAAATAATATAAATTACTTTTTAAATCCATATAGTCCCATGCTGGATTATTTGGAAGATAAGATAATTATATTTCAAATTTATCTCAACCAATAGAATTTAGACATGTTATTATTTTATCTTAAACCTTATCATTTTTATTTATCATTTTTAATATATTTGATTTTAATATTATAAATATTAAATGGTTATAATTATTTACATATGTCGTGTAAATATTCCATAATTGTATACAATATGTAAAATTTGACCTTATATTTTTTAGTTTTTCATTTTTAAATATTTCAATGTTTTTAAAAAAATTAATAATATGTTATTTTTATAAAATACCAATAGTGTCAATTTTGACACTATTCATGTATTTGTTATTAAATAAACTCCATGTAAATGTTAATTTTGAAAAAAAAATTAATATACTCAAAAGATGTTATATTGATATGTAAAATCATTAGATATACATTATTAATTAAAATTATATTTATTTTAATATTTTTAATACCATTTATTTGACATTTTTATTTATTAATTAATATCCCAATCATTATTGTTTCATCATTAATGGTATTTATTTAATCATAAAGTTTTATAATTAAACTTCTACAATATAGGTAATTAATTTATATTTCCATAGAATAATTTTGGACTCTATTATATCATAGTTATAGCTATATTAAAATTAATATATTGTCATAAAATTAGAGTGTGTCACTTTGTCACATTCATTGATTTTAACAATATTAATGTCATATTAATGGGAATGTGACCAATAAGTGAAACAATTAGTGTCATATATTATAAGGGTTGAATTTAGTCATATAATAGGATTTTCACAGGTGTTAAGGTAATTTTATGTTTATTTTTACCATTAATATCCATATTTATCTTTATCTGTGGCAATAAAAATAATTCCTAATGTTACTATTCATTATGCCCAAAAATAAAAGAACCCTATTAACATAATTTGGACTCACTGATTCTACATACAGAATAAATAATTCATTACTTAAAACTCAAATGTTGTAGTAAATAATTTTATATTAATATTGGTTGACAATACCCTAAAACGGGGTTTTGTTAAAAGTAAAAATTATCAAAATATTAAAAATGGTTTAGGTCAAATTTTAATATGAAAATAATTTAAATGAACTGAATTACATTAAATTATAAAAATATTATTCTGATTATACTTTAAAATCATTTCATAAGATAATTTAACTATGTAAATGTATAAGATGAAAAGTAATTTTTGAATTAAAAGGTATTATATTTCACTATTCATTAAAATATGAAAGTTATCTAGAAAAAATAAAAAAACTAGAAAAAAAATGTCCCTCCTCTATATGTGTTGATTATTTTTTTCAAATGGAACAGATAATCATGTCAAATATTGTATGCAAAAAGGGTTTTCCATTAAAATGTTATAAACTCGTATTTTTAAAAAAATACATTACATATTCAAAAATAGGATTTTGATCATATATAATTTATTAGAAAAAAATACATAAATGTTAAAATTATATGTAATATATAATATAAAAATGTTTCTAATACTATACATAAAAACTCTAAAATGGATAGTTGTGGTGTGCCCGAAAATGGTGTTGTGTTCAGTGCAAGAAATTTTATTATTAATAAAAGCATACCAGGAGTCATGGGGTGTTAAATTCTTGTCTCATTAAAAAATTTCATCCTCAAAATTTGAACTTAGGATATAAAACTATTTGGTGAAATTACAAAATATCAGTATTGAAATACAATAAAGATAAATGGATTAAGGAGACCTCTATTTTGAATTTATGAAATGGAAGTATGAAGCATAAAAGAAATAACACATAATTGGGTTTCATATAGGAAAATATAAAAATGAACGAAAATATAACCATCGGGTTCAAATTAAGAATGATTGGGAACACGATGCAGTGAATGTAAACAATCACAAACCAAAAAATGTTCAATGATCTATGGGATAATTTTTTCATCAAAAAAAATTCTAAGACATCATTTTGGTTTCATGATCATTTTCATATGCTGAATTATTAGGAAATCGTTTAATTAATTTTATTCCATATCATAAGGGTAATCTCATCCATTATTTGTGCTTCGATTTATTATCACTTCATCCCTTATACATGTAAATGAATGTTAAAAATTAATTTTTATTTACACCATAAACACTTTTGATAAATCATAGGGATGATAAGTATTTTTAATCCTCAAAATGATTACTAAAACCAAGAAGGATATCCCAATAAATCATACATTAAACTCAACAAATTGTCCAATTTTCAACATACTACATTCCAACAGAACATATTTCCAAAAAAGTCTTGTTAAAATTCCAACTCTAAAAAGGTCCATAAATGTAAAAAATAAATCGTAACCTAAAATTCACGAAAAAAACATATGTATATCTTATTGAAAAAATACCGTTATAACCTCAAAATATTAAATAATTCATGATTTTAAATACTTAATGAATAAGTAATTTATTAAAATCATTAGGTATCACATTTTATAATAATGTAGTTCTTGAAAAAAAATTAATTACATAAATTACTTCACAAAGACTGTAGTAACAACATTAGTTTAACCATGATTTGTTTTCTTTATATGATCCATATATCCTTATAAATTTGGAAAATCATTTTCATATTTTCCCAAATATTTATAATTTTATAATTTTACATTTTCAACTTATTTCATTCCCTTACAATCATGAGTCTAATGGCCTTTCTCCCCAAATTTGAAACAAACATGTTTTCCTTTAAAAAATTCACTAGGTTGTTTCCTTCTACAATTGTCACACAAGGGAAAATCTGTATTTCCCTTCTTCCCATTATTTTTCACTTATCCCACTATACTCTTATTCTCTTTCATTCACATAAATTCATAAGACTTATAAAATTATTTCTATGTCTTAATACAACATTAGACTATACCATAGAATAATATCAAATTTTGGGGGACCAATTCCTTTTGGAGAAATGGATTTAAAATATAAAATAAATTATCATCCATACTACTAGGGTTACCTATGTAGTCTTCATCATGCCTTGAAAACATTGTCATGTTTGATTCATACTTGCAACATTGACATCCTCCTTCTTCCCCACACTCAGAAATGGTCATTCAATATCTACTAGTTGTTTATGAGGAATGTATTTTTCTATGATATTTTTCTTAAACCCCATAAATTCCATATTCTCTAATTTTTCACCCTCTGTCTTCTTTTAAATTATTAATAAACATTGATCATCATAACTTGAGAGATTATAATCTACCATGATAACTTTTTCCCTTCTAGAACATTCCAAGGCATGAAATATTTTCTGAAATGAACTTATTTATTTCTTTGCTACAATTGGGTTTGTAGTGTATTTTAATGATTGTGGTTGTTTTCTCATGAAGTAGTATAACATTGATCCTCCACATTGTGGATCAATGTTATCCATACAGTTAATGTTATTTTTAATTACCTAAGTCATTTATCATAGTATGGTTATAACCTATTCCTCACTAGTGGTATCTCCAAATTCAAGGTAATTATCAGGAATATGGAGGAAATCCTTACATTGATTACAGGTGTTGATATGGTTTATGTTTCCTCTAATAACCATAATCTATAAATAATGTCATAGAATATATTATGTCATGAATCATAATGCATAATATTTACGAATTAAAATAATTAACAAAAATTGTAAAAATAATAAAAATCTAATCCATAATCATAAAAATAGATTATTTCATGTTATATTTACACATAAATCCATAGTAATGGTTATTAATTAAAATGAATATTATCTTAACCATACCCTCCGAGATTTTAACACTAGGTGTGTAGAAAGGCCTATTTTCATGTACCAGGTTACCCCCAGTCATTCCTGGAACACTATGTCCAATTTTTAACTCCTAGGTACATCTATTACCGATCCACGTCCACATATAGTATCTAGAACGGGAAGTATTTCATGTAAAATACACATAATATCAAGATAAAAAAAAATTAGTATATTATTCTATACTAATTCTGAAATTCTAACATAGGGTTATGATACCCAATATGAGCATTCTAAATCTAATTTCTAATGTTATTGTGAAAATTCTATGATACCAACTGTCTAACCATAGAAGCCTAGTGTTCGTGCATTATTTTAATACATTTATGTTATAAAAGGAACCAATTACTAAAGGACCAAACAATTTTTTAGTCTTGGAAGATATATTTCATACATGAACCATTCATTACAATTCATAACATAATATGAAACATTGTCCATTAATTTATTAATCCATTATTCTTATAGATTATCCCTACATGTCAATATAATCACACTTCTTCACATCCTAGAAAAATAAAACATAAGAAATAGGTGGGATTTAATGAACTATAAGGTTAATCAGAATGGTTGAGCCTATCATAAATAACAATAATCAGTAATGAAATTAAAAAATGAAATACAAGTTTTTTTAACAAAAAAGTTAACATAATATGGAAACGACAAAACAAATAATTCCATTTAAATAGTCACATGGAGATTCATCATGTCGAACTGTTAAATATAAAATCCATAAAAAATCTCGCAATGAGGGAATTCATATTGTCAGACATCTGAAAACTACCATTGAGAAATCACCGATGAAATCAAAATATAAATGTATACGGCCTTAACCAACACCATATCTGACAATAAAGTGGCAATGCCAATTCCATGTCCATATCTAATTTGTCTCATGAGACCTACCGATTCCAAGAGAGGCTATAGTGGTCCACTCCTGTCACATACTATCTCCAATTAATTCTTCATATGAATAGAATGAAACATAAAAAAACATTCATATTAAATCTAGAATATTAAATGTTAATACATTAAACAAAAACAATGAATGGTAAAAAAATCACATCCACATTCAAAAATATTATAAAAGCCTTAATACAACTTGGGAGACTGTAAAATAAAAAATGAACCTCAACTAACAATAAAATCTAACAATGGATGTTGATATAAACAAAAATACTTTAATAAATTTATTAAATCTCATTGAGAGAGATATCATTTTTTGACATTGAATTATTTTAAATGATACACAATTATAAAAGAAAACATTTCTATATAAATTAACCATGAAAGCATTTAAGGTAAGATCCCAAATGTTATGTCTTCATAATAGTTTAAAATGTCCTCTTCCATCTTATTAGTTAAAAAACCTTTATTCCTTAATTTATCCAAAAGGTTATAAAGTACCTCGTTTGAAAAACAATGAAAATGTTCATTTCAAGAAAATTATTTAATAATTAACACACATATAAAAACATCTTTAAAAAATTATCAATAATATATTGAATTATACTTTATGAAATATGGTCATTCAATAAAAGGATGTCTAAATTGATACTTACATATAAGTAATCTCAGATAATAAAGGTATTGTGAAATTAACCCTCAACATGTACATTCTATTAGTGTAGGGTGTCTAAGCCTCATGTTTAATGCTTATAGTATGTTATTAAACTATACCAGAACCATATAAAATTTTATGATATCATATGTGTTGATATTATATCATTTTGATAATAGTATATCAATACTACCATTATTGCTGGTGTTAATTACTTCATTTACCCATTCTTTTTTGGCCATGTAAGTCATGTATTTTACCAACATGATGTATTTTATTCATGAACATAATTACATTAATTTAATAATTATTATTTTTAATCATAATATAAATTTTATAATTATTTATGAATTGTCAAAGTGGGGAATAAAACTCACTGCATCGTGGAGATGGAAAGTCGTACGAACGCATCAGCGACAACATCATTACCTTGATGGTAAGATGACATGGAATTGGATGGTATATTAATTATAGAGAATAATTATAATGTTATATTCATTATTTTTATCCATTATAACTATAATTATATAAATTAAATTAATTTATTATTGAATAACAAATTACAACACGATGTTCATATAGTATGTCATATATATATACAGAAGGTGATATTGTTATTATTATGATAGATGAAATGAGAAATATGTTTATAAAATGATTATAATAAAATCTCAGTATATGTAATATAGAATATTTATTACATTCACATGGAAAAAACATATAAATAGTATTTAGAAGTCGAAATGAACTTTGAATGAGGTTATTAAAAAAAATACATCTTTTTCGAGTATCTCAATTTCATTTAAATGAAATGTCTCCATAGGATATATTTCATCCAAAAGTGTGGATTCTTTTATGAATTAAGGTATCATGGGAGATAAAATTGTCAGGTTTTTTCTGAGCCAAATGTATTTAGAGTTTTAAATTAAAGAGATATAGAATTTCCTTTTAAAGATACTAGTGAGGGGAAACATTGGAAAATATTAAAATATTAAATTAATATATTTTAATTTTTAAATAAAAAATGACCCAAAATAGATTATATTGAATATAATATAATGATAAGTCTAAATCCTTTATTTTAATAGTATTTATACATGTTTTGGTATTATCTTAAACCTTGTCATTTTGATTTATCCTTATTTAGTCTATTTAATATTAAGATTTAAAATATAAAATAGTTATAAATATTCACATATATGGTGTAAATTGACTATAATTCAACACTTTATAACATTTTTGACGTTATAATTTTCACATTTTATTTGTTATTGATTTTTATGATACATTAATAATTGTACAATATGTTATTTTTAAAATATATCAATAATTTCCATTTTGACCCTATTCATGTATCTGACATTAAATAAAATTGAAAAAGATGATAACATGAAAAAAATCAATTAATATACTCCCAACAAGTCATAGTCTCCAAAATGATTCGTGGATGACCATAATTAATTCCAATTACATCTATTTTAATATTTTAAAAACAATTTATTTCATATTTGAATTAATAAAATAATGTTTCATCACTGTTGTTTCATCATTAATGGTAATTATTTAATCAATAAAATAAATAAATACATTTCTTTTATGTAATTAATTATTTTATCATTTTATATAGTACTTTTAGTCGAAACTATCTCCTTTTTATCTTTATATTAAAATTAATTATTTTATATAAAATTATATAGTCAAAATTTGTAACATTCAATTATTATAATAATATTAATTCCAGGCTGACTTTATGGCGTCTACAGAAACATCAAACAGTACTCTTTCTTCTTTCTCATCTTTGGGGTCCTTTCATACTAAAGGTTTGATGTTTTTCAAAATTGATTCTTTGGGGTTAGAATACTTTAAACCCCTGTGACTTCTTTCATTGTATTGGGATTATTGATTTTAAGAAAAATGTTAAATTTCAAGTCAATAATATTAACGCCATATTCATGGGAAAGTGGCTATTATGTGATTCCATGTCAAAAAATTGATGATCAGGTAATTTTCTAGTCATTGGATAATATTTTCACATGTTATAAGGTCAATTTATTATAACATTTTTACCTCCAATTACCTGATTTACCTATAGCTACTGTAATAAAAAATTTCTAAAGTTACTATTCATAATTCTGAAAAACATTATCCTATTAAAATAATTTTGACTCAGGATTTAAAAATATGGATTCCATTTTCTATGATTTAAAACATAAAATAATCATTAATTAATTAAAAATTAATTCTCATAGATAAAATGAGAAAATGTGGTTTCTAAATGTCAAAATTATCAAAATATTAGCATGTGTTTATTTCCCATTTTAATTTGAAAATAAATCCAATGACCTAAATGATATTAAATTTAAAAAACAAATTCAAGTTATACTTTTAAAATTATCAATAGATTAATCTAATATAAATAAATTAGATGAAAATTAAGTTTTCAATTAAAATGTAGTATGTTTACTATTCATTAGAATATGATAGTTATCATAAAAACACAAAAACAAATTGCATAACCTATATTTTTAGGTTGCACCTCCTAATAAGAAGATTATTTTATCAAATATAATGTATAAAACTGTCACATTTGGGATTTAATAAGCGTTCTCCTTAAAAGGTGGTAAAACTGATTTTTTTTTTAAAAAATACTTTTATAATTTGGAAAACAATAATTATTTCATATATAATATATATAAAACAAATGAGATGAATATTAAAATAATATTTAATATCAAAATTCAAAATATGGTTAATAAAATTGATAATATCTTCATAAATGGCTAGTCGTGGTGTGGTTGAACTCAGTGTTGTGTGTAGTGGATGTTATTTAATTATTAAAAATAAGATTAATGTGGATGATTAGGGTGTAATGATGTATAATTTTGTATGTACTCTATTTAGTGTTGGATATCATGATATTCAATCATGAATACATACTAGGGTATTATTTCATGGTATCAAGGGATATGAAATTTCTATTTGGCTTTAGAATTTTCACTTTGATGTGATTTTCTATTTGAGCGAAGAACATTTGTTTTATATTTTATGGATTATAATTTTTTAATGTATTTCCCCATATTCATAATTAAAATTATTTTTGTTGTATCTTTTACTCTAGATGAATTAGGAATATCATTATTTATATCACGAATGATTTATTACATTATTAATTGGCATATTAGTGTCTTGTTTAAATTCTGAATGAGGTTCAGTTTTTGGAAGTGTCAACAACTACTCATGTTTTTTTCAGTATAATTACTTTGAAAACATATACAATCCTAGGCCAAAATGTGTATTGTTTTGTGTGTGTATTTGGTTCATTAATGATGAAATCATAGGGGATGTGTTTTATTTAGATACCCATCTTTAAAATAGAAAATTCTATCATTTATATAAAATTCTAAAGAAAAAAATATTATATTTCTTATATAAATGAAACGTAAATTTAAATAACTATCCATTAGGTATATTGTATCACGCCATAGGCCCAATATGTGCAGTTCCACAATGATTGTACTGATAAATGAAAATTTATTCCTCAAGGGGTTGACTCCCATATACAGAGGTCTGATATGGATCTGTATATGATTGTCGATTCTTGAGGGGGGGTATACCTTATGTTCATACCAAATGAGTATCAGATGACATATGGGAAATTAGAGAGAACAAAATTACTTTTCATTAAGGTACATGTTCATTGTTAATTTTTTGGTTCTGTTATTTAAGGTCACCTATAAAGTAATCAATGTTGTTATTCCACATAGCATGGAATGACACCCTACTAAATCAAACAAGGTATAGTGGTTCTATTGATATAGTTATCTATACTGTCATTCTAGATAAATTCTGATTGTGGGTTCAACTATTTATTCTGTTTATTATAACCAATGTAATCTATCTAGTATAATAAAGAATAAAATTACATTTAACTATAAATCATTAATATAGTTAATGAAATTTATGTCTTAGAGTAATATTTCTTTATATATATTACCCACATGAAACCTATTTGTGAGTCTAGGAGTGATATTTTTGAAACTTGTATGTTAAAACTCAGTATCATAGTTGGTGGGTGGAGTACATAATTTTGGGTAACAAGAAATAATGGTTAGCCGAGGATTGTGGTGTCATTTGATATGGAAGTATAGGTAGGTTACTCTTTGGTGTGGTTTGAATTGGTGAGGTTTTTTTCAAGATTGTGGAATTGGCATATTGATTCCTTTAGTGTTTTTTGAAATGAGAAATATTAGTACTAATTTAGTAGGAATCAAGGATTATTTTGATAGTACAATAAGATTTTATTTTTTTCATATTTTTCTGGATATACATTAAAATATTTGTCCAGTCATTAGAGGATATTCATTACTTGAATGTTGATGGGTTGTAGGAATGTATTGGTAGAGACATACATGTTCATATATAAAAGTGGAATCTAAGATGTAATTGTAGATATATTAGGTGAATTATTGTTGGAATAGATAAGCCATATATAGATTTTCAAGTTGTAAAAAGTATTTTCATGGGATATCCTGGTATAATATATCGACCAGTCTAAAGATAACTAATTCCCATTTTTAGTAACAAATTTACCTATTTTTGGTTATACCATTTTATGACTTCATTTTGGTGTGTGGAATATAAAATTATACAAATATGGATTCACATTGAGCTCTATATGATTGGAACATTGTTAGGTAAATTTTTTGAATTTTCCCTAGGATATAGTGTTCCCTTCTTGGAGCTGTATGAGGTGGTTCATGGATTGTTCAAACTGTGTGGCCCCCATCTCCAAACCCAACTCCAAAAAAACAGAGGACATTTTCATGGGGGAACACAATATTATAAAACATTCTGCCCTTATGATAAAATATGCACCCCATCAGTGGGGACACATAGTTAATTAACATTGTTTAGAAAACCTTGTGCATTCACCTATGAATCCATGTACGCGTGTTTTTAACCCCTTTTAATGTGAAAATAAACTTGATCCTCCTAGTTTTAACACCTACTTACGATATATTATCCGTTAATTATTTAATTATATTATGGATTCTTTTGAGTGGATTCCATGTCCCCCTGAACCCCAATCACTATGAATTAAAAATCCAATTTAAAGATCATTTTCGATCCAATATTTAATTTCATACATGTATTTTTTCATCCCTCTTCTTTCCATCCTTACTGATCAAGAAGGATGGTTTTTAAAATATTGGAAATTCATTAGATCTATAATTTAATGTTTCATGTTCTATTGGATTATAGTCTAATGTATTGGTCCTAGATCGTCCTTTACATGATGATTTAGATCATTCCACATCAATTTGAGGTCATTTGTTTGGAAAGTGTTCATAAATAAAATCGATGTATGTGGTCAAATTGAAAAATCATATATTATTTATAATAATTTGTTTTCTATTAATAAATTTAAATTGTAAAATTGTAAAATTTTATTAATTTACAATAAAATTTATTAAATTTATTTTTCTCATTTGATTTTGAAATTTATTGAATAATGGGATAAAGAAATACCTTGTAATGGTATTTTCCAGTTTATTTAATAATTTTTTATATACATTGATGTTAAATGAATTTTGTAATTACCTATATTTATAATGTAATAACACTATATTCGATAGAGTGTATGACACACAACCCCAATTAGAAAGGGGAATATTATATATAGATTCCATATAACATATGTAATATATTACATTAAATAAATCTATGATATAGTTTTCAATGCACGTGATACTGAGTTAGTGTGTGTCATATGCAATAAAAATTCTCATCAATGGATTGTGTTACAGACGTTACCAACATTTACCAAACAACAATATATTATTTTATATAATAAGATATATCATAGACATTAAATAACTGGTTTTTAATAGTATTATCTAACATACGAGAGTATATATTATCTATAAAATAAAATATTTTATCATTTATACAATATATGTTGTAGTCATAATAGAAGATAAAACCCTACATTACGCATTAAAACATATATTTTTCAAAATCATATTTTAAAGCATTTTAATGACAACCAAATATTAAATACAAATTTTCACTGTTTTATAAGTCATATATTACTCTATATACTCTATTTTATTAATATGAACAAAATTAGCACATGACGATTTTATGTTATTTTTCTGTGAAGGTTCTATTTTTAAAATTTAATGAGAAATACAAAATTTTAATTCAAAATGATATTTTTCAATCATTTTATTTATAAGGTTAAATAATATATTTTATTTTTCATAAAAAATCAAATATTTTTAATCTAAATTAATCACATTTCGATAATTATAATTATTATCAAAATTAAATTGGATATAAAAACATAGCAATCAGTGGAATATTTTTACTTTCTCAAACCCTCTAATTCAACACATCTGAATGATGAAATTTAAAATAATTTATTTATTTTTTGTTATTATAAATTTAAAAAATTGATTCATGTTTCATAATAATAAAAATTTAAATGTTCGATAAGGTGAAAAAAAAATCCACAAAAATTATTGTCAAATTGATTAAAATTATTTAAATCGATTAAGATGAAAATCAGTATATTGATTGACTAAACCTTAATGTTTTGACACAAATGACCAATAAACATTTCCAAAAGTTATTAGGTGGAAATAATAATATCTTCAACAAAAATGTAATTTATTTATGACCATTTTTTGATCCACATGTCATAGTAAAAATGTTGTTGGAATCTACTTTTCCAAAAATTTATAAGGGTGTCACTCCTCCTACACAATAAAATTAATCTCAATCCTCTCAAATACTAACCCAAATAAATCCAACATTTAATGACCATTATCTACTCATATAGAACCTAAAAATACAACCTCTCATTCTACAATAATCCATTATGAAAAAAAACATTTATGTAACCACTTTGGTGAAAACCAAAAGGATTTACCCAAATAAAAGGTAACAATATTCCCCTAACTCATTGGTATTATTATAATGGTACAATGCCTCAACTCATATTCTCCCATAATCACATAAAAAATAATGTATCCAAAATATAATAATAATTTTTAATGTTAACAGTTTGACCTGAACATACACCTAGTTAAATCTAATGGGTATGAGACTTACTGTTTGTGTATATATAACTCTAGCCTCGCAAAAAATGATTGTAAATGTTTTCATTTCCACCTCTAATGGATGGGAATTATAACGGAGACCCTGTTAATATATCATATATATATTATTTATAATTTATTTATGCTTATTTAATTCATATATAATATTGAACATTATGCATTCCATTTTGTTGGAATATGATAACACCATTCGTGGATGTGTGGATTGTCACCACCTTAATGTGATGTGATTCGTTAACAATATAGATGGAATATTTCAATATTTGTTTAAATGAAACAATATGAAATATATTAAATAAATAAGAGAGAGAAATTACTATATAAATAAACATATATATATATATATATGTGTGTGTGTGTGTGTAATTTACTTTTCATTATTTTAAATATGATAAATAAATAAATATATCATTTATGCATACGTACGACCAACCGTCTCCATGAAAGATACATTTACGTTATTATTACCAAATATTATAGATTATTATAAATTAATACAAATTTTTTTTAAATGATAATTAAATATTTTTTTAAATTTAGGATATGATGAAATCATGGTCAAACTAATAAGAACAATATGTAAAAATTAAAAACTAACTGAAAACATAGGCAATTAACCCCAAAAATAGTTAAAAGAAATAATCTTTAAAATTATTTAATAAGATATTATTAAAAGATTATATGTGATATTATAAATATGAATGTAGTTCTAGTATAAGTCTGTGACCTTTTTAAAATCATGATACATGATGTTAAAATACGTTTACCAAATAGAAAAGAAAGGTAATTTATTTTCATCTAACTTTTTACATCTGTGAGAAAAATGTCATATTCACCAGTTAATTATTCTATGTTGTATATCTACATATAATAATAATATATTATATCAGTAATTGAATTATCAACATGGATTTTTTAGATTCAATTTGAAATATTTATTTTAGGGTGATTTGAGTTAAAAGTTACGTAGTAATGTAATTCACAACCAAAATATTGATCATTGGTATATATAACTTCTTCATAATTCTAAATATTATAATATTATGTCTAAAATAACTATTTAATATTTATATGTTATCAACATGATTTTATGTGGATATAAATTTGATTCAAATAATCCAATCATTGATTTATTCTGACATCAGTGATATGGTTTTTTCAAGGGTTTACTTCACAAGATTATTTTTATTGAGATTGTATAAAATTGAATTTCCAAAAAAGAAATTATATAAACATTTTGTTATAAATCATTTAATTTTATCCTTATCTGGTTATTCATCTATTTTTTATGGTAATAGTACCATATTTACACTCTTTGTAATATAATATGTTTTAGATTATTTTAAGATTAATCGACTTAATATCAATCTTTTTTCATCGAAACTATTTCTTAAAAAACCTTTATTTTAAGAAATCATAAATGTTTTTAACCATACCCAAATTATTTATTAAATAAATAATTAAAATTTTAGATATAAAAATGTTTCAAATTAATTTTCTTTTCATTTCTGGTGTACGTAATTTAACTAAACTTTTTACAAAGAAAAAGGAATAGGGTTTTCCCTTTTATGAAATGTATGGATTTACCCATATTATTTATTCAATTCATCCATTTAAATATTTAAAGGGTAATTTATAAAGATTTATTTTGAAAGTGACATTCTATATAATGTGTTGTCAAAAAATTCAAATTATGAATGATATTTTCGTCAAGAAATTTTATTAAAATATCATTTAAAGAATTTTAATTCAGCATCCATAACGGCTCTGTATTTTTAACCCCAATTGGGATCTGTTTTATTGAATTCATACTAATTCATCAATTGGTTAGTTTATTCATTACATGAAAATTTATATTATTGAAATTCACTACATTGATTAATTTTTTAGACCCATCAAAATATTGAATTTCCTATCATTATTTAATATTGATTTTACCGTAATTCTCACAATAATCTACAAGGTATTGGTCTGTTGACTAATTTGTATTTAATTTCTACATATGGTTATTTCATTGATATTTATTTAATTGAATATTTTTGTATTTAAAAAATCTATATCATTTAAACAGTACCAATATATGGTAACACACATTGATTATACAATATTTGATAAATTATTCATACATGAACAATACTGGGTGGGTACCCGTTAATATAAACAATAAAGGTCAGGGGATGGTTAATGCAAGACTTATATGTTGTGGACCATTTTATGTCATCCCTATGATGCATCAGTACTCTCATGAGATAAAATTATCTATTGAAAAAACTCTTCGATTTGTTTCCATGTAAAATAGATGAGTTTCTATGTAAAGAAGAAACCCATCTTGTGAATAGTTCTGATTGTAGTGGATTATCTGTTAGATACTTGGAATCCAAAAATTAAGAATATATGTTATTAAAAATTCATTTAATATTATACTCTATTAGAGTATTGAATCGAAATATCTATGCATGCATTTTATTCATAGTTTATTAATAAAATGGAATATGTTTTCTATTATTTAACATTCCATATTATTTACCCACTTACATATCAGTTTATTGAATAAATTGAATTTTTTATTCTTTATTTATCTTTCCATAATATAATTATCATTTATTTTTTTTTCATCTGCAAAACCCCTTACCGAACATTTGATCTCACAGTTCTTATGTTTCCTCTACCAAAAATTCCATGAAGTTAATTATGAATAATACATAGGGATATAATAGATGGAATAAAGTTATTATCCTGGAATATAAAAAATTCTGTAAAATTTGTATTCAATTTTAATCTGTGTTTTGGGTTTGTATGAAATTTACTAGTGCTAATAAATTTCATGGTCCATTGGGAAGCTACTAT
The DNA here is from genome assembly GCA_963277665.1 of Viscum album. NCBI lineage: Eukaryota > Viridiplantae > Streptophyta > Magnoliopsida > Santalales > Viscaceae > Viscum > Viscum album. The sequence goes on along the minus strand of OY728131.1, from coordinate 1,609,004,503 downwards.
CTTTTATATTTTGAAAATACATTGGTAGAATGACACTAGACCAGGTGTGATTGTTTTTGGGTCACTATAGTTTTTATCTGGGAAATTTTAGTATTAATCTTGTTCCCTAGGTTTTGAAAGTCATATATTTTAGAAATAACCCTATAAGAGTATTTGAAGAAATTTATAAATGAAAATCCTTTAATTTTGCAGAGGTAGAGGTTATGTGGGTATTTCTAGATATACAACCTTTTTTGTATTCTACAAGTAGAAATAGTTAAGGAATAAATTAACATAGTTGTAACAATAATAACATGGTGATTCAGTCCTAAATAGAGTGTAACCCAGTACATGACAATGGTCCATACTACAAACTGGCATGACACCCCAAGGAGATATTCTTATGATAATTGAAATTTTTATTACCAACAATTATGATGGATTTGAATATATATTGGAAATGAATGACATATGATGAACATTATACCATAGAAGGTAAAATGTGGAAATAAATTAATGGTGTATTTATGTATTTTTGTTGTATTATAAACATATCATAAAATGATATTTACTAATTCATCTAATTCAGATTATTTGCTTCATATTTATTTTCAAAATTAAATTAATATGGTTATTGAAATTGAAAACCAGTATTCCATGTGAAACCCATAAAATCCTGAATTATTACCCAAAATCAACTCATGAAAGAATTATGAAAAGTTATTCAAACATACCACATGCCTACACGAGGTCCTTGTATAATTGTAATTTTTTTTGAAAAACAATTTAAAAAATAAATACTAATGAGAAACCATTAGTGTTACATTTTCTGGTTATTAATAAATAAAATATCCTTATTGAATTTGGATAATATTTATAGAAAAATAGAAAGTACTCATTGTCTTTAAGATCCATTAAATCAGTATATTTGTGTATTATGAATCAATGTTAATTTTTGTATATTCATTTCATAGTGTAAATTAACGAATTTTAAATTTAACAGAGAACAAAAAATGATAAAATTGATCCACTAAAAGTAAACCATATCATGTAAATGTATTTATGGATATTATTTGTTAATAAGATAATTCTTTAACATCACACATTAAAATAATAATGTTATCCAATTCTATTAGTTTTTCCTGAACCAATTGTATTTTAATCAACATAGATTTTTTTAATTGAGGCACAAAAAATTTCATTGATCATTTACATGTTTGGGATCGATGACCTAAATATATCCCTAAAAATATTTATGTGTATCCTCTAAGTCTATATATCCATATTCCACTAATGACCTTCTACATAGAGACCTAGTTATATATTAGGCAATGTGTAATTTTTTTACTTCCCATTCTTTCTTTTCTATAGGATGCTTTATGAACCCTTCACTAGATGCGGGATTTCAAAATAGGAAATATGAAACAAAATACAATAATGATATTGTTTTAATTGTGAGGATGAACTTTATTTAAAGTTTTTAGAATGTAACTCCCTAAAGTTCAATTTTAAGAACATTGTATTATATTACAAACATGACACACAACAACAAGCACGTAAGGGAATATTATATCCTAAAGCATTAGAATATATTTACTATTTGAAATAAAAAAAAATTATTTTATAGATTAAAAATCATGTGATACTAGGTTACTATTAATCAAAAAATAAAAGGTATTCCTTTAATGGTTTACATTACCCATAAGACAGAGTTTTAACCAACAACAATATATTATCACAATATTATTATTTAATATAATAAAATATCACATAGTAGTTAAATGGAGATCAAGAAGAGTATCAACTATATTTAGAGACAAGATATAATTTATATCTAATTAAAAGTATTTTCATTCATCCAATATATTTTATAGTCATAAGATATGATCAAACACAATATTTCAGATGAAAATTTATATTTAACAAAAAGAAATTTTACCACAATTTATAGGACAAACTATTTTAAATTTCATTTTTAAAACATATATACTTTTTAAATTTCACAAAAAAACTTCATTTTTAATGAATAATATTAAAATTATATTATAGATAATTTTTCATATTTTTCAATGAAGTATTAATTTTTTAATAGTGAAAATATTAAATTTTGTTTCAAAATAGTTTTTTCTCTGATTTTTATATGTGGATAAATTGTATTTTTTATTACTGTTACAGTAAAATTTCAAAAATATTAAATAAAATAATATTTCTTTGTATGTTGAATTAATGTAACACTGAAATGAGATAAAAATACATTGTATACTTTTAAACATTTTAACTTTAAAAACCAAATTTTTTGACCCATATTCAGGAATAAATTTAAATTAATTTTCGACCATTTATGTGATTTGAATTTTGGAAAATGGAATAAATATTAGTAATAAGCATAATTTATCATGTATAATAGGTTGAAATTAGTTATTTAAAATATTTCAATGTAAGATATTAAAATAAATTATATTGGTTAAGATAAATAATAACATAAAAGGGAGCTAAATATTAAGAATATGGGCCAAAATGGCCTACAAATATGTAATAAAAAATTGGATACATATTTATAAAATATAATAATTTTTATTTAATTAATTATTTTATTTTAGACACATTTAGTATGATAATCAAGGTTTGAATTCCCTTTCCCAATATTTACAATAGTGCCACTCCTCATCCTCTATATAAAGGCAACACACCTCCCACATCCTCACACATATCAATTTAAATTTTATTGACCAATATTTTCTCAAATAGAAACTAAAAATACATCCCCTAATCCTTTAATCATCAATTTTTTCATAAATTTGTCTATGTAATACCTTTGATTCAAACTAAGAGAAGTTCCCCAAAGAAGAGGTAACATCATTCCCTAAGCTCTTTTATTTAGTTTCTATTCTAGACCCTCGAAATATTATAATTACATGGTGAAATAATAACCGAAGTATCATAAATATACTTATATGTAATTATTTTATGTTTTATTCTATAGATACCCACACTTTTATCTAATGGATAAAAAACATACAATTCATGTATGGTGATATATTGCCCTGTATAATGATGATAAATGGGGTTTCCATTACAAGCTTCTATGTTCGGGAATTATGACTGAAACTCATTTTATATATGATATATGAAATAACTAAATTTTTTATTATTCATTAATTCTTATAAACCCATACCTTTATTCTTTCTTATTTTTTCAGAATATAATAACACCGTTTGGGGATAATTGTACCACCACCCCATCAATGCGATATGATTCAATCACACTATATATATTTTGGCCAAAAGAATCATTTTATTATAATAGAGAATATCTCTTTATATCTAGGTATAGGGTGACCTATCACATATCCTGATTTTCCAATGACACATTTCTTGAATACGTGGCTTGAAAGCCTTTTTTCCCAAAGGGCCCTTCAGTGAATAATACCACTACATTCCTTATGTTACTACAGTATCGTAGCCGCTAAAATGCATAATACAGTAACCCCAGTGCTATAGTGGCATCAATGCTATAGTACCTCTACTGCTAATACACTACTATAGTACCTTCTATAGTGCCTCTATAGTAGGGTTATAGTACCCTGGGGATTTCTACCGTGTAAATAAATTGATGTGACATTGTTGCTATAGTGCTGGTATAAACGATAGTTTTAACAATACTGTGTGTGATATATGAGAGAAATATGATACTGCAACTACAAATTACATAAAAATTTATTTATCATTAATTTCTCATTCTTTTTAATATGATAATGTAATTGTTATTGTTTTAATTCATACATATGACCTACCGTCTCAATAAACATTAAAATTCATTTCATATCTCAAAATAATGCATATTATTATAAATACATATATACAAATTACATATTATGATTATATCATGGTTTAAATTATTTATACAATTCAATAACAATCGAAATTTGAATAAAAACTTGTAACAAGTCAATAAATATGAAAAAATAAGCAATTATACCTTAAAATAGTGAAAACAATACATTATTGTTCACAAATGGGAAATAAGATATTATAAAAAGATTATATATGATAATATAATTATGATTTTTGTTCTTTTATATGTTATTTTCATGTTGAAATCATTATATAAGAGGTTAACAGGTTTTCACCCCAAATGAAACAAAAGTTAATGAATTCTAATCTCCTTTTTTACATATGTAATGAAAATTTAATGTTGACCACTTACAAAAAAAATTTGGTTTATATACTGCACAAGTTTATATATTATATCATTTATTGTTTTATATTCATGTTAAATTTAGTTTCAACTTTATATTCACCTTCTATGGGTATTTTTCTTAATAGATGCAATGTGGTAAAAAAATTCATAACTTATTTCATTTTCATTGGGTTATATTTATTCATCATTGTCATTAATATTATGATATTATGTTTGCAATAACATATTACTATCTATTGTTTTATTATAACATTTTTCAATGTATTTACATTTAAAACATATAATCTATTAATTTATTGATTCTAACAGTAACATTATTTTCCTTTCTAGGGACAACATCACAATCTCATTTTGTTCAGGTTAGTTTACACTTGATATTCTATCTAGGAAAATTTTCTTATTATTTTATATTAAACCATATCATTATAAACTTATTTTTGTTATTCGTGGACTTTTTCAACTAATAGTACCATATTTTCAATCTTTTTAACTAAAAATGATTTATAATTTTTTTAAGAAAAACCAGACATTATTACCATCTTTAGAGGGACGAATTGTTTTCTTCTAAAAAACCTATTGTCTAAAAATGTCATCAATATTTTTTTCACCCATTCCGAAAATAATTATTAAATATATATTTAACAAATTTTCTTGAAAAATATATTCAATTTAAATTTCTTTTTCCCTTCAAAATACAGCATATTTTCAAAAATAAATAACAATGATAAATTAATATTATTTTACCTTGTATTCATGTATTTATTTTCCCAATACCATTCCTTAAAAAAATACATTTCATAAATAAAAAAATAATTTTAAAATTTTATTTTAAAATTTTATTTTAAAGAAATAGTATTCTCAGAATATATTTTCAAAATAATAACATAATTTCCTCAATATTTTATTAAATATATTTTTATAGTAATTTCAATCATCAATGAAAACGAAAATTAATTTTTACAGCACATGGGATATGCTGTGTTGACACCATATATATTAATTAATTGGATGTTTTATAGTTTATTTGACTAAGGATAGAATTTAAATTCACTTCTTTGATTCATCTTTTAGTGTACTTGAAATATTCAATTTACTATTATCATTGGTCATTGAATTCCAACTAATTATCTATTTCAATTTTCAAGGATGTTTATATTATCTAAAATATATAACATTTTTATATAGTGTTTTTACTTTGAATATTATTTTATTGACATAGAAAACATTGATATATATGTATATTTTACTCAATACAAATAATAGGTAAGTAAATTTATTTATTAGACATATGAGGAATGCTTTAGAAATCCACTATAGTGGTTCATGACAAATTAATAAATTCCTAATTGGTTTGGGAATAGTTAATTCCAGAATGAACTATTGGTGTATATTTGAATCCCCGTGATTCAATAGTAGTCTCGTGAGATGAAATTAGTTGATGACAAAACGTTGACATTGTTCCCATGAAAAATATGCGGGTTTCGTAAAACATTCCTAAACTATGTTGTCAATGGATATGATGGTGTTGGTTCATGTTCTAGATACAAGATGTATTATAATTAAGTATTTAATTTATTGTAAATTCATTTTTTATTATTATCTATTATATTATTGCATCCACATATATATGGATGCATTTCATTCATTTTTTATTGTTAAAATGGTCTATGTTTGCTGTTATTTTCATACCATATTGATTACACATTTCCTTCACATTATTTTGATTACAAGACATGTTTCCTTAGTTATTTATATTTCCATTATTATTATTCTCATTAATTAATTATTCCATATATTTTACGTACACCAATTGTTCGTTTTAGCTCACACTTATTATGTTTTATTTTCAACAAACACCATGAAGTGTTATAATAAATATATTTCATGATACACTAGATGGAAGAAATTTATTATCCTTTAAAAAAATTATGACATGTTATTTTATTAATTTGTAATACGATACAAGTTTATATATCAATTTTACAAGAATTAATAATAAATGGGTTCATATAGTACTATTCTAGGCCCACATTGTATGATTGGGAAATTGGATAATAAATTATTATTTAAAACCCGCTATAGAATGAAATTGTATGCCATATTTTTGAATGGGTAAGAATTTGGAATGGGCTGAAGCTATTATTGATGCCTCAGGTGTCATCATGAACCCAAAAATTATGAGATTTATTTATTCCTATTTTAATGTGAAATTGATTAATTATAAATTTTTACATTATTCTCATACACCTACATACATAGTTTCAAATTAAATTCTGTTACAGATTTCATTGTTGGTTTCGTACTATGTTATAGTAACACCAAACATTGGATGCCTGATTATTACCCAAATTCACTTCATGATTGTAAGACACGATAAGGGAAACATCTCTAGTTAGATAGATGATTTTGAATTCAGGATGGATCATGGATTATAGAACCATATGTGATGTTGGGACACACATGGGATATTTTCAGTTTATCATTATTTGGAGTTAAATTTCATAGTTGAAAGATACAAGAAAGGAAATATGCACCAAATTCTTCTATGGTAACATAACCATGTTTCATATTCTAATATGATTGTTGTCTTACTGAATATATTATTATTTTCGTTATATTTAATATCATTTTTATTGATAATTTTATCTACTAATGTTCCTCAATGATAAGGTTAGTATATTCTCCCCAAAATACATAGTACAACACCATGGATTGTCAAAATCCACTAACATATGGGGAGGAGTTCATGAGTTCATGTAAGGAACTGGATCATAGAACCTGGACGTATAACCTGGACAAGGATGTCTTAAATTGGTATCAATGGTATTTAATTTTTTTTCTAACTATATGATTTTTTTTATAATGATAATGATGTGTGAGGAATTGATTATGAAATCTATAATGGTATGAGATAACACATATGGGGGGATCCATGTAGCCAATGTAGGATTTTTTTCCTTGATGTTTTCTATTTTTGTTCAATTTAATTTCAACATGTCTAATTCACTTGTTATTTCTTGTTATTCGTTCTGAAATTTCACTCATTTTCCGGTATGGAATAGATGTTGAGTACACATGCATCAATTTTGTGACCTCATAAATTTTATGTGACAAAACAGATTTTAAGCACACATGGAAAAGCATGATTTGGGTAGATGATAGAAGGAATATTATTTTCCTTCCATTGGTATTTTAAAAATTAATATGTGGTTATTGATAAAATGATATTTCTAAATGATTCTAAATATGGTAATTAAGACAAATAAAATTGCATTCTAATAGGTTTAATTAAAATATTAATGTGTTTCTTCCAATGTTTGTAGTGCAATTGATGAAGGATGGATAATGGTAATGGTAGTGAGTCTATATTTACCATGTGGTGAGGTATGTGGGATGATTTTATGTGGAAATATATGAATACCTCTCATTAAATTTTATTTTTGATTTTTTATGTGTACTAAATTGCGTGATTTTCATTATCAATATATGCCTCCCTAACAATAGTTGTTCATTGGATGAAAATATGACATGTTTGGATATGTTCTTCCATTAGTAAAACTAGAGGATCTGATAGTTGAAATTAATGTATATTTATTGAATTTTAATGAAAAATTATACCCATTTATTCATTTTATTGAATGATTCATATGGAGGACTATGAAAAATATCTCTTCCATAACACAAGATTTCTAGTTGATGTATCCTCTGACCGTCACCTGTAAGGATGGACCTAAGGTAGTTGAGTTCTACATTGAGTCATTTCAGGTGATACTTGACCCTTTAATGACACTTGAGAAGAATAGATTTACAATGGATGCTTATATGATATGTGTTCATGTAATGCCTTGGTGGTACATTCATATTTCGAATGACCAGTATCATATCATGATTTGGAAAGTATTTCTATAGAATTTTTGGGAAAAGTAATACATTGAGACACTAATGCATGATAAGGATTATTATTATTTTTTCTTGACCCAAGGAAGCACGTCTTTGATTAACCATATCATTCACTTTAATGATTTAAAACACATCATCCAAGAAGTGGTAGAAGATGATGCTATTGTGGTGAATCATTTTCAGTTTGGGATTAAATGGAATATGAACTCCTATGTTAACAAATTTATGATGAACATGTTTTATAATTTTCATAATAAGTCTCTCATTAATAAGAAGAACCTAGAGGTGTATTCTATTCGAATGTATGGGGTTTCTACTTGATGAGCAGGTGGAACCACCTCTAAGAGTATGACCCTTTTTTTGAAAATGTAAACCAAGGAGACATCAAAAAAAGTGTCGAGGGAGAATGATCATTTACTCATATATTCATTCAAGTAAAATTCCACCATTGATGTAGTTTGGGTAACATTATTAGCTAGTTTTTGTATCCACCATTGGAGTTGTTGGCCTACTGTAGTATATGGAACTTACCAAGGTATAACATAAAACATCGACAGATTGGTATTGATGGAGGATTCGGGATAGAGTATTGGAATGATTTCTTCTACCACAAATCATTTGGGATGTTAGAGTTATAATTGATAAGGAAGTCTATGAAATTTATATGGTACATTATATGAAGCGAACCCATATCAATATATAAGAACAACATTGGGCACAACGTCATCATCAAATGGATGATGGGTTGGACAGCTGCAAGTTGATCTGCCTTCACATGTGGCTAACAAGGATGGGGAATCAATATTAAGGGTAATTATTCATGTAACTTATACATTTTATAGTACAATTTTTCAATCATAAGATTCACATTCTATAATTTATTCTCATCTTATAAATGTTCTGAGTCTAACAGTGGAGTTTGTGAGTGGTGGTATGTTGATGAACACACCTTTAAGAATACATTCATGGAAAATCTATTTATTATGGGTGTTATCTCGATATTGGGGGTATCATTTCCAATTTAATCATTACATACAAGTAATTTTAGTCTTCTACATTGTTTTTGGGATGGAGATACTACTGTCATTATGAGCCAATAAAAATGTTTACATTAGAAAAATGGATGTTACATATCCTATGGGTAATAGTTATGTTCATCATATTGGGTGGGATATGAAGGAAGGTCATGTAGATCAAGTTCCTTAGAAACTGAGGGAGCTCACTAACAATGATGAAAATCGATATTTGTATGACTATGATGTAAACCATAATATATTTCTAACAATAGTTTACTGATGTTTGAAAAAATGTACGGAGGAATTCTCAATTATGTCAACTAAGAGGGATTTTGATTTTAAAATTTACATCATTCCTAGATATGGACATGTTTATATTATATGTTATAAATTTTAATAATCAACGAATCACTAAATTAATGCATAACAAGAATTGGTTGTGGAAAATAGATTTATATGTCACTATATGTCTCCATGGGGTTCTACATCTTTGTTTGATAAGAAAAACAACATAGAAAATCTTATGTGTGTTGATTATTGAAATTTGAACTAAATGACATTGAATAATAGATATCCTCTTCAAATTATAGATTATCTCTTTGACCATTGGGAATATTTTTTTTCTCCAAGATTGACCTGAGATTGAGGTATTATAATTTGAGTGTTAGGACATCCAATATTCCACTGATTACATGCAGAAAAGGGTATGGCCTATATCGGTACTTTATGATATAGTTTTGTATAAATAATGATTTGATTAGGTTTAAGGCCTTGATTTATCAAATTATTCACACATTACTAGATATATTTTATTATTGAAGAACATCATGTTGTAGAACATCACTCATGAATATTATACCCAACATATAGACGTCATCAATAGTATATAGAGAGATAAATGTATATCTTCCAAGACATATTTATTTAAATTCCAAAATTTAATGGTATATTTCTTGGGTCACATCATCTCAAATGAAGGATTGTTTGTGGTCCTAGAAAAAGATTTGGAAATAGATTCATGGGAACAAGCTAAGAATATTTTACCTATTAATTTACTTCAAGTGTTTTAGGGTTCTTAGTGGTTGTTTTTCAATTTCATTTCACATTTAGTATAAACCATTTAGATCATGTCTAAGAAGAGGTCCAAGTATTAGTAGTCTAGGGAATGTAGGGAATTCATTCCATGAGTTAAATATGTGTTTGAATCCCACAATGACCATGAGCTTAATAAAGCTAGTTAAAGAGTGTATAATGTTTTTTGATGAATATTTTATATATTATGGTGACTTGTTCCTACAAGAGTATTAATTTGTATCATATAAGAAATTAAATTTTTAGTCTACATGATTTTCATTGTTGTGTGTCAGATATTCAGTTAGCTCCGGTGTTTTATCCCTCGATTTATTGGTGGTGTTATATTTTGGTTGGATATTTTACATTGTATACTAACCACATAATAATAAATAATATATCTTCATATCAATATATGAATTTCATATATCACATATGGATTGAGTGTATGAATTATTTAAAATTGACCAAACATATACACACTATATGGGAAAAAATATTACAAATCCATTCTTTTCAAAAACAAATACAAATGTCGTAAATGAATCTAGTTCTCAGTTGAAGAGGATGACCATGATGGCTATGATGAATATTTTTGTCTATAATGACCAGGTAAATATTACCCTTACATCTGTATATTTTTAATTAAAACATATGTGTCAGAGGATGGAGAGATAGTATAAGGATCCAGAGTGTTTTTCCATGAGGGAGTTCCTTGATAGTGATGAGTGACCATCTGATTGGACTATAGATGATGATGAAATCATCTATAATCAAAATTGTGTTTCTATGCCTACCATTAAGCAACTGGAATTTACACATGATTTCTTTCCTCAAATTTGGTGGTGTATCTTATTTTGAGTTTAATGAAACATGACCTACATTTAGAGTATTTGTGGAAGCGCATGAAAAATGTTATCATAGAGTTTTGAAATGATGTTACAACTGTAAGTAGATGATGGATGATATTGAATAACCTAGTGACATACTACATCCATTTCCCATTTCGTAATAGAAGTTTCATGATGTTAACATTGATATCCTTGTGGTTATTCACAACGAAACATTGAATAATTATGTTCTATGTGTGATGGTATAATAATTAAAAAATGTATCCAATTTCATTCTGATCTAGGATGCATTCACAATGGATCAGTTTGGGTACATGTACATTAATAAGATATTCCCATCCCAGGATGTATAAAAGAGTATTATTTTTTATCATGATCAATACTTTATATCACGATTCTGGAAGGGATTAAAAAAATGTATGGTTTCTAGGTATTTATGATTACAGTTTTCCACCCATAGGTATATAAGATGTCGGTACATACAAACCAAGTATTAGAGGGTATTATACTAGTGTACATCTTAGACATTGGTGGGTACTACGAGAATAAAATAAGACTAATTGAGTATACACTTAGAAATAATTATTGTGGAACTATTAAGAAGTAAGAATATGAGGAACATAATGGTGGGACATATGGATCCCCTATATTATTTTTGGGGAATGGTTATTTTTTGATTTTCATCCCAGTTATCTTATAGGCCACATTGGGGTAGATCTAGATGATTTGAACACATATTGCATTGTCCCGTACATGGAATAATATTTACATTGATCAGCATGAATGACTCATTGAGTTTATAGTGGGTGATCCTGTATTTCTTCGAGTTTCCCTTATATTGGTCTAGTAAATGATAAAATCTAGGAAAACATAACAGTACATTTTGTTATACATTTTTATATTTTGAAAGTATCTAGCTGATGGAATACTGATCAGATCTTCCAAAGAGGTTAAGTTCTATTCAAAAAGTTGTTTCATGCATCATTGCATCAACAATATCACATAGGATCATTTCATGATATCAAAATTGATAATTTTAATCTTGAATAGGATTCATCATTTTAAAATCCTTTGATTCAATTTATAGAACATGTACAAATGTTTATAGGTGAATGATCATATTGATAGATTGAGTATTGTGGAATACGGTAATATGCAATAAGAAATTTGGGAGAGGGAAGCAGATTTATGGGATTGTAGTCCTGCATTTTTACCTCTAATTCTTAAATATTTTTTGAAGAACATCGTGATAATGACTTTCTATAATGTGGGTAGATTGATATATCCAAATATTTTTGAATTTTCCCTATGATCATTTTTCTGGATATACATTAACAATTTTTTTACCTTGAATGGATTATATTGTGTTGATGTATCTTGTAAAATTGGAGAAATATTAATGCCCATGGTGTTGTTCACAATTATCCAATGTTTTGGGATACCCATCTGATTTTCTATTTTAATCCATGGAACCCTTTTATATCTATAAATGTTGGTTAACAGTTTGGCTAACACGTGTTTCCTCCCTCCCTAAACCATGTACCCACAAAAAAATATTATATTCATAGTTACCACATGGTTTGTAAAATTGTACACCGTATAGTATAAAAGGTTCACACAATGAGTAGGTGTGAACTTTTATGGTTCAAATACTCTAAATATGCTCGCATCTTCCCATGAAACAATACTTTTAGGTTTTAGCCATTAAAATTATTGATACATTTATCAAACCCCTCAATTTTACGAAATTTTCCCCACATATAATCCTTATGGGATTTCCTTATATTATTGAATCTCTTGGGAAATTTCAAGGATTCATGAACCACTTTCATAACTGATTGAATATCCAATTGAAGGATAAAAACATATATGGCATGCATTCTCTTCCCCATTTTGTTTCTTATCCCTCTCTCATGTGTTTTTCTTGATGATGATCGGTGAATTTTCCCATCATAGTGATGGTTTGGATCTATGATTTAATATATATTGTAGTAATGAATGTGTGTCTTGGGTATTGGTCCTAGATCATATATGGCATTGTTATTTAGATCAGTCCACATTAAATTAAGGCTTTTATTATGGAAATAAATTATCAAAATCCATGAGTAATGTTCTCTTATAGTCAAATTCAATTTTCATTATAGTAATATTGTTTATCTTATTGTGAAATACATATTTATGCAATGGGTATTTAGCCTTATTTTAAATTTAATTAATTAAATTTACTACTCCTATATGATTATGAAATATATTTAATAAATTTATTGTGACAATGGTTGAATTTATATTATGAAATTGATTGAATAACATGTAATAAAAATGGATAATAAATTAGTTATTATTTGATAACTATGGAATGTGATATTGTGATTGTTTTGAACACTACGTTTCAGTATAGACACTGTTTCTCCAAATACCCATGAGGTACCAGACTTCATCTTTAGGCGAGAAATATATAAACATATATTTCATGTGATCAATAGAGTAGGGTGTATTCATTTCTACTCCAAATACACACATGGTGACTAACTACTGATCTAGGCCCCCATTGTGTGGTTTTTCAATTGTAAATTATAGGATTAATGAAATAAAATGTTATAATAAATTATTATGTTCTTATTGTGGATGGTTCAAACTCTTGCACAGTCTGAAGAATGAATTGTTCATTTTGGTCTCACCGTTTTACCAAGGATTATATAGCTAATTAAAGGAAATGTTAATACGATATATTATTACATATCCCTTATTACATTATTCTAATACTGCATCATATTATGTTATATATTTGATATCATTATAGTCATTTTTTTGGTGTCTTACATAGTTTTACAAACTCGCTATTATGGCTGCCTTATCATTGACTGAATTGAAATTATGATTGTTGGACAAGATAATGGAAATATCCATACATTATATGGATATAGTGGGATTAGGGATGGATCAAGATTGAGTGAAACTGGGGTGATGTTGGGAGATGCTTGGGGAGATTTCATAGTTTCTTTTGTGTTGGTCATGTATTTGAAAAATGGAATCTATATGGAATTTAAAATATACAACATTAGTTTCTAGTCGTTTATCATTTTCTGGATTATCATGTGTTTTTGGTCTTATTGGTTATATTCTTATCCTAGTTATTGATTATTATTACTGTTTTATTGATAATTTTTATCTGATTTTGTTCATTCTTATTTAATAGTGTACAATATCCTCGTTGTACATATTATTCCATTGCTGATATTCAGAGGACTCGTGTGTTTGGAGAGGTATGAATTAGGTCAGGTAACTAATCATATTAGGGCAGTATAATATGGAACTAAATTTGAGACGTTACACAAAACGTGATGTGGATAATGCACTAGGTCGTAGGAAAATATTGGTATCGATGATAAGCTACTAATGGTAACCCAAGTGGAGTTGTAAATCAAATTGTATGTTTCTTGTATAAATGATGAGTAGAATATAATGTAATTTTTTTGTAGAGTTCATTATTTTTTTCCATTCAAAATAGTGAAATATAATTGAATAGAATTAGGTAGCTAATCAATTTAAATTATTATGTTTTTATTAGGTCGGTATTTTCTATAAATCTTGATATTATGGACTGGTTTGAGTACTATAAAATCTTGGAAAAGTAACCTGTTGTGTTTAGAACATGGGAATGGTTATATCTATTAGAATATATTCATTACCTATAGGTTTGAATAAGGGGAGTGACATGATGTTCAATTTCTGATCTAATTAACTTGTTGATTAAATAATCCAATGGTGAGTGAATTTGGGGTCAACCAATTTAGAAACCATTATTATGAGGAAAGGGAGTCTATTTTTGGGATTGTGCATGTTTTTAATGCTTTTTTATTATGTCTTTCCTGAAAAAATTGATAATTATAAATATATATTCTAATGTTATTGATACAAATACGTTGACTGCACTGTATATGTATTATTTGATTTTTTATCATTCTCAAGATTCCTTTAAGAGGGTCTGTTTTTGTGTCTGATCAGTATTGTCCCCATGAATCTTACTAGAAAAGGATTCACCTTTGGAAAATTAAATTTCAAACTATATATTTATACTGAATTTGAGGTTTGGGCCGTTGTAAATATTTTTGAATACTCATGGGGAATCTCCTTCATTAAGGGTACATGGTTCAGTTGTTGGAGTTTGACTATGGGGGTACATGGGTTTTATTTGAGACATGTTGTCCAGAGGAGATAAAATCCCCATTCCAACTCTATGTAGATGTGGATTCTATAAATTATATCCTACATGATTTTTTTAAAATGGTTCATTATGAGGAATATTAATGGAATTTTAGGAAAATAAATAGTGGACCAAGCTAATGATACTCATAGATATTAATTCAATCGATTAAATCAAAATTAAGAGTAGGAGGAATGTTCTAATTTGTGAACTACAATTTTTTGAGTTGAAAAGTCCAGTAAGAATTCCATTTTAATGTGGTATTAGTTCCTCAAAACCATTTCTAATGTTAAAATTACAACAACATCAGAATTATTCATTATATTCTATGAGATATGTTTTGGATAAACATATGAATAATGGTCAATAAGATAATGAAATTATCATGTTTTTTTGGAAGTTATGATCTAGAATGTGTCAAGTGTTTTTTTTAGTGGTAATGAAGTCTGGTTCATGTTTTTGAGAAAAAATTGACATGAACATAAAGATGGGATAAAGATTTTCATTTCCCTATTAAATTTCACCATTTATTTTTTAGTGGGATTTCAAGACTAAGGTAGTTGATTATGATTTTTTTCGATGACCACCTTCACATCTCAAGGGTGAGAAGTGTTATTATGTGTTGTTTGTAAGGGTAATTATATATTCATGATTTTAAAATTAATAAATAATTGAATTTTTCATATTTTTGTATAGTTATTTTTCAGAACTAGGATTTTTAATTCAATTTTTGGGGTTTGATTAATTCTAAATAATTTTTTAGACATGATATAAAGCTCAAGTGACTGTATAGGGGCTCAAAGAAGCATAAAAATGACCATAAGTTGTTATATATTTTTCAAAACTATAGGTACTACCTATCCTATGGGGTAATTGAAGGGAAATATTGTCCCTTATACCAAACTACTTTTTTATCAGAAATCCTCTTTCCTCTATCATTTTTTCCTCTCACAATTAGGGATTGATTCCCCCTAATCTCCCCTCCTCACAATAGAATGAGGTGCTCGTTGAAGTTGACTTCATGAGGATTTGAGGTATGTCTCCACCTCCTTTACACACTCATGTTATTATCCTATTTTCTCTATGAATTTTAATTTTTCCTTATTATTTATTTGAATATAATTTTAAAGGATCATGGAGGAATAATACTAATTCAATGGGGGTATTCAATGTGCTATGTATTTTTCGTATCATGAGATATCTTGAGGCTACCAAGGTTTTTTGATTAATTTTTTGAACATTTCAATTTTACTGTATTTTAGGTTTTTTCATAAAATTGTAATTTAATAAATACATAATTGTTTTTATGGTAATTTTTCCCACATCCGGGAAGTTTTGGTGGGGTAAAGGTAGATTGTGTTATAGGTTGTAGTTTATGTGAAACATAGCAGCATAACGAGTTATCAAAAGTTAAGATAAGTAAATTATTAAAATTTTATTAAAAAATTATGTAACTATTAAATTACTAATTTCAAGCATTATTTGTTCGATAAATCTATTATGATGTGCTTCATTGATCATGGTTGAAAACAGAATATTATTGGTGATCCTTGATGAGATTGTTCAAGGTTCATGGAAAGGGGTTTCATATATAAACTAGGATGGTGGCGATTATGAATGTACCATTTAGTTTTTATAAATTTAATTATATAGTAATATTGAAAATAATAAATACTTTATGGAGTTGATATTATTCAATTTTTTCAATTTATAAATAAAAAATATTTCTTATGTATGAATTTCACAAGTAGGTAAATGCCCTGACAGACCCCAGGTTCCATCTGTACATCTAATATATCAATGTATGAAAATATATATTGAAAAATGTGCCTTGGGATTCATAGAAAAGCGTTTTTCCATGGGTTTTTGGGAAAACATATGAATTTGGGTAGGGAAATCTAATTTTGGTGGACTACCGTAGAGTGAAATTCATAAGAATCCATGGAGGCATTGAGATGGCATTGTATTCCTCATTAGGTTCCCCCATGTATTCTGACTTGATAGATATTGAGAGAGTGTATGTTGGAATTGGAAACAATAAACATAGATTTCATCCAAGATCAAGTATCAATGACATAATTCTTAGGGGTTGTGGATAATGATAGTGGGATAAACCATACCACATGACCATTAATATTTAATTTAATTTTTTTATTTTATCTTTTTACCCATGATTCCTTTAAGTTGTTCATTAATACATTCAAATATAGGTTTTATCAAGATTCATGAGAATCAGTTGTTAAAAATGACAAGACATTGGGATTTAAAACATGTTGGGATTTCGTCTCACAGTATGTTGGAGAATGATTCCTAGATCACATATCATAATATTGTATAATTTATGAATGAGTATATTCATTTATTTTATTCGCATGATCTAGATTTAGTTCTCATTATTTTCAAATGTAATGTAAAACTGAATGTGATATGGGTTCTAGTGGTTTATTAATATCATTGAGAATTATAGGGTGTCAGGATTTGAATGGTAATGCCAGTGGATCATTTTGAAGGCCAATATTTCCATGTATAAAAATTGATAAATAAGGTTCATGTAGAGAATAAAAACCAATAAAAATTTAGGATATTCATATTGATATTTCTAATCCCCAAAATATATGTGATTGATATCCCATATGATCATGTAAACACACCAGAGATGTCTTTGATGATGATATGTGAAATATTATATTCCTAGGAGTATAATGCTAATGTCAATGGATGATATTCCTTTTTATTAAAATGTAATCTATGGAATAAGTAACCCAAAGACACATCATGTTTCATATATATTCCCCTCTTATTAGTTTTTGTCATACTATCACTGATGACTATTTTGACTGAGAAGACAGGATATGGAAACCCATATTGATGTTGGTTTAGCTTGGTATGATGGTTTATTTAGAGTGATTAATTTATTTCACAATCATTAACATAGTTTCAAAATTTTCATTATTAATGGAAACTCCTAATAGTTCCCATAACTATAATGTGGAAAAACCCTGAATTTTGTTCGAACAAGGTAATATGGGGTTTCAGGCCTAATTATGCTTAAGTAGTCACATTGGGCTAGTAGATGTGATGTAGGGATCATCTCACCCTATTGGGGGGGAGGACTTATTTACGTATATTAGAATATCATATAAACTTAAGATAAGTTCAATAATCACTTACTAATCATGATATAGGACCAATTACCATAAAAATGATTATAGGATATGTATATTTATTTATAGAAACTACATTGACCTAATTACTTAATCTATATATATATATATAATATTATATTTATCTATTTCCTATTTATGGGGAGCATCTTATATGATAATGATGTGTTACTAGGAAATTGATATTTTCAATCCCCCTAGGAGGTTTATAATATTACAAGGAGTGGATTGAGAAAATATTAGGCATCCTATGTCTCTTAATTTTTTGAGAAATCAAAACCCTAGTAGTTCATTAACCTTATGTAGTTTAGAATTACGAAGAGAGTAAATATGATCAGGAACATAGAAACTAAATATTTTACTTCAATCTTTGAGGATGGTTCCTATGTATCCTGGTTATTTTATTATTCATTATAATCTTAGTATAATTCATATAATTTACATTACATGGTAATGTCTATATAGTCTCATGGTCACTCTCTTTTCATCTTCCTCTAGGGTTACATATGGCTCTAGTGATTGAACATCCGCTCTATGCCCCTTCTCACTTTCCCATCCCAATCTTAGTCCCTCACGGTGAGTGTTGCATCATTTTTCTTCTTCTCTGCATCCCCTATTTTGGATTCTTTTTCATTTCCCTTAGTTAGTGCCCCTCTTCATCTCCCCTTTATATTTCTGGGATTATTTATATTTTTCCCTAAGCAGTGTCCCTAGCTTCGCTCCTTAGTTCTTAGATTGTTATTTTTTCTCATATTGTTTTTTATTCTATCTATATATGTCTTCCCATTCTTCAGTGTTATGGTTCATGTTTCTGGAGGTGATGTGTTTCTGCAGCCAATGGTATCGTCCATCTTCATCTCTGCTCTTTTCACCTTCCCCATTACATTAAACCACATTCTTCATCTATCAAGATGGATCACTTTGTGGATTGGGATTGAGTGTTATGTGTTGATTGGGTTCTTAGTTGTTTTTTTGTATGATACTCTCATAGCTTGGTTCTTTTATCGCACACAGTAGTGTTTTTTCTTTCTTCTTCTACAATTGAAACATTATTCACCACATGTGACTGCATTTGGTTTGGTTTGATGACCCTCAATGGTGGTTTTGGACGGCTCTAGGGGAGTGTTATTCATCATGAGTGTGCTCCCTACATTTTTGGTTTCATCTTCCAGAGGTGATGATGCACAAATGGTTGAAGTCAGCATGGTGTGTTGGATATGTCATGACGACTGGTTGTTCGTCTTGTGTGGTTTGGCTTTCTCTTGTGTTTTCCAAGAGAACTTTTTGGAAATTTTTAATCCTATAAATGTTTTGAATGTTTCTTTGGTGATGATCCTGCAATTTTTGGTTGATTTTTGAGTGATTTATGGGTTATTGGTTTCGATGTTGCTCAATGATGAGGGCCTATTGATTGATGTTATGGCGGTGTTGTTCTCTTCAGATTTGATTCCGAGGAGTTGAAATGGAAATTACATTTGGGATGACATTTTGCCTCAGATGTCGAGGAGTTTGTTCATAGATGAGGACTATGATATTTGATGGTGTTCAGTTGGGTGTTTTTGACGATAACAAAGGTTCTTTACTGAAGATGATGATAGACTATAGTGGTCTTCCATGCTGGGGATTCGTTGAAATGAAGGAGTTATTTGTGTTAGTGTATTCATCATGAGGTTTTTGGTTTCCCGAGAAGGCGATGGTTTTTAATATTTGAATGAGGAATTTCGAAATTTGAAATGTGAAATTTGAAATGGTTTTTTGGATGATTGTGTGGTCATGGATTTTTAAGGATCCAACATTCGTAAAATTGGAATTCTAAAATAATAATTCTTAATGGGTTAATTTATTGTAATATTATTATGACCATTTTATTGAGACATTCCCCAAATTAGAATATATTATGTGGGGTATATTTATATCATTCCACTCATTAGATCTCATATACCTGAATTTCCCTTGAAGGTGAAGATTCATAATGTGAATGAGTTGACCATCATGACTCTCTATGACCATGTGAGATATGATCTATGTTCAAAACAAGGGATATCAAAAAATTACCCTCATTACATTTGGATATAAAAGTTATTTTCCAAGAAAATCAATGAAATATTTAATATGTTGATCATGCATTGAGAAGGTGTCCAATGTATCATGGTCATATTTAGAATTTGATTCCCTAAAGTTTCTTTTGTTATTAATCTGTTGGTGGATGAGGAATGTTGATAAACCCATGGGAATGTTTGGGCCATCATTGTTGAAATTTTAGAGACATAGAGGTACATACAATTATGTGGATACCCATCTGTGTATGACCTCTAACATTATAAAGTTTTCATATGTATCCTGATTATGGTATGAATCAGATTCCTCCTACATCAATTCGTTCTAAATTATTTGGTGGATGAGGAAACATGATCATCCAATAGGAATGATTGGATCCCAATGGATAAAATGTTATATGCACAGAAATACATACACTGATGTGTCTCCCATATATGATTGGAATCGGTCTGTAGGATGGCGTCGTACATATTTGGATTGTGGAAGGAATAAGAATTATCATATTTAAATTCTTATAGTGTTACAATATAGGTATTCCATTATGTTTTAGAAGATTATTTCACAAATGATATGATTATTGTTTCTCCCTATGACCACCTGAGATATCCTCAGTGGGAGAAATAATGAATGGAAAAAGAGCATATCATTTCTTATAGATTTGGAACATATGTATTTGGACATCCTATTGGAGGTTTGATATGAAGCATGGAACATTTGAAGGAATCCTATATATCTTGGTTTTCGGAGGAATCGTGGTTATTGCAGTTAATTTAATTGAGATTTAAACATTGATGTTGTGATTATCATCAGTACATATAATATTTCACCATGGTTCAGGTAATGAACAGTAAATTTTATTTTCAAATCGGGTCTTACGCACTAACGAAGAATGTGGTCATCAAGTCATCAGATTACCTCACAAGATAATTGATGACATATCTAGATGGTATCACATGATTCGAATAACATTCCTTGGTGTCATAAAAATTGATACATGAAAGACTTTGAGGCCATAATAAGGTTCAATGGCACATGTCATAAAGGGTGAAAAATTATCTAGGATAACATCTCTGGAGGAAACCACATGACTAGGTTGGCACACTGAGAGGGCATCACTTGAGCTACTCGACATGCCTGAGTATTATTACAAGACTCAATTTACATGTGATGGTTTCATTACATGAGTCATATAACATGTCTGAATTTAATATCAATGATTTGATGAAGATCTTGAAGGTTTTCTTTAGACTTGGGTGGCATTCTCGGTTGGCTACAAGAGATTTTTTTTATATTCCCATGGGACTTTTCATGAACCAAATAGTCTACCAGTGGAGTGTTATGGGATTTTAGGGATAGGCCCTTGTGTTGTTGTGTGTCCTACTTTGTTCAAAATAATATCATGATGATAAATTAACAATTTCATTCCATATGTGTCACATCCATTAGTCTTTATTGCAACCTTTTATTTTGAATGTCTTAGATTTTTTCAGTGATTTCATGATTTGAGTATTGTGTGATCTTTACTATATGTATGATGTTCTTCATGTGTCCTTTGAGAAGCCCTTAACATCATTTATGGTTGACCACATGAATAATTATATTCAATGTGAATTATCATACCTCTTTTTCACCTTATCAAACTTGATAAGATGATTTTCTATTGGTGAGATCAACCGCTCTAATAAATATGATATGGTTCTTGGGTGCAACGATGTGTCTAGATTCAAAAAAGTCAACCCCAATTATTTGAGACTGATATAGGGGAATTATTTACCTCCCCATCCAAGGTTTTCTTTTCACTTTTCACCAATAATTGTTTGAAAATCAGTGTTAGATTCATGTTGAAGGCCTCAACATTGCACATCATTGTGTGTTTTTTGTGTAAAATGAACATGGGGAATCTCATGTTATTTAATGACTGAAATACCATACCATCAATGCCACATTTATTGGATTATTAAAATGTTAATTGGTAAAGTTTAATCATTAGGGAATTACAATAGATTTCTAAATTTTTGTGTTGACATGTATAGATTACATCACAAGATTATAATTTCTATTAAAATGCTTTCATGATTTTGTGTGGTCTCTAGTGACATTTTTGGGAATTTCTATGAGATAAGGATGGATTTATAAGATCCTTAATGTGATCACAATTTCTGGTGGGGGAGGGGGGTTCTAGGAATATTCATCACATATCCTAGGGATATCGTGTGAATTTTAAGACAACTAGTGGGTCCCACCACATCCAATTTTTAATTAAATTTGTTTATTTTAAAAAATAATGTATATTTCATAATGATATATTAATTTTTTCAAAAAGTGTCACCATTTTTCGTAGTGATTGATTGCATGACTACAATTGGTCATCTTGACATGAGAAAATATTTCATGGAAAATACAATCTACTAGTCCTTATGTAGACAATTAGGGTTTGTGGAATTTCATGGATATATACTAGGACCTTCAAATTGAAGTGTGTGACATGATAGTTGGCTTTAGTGAGATGTGGAAGGTCTATCGTTTGGTACATGTAGAGTGTTTTGGTACATGTAGAGTGATTTGGTACAATGAGGGTTTATTTAAAAAAAATTTATTACCAAGGGTGGAACCATCATCCTTCTTTTTTATTTGTAAAAAATATTTTAAAACGGATGGGTATCTTACATGTTTTCTAAATTTTGTAAATGAAAAAAATTATAATCACCGGTGATGTGTCATGTAATTTTAATAACCACAAGATGATAAAAGATAATCAATATTTTCCCACTTATTTTAAAATTATTTTGGGTTGTTTGGTCGAGAATCTCTGGACAAAAAGTAACATGACTTCGGGGAGTATATATGGCTACTGTCGCATAAAGAACAACTATTAAAGGAACCATCACATGAGGGAAACTGACTTATCGAAGGGGTATTGTGCGACCATCCAAATACTATGATCTTTATTTTTCCATCTGCATGAATTCCCTTTTTTCATGAGATCTTTTTTTAACATGGGGTTATATAACCCAGTAGTCTCTTCTCACCTTCTAATTCCTCTGTTTTATAAGGAAAAAATACCCTTATTCTGGTATTTCTTACTTTTAAAATTTGTAGAGTCTAATTTTGTGGGAATCCATTAGTGTATTGGGAGACACGTGGTCTCCATGGAGATATTTTTTATTCAATAAAATTACTTATATATTTTTTGGTGGAGATCATTTTCATTAAATAGATACTTAATCATCAATATCTCATTTCCCACACATTGGTCATGTGACCTTGTGAAAATACACTCCCAGAAGACATGATCACAAAATATATTCACAAGACCTTACCTATATCCCATTTGATAAGATCATATGAACAATAATTATTTTTCCCAACTACACACTCGATACAACCATGATCATTCATTCATTAATTGCATGCAATTTGGCTATGGTAATTCTTGATCATCTTTGAACATCCATGGTACTTAAGTGCCTGATCATATGATCTTGTAACTTTTTTTCTCCTTTGAAAATGTCAAGTTCACACATTAATTATTTTTCAAATGATTTATATAGGTGTGTGTTGTCTTAGAGGTGTACATAACCCATGGGATCTTTGGGTGTTATGTGATTCAAAAGTCCTTTAAGTTATTCCTTGATGGATTTTCTGATTCATGATATGCACATGATTCTTCGGGAAAATTATTTATTTCCATAGAAAATATTTTCTCTATTTTAATGACAAATTCCACTTAATTTTGTTTAGTTGGATTTTGGTTCTCATCATACTTCATACAAACCTTCAAAAAGGGGGAAATCAGGGATAGCCCATCACGATGCTGTTTTTTTGATCATGTATACTAATTTCCACCATGAAATTAGTTCACTTGAGCTATGTAAGATAATTCTAATGATGATAACATGTTAGGACTATAACATTTCATACTTCATTCCACTTTATAGGTTTAGTATTATATATGATGCTCTTATTATTATACTATAGTAAACGTTTATAACATTATACAATGTTCTAAAACCCCAAAATAAATTTTGGATAAATATATCTCACGGGGATACATTTCTACTCAGGGATTCAAAAAAGAGTATACCATATCATCATTCATACCTATAGGCTTTAACATGACCAATTTCAAACCTGATATGGATATTTAAATGTACTGCACTTTAATATGGAAGACCGACTCTAACTAGAAGTTAAAGTGGGATTATAGATACTAATTATAATAAGTAGGATGATATGTAATGTACTTGTGATGCCCCTTAATGGTAGTATAAATTATTCATGAATTTTAGAGGGACTATTTCAATATGGTAATTAATGAGGATCTTTGGATATTTTATTATTCTTCGTACAACAACAAGGGTTTGATAATGGAACTATTCTATCATTGGAGTCCTTAAAAGAATAGATTCTACCTTATGCATGTATAGGTGGAATAATCTATTTTTATATGGATAATAATATAATATGAGGTACTCATGATTCTTTATTTACACCTCAGTCCACCTAGGATGGCATACTGAGGGCTCCCACTTTCACTTGAGAATCGATCATGCTTACCGAATCCCCCCCCCCCTTTAGATGATTGCTAGAATGGATATCCCATTCAATACATGGGAAGTAATCCTCATCCAAAATCCCCAACGAGATCAATAAGTTATGATGATGATATAATGGCTTTTAAAGAACTCCTATAACGCACCATGTTCTTACTAGCCTGTGGTTGAGTAAGGGAAATTTAATGAATGGGGATGAGATGTTCTCACTACTAATTCCTTAAATGATAAGCTGTATGGTTTCCTCTCCATTTAAATGAGTGGATACTTAGATCCAATGAATGAAATGGTGTCGGTAGTTCTTCCAATTTCATGATGATGTCACCTATGATAGGGGGATGATATCAGGCATATTGAACCTATACTATCCAAAATTTATCATATTTTGTACCATGATCATTAGGGTAGTCCCCTTAATTGACCTGGGTCCCTACCCTTGTATTATATAACATTATGGAATATAACATAGGATTATATGAATATCATCACATCCAGTGTATCTTTAATTTCTACATCATACCATACATGCAATGTATTAGTGGGGAAAGACAGGTTACACTAAATTATTGGGATATTAGGAATTGAATGATCTTTTATGACTTTTTCTCATTCAAAACCTATTCTCTAGTACCAATGGGTGATAAATGTTTTACTTATGAGTCTAGTTTTGAGGTATAACCTTATATTATGTCTTATCGTAAGTGATTTCATTCAAATCATATTGAATAAGAACTCATATGTGGGTGGTGCACACCATGATTATTTAGTTTCCAATTTACATGAGTCTATTCAATATTTAATCACACAATTAATGTTTTATCATGTGAGAATATGTTGCTAGATCATCAATTTTCGATGATTTTTACTAGGGAGGAGACTCATTCTATGATAAAGCTTCCCCTGTAATGAATTAATTGGATTGTAATTTTTTTTATGTGGAGGTGAGTATTTTCTAATATCATTGTATGAAATTGTACAAAATAGTAAGAAATGATTACTAGATAGAAAAACATGTTGAATACAACCTGATTCCCAAAAATAAAATGCTTTCTAGAGGTCAAATATCTCTAGAAGACCCTCGTGAGGACACAAATAATTTACCATCAGTGTCCTTGTTAGTAGAAGAGTCCACTAATATGATTACAGTGAGAGTGACAATAGGGTGGAATCCATTTTAGACATAATATTTTTTATCATGTATTGAAAATGGATGGAATAGATGATGAACAACATATAGGAAGAGTTTTGTCATATATTTTGTTAGTCGGATATCACATTGGATAACATCTCTCATGTCACCACCCCTCTAGGTAATACATTAAATGATCTACCGGAGGAGGTTAGGACCTTTTTCCATGACCTTGTAGTAATATTGGAATCTTAAGGGTCATGTTTATGATAATTTTATGGTTTACCCAGTGGTGAGGTGGGGAAGAATATAGTTTGTTAGGAATGAGTTTTCTTAACCCATATAGGGATTTTGAAGACATATCTAACTTTTTTTCAATACTTCATGGTCCCATTAATATTTTACTAACATCAATTGTATATTCCTGAATATAGGGGGAGGATATTGATGATAAAAAAGTCATTACATCCCCTGAATATTCTCCCTGTGCAACAGATTTAGGAGAGTAGTTTTATGTCATTGAGGATACCGTTGAAATGAATCCTCAGGTTGATTGGCTCAAATGAGGGTGAAAAATACAACATCTAGAACTGTGATTTCAACTTCGTCACCTTTATAGATCCTTTCTATGGAGGTTAATGTAAAAGTAATTGACATGTATTTTTGTATTAAATTCCTAAAAATAGTCATGTAGGTGTGGAACTTCACTCCTTTTATCTTTTGGGTTATTTTTGAAACACATCCAGATTAGTAAAATAAGAGTATTTCCTTGTCATGCTAGATTGGATGATAAATTATATAATTTTTAGGACATGTGAATGAATTTGTTATCTTTTTATGACCCTTCCCAATTGGGAATGGCCAGTAAATAATTTGTGGTGGATTATGTGTCATCTCAATTGTGACCATTTACTATTTCAATCTTCCTATAGATCATTCCACCTAATCTAGTGTGGGTTGAAGAATATCTAGATGATACTAACACATGAATCAATTATACTATTTTTTTATCCATGATGGAATTATTTTTCAGATAAGGTGATTAATTAATCAATATGATATATTTTTCTATTTATTTCATATCACTTAGTATTATCTTTTTCCATACAGTCCTCCTAGAGGGTGAGTGATTCAAATATACGGTAAAATTACTTGAAGTTATATAGAGAATCTCCTCAAAAAAAGGTTTCAATTATTCACCTTAAGATGTGGTTCGGGATGTATATTCCACAGGTGACTTGACTAATAATTTTAATCTTACAACCTCAATCATATATGGATATTACCTGGTGATATTTTATTATTTATCACATAACTAAAAAGCCAATGATCCCTTTTCTTCAATGTATTCTATCTAATGTGATTAGGATCTTGTTACTTTGTCCTAGGTGGTTCATATGACTAGATAAACCAATATAAAGACATCAAATATTCTCTCATAGTGAAATAATTTGAGATCACCACTTTCTCTTGGAAAGCAAGGCTTGAAATAAAATCATGTTCTCAGAATGGTCATGGATCAAAGCATAAGTTCTGTGTCACGAACCGACCCAACGGGGCTCGAGCCGCGACTCCCCAAGCCCGCCTCCAATAGGCCAGGGGCTGGCGACCAGTGCCGAGTTGGATATCACACACATGGGAGGTATTAGCCAAAGGTACCTGTACACACGCACCCACAAACACCTCCAGGCAACAGTGCAGAGATAAAACAACTGAAAAGTAAATGCATGCATACAATCTATCACAAACCAGAGTGCAACAGCAAAAGTACAAGGGCAAAACAGGGCCCAACAAAAGAAAACTACAAAGCGCATCCAACCTTCTCTGAAGAAGGGGAACGCTTCCACAAACACCCGCCAGAAAGCTCGCTCGGCACAGCTCCGGTAAACACCCCGGTCAACTCGCTCACAAAGCTCCGCCTGCTCCGGGTCCTCCTGGGACTCCGTCAAAAGGCCTGTGGTCTGCACAAGACACAAACATGTGTGGGCAAAGCCCGTGAAGGGGTGAGTATAAACATACTCAGTAGGCACCCCAAAAACCCAAAACCCAAGGGAGAAACTGAAAGGCAACAGTCCGCTCACCTAGCCAGAGGGAACCCAGACGAGAGAGAAACTCCATCTCGTGACCATCCTCGGCTAAACACAACTAGTCAGCTCATCTCAGCTCAGGTGTATTCCCATACATACACCTTGAACAATCCAGATATACACAGCTCACGCCACAAAGCCACAAGAGGTACCGACCTCATCACCAGCAACTGTCCACAACCAGGAGAGTACACCACGAACACTGCCATACCAGATGACACTCATCCGAGAGATAAACTCCATTGGGATACTCGCAAACATCTCAGACGCTCACCCGTGAGACCACACTCGTCGGATAGCATCACTGAGGAAACATCGCTGAAACACCATAACCACCAAACTCCTCAGATAGGGGATCGTCGCTAGGGTCCGCTAGGGGATACCAAGACCCACTCCGGTATACGTAGCTCACAGATAGGGGATCACCCCCAGGGTCTGCTGGGGGATACCACGACCCGATCTGGCATACGTAGTTCTCACAGATAGGGGATCACACCCAGGATCCGCTGGGGGATCACACCCAGGATCCGCTGGGGGATGCCACAACCCGATCTGGCGCTCGATAGAAGCTCCACACTCAGATAGAGGATCATCGTCCATATAATGATGGTCACGACGATACCGGAACCCTATCTGGTATAACTCGCGATGTAGGGGATCGAACCGATGATTCCACAACCCTACTGAAACCACGCGCTGAGTAGGGGATCGCATAGCCAACGATACCGTAACCCTACTATAAACCACATGCTGAGTAGGGGATCATATACCCGACGATGCCACAACCCTACTGAGCACGGCCCACCGCGTAGGGGATCATATTTCCGATGATGCCACAAATCCTACGGGGTTAACTTGCTAGATAGGGGATCACCGCCCGTAAATAAGCGGTCACAGCGATACCAAGAACCCGATCTAGATAAAGATGCTAGAGGATCCACTCCGGGCCCACCGGAGGGATACCACAACTCTAACAGTTTAAACATCCTATCGAGAGGATCACAAACCCATACGAAGGTTGTGATACCACACGAACCCTCGTAGGAACGAACCATGGGAGAACCCTCAACCACTGCTGGTCCAGACGTCGCTAATCTGAGCGACTCGCCCCAAAGCCACACTGCGCACCTCTGAAGCCAAAACTAAGGCCACCATCGCGTTCCATGCGGAAAAACATGCAGGATAGGCTGTTTATTCGCCCGAAACGGAGCACCGGTGAAAAAGGCACTATTCACCGTAGCTAGCTCGTGCGGGGCCCACACAACGATCCCGAAACCCATCGAGCGGATCACACCACGGCGATCCCCTCGGAAAAACAAGCGGAATCGACTACTCGCTCGCCCAAAACGGACACCCGGTGAAAAAGGTACAATTCACCAAAGGCCGGCTCGGGTGGGTCCCACGCCTGGATTCCGAAACTCGTTGAACGGATCGCGCCATTGCGATCCTCTCGGAAAAACACACAGGATCGACTATTCATCTGCCAAAATCGGACTCCTGGTGTAAAAGCTGCGTTTCCCCGCAAACGCCAAAACCCGGCCTCGTGGGGCCCGCACCCCGTTCGCAGTCCCAACACCCGGAAACCATCTCAAATAGTCCGTCATACCATCAGGGTCCCAACGCCACTGACGGCACGTCAAACGGACGCTCCGGGTAGAAGTTACAACGGCCCGAAGTCGTAAAATAATAAAATAATATTATTTTATACGACGTTTCTAGCTCCCGGGCCACGATCCCGAACCTTTAAACCCTCGAACCCACACCGGAGGGTTCGCCTTGTCGTTAGGGTCACGTCACCGCAAACGGCGCGCGAATCCGACTCCCGGAGTGCAAGATACGGGGGTTTAAAGACCCCCGTATGCGAAAAATAAGGCCGGACCGGCCCCTACCGGCCGGCCCGCCCAGGCCGGCGGCGCTCCGCCGTGCGCCGCTGGCGCGCCGCCGCGGCTCCGCCGGCGCCGGTGCCGTGCTGGCGGACCTTCCGCGGACCACCGGGGGCACCCCGGTGGTCCGTTCTGCGATCTGGAGGCGTCTACGCGACCCTCGGGACCCGATCTACACTGCTACGGCTTCAATTTGCAGAAAAAACGCAGCAAAAACGGGATCGGGGGTTAAAACTCAAAACCACCTACCTCGCGGGCGAAACGCCGACGTTCTGCCTCAGATCCGCGCTCCCGAGCTTCCGCTGCGCACTCCTCGAACGTCCGCCGTCGAATTCTGAGCTCATGGGAGCTCCGTTTGGTCGATTCGGCGGAGTGGCGGTGAAGAACGGCGAAGAACGACGAAGAACGATAAAAGGGGGGGCGCTGATATTTATATAAGCGGCCCGCCGGCGCCACACCCGCCTCGGACCCGACGCCCGATGCGAATAAAAGTAAGGTCACCCCTAGGGTAAACGCACCGTTCTGAACGCAACGGCGGTCTCAGATTTTCCATCCGAGACTCCGTTCAGAAGTTATTCGAGCCGACGCTTGCACACAAACTTTCCACTTATTTACGGAAACGCCCCTGGTGGCGTTTCTCACCGCAGGCCCGCGCCCGCAAAGATTACACCCTGCCTAGGGTAAACGGAACGTTTCGGACGCAACCGTGCCCTCAGATTCCCGTTCTGAGCTACCGTTTTGGGGATATCACACCCCCGCCACGTTCATAGTATAAAAATACTTAATATTTTTATAAAATTAATTCCGGGCACACCGGGCCTCGGAATCGCACGCCGTCTTCACGCCTAGCTCTGGAATTATTCGTAGAAATATTCTAATGTCTGACAGGGCCAAAAACCCGAGTCGCTTCATCCTCCCCCCTTTAGAACTTTTCGTCCCCGAAAAGCCCTAAGCACACGGAAAGCGACTGGACTCTCAACTGGGTCTCACACACCAGCGAGCTCACCAACAACAACCACTCAGGGTCTTACCAACGCCCTGAACAAAACTCGAGCAAGAAACAAAAGGAAAGAGTACCGCTAAACAGTGTCTGACAAACTACTTCAGTAAGTAGAAAAGACACAAGGCGTACCTCTATCCATCTGTGGTGCCTCTGGGTCGACTGCCTCCAGGGCATGCAGCTGTCCTCGCCCTCGACCACCAGCTCCCTGAGCTTGGCGTGGACCACCTGGGGGTGGGGGTGGTGGCAACTGGTACTGTCTACCACCGCCTCCCGCTGCACCAGCTCCGACGCCATGTCTGACGCCCTGCGGACCTCCTTGCTCGAGACGCTACCTCTGCCAAGGCGGTCCATCGACCGACTCCCTCTCAGCAGCACGTCGGGTCGGACAATCTCTAGCAAGATGTCCCGGACCATCGCAAGCGTAACACCGCCTCTCATGCGGCTGACCAAAACTGGCCTGCGAGCCTTGTGAGCTCCGAGGCTCAGATCCCCCATCCTGGGGTCGCCTCCTGAAATGTCGGCCACGTCCAGACCCCTGAGTCTGACGTCAGCTACCATATGTCGATCCGACCGATGAAGTCTCAGCTCTCGAGTGCCCAGCACTAACAGGGGAAAACTGCTCAGCCAGAAAACTCTCCACCACCAACGCTCGCTCCAGCACTCCAGCATAGGTGGGCAGGCACAAGGAAACCACACCCGCTCGGATATCCCTGCGTAAGCCCTGCTCGAAGGTCCGAGCCCTGAAGAACGGGTCTCGAACCATATCCAGGGAGTAGCGCGACAGGTCTGTGAACCTCGCTGAGTACTCCGACACAGTCATTCTCTCCTGACGAAGCTGCAGAAGCTCCTGGATCCGCACTGACCTCAGCGTCACCGGATAGAACTCCTCCCTGAAGAGCCGCTCAAACTCTACCCACGTGAGCATCTCCTCATCATGGGACTGCGTCACCAAACTCCACCATCGCCCGGCCTAACCATGCAGAAGACTCGCCGCTAGGACCACCATCTGATCAGGAGGTGTCCTCACTAGGCGGAAAACTCGAGTAACTGCCTCGAGCAAATCATCAGCTGCATGGGGGTCTGGATCACCCCGAAACCTCAGAGGTCGCTGCCTCTGGAACTCGTGCAACGCACTCAGCCTGCGTGCAACCTCGTCCTGCACCGCCGGCACAACCAGCTGCTCGACAGGTGGTGGCTCAACTGGCAGACCACCTAGAGGTGCAACCTCAGAACCTGCGCCTTGCTCCACGGCCACTACACGGGGCGGGTCATCAGCACAATCCTGCTGCGGAACCCTCGCTGGCTGTCGTCGTGGAGGCATCATGAAATACATTCAAGACGCACCACAGTCAAGCATATATCTGGAGAGCTGACTCAAGAAGGAAAAGGAAAAACCAAAAACCCAGTCCTATATGATGCATGTACCATGATGTCCCCGCGACCAGTGTATGAATGTCCTGAGTCGAAAGGCAGGTTATCAGAGTCCTGGTGTATGGATACGTCGGCCGCCGCACCAACACTGGAGTCCCTGGCCTGAAAGCCGAACTCGAAACACCCTAACACTGCCGCTATGCAACCCAAACCAAACTCACAGCTAGACCAGCTACGCTCTGAGATCCCAAAGGTGGAACCTCCTCTGATACCACTCTGTCACGACCCGACCCAACGAGGCTTGAGCCGCGACTCCCCAAGCCCGCCTCCCATAGGCCAGGGGCTGGCGACCAGCGCCGAGTTGGCTATCACACACATGGGAGGCATTAGCCAAAGGTACCTGTACACACGCACCCACAAACACCTCCAGGCAATAGTGTAGAGATAAAACAACTGAAAAGTAAATGCATGCATACAATCTATCCCAAACCAGAGTGCAACAGCAAAAGTACAAGGGCAAAACAGGGCCCACCAAAATAAAACTACAAAGCACGTCCAGCCTGCTCTGAAGAAGGGGAACGCTGACACAAACACCCGCCGGAAAGCTCGCTCGGCACAGCTCCGGTAAACACCCCGGTCAACTCGCTCACAAAGCTCCGCCTGCTCCGGGTCCTCCTGGGACTCCGTCAAAAGGCCTGTGGTCTGCACAAGACACAAACATGTGCGGGCAAAGCCCGTGCAGGGGTGAGTATAAACATACTCAGTAGGCACCCCAAAAACCCAAAACCCAAGGGAGCAACTGAAAGGCAACAGTCTGCTCACCCAGCCAGAGGGAACCCAGACGAGAGAGAAACTCCATCTCGTGACCATCCTCGGCTAAACACAACTAGTCAGCTCAGCTCAGCTCAGGTGTATGCCCATACATACACCTTGAACAATCCATATATACACAGCTCACGTCACAAAGCCACAAGAGGTACCGACCTCATCACCAGCAACTGTCCACAACCAGGAGAGTACACCACGAACACTGCCATACCAGATGACACTCATCCGAGAGATACACTCCATCGGGATACTCGCAAACATCTCAGACGCTCACCCGTGAGACCACACTCGTCGGATAGCATCACTGAGGAAACATCGCTGAAACACCATAACCACCAAACTCCTTGGATAGGGGATCGCCGCTAGGGTCCGCTAGGGGATACCAAGACCCACTCTGGTATACGTAGCTCATAGATAGGGGATCACTCCCAGGGTCCGCTGGGGGATACCACGACCCGATCTGGCATACGTAGTTCTCACAGATAGGGGATCACACCCAGGATCCGCTGGGGGATCACACCCAGGATCCGCTGGGGGATGCCACAACCCGATCTGGCGCTCGACAGAAGCTCCACACTCAGATAGAGGATCATCGTCCATATAAAGATGTTCACGACGATACTGGAACCCTATCTGGTATAACTCGCGATGTAGGGGATCGAACCAACGATGCCACAACCCTACCGAAACCACGCGCTGAGTAGGGGATCGCATAGCCAACGATACCGTAACCCTACTATAAACCACATGCTGAGTAGGGGATATTATACCCGACGATGCCACAACCCTACTGAGCACGGCCCACCGCGTAGGGGGTCATATTTCTGATGATGCCACAAACCCTACGGGGTTAACCTGCTAGATAGGGGATCGCCGCCCGTAAATAAGCGGTCACAGCGATACCAAGAACCCGATCTAGACAAAGATGCTAGAGGATCCACTCTGGGCCCACCGGAGGGATACCACAACTCTAACAGTTTAAACATCCTATCGAGAGGATCACAAACCCATACGAAGGTTGTGATACCACACGAACCCTCGTAGGAACAAACCATAGGAGAACCCTCAACCACTGCTGGTCCAGACGTCGCTAATTCGAGCGACTCGCCCCAAAGCCACACTGCGCACCTCCGAAGCCAAAACCGAGGCCACCATCGCGTTCCACGCGGAAAAACACGCAGGATAGGCTGTTTATTCGCCCGAAACGGAGCACCGGTGAAAAAGGCACTATTCACCGTAGCTAGCTCGTGCGGGGCCCACACAACGATCCCGAAACCCATCGAGCGGATCACACCACGGCGATCCCCTCGGAAAAACAAGCAGAATCGACTACTCGCTCGCCCAAAACGGACACCCGGTGAAAAAGGTACTATTCACCGAAGGCCGGCTCGGGTGGGGCCCACGCCTGGATTCCGAAACTCGTCGAACGGATCGCGCCATTGCGATCCTCTCAGAAAAACACACAGGATCGACTATTCATCCGCCAAAATCGGACTCCTGGTGTAAAAGCTACGTTTCCCCGCAAACGCCAAAACACGGCCTCGTGGGGCCCGCACCCCGTTCGCAGTCCCAACACCCGGAAACCATCTCAAAAAGTCCATCATACCATCAGGGTCCCAACGCCACTGACGACACGTCAAACGGACGCTCCGGGTAGAAGTTACAACGGCCCGAAGTCGTAAAATAATAAAATAATATTATTTTATACGACGTTTCTAGCTCCCGGGCCACGATCCCGAACCTTTAAACCCTCGAACCGACACCGGAGGGTTCGTCTCGTCGTTAGGGTCGCGTCGCCACAAACAGTGCGCGAATCCGACTCCCGGAGTGCAAGATACGAGGGTTTAAAGACCCCCGTATGCGAAAAAAAAGGTCGGACCGGCCCCGACCGG
The DNA here is from genome assembly GCA_963277665.1 of Viscum album. Taxonomy (NCBI): domain Eukaryota; kingdom Viridiplantae; phylum Streptophyta; class Magnoliopsida; order Santalales; family Viscaceae; genus Viscum; species Viscum album. Next base: position 1,608,969,313 of record OY728131.1, on the reverse strand, counting down.
CCGCCGCCGCCGGCCCGCCCTCGCCGGCGGCGCTCCGCCGCGCGCCGGTGGACCTTCCGCGGACCGCCGGGGGCACCCCGGGGGTCCGTTCTGCGATCCGGAGGCGTCTACGCGACCCTCGGGACCCGATCTACACTGCTACGGCTTCAATTTGCAGAAAAACGCAGCAAAAACGGGATCGAGGGTTAAAACTCAAAACCGCCTACCTCGTGGGCGAAACGCCGACGTTCTGCCTCAGATCCGCGCTCCCGAGCTTCCGCTGCGAACTCCTGGAACGTTCGCCGTCGAATTCTGAGCTCGTGGGCGCTCCGTTTGCTCGATTCGGCGGAGTGGCGGCGAAGAACGACGAAGAACGATAAAAGGGGGGGGCGCTGATATTTATATCAGCGGCCCGCCGGCGCCAAACCCGCCTCGGACCCGACGCCCGATGCAAATAAAAGTAAGGTCACCCCTAGGGTAAACGCGCCGTTCTGAACGCAACGGCGGTCTCATAGTTTCCATCCGAGACTCCGTTCAGAAGTTATTCGAGCCGACGCTTGCACACAAACTTGCCACTTATTTACGGAAACGCCCCTGGTGGCGTTTCTCACCGCAAGCCCGCGCCCGCAAAGATTACACCCTTCCTAGGGTAAACGGCACGTTCCGGACGCAACCATGCCCTCAGATTCCCGTTCTGAGCTACCTTTTAGGAGATATCACACCCCCGCCACGTGCATAGTATAAAAATACTTAATATTTTTATAAAATTAATTCCGGGCACACCGGGCCTCGGAATCGCACGTCGTCTTCGCGCCTAGCTCTGGAATTATTCGTAGAAATATTCTAAAGTCTGACAGGGCCAAAAACCCGAGTCGCTACATTCTGTTTCAATCAATTATTTATTGTGCAGTAAGATGTGGAGGGGGGTATTGTTCCTATTTTCGTAAACCCCCAAGGATTATATGAACGTACAATTTTTTCAACTTAAATTAAGGTGATTCTTTCAACGGTTATGAGGGTTCTGACTATTACCCCTTTCATTCTCAGAAAAAGGATGTGACCACTATGAGGGACTGAAGATGGTCCTAAAATTCAAGGTGGTATCTACTAAGGAATCTGCCATGGAAAATTAATAATCAGATTAGGTTGTAAATGAAGATTATTGGTGTGCAGGAGATGCTATAATTTACTAGTACTTGGTGAATTTCAGGTAGGTTGAAAATGAATATTTCTAGTCTACGATCGATTATTTTCATTCCCTGATAATTCATATTAATGTAGATATATCTCTATTTCATTATTCACTAATGATATTATAGGATATTTTGAGTGATAAACATAGACTTATTTAGGTGGTATAGATGCATAGGATTGAATCCAATGTATCAGAAGATGAGTTGCAATGAGTTTCGGAAGCGAAATCCTAGTCTATTGACAATTTATGCCACTCTATTACCTACTTGTAGTAGAGGCTTGTAGAGTTGAAGGATTTCTATGAGTGAATTATATTATGGTTTCATAGTTTAACAATGTTACTTTATATCATATACACATGGGGATACATAGGTATGTGGAGATTCCTCTTGTAGTACAATGTATATGAATGTGTTTTCAAAACTTTTCATGTTGTCTTCGAGTATTCATTATTTGATATTCACAATGTTCTTGATATCTCATTGTTATGATATTATACGAATCACAAGTGATACAAGGCATTTTCATAACCTCAATTAAATATGGATCTTAGGATTTTAATATTAAATTTCTAAAAATTATCATTGATAGGTACTCATGAATGTCCATTAACATGAGATTTTATATTGATATATATTCTATAGTTATCTTGATCTTACAAACCCTATAAAAGAATCAATGGGTAGAATGCATGTATTGAAGGGATATTTCTTTATCTATTTCAAAATCTGATAGTATTCGTGAGTGAATTCTGATTTCAGTTTGGGTAATATGATGGACCTTACATGATATTTCATTTTTGAAGGCTAACTCATTATTGTCTTGTAGCTTAGGGATTTATAGCATTGATGACTTATTATTGTAGTTTTCGTACATTTAGTTAATACATCTTGTCATATTAGTTTAGGGTCTTTTTACATGGGCCTTCAATTGAGGTACATTATGGTATTTTACCCCAAAACATCTATTGATTTATGTTAAGAGGATTTATCTCGTACCTTCGATTGATTTATTTTATGGTCTTTTAGTCGAGAAATTTTATTATCGTAGATAGTGGTATTTTAGCTCGATCATTCTATTTACACACTTTATGGGTCTTTAATCTCAGACCTATATTTCTATTGTTTATGGTCATTTATATTAGACCTTTTGTTGATATATTTTATGGTCTTCTAGAAAGGACCTGATTAATGATAATGGAATATGGGGAATACATACAAGGAATGACCCAAAACCCATTAGGTTCGTTGGTTATGCCTTGGTGTTTTTGATCCTCATAAAGATTATATGTCCATTCATGTAATGAAGAGATGAATATTGTTTGTGCGTAAAGAACATATGTGTCAGTAAAATTGTAAAACATTGTTGTCTTCACACTTTTCCAAGGGTTCTATGAGACTTATTGGGGTAATATCTGTTTAGGGTGAAATTATATAGATTCTTGGTCCCCTTGGATTGTTGTAATGTGGTCGATATAATTCAAAACCCGAAACATTGAGTCAGTGTTTATGGGATGGGCAATACATAAAGGTGATGATTGTAACAACTTGATGTGAAAGGTTAGTCTACGTTGTCTCAAGGGCTCACAAGGGATGAAGCTCTATTTAAAAATGAAGGATATTCCTTTGGTTTCTAGGTCAAATATCTTATTATTCAACAGCTTGTCCAAGAAATGATAATCTACACATCATTCCCAAGTCCATGAAAGATTAGTGAATACTCAAATTCCATGATGCTGAGGTTGGTCATTGTGGAAAGATATCCCATAAGGGTTTTCGATCCCCAGGGAAGTTCATATCTTAACTATGAATCTCAATCCTTTCTCCATGTGGTTTTGAATCATGAGTCCAACAAAGGGGTGGGAATGTAGTTACACATTCCATTTCTGTGATTCAGTAAAAAACATGGTGATGTAATGACGAGGATTGAAAATCCACTCAGATAGTTTGATGTAGATATTTTAATTCATGTTCTAAAGAGTTTGAGTCATGATGAAGACATGGTATAATATTATCAAGAATGACCCAAAACACACTGAGCAAGTGGGTTTTTTCATAGTGATGTGAAGGCTCTAAGGGATCATAATTCCCTTTTTAAAGAGTGAATCAGTTGTTTGATGACTATACGTATGTATGAAATAGCCATAACAATACAATTATGGTCAGGGAAATGTCCCCGTGATATTGAGTATCCTTTTCGATGGGCTATGGAAGGTTTTTGTGAACAACAGACAATAAAAATCAATTTTAACTTATTGAATGTGTAATATCCAAGGAGGGTTTTAGAACACTAATATTTTTGTTACCACCAATGGAACATATTCACATGAACAAGATAAGTGAAATATCATTACACTTACTCATTCATGAACTAGAGGGTTCAATGATCATAACATTAAATTTACTTGAGCCATAAAATAGACCCTATGATCATCATCCCTTTTTTATTTTTTCACTAATTTTATTCTAAACACAATAGTGGAATAATTTAGTTGGGAAAGTCAATAATTTTTCTCAATAATCCATTTAATCATTTTTAACATGGCACGTTATTAGTATATTTCACATGAATTTTATGTTCATCCAATTTGGTCTATTATATGATAGAATTTAAGTACATACAACACTAACCAATGTGATGGTTGTTTATAGTAATTATACACAAGTGAATAATATAGAAGATGATATAATGATCCAAAATAAGATTCTTAGCATATTAGTACACATTAATCCTTCTGATCAAAAGGTAAATAATTTGTAATTCATTGGTTGAGGTCCTTAGGTCATGGGTAATTTTGTTTGAAAAACATAATAATAATGACTCAAATTTTCTTGAGTTGATGGGTTCTTCAAAAATAATTTCATGGATCACAATGAATGTAAATCCCTTTTTAAGTGTGAAAAAATGGTTTTCATGACCATAGACACATATATATAATCCATAGTCATATATTTATTGTCCAAAAAAGGGTATCTAGAAGTGAGGTATCATTTACAAGGGCCAGGAATGGTTTTTGGAAACACACGTCACTTGAGACATGAAATATGAGAATGGATTGATTTTCATTAAATGATAATGGAGAAACCTCATAATATTGATGGATGGTGTATGGAAAATATGGTATATTGACAAAGGATGATGAAAAAGGGTGACAGACTATAAATTTAATGTTATGAAATATGGACATAATTCCATCAGTGCAGTTGTAATTTCATGTGGAAACAAAATTTTATGTGCAACATGTCATCTTATGGAAATGTTATTTTTTTTTGGCAGTCTTAATGTCATGCAACCAGGATGTTTTTCTAGAAGATTAACATCATGCTATATTGACATGGGAACCTATGTAAAAATGATTTCAAGATGTTTAATAGGTGCAATAAGGTCATACACAGATCAAACTCGTATTTAGGTGTGGTGGTTTTAGTGGTTCATCCTTTGTGTTGTTGGGTTGAATTTATTTTTGGTTCTTTTCTGTGGATCACAAATTAGATATCCAAGAATCACTAAATATCCAATTAGGGATGGAATGAAGACACACATAATATTTGTGGTCTGGGTAGTTTATCATCATGTGGTTAGGATGTGGGATCCCTAACTTGACATGAAAATATTTTGGTTGGTCCCATGAATGGATTTATAGGTTTCCATTAAAATAAAATGGTGATTGTAATAAATCCACATGCATTTCTTTTGAAATATTACTATTTAGGTGTCACCTATACAATGATTGGGGGACTTTCTATACAGGTCTGTTTTGAATGGGCCTTAAACTTGAGATCTGGGGTCCCTACATATCCTATGGGTATAGGATTCATTTAAAAAATATTTCATAAATGGGAAATGATATATGTAGGTTTTTCTCATATGGATATTTGGGAAATGATTCCATTGATGGTTGTTTATGAGATGAGGATATTTGACAAATGAATCACTACATATCATGTTATTAAAGTAACAAATAAAAATTTAATTATTAATTTGAGGTGTGGTAGCAGACCCAAAACCATAAAAGTATTCCTCTCAGGCAATGTCCTTGGGAATTTGTTGTTTTATATTGTGAAAAGGATTTGAGCCATGTTGTTTATGTTCATGAATTTAGGAACAATTGTATTCCTTTAATGGTATTAAATTTAGGACCATGATAATAATGTTATGGTTCTTCATTTATTTTTTGGGGATTCCCTCTATAAAATTTATAAACTCACATGAGTTATAGTCAGTGTGAGAAACATTGATTGAATAGGTTCATCTTACAATGTCATGGAAAATTAATGATATGACAGGAGGATTTTTATCATTTCATGTCTAATCCTTGAAATAAGAAAACAATTTTCAGACACTTTATATTTAAATGGGAATCATGTAAAAAATGTTATAGAGAAAAATATTGGATTATAATTTCATCTGGAAATTGCATCATCTATGTAGTTTATCATATTTTTAAATGGAGGAGGATCATCTTTCGTGAATAGATATGGATGTTGTGGGTATCTGTAGTTTTATGTCCGATGTAAAGGTCATTAGTTGTGTTGTCTAACATAATTCATTAAAGAGGAGGGTCACCTGATATGAATTGAATTTAATGATGTAGCTGGGACCAAGACCAGATTTTTGGGTGACACTATGTATCATGTGATGGTAGGATTAATGCCATTGATAGTTCTATAAACCCATGTAGTTTAGTTTCATGTGGTAAAGACATCATCTATTTAGTTTAACATCATGATTTTATGATGTGTTTAACTATGAGGTTTAATGTCTTTCTTTCAGGGATTGATGGTTTATTTAGTTTATCATCATATTGGACATGAGTTGTCATGTAGTTTAATTCCTTGCATCAATGAAATATACATATTTTTTATTATCATGTAGAAAATATTTCAAATTCCATATGTTTTAATGTATTTCTTCCATGAATTATCTATACAGTATGTCAGTATGTTGTATAGATGTGAGATGTGGTTTAGTTTAATCTCTTACCACTAATAATTATCTATAATATTTGTTGAAATGTTTTTTAGAAAATCTAGTATTGTTTGAAATCATATAACCCTAAAAAATATAACATGATGAAAGCTATGGAATTTATTTACTATAAATATAAAATTAGTGGTGGTGTGAAAATATCTCCATCCATTGTGGTTATCATCTATGCACTGTTGAGATACACCTGATGTATGATTTATGTCTCTATCCAAAGGGTTCTAGAATCAAATGATTTTTTTGGTATCATACAGATTATAAGAGATAATTATATTTCTCCGTGTAGGAATTAATGGAGGTTAATATTCTTACTAGAATCTCGTTTTATTTGATTCTAATGGAATTCACAGTTGTGAAATGAATTTAGCATGTTCTCCCCATTCCACTATATTTCATCATGTTTGTTCTATGATTGGTCTTAATATGAGATCTCTCCACGAATGGATATTATGAGTGATGTATGTTAAACATGTATATGTAAACATTCCTCAGTCCCATCCACTGTTGACTATGGTGTTAGTTGTGTATTAGTACGTGTTGTGGTACAATATTCCTATACAACACGGAGGAGCTTTTCCAAGATTGACTTTTTATACATTTCCACCACATTCAGTAGTATTTTTTATAGATTAATATTGGTGACCTCAATTTATCCATTTTCCACTACATGATATTTATATGAGTGAATGATCAAGATATTGTTTTCCACGATATTGTTTCATCAAGTCTTTAAAAAATAATTTGGTGATTTTGTTCATAAAAATTGTTTTAGGGACTCTGAACATATTCTTGATATATAACATAATGATTGTAATGATATTATTCTTCCTGACCTCCTTTAGAAGTATTTCTCCATCACATTTGTAAAGGATGTTGGTAGTAGTATTGGTGTACTTGAATTTCATATCTATAGATGGGGGATATCGCTGAACAATATCCACTCCCAAAATGTAAAATGACCCATAATATTAAGTTGTATATAGAAATTCATGGGTTCACGAATTATGTTTTCATGTAACTAAAATTCATGAAATTTATTTCTGAATTCCACATAGTCATGTATCATGGTTTTCCATAAGTAACCCGGCCTATTGAATTATTGGGAGAGCCTGGTTTCAGGTTGATAATTGTCATAGGAGATCACAATGACTTATTCTGTAATAGATTGAATCTCCCATTATGATATGTATCTGGGGATTATTTCATTGAATACACATATTTAGAGGGCCTTTATTCATTTTACCACTCTATAGGTTAAAATACAATACCTGATGATGCACACATATTTTAGGTATTGTCAGAAAAAATTATATGTTTTCATATTATATAAAAGTTTCTTTCTTGGGTATTTTTTCGTGATAATATTTCCTATACTATTCACATAATATATCTCAATTCACATAAGAAATAATTAGTTTTTTTAATATAATTAATTAATAAAATTAATTTTATGAAAATTAATTGATGGTAGAAAATTAGACAAAACTAACATTTGTTTCTACATTACCATGTGATAAAAAATATTATGGAATTATGAAATAAATGATGTTCTGACAAGAGAATTTTCTAGTTGCACCATCATTTACTTATATTAAATATAAATTGTTAGGATACTACATCTTATGTGTGCAGACCCTAACCTACCCTAGTTATAAATGCAATGTGTACTTAGCGATCGCTATGAAAACCCTCCGTCCACTACCTCAATCGAGGGAAAGTGGTTGTAAATCAATAAGTTAGACATTATAAAACTATCGTGAATATTTCACCCTCTATAAATAATCCATAAAATTAAATCAATGTAGGAAAATAACTTGTCCTTAGGTACAAGCAACATATTACTCCCTGAATACATTCCTTAGGTTAGTTACTCGTAATCATGATTTTAAAAGTTCACATTCATATATTGAGATTAAAAAAGGTTAGATAAAAAATAATGGATGGAAAATAATGGTGAAAATATTGGCAAACATATAAATAATAAATGAATTAGAATTTATTTAATTTAAAATAAATGGATATCATATTTAAAAAAATAAATTAAGAAAATAAAAAAATAAAAGAAGAAATGAATTGGGTTCACTAACATTACCTCCATAACTAATCTTCAAAAACTAGTTCTTGTTTCATCCACCATATATTTTAATCACCCAATGGTACCTTTTTATAGGATTTTTAAACATGAAATTCCAACATTCCAAATGAATTTCACATTATTTTTTCTTATGTAGATGAATTTATTAAATTTATAATGAGTATTAATTTTTCATCAAAATAATTTCAAAAACATTCCTTCCATTTATATCATTCAATGGCCACTCTAATGATTCCATAAATACATGGAATTTATTTTTAATATGTGTCTATGATTTATTGTTCGATTCTATGTACAATCACCTCAATTTTAGTTTTCAAGAATGATATATTATTTAGTTACGGAGGTGGTATCCACACATTTGTATAGAATAATTTTCCAAGATGTATGATTTTTATGCACCATAGATGGTTGAATTTTAACTGGATCAAAATGAGAATGTTGAATCCCATGAACATATATATAATTAAAAAAGGATCACTTAAATTTATGTGATGTTGTAAATATTACCCTATAAATACAAAATCACTATAAATCTATTAAATTTCTAAAATTAATCCAATTTACATTTTACCCCAAAACACACAAAATATCAAAAATTTATTAAAATACAATAAATTTGATTAATTGGTATGGATTAAATAATTTATAAAATTTAAAAATGGAAAAATATTTTCTATATAAATTGCACCACACATAAACCGTTTATTCTATCATTCATTAAATCTAAACATTATAGTTTATGGGAAACAATGTTACCAGTATGAAAATTTCATTGTAATAAGATAAAACAATTTTCTAAGTCAAATCAGATTTTCAAATATCATATAATATATCAATTCAATATCTCATTTTTCCAAGAAAAAATTAATTTCAATATTTCAATTTTACTTTTGGAAAATTATATAAATTTTCATTTCAGACATAATGCTCATCAATTAACAAATATGTAGACATTCCAAAAATGATTTACCTCAATATTTCATATTTTCTTGAATCTCTATTGAGAAAATTCGTGTCGAGTTAATCTCATTCCCTGAGATAATTTTCTGCATTCATTATCATGTAAAGGAACAACATTATCCAATTTTTAAAGTGAAAAGTCGCACAAAAAATTGAGTACATTGAATAAAAGTGAAAATGATTACAAGGAATAAGGGTCTTATGATTTGATGATTTAAAAATAAAATCTTAGTGAAAACGATTATGTCTTATGTAAAAAGAATGAAAGTAAAAAATAAATGTGAATGATATTATTTTCATTAATGTAACAACTCCAGCATCACCAAATCATTAATGAAGAGATCAATATTAATGAAAGTATAATGAATGAAATGTTTACACTCTTGATTTTATTAACCTTTATACTATTTTTAGTTTTCGAGGGATATTTTATTTTGTTTCTTATTTGAATTTTTTGTTCATAAAAAACGTCACATACACCACCTATCCAAATATGATGAAAATCAAAGGTCTAGTAATTGTGATTTTTGGGTTTCCAAAATCATAACTATTATTTTACATTTGTTTGGTTCTTTTTCATAATTTCCCTATTTAAAATTAATGAGGGGAACCCAATGATATATCTATAATAAATCAAAAACATTAATTTACTACCATAATAAGCACCCCCACATTTTTTCCTAACAATAGAAATCAATCCTTAAACCGTGATTCCAAAAAACAGCATAATTTAACATTAAAATATTATGAAAATACCAGTAATAGTGTAAGAATAGATAGTTTTTTTTTAAACATGGATCTTCCGTAAAATATTTTGAATGGTCTAAATTGGATAAAAATGGATTAATGTAATGGTGGAATTCTAGGTATATGTTATTTTGATAAGATTCCTAAATAATTTTAAATATGCTTTTGCACATTCATTGCCCTTAGAAGCTCAAATTCATGGTCTATGAGGTTACATATATCATGATCATGCAAGAAAGTTTCAATATAAAATAAGAATTACTTGTTCAAGTAATTTTATCAGGAATGTGAATACAATATTGGAAAATGACTCTTGGAATGAATAATAATAACACATCAGTTTACATGAATTTTAGTAATTTACGGCTTGAAAATTTTTAGGGATATATTATTTACATGGATAATCAAATTTTTTTAAATAATGATTCCTCATTTTAAAAAAAATGTTTACTTTTAATTATCAAATTCTTAATTTTACTCATTCAATTATAATATCATTAAACTAGAAAACTTGGAATCATAGGATTCCTATGAATCTCATGTCACATAGATAATTCATTTAAAGCATGAATTCATGCATGGGGATAAAATTTTAGTTTAAAACTCTTTTCAGAATCACATATAATGTAATGTAGTTTTAGAATATAATTATTAAATGTGAACACCATTTTTAAATAAAGCTTAGTCACCTTTCGTTGTTTTAAATTTAACAGTTTTTTTCTATAATTAGAGTCCTATGAAAAAATTACTTAATTAAGCACAAGGATAATTTCATTAAAGCTCCCAACAATTGGGGGAGCGGGATACCTGTTGGAGTACTTAGAAGAATTAATTTAAAATCATTATTCTATGAAATCATGTAATCTCTTAAGTCTTATTATGATACCCTAACTGAGAAGTGAGTTTTTACTACCTCTAGATGGTTGTACTAATAGTTATCCAATGTCAGATGGTGGATAAGGATTTATTCACATGAACCAAAATTTTATACTTTACATGGACCAAGTATTTTTCATTATTTTTAGAGAATTCCATGTTTAGATTAAACAAGTTATTCCCCCTTCATAATTAAGTATAACATTCAGGGAGGTGGTAGGATAATGTATGGAACCTCATCCTCTTGAGTTGTGAGCTGCACAAAAGGTTCTTTTTCCATTGACGGATAAGTTGGGATTCATTAATTGTAATTTTATAATTAGGGTTTGAATGTAATTTTATTTTTACATAATATAAACATGAAGAATATATGTTATAATTCCGCTTTTTATTGTGATCATTTTCTATCTCATTTTCCTTTTACATAGCTACTGGGGCTTCTTCATGGACTTCCTCAAATGTTTGTTCCATAAATAAGGAATATCCTTTTATTACACAATAGGGGACGGTGTTTTTTATTCATCCTCTTTTAAGGTAAATCATGTAATAATCTGATACGCAATTTCCATGTCCTAAGGAGTGATTCTCTAATCAGATTTGTTAGGATTAGAAAAGAAGTAATTTAAAATAAAATCATCTCCTTAAGTAGCTTTTGGTTAAATAAATTCAACAATTATATTTTCCTCAAGGATTTAATTTGGGTAAAGTTTATATAGGAATTCTACATCCTCCACCTCTATTTTGGACTCCATGTCATAGTGGTCTTTACTAAATTCAGGAATGAACAGTGGAAAATCCTTATTTTCCTTGAATCCTTGAATATTCATCAAAAGATGATCGATCAAGATCATTAAATTGTGAGGTGATATCTGTTTCTCTTGTCCTCATAACATCAATTTTAATAGTGTCATTAGAGTACCAGTAGTTTATTGGAGGGTTTCCTCTGTGTAATATATATATTGTTCCTACACATATGAGTAATTGTTCATTAAAAGATAATAGAAGTTATGATACAAAATTGAAGGATTTGTTTTGGGTTTTGAAACCAAAAAATGAAATTATATATAAAATTTTAAAATAAAAAATGTAAATAAATTTATAATTTCTCCCCCAACAATTATGATTGATCAGACACACCCCTGTCACAGGGAATGAAAAAAAAATTTCTAGGTTTTCCTAGTCCATCATAATGGCTGACTAGGGTAATCTATTTTGAAGATATTTCTCAGTTTGATCACTTACTCAATCTACATTCAACTATGAAATAATTATTATTTTTTGTATTTTATATGAATGAAATGTAATATAATAAATTAAATTAAATGAAGTAAATAAGACAAAGAAAAAAATTCAATTCTACATTACCATGAGATGCTAAACATAGTGGAAATACAAAATAAAGGATGTTCTCCCAAGGGAATTATCAGGGAGAACCATCACTGAATATCATTATATCTTCTTAGTTAACACAATCTATAATATGTGTTTACACACAAATATATCTAATTTATGATGAATAATGTAATTAAAGATCACCATGTACACCCACTATCTTCCGCCACTATCAACAAAAAATGGTTATAGATCAATAAGATAAACATTAGTCAACCAAAGTGAGGATTAAACCACTATAAAATTATCCATTGAAAAAAATAAAATAAATAAACATAGCCCCAGGTTCATGAACAAGAATACTCCTTCATGATATTTGTTAGGTTATTTACTAATAATCATTACTGTAAGAGTTGATGGTGGTAATATGAGAAGAAGAAAAGAATAAAAGATAGAGAATGTATGAAAAGTAATATCGAAGAAGCATAAAAAACCAATTCACAAAATTTATTTCTTTTAAATTATACTAAATTGAAATATATTTAAATTAAAACTAATGTAATAAAACATAAATGATACAAATAAATGGCTGCAGTTGCATCCCCACCAGAATCTATCATCCAAAAGATGGATCATGTTTCGTCCACCGTATCATGGAATCCCCTAATGTTTCTTTCTTATAGGTTACTCTATATTTATCCTCTTATATACTCTAAAAATTTTATATTAATTGGATTTTCCTGTTGATTTTATGTAATTTATAATGACTATGGATTTTTTTGGATGAGAATTCCAAAAATATTTCATTAACCTATAACATTCAATGACATCCATAAAGAATTAATAAAACCATGGAATATAATTGTGAAGAAAAACTACGAGTCCTTGTTCAGTTATAGGTGGAATAACATTTATTGGTTTTGGGTACCCTCAGTTATTCCTCTGTTACCTAGGTGGTGCCCAAAAGCTATTTTAGAGTAATCTTCCCTAAGGATTTTTTAGGACCTTGTGTTGATGAATTGGATCTGAGGCCATATGAGGAAATTGAATCCTACGATATTAGAAATTATATTAAAATAATCATATCAAATTGGAGTTATATTGTAAATGTTATGTTCAAAATACGAATTCTCTAGAAAGCTATTAGATTTCATGTTTTAAGGTGTTTACACATTATAAAACCAATTCACCCTAATTAAATGATTTATGAAAATACACTCAAATTGATAAATTTATTAGAATTCAATCCTTGAAAAACAAATGAAAAATTATTAAAATATTTTATATATCACATAGCCTCAGAAAAGTTAAATTTCGGATTTATCTTTTTAGAGAGTCATGTTTTGGATTTAACTGATTCTTGGCTCCATCCGTCTAGGGTATGATACTAGTTAATCACACAATAGGGATATTCTAACCAATCTATTTTATTCCATATAACCAATGATGATTGTTGAGACCTTTCTCCAGTGTGTGATATTGTAAAATGCTTCCTTCTAATCAAGGTTGACCATGACTTTTGTTGTATTAACAAATTCATAGACGCTAGCATTCAATGATTAGTGAATATGATGAAATATTGGGTTAAAATGGAATAATTCCATGATTTCCCTGACATATATAGTGATAGTTATAAGTTCATCCTATTTGATGTAGTATTCTCCATTGATCTGATTTATCAATTATTATGAATCCCTTTTGTAATTTTTGAAGTCTATTTAATGCTATAGAGATTGTTCTAACTCAGTGATAAGGGATTATTATTCTTCCACGATATACATGTAGCCTTAGGATAGTAAAAATGAGTTAGAAGAAATTTCATTGTCTGGTAAGATAAATATAATCACAAATCCAACATAATTAAACTTTGGTAATTCCATACGTTTTCCAAAGGGAATTTATGGAGTTCCATAAGAAAACATCACACATTTTTTGGGTGTTTCATGGGTGTAGAATACATCCACATCTGGTTGCTCTGTGTAAAATATTATATTCATTAGGGTAGGATGTGTTCCATGGAATGCATCCATTTTTTTCTGTTCCTCAAAATTTTGTGATATATAAAGAAGGTCGTATTTCAGAAGTATGGTTTCCCATCAGGTAAAGTTCCCAGTCAACAAGGTATGGCCATGTATATAGATGAGTGGATGACTATAAAAGACCATATGGTCTTTGTGGTGCTTCATGTATTGAACCATTTTTTGAACTGTAAAGATGAGGGCTATGTACTTCTTCTTGACAATACAGTATTTTTTTTCTGTACCTATCATTGTTTTCAGGACGTGGTAGAGACTATTCTCACTTTCTATGTATTTTTTTATGTGAGTAGGGTGACGAGTGGTAGTTCCATGGAAACATATCCTATATGACTGTCCGAACTTTCATTGAGGGAATTATAATCAATGAATGTAGTAAATAATGATTATGACTTTAAAAGGATTCCTCATAGTCATCATACTATTGATATGAAATGAATTTCTTAATCATCCTCATGATGGGGATAGAATTTCCCACCACGATGGTTATGAATCGCTAAATATAGATATCTAACCAAGGATACCGCTCAGTTATTTGAATTTTCTTCTGTATATAACTTCTAAAAATGATATAGTATTCTCACAGTCAGCCTCAATTCCATGGAGGCAAAACAAAAATCTAAGAAATCCCAAAATATTTCCCTAATTGATCATTTCAGAGGATCCATATCCACACTATGTTGTTGTTGATTTTCAAGGACTATTTCAAGATCTGTGAAGTGTTCACATCACTATCTAGATTTTAAAACTAGTTCTTTAATATATCATTTGGATATTACTCCCATGAATGGATTAATGATATGAAGGATGTTTCATTGAAAATAAGAACCATAATTCATTGTGATGTGTGGCATAACCCGTAAGAAGAGAAGAACACTATGGATCTTTGAATTCAATGTCTTCATCATCTTCATGGGACCTCAATATTTTATTATACCATGAATACCCATTAACGAAAATAATTACATGGACACCAACAGTCATATAAATAAATATTTTATTGATCAGAAATGGGAAATCTTCATTCAGTCTTTGCGGATTAAGGTCTCTAAAATTGATGCACCCCCTAATCATTACATTAATTTTCATAGACATGAGTTGTTAGAAATAAATCTATAGTATTTTAATTCATGAAAAAACAAGGATTTCGCCAATTTTTACATTATCTGCATCTACATTAATAGCATGAGATGGGTGTATCATCCAATAAGATGTCTTGAATCCTCGATTTTTGACTATTTTTATGAGTTTCTATGTAGAAATATATGTGTTCAATAAGGTAATTTATTTATCCTTCCAATAGAACACATAAATGTGTTTCTTTTGAAATATTATGCATATCATTTTCCATTCAAGGGTATGTGTGACACTAATATGTGTATGAAGTGAATCTTCTTTTTTTTGGAAGATTTATTTTCCTGAGAACATTAATGGTTGTGAAGATACCTTCCTTGAATTTAGGTGGGGAGCTCTTATAAAGACCCATACTTTATATACATTGTTAATACTTCAAAATTGAAGCATACTTATTACAAAATATAAGAAAACCATGAAAGGACCGTATAGGTATAGAGTTTTTAGAAACTGGGAAACATAAACAACTGGTTCATAAAGCATCAACTTTGCCTCCCACTTATTTCATCATATCTAGAGTCCCTTTTTGGCATATCCTACTTAATAACCTTCTTCCTGGCCTGGGGAAATAAAACATACAAAAGGTTGAGCTCAAATGCTCAGTAAGGGTAAACAAAAGAAATATCAATAACATCATATACTTAAGAACATAACTTTTTGGAAATCTTAACCTGCAAAAGAGAGCATAATTTCATAACATGGGATAAATCATAGAAGTGAAATGAAATCCCAATAATCATAACATAAAACATGAAACTTTTTGTCATACACACATAATCATGGAGAATCATTTCTTATTAGTCAAGACTCATTGCCAAGACTATCTTAGTGGACAAAGTCCATTTCTGAACTGAGTTCACTCCCCGTTTCAGTCCTGCTTCACTGAACCGGTATAACCTACCGTTCCAGCCATGTCTATCTCATGAGATATAAAAACATTACCCAATGAATTGGAGGGAGATATAGGTCCCACCCATCTCATAATGATACCATTCTTATGTGTACCACAAAATCATAAAGCATACATCATTACATAACCCATGTAATAAAAATGGGATTCTTAAACAACATGACATCATAAAACAATTCATATAAGATAAAGGAATTCATAAAAATAATTCCATCACAACAAAATAAAATCAATGTAATAATAGGGATAGAAATAGAACCCTATATCATCTTAGATGGAAAATAATTTTGATAAAACACTTGAACTCCATTCTTGAGGAAAATATCCTTTCTACTTCAAAAACATTTTTCCTTTCTTAACATTTCATACAATGTTAAACTAAAAGAAGTTGATTAAAAATAAACTTGAAAACTTGTAAAGGAAGCTTCTTTGAAATAATGTTTTAAAAATACATTCATGCCGTATAAGTTAAAAAAACATTCTTCTCATACTTTTGTCGGAAAAGTCAAAAAGTACCTCGTACGAAAAAAGACAAAAGATTCCTTTCATATCTTTTACTAAAAACTCACCGAAGGGTAAAATTGGATATTAACTATTGTAGAAGTATATTAATATAACATATTGAAGAAACATGGATGTGGATGATAAAATACACCCCAGTAATTACCAAAGTACAAACAATCTCGGATAAAAATGAGATTGTGATATTTCCCTTACCTTAGGTCCCATTTGCCTCGTAAGTGTCCAAAACACCTGTATAATGATTTAAATAATGTTATTGACTTATTACAGAATCATAATTATTGTTATGATATAATATATGGTCATACTATTAGTTTCTTGGTAGTAATATTTCATTGCTACTTGTTATTCGGGTGTTTATAACTTTTTGTTCTTATGCGTGTTTTGTCGAATAGATTCTTATTCGTCTCTTTAGGTTATAGATACATCATTTCCAGAATGGTATTAGTGTACTATATATCATATTTATTCACTCAATTCATTTATGTAATCATTATGCAATTAAATCAGGTAGAACGAGTCGCATCACATCGTGGGGACGGTATTCCGTACGTACGCACGAGCGATGATATCATTCCCATGATCGTGGAATTGTATTGGAGTGTATGTATACTATTTAAGAATCAATATCACTTTACAATAGTCATATATAGTCATTATTTACACCATTATACCCATCCAAGTAAGGTGGTGGTGGAAAATAGATTACACCACAGCGTGGAGACGGTATTCCGTACGTACGCACGCACGATGATTTCTTTTTCCGTAGGATGGATAGATGGTGAAATATGGTTGTTTCATACTTATAATAACATATAAGTATATGAGTGATACTGATGTTATTACTTCTTAATGAAACAGCTAAAGAAGAATAAGTGGATGAAGAAATAAAGATGAAAGAATCGGTAACAGACATTACCTCTTCTTTGAAGTGCTTCTTTGAGACCTTCTTTTAGGGCACTAAAATTGGTCTTTGAAGAAGACCAGGACCTCTAGGATGTCTCTAGGGAAGTGTAGAGGAGAAATTGGAAGGGTTTTGCTGAGCTTGAAGGATCAAAGTGGTGTGAGGAAGAGTGGGAGGAGGTGCCCTTTTATAAGGGAGGAGAGGGGCACCTTTGGAATAACTAAAAATATTCTTTTATTATAAAATCAAGTTCGGTTTTAAATAGCTCCAAATTGATTTATTTCTAATATAAAGTGGGTATGGGTCTAAATCATCTCATTAAATAGAATTTAGGAAAGTTTAGGTTCCTATTTTAACCTTATCATTTAGATTTAACATTATGTTAAATAATTTTACTTTTACCGTGTCTTCTTGTGTTCTTATACTATATGGTTAATAAACTTACTATAAGTAGCCAAACGAACCCCAAGTTGTATATTATTAATATATATAACCTTATCTAAGTCATTTGGCCAAACCATAGATTTTTAGGAATAAAATAACAATTAATAATTTAATATTTGTTTTAAAAACTATTTTATGTCAATTTTGACACTATTTAGTAATTAATTTTTGTAAAAATCATAACAGAATGATTAGTTCAAAAACAATTAATTAAATTAATACTAACATGTCATATTAATATATAAAATTAGTGGAATTCATAAAAAGTCTCAAATTACATTTATTTGGGTATTTATAACATCAATTATGTCAATATTTCATTAATAAGATAATTACTGCATCATCATTGTTTCATAAATAAATTAACTTATTTAATGTCCAAAAATTACAAATAAAATAACATTATGCAGGAAATATTTTTATCTTTCTAATGAATATTTATAGTCGAATTTATCTTATGTATAACCCCATATTAAAAATGATTTACTTATTAAACATTGATTTTAACTATTTTAATCCTTCTTTAAATAAATTAATAATAAATGTCATAATCTAATCCAAGTGGGCCTAAATGGTAATATTTTATTCCTAAGGTTCTTTTTGGTCGAATTACACTTGTACAATAGAGTTAGGACATGTTTTAGGGTAATAATAATACCATTTGTACCCTTAATTACCTAATTAACTTTTAACCGTGGTAAAAAAAAGTAAAAAGTTACTATTCACCAAAAAATTATTTTCATCTCATTGAACCACATTTTACATACTGACATCAACCGTGTCTCTCGGATTTTCGAAATTCCACTCATAGAAGCGGTAAAATTAAGTTTTATGAAAAATTCAGTTTTTTTAACTACCACTTAGTGGTTTCACTATTCATCAAAAATTGAAAGTTTTCAGAAAAATACCATAATTTCACCCTAGGCTAATTTCGATATTCCGAATCAAAAAATGAAGTCCATTTTGAAAAATAAAAATTATAAAATTTCAAAAAGTGGTTATTACTATTCATAACGGCTAGTTTTAATAATATTTTAATAGCATATCGTTGTTTAGTGAAACTCGGTATTGCGTACGACGCAAGCTATCGAGGAAGGTTGTGATTTCGTGTAAAGCAAGCCAAGCAAGTGTTGTGTGTAGAAAAAGATTCCTTTGATGATTTATATAACATAAAATTCTCGGGTGTTACATTCTACCCCTCTTAAAATGAATTTCTCTCTCGAAATTCGTCACTTTGTAACAAACAGATGAGGATACCTCTCCATCATCATATCCTCAAGCTCCCATGTAGCTTCTTCTAATTGGTGGTTCCTCCATAAAACTTTCTCCAATCGAGTGGTCTTGTTTCGTAGGACTTTTTCGCTATGATCCAGAATCTCTATCATTTGTTCTTCATAAAAAAGATCTTGCTCCAACGGTACAACTTCTGAGCTGAGTACATGTGAAGGATCAGGTATGTACTTTATCAGGAGAGATACATGGAACACATCGTGAACTTGAGAGAGATTTGGTGGAAGCGCCAATCGGTAAGCTACCTTCCCAACACAATCTAGTATTTCGAAAGGACTGATATATCTAGGGCTCAACTTCCCCTTCTTTCCAAATCTCATAACCCTCTTCCATGGAGATATTTGTAAGAACACTTTATCACCCACTTCAAACTCTAGGTCTTTTCTTCGGTTGTCGGCATAACTTTTCTGTTGACTCTAAGATGCTCTTATATGTTGTTGAATATATCTGACCTTTTCTGCCATTTCATCAGCGAGATCGGGTCCTAATAGCTTTCTTTTCCCAACTTCATCCCAGCAAGTTGGAGTCCTGCATTTCTTTCCATAGGGAGCTTCATAAGGAGCCATCTGAATACTAGATTTAAAGCTATTATTATAAGAAAATTCCACCAAAGGTAGGTGTTGATCCCAACCACATTTGAAATCCATAGAGCAATCTCTCAACATATCTTCTAGAGTTTGAATTGTTCTCTCAGACTGACCGTCTGTCTGAGGATGATAAGCAGTGCTGAAACTCAACTCTGTATCCAGAGTATGCTGAAGACTTCGCCAGAACTTCGAGATAAATCTCAGATCCCGATCAGATATAATAGAAAGTGGTACTCCATGCAATCTTACCACTTCCTTTACATATATCCTGGCAAGCTGATCCAGAGAGAAATCCTCTCTAATAGCAATGAAGTGTGAAGACTTTGTAAGACGATCAACTATGACCCAGATAGCATTATTGCCTTTGGATGGTTTAGGAAGTCTTGTGACAAAGTCCATAGTGATGTTTTCCCATTTCCATTCGGGTATGGGTAATGGTTATAACATCCCCTTAGACTTCTATCTCTCAGCTTTAACTTATTAACAAACCAAGAATCGAGAGACATATTCAGAAACATCTCTTTTCATGCCATCCCACCAGAAGTACTCTTTCAGGTCCCTATACATCTTTGTGCTTCCAGGATGAATAGAGAATGAAGAAGTATGAGCCTCATCCAGCAGCTCCTTCTTTAATTCGGGGATGGGAGGAACACAAACCCGATTCCTGAACTTTATTATCCCATCACAATCAAGGTTGAATTCAGGAACATTTCTCACCTTCTTTCGTAACTCGACATCTTCTTTCTGTGCCTCTTTAATCTTCACATGTATATATAGTTGAACATTCCTTTGAGAAAGATACGATTTTTCCCCTTTCATTATAATTCCAAGATCCATCCTTTGTAAATCCATAAATATTGGATCTTTTGTGATCCTCATCATGGATAAACTAGCATGGTCTTGTCGACTTAATGCATCTGCCACCTTGTTTGCTTTCCCAGGGTGGTAATGGATTGAGCAGTCGTAATCCTTAATCAGCTCCAACCATCTTCTTTGGCGCATATTCAGCTCCTTTTGTGTGAAAATATACTTTAAAATTTTATGATCAGTATAAATATCACACCTTTCACTATAAAGGCAATGCCTCCAAATATTTAATTCAAAGATTACCACAGCTAACTCCAAATCATGAGATGGGTAATTTTGCTCATGTATTTTCAACTGTCATGAGGCATAAGCTATCACCATATCATTTTGCTTAAGAACACACCCCAATCCCTTCTTGGACGCATCACTGTAGATAACAAACCTTTCTCCACTACAAGGCAGTGTGAGCACAGGTGAACTGGATAACCTTCTTTTCAACTCCTTGAAATTATCTTCACATTCCTCCGTCCAAACAAACTTAACTCCTTTCCGAGTCAACTTGGTGAGGGGATTAGATAATCATGAAAAATCTTTCACAAAACGTTGATAATATCCAGCCAAACCAAGGAAACTTCGGATCTCGGTTACTGTTGTTGGTCTCGACCATCTTTCGATAACCTCTGTTTTTGCTGGATCCATAGATATCCCCTCTTTTGAGATTATGTGACCCAAAAATGCAACTTTTTGAAGCCAAAATTCACACTTGGTAAATTTCGAATAAAGCTTCTCCTTTCTCAGGGTCTTTAATATAATTCTCAAGTGATCTTCATGTTCTTCCTTGTTCTTTGAATAGACAATAATATCGTCTATAAAGACTACCACAAACTGATCAAGATAGTCTCTAAAGACTCTATTCATTATATCCATGAAGATATCAGGGGCATTAGTAAGACGAAATAGAATCACTATAAATTCATAGTGTCTGTACCTTGTAAGGAAAGCCGTCTTTGGTATATCCTCCCTTTTGACCCTTAATTGATGATACCCTGAACGAAGATCAATTTTGGAAAAGTATTGAGCTCCTCGTAGTTGGTCAAATAAGGCATCAATGCGTGGGAGAGGATATTTGTTCTTGATAGTGATCTTGTTAAGTTCTCGATAATCAATGAAGAGTCTCATTGATCCATCTTTCTTCTTAACAAATAAAACAGGTGCTCCCCAAGGTGATGCACTAGGGCGTATGAACCCCTTATTAGGATTCTCTTGGAGTTGCTTCTTCAATTCCTGAAACTCAATTGGGGCCATTCTATAAGGTGTCTTTGAAATAGGCAAAGCACCCGGTACGAGTTCTTCTGAAAACTCAACTTCACGATTCGGTGGAAGACCTGGTAATTCCTCCGGAAAGACATCATCAAACTCTCGTACAATGGGCATATTCTTAATCATGAGTTTCTCACCAACCATTTGAGATAAATAACCTTCATTTAGTGGAATCAAGACCCATAAGATGGAAGGAATTTCCACTAGAAGGTTATGTTCATCCTTGCATTGATAGACGATCCTAGATTGATCTGGAATATGAAATGTGATTCCCTTCTTTGGCAATTTATATGAGCTCCATGTAGACAAAGCTAATCCATGCCAAGAATCACATCAAATTCCACTATAGGAAGGATCACAAGATTTTTAGGAAGCACTTTCCCACAAACTTCAATCGGAGAAGAATTATAAACTTTTGATGCGACTGGTGTGCCTTTAGGTGTTGTCACAGCTAACTCAACATGTAATTGTTGAGGAAATATGGTGATACCCTTAGAAATTCTTTAGAAATAAAGGAGTGGGTGGATCCAGAATGAAATAAAACATTTTCTACCATAGAGTGGATGGTAAGTGTAACATTCACCACATCATTATCGTACTCCACATCGCTGATAGAAATTGCATGTGACTTTCCTTTGTCTTTAGCCTTAAGAGTTTGTTGACGTCAGCCATCATCATCAACCCTTGGATTAGGGCATTTATTGGCATAATGTCCCATCTCCTTGCACTTGAAACATTGAAGTGTTGTAGGGTCATTTTGTGTATCCCTTCCTTTGTTTTCATCATTAGACATCTTCGTCCCATCATTGCGGCATTCAAATGCCCGATGACCTTCCTTTCCACATTTGAAACATTTACTTGTCCCTTTAAGACAACTCCCTCCATGTTTCTTTCCACACTTTGAGCATAAGGGAAAGCTCATCTTCTTTTCAGTGTGCTTTTTAGATTTTCCTTTAAATTCCATTTTCCTCTTCTTATCAAACCCATATGACTGATGGGTTACTCCAATCTCCATCTCAACTTTGAGAGAACATCAAACGATTTCCTCGTAGCTATTGAAGTCCCTTATGGCTAACGCCCTTCGAAGACATGGTTTTAAGCCACTAAAGAATCGATCGATCTTAATCTCAGGTTGGATAATAATACCAGAAGCGTACCTTGCAAGTCTTGTAAAATTTTCTTCATAGGTACCAACAGATTCATCATCCTTTTGCTTCAGTTCAAGAAACTCTTTCTCCATCTTTGTTCGGGGAATACGAGGGAAGTAATTATTGAAAAATAAGTTCTTGAACTCGTCCCATTCCATGGACTCAATTTCATCCCTTTGCCTCGTATTCTTAATAATATTACACCATTGATCAGAATCACCTTCCGAACGATACACTGCTAAGATGACTTTATAATGCTCAGAACATTGAAGAACTGAAAATATCTTTTCAGTAGTACTAATCCATTGTTCAGAAACTAATGGATCAATAGACCAGCTGAATGAAGGTGGACGCTGTCTCATGAAGGATTCAACAGAATTTTGCTCCTTCCTTTGCTCGTTTGGAAGTCATGCATGATTCATAGCTTGAGAAAGTTCTGTGAGCATGGCTACAAGATTTTTCATTCCATCTCCCATAACGTTTGGTTGCTCACGGGGACAATCATTTCATTGCCCATCACATTCCGCATTAACACGATTCCTTCGGGTTCCAGCCATTGACTAAAACCAAGAAGAATAGTGTGAGCAACACTAATTATAATAGGAAAACCACATAATCAAGAATAAAATTTAACACTTAAGGTCTTATCCTAGGTTATTCATGTCCATTTCTAAAACACTAAGATTGTGTTCTATGCTTAGACTTATCCTTAGGGTTCTTACTAAGGCTTTCACATCCTAGTTTCCAAAGGATGACTATACCATTCCTCTAATACCAACTATAACGACCCATACTTTATATACATTGTTAATACTTCAAAATTGAATCATACTTATTACAACATATAACAATCCCATGAAAGGACCGTATAGGTATAGAGTCTTTAGAAACTGGGAAACATAAACAACTAGTTCATAAATCATCAACTTTGCCTCCCACTTATTTCATCATATCTAGAGTCCCTTTTTACCATATCCTACTTAATAACCTTCTTCCTGACCTGGGAAAATAAAACATACAAAAGGGTGAGCTCAAATGCTCAGTAAGGGTAAACAAAAGAAATATCAATCACATCATATACTTAAGAACATAAATTTTTGGAAATCTTAACCTGCAAAAGAGACCATAATTTCATAACATGGGATAAATCATAGTAGTGAAATGAAATCCCAATAATCATAACTTAAAACTTGAAACTTTGTGGCATACACACATAATCATAGAGAATCATTTCTTATTAGTCAAGACTCATTGCCAAGACTATCTTAGTGGACAAAGTCCATTTCTGAACCGAGTTCACTCCCCGTTTCAGTCCTGCTTCACTGAACCGGTATAACCTACCGTTCCAGCCATGTCTATCTCATGAGATATAAAATCTTTACCCAACGAATTGTAGGGGGATATATGTCCCACCCATCTCATAATTATACCATTTTTATGTGTGCCACAAAATCATAAATCATACATCATTACATAACCCAAGTAATAAAAATGGGATTCTTAAACAACATGACATCATAAAACAATTCATATAAGATAAAGGAATTCATAAAAATAATTCCATCACAACATAATCAAATCAATGTAATAATATGGATAGAAACAGAACCCTATATCATCTTATATGGAAAATAATTTTGATAAAACACTAGAACTCCATTCTTGAAGAAAATATCCTTTCTACTTCAAAAACATTTTTCATTTCTTAACATGCCATACAATTTTAAACTAAAAGAAGTTGATTAAAAATAAACTTGAAATCTTTTAAAGGAAGCTTCATGGAAATAATGTTTTAAAAATCCATTCATTTTGTATAAGTTAAAAAAACATTCTTCTCGTACTTTTGTCAGAAAAGTCAAAAAGTACCTCGTACGAAAAACGACAAAAGATTCCTTTCATATATTTTACTAAAAACTCACCGAAGGGTAAAATTGGATATTAACTATTGTATAAGTATATTAATATCAAATATTGAGGAAACATGGATGTGGATGATAAAATACACCCCAGTAATTACCAAAGTACAAACAATCTCAGATAAAAATGAGATTTTGATATTTACCTTACCTTAGGTCCGATTTGCCTCATAATTGTCCGAACCACCTGTATAATGATTTAAATAATTTTATTTACTTATTACAGAATCATAATTATTGTTATGATATCATATATGGTCATATTCTTAGTTTCTTGGTAGTAATATTTCATTGCTACTTGTTATTCGGGTGTTTATAACTTTTTGTTCGTATGCGTGTTTTGTCGAATAAATTCTTATTCTTCTCTTTAGGTTATAGATACATCATTTTCAGAATTGTATTAATGTTATATATATCATATTTATTCACTCAATTCAATTATGTAATCTTTATGCAATGAAAATCATGTAGAACGAGTCGCATGACATCGTGGAGACGGTATTCCGTACGTACGCACGAGCGAGGATATCATTCCCATGATCGTGGAATTGTATTGGAGTGTATGTATACTATTTAAGAATAAATATCACTTTAAAATAGTCATATATAGTCATTATTTACACCATTATGCCCATCCAATTAACGTGGTGGTGGAAAATAGATTACACCACAGCGTGGAGACGGTATTCCGTACGTACGCACGCGCGATGATTTATTTTTCCGTAGGATGGATAGATGGTGAAATAGGGTTGTTTCATACTTATAATAACATATCAGTATATGATTGATACTGATGTTATTACTTCATAATTAAACAACTAAAGAAGAATAAGTGGAAGAAGAAATAAAGATGAAAGAATCGGTAACGGACATTACCTCTTCCTTGAAGTGATTCTTTGAGACCTTCTTTTAGGGCACTAAAATTGGAATTTTAAGAAAACTAGGACCTCTAGGATGTCTCTAGGGAAGTGCATAGGAGAAAGTGGAAGGGGTTGGCCGAGCTTGAAGGCTCAATGTGGTGTGAGGAAGAGAGGGAGGAGGTGCCCTTTTATAAGGGAGGAGAGGGGCACCTTTGGAATAACTAAAAATATTATTTTATTATAAAGTCAAGTTATTTTTTAAATAGCTCCAAATTGATTTATTTCGAAGATAAGGTGGGGATGGGTCTAAATACTCTCATCCAATAGAATTTAGACAAGTTTAGGTTCCTATTTTAACCTTATCATTTAGATTTAACATTAAGTTAAATAATTTTACTTTTACCGTGTCTTCTTGTGTTCTTATACTATAAGGTTAATAAACTTACAATAAGCAGCCAAAAGAACCCCAAGATGTTTATTATTAATATATATAACTTTATCTAAGTCATTTGGCCGAAAATTATATTTTTTAAAATAAAATAACAATTACTAATATAATATTTGTTTTAACAACTATTTTATGACAATTTTGACACTATTTAGTAATTAATTTTTGTGAAAATAATAACAGAATGATTAGTTCGAAAACATATAATTAAATCAATACTAACATGTCATATTAATCTAGAAAATTAGTGGAATTCATAAAAAGTTTCAAATTACATTTATTTGTGTATTTATAACATCAATTATGTCAATATTTCATTAATAAGATAATTACTACATCATCATTGTGTCATAAATAAATTAAATTATTTAATGTCTAAAAATTACAAATAAAATTACATTATGTAGTAAATATTTTTATCTTTCTAATGAATATTTATAGTCGAATTTATCTTAGGTATAACCCCATATTAAAAATGATTTACTTATTAAACATTGATTTTAACTATTTTAACCCTTCTTTAAATAAATTAATAATAAATGACCTAATCTAATCCATGTGGGCCTAAATGGTCATATTTTATTCCTAAGGTTGTTTTTGGTCGAATTACACTTGTCTAATAAAATTAGGACATCTTTTAGGGTAATAATAATATCATTTTTACCCTTAATTACCTTATTTACTTTTAACCGTGGTAAAAAAAAGTAAAAAGTTACTATTCACTAAAAAATTATTTTCATCTCATTGAACCACATTTTACTTACTGACATCAACCGTGTCTCTCAGATTTTTGAAATTCCACTCACAGAAGCGGTAAAATTAAGTTTTATGAAAAATTCAGTTTTTTTAACTACCACTTAGTGGTTTCACTATTAATCAAAAATTGAAAGTTTTCAGAAAAAATACCAAAATTTCACCCTAGGCTAATTTTGATATTCCGAATCCAAAAATGAAGTCCATTTTGAAAAATAAAATTTATAAAATTTCAAAAAGTGGTTATTACTATTCATAACGGCTAGTTTTA
Organism: Viscum album; assembly: GCA_963277665.1. Taxonomy (NCBI): domain Eukaryota; kingdom Viridiplantae; phylum Streptophyta; class Magnoliopsida; order Santalales; family Viscaceae; genus Viscum; species Viscum album. Next base: position 1,608,941,791 of record OY728131.1, on the reverse strand, counting down.
ATAATATTTTAATAGCATATCGTTGTTTAGTGAAACTCGGTATTGCGTACGATGCAAGCTATCGAGGAAGGTTGCGATTTCGTGTAAAGAAAGCCAAGCAAGTGTTGTGTGTAGAAAAAGATTCCTTTGATGATTTATATAACATAAAAGTCTCAGGTGTTACAGTTCTGAAGGATATACTCAACATTTTTCACTTCTATTTATATGTATACATGTCTATACAATGTTGAATATCTAGGGGATTTTCATTCACTATCACAGGAGAGAGGTATTGTGAAGAGAAATTATCATCCCCTAAACACTAATTCATTAAATATGGATTACATAAATTGTTTTTTAATTACACTATATCGAAGCACAAGATGATCATGGTCATCAGGGGAAAAATTTATCACATCAGTTAGATTTTGGGGGAGCACATAATCGATGTTGAGAAAACTCTTTGGATTCATAGGGGTGGTCCCCAAGCCATTGGGGGTTGTAACCTGAATATCATCTTCCATCATTGGTAATTTTACCCTACCTTTGTTGAAAGTTTCTTCATCAAATTTGTCTTCACATGTTTTTAAGTGGGTACTCTAACCATCTATTATACTTAGATTTTCAATGATGTTGTATTTCAGACATTGATAGATTGTTTAAGGTGCCTCAAGAAGGATATAGAGATTAGGTGTTCCAAGTAGAATATTTCATGTTGTGTCTTTCTATATGACCATAAAATATGTATCATATGTGAGATCCCAAAACTAAGATTTCATAATGTAATTCTTCAAGATCATTGCTAACACATATCATACCATTTAATGGTATGGCTTGAGAGTGATAAGTTTCCTTCTATATATCTTATATGTCAGACGGTTTGAACTGGGATGAGGGTTATCCAGAAAGATATATCTGTTAGATCCATTTAGATATCAATATTATCTAGTCTTACTGAAACATATAGGGGAATGATTTCCCTTGTTTGACCACATCTTGATACTTGTTAGTGAACGAAATAGTGACACAATATTCTAATGTAATGGTCTCTAATAAATAAACCCCACCTGTAATGACATCTTCCATGGACTCATGTAGTCTTCTATGGTCTATAAAATTATCTTTCCTCATTTTTTTTGATTGATGAAGAACATCCAATTTTGAGATCTTGGATGGGACCACTACCAGATGTTTTAGAATATCATAATTTTGTATCATTGTTCGGTGCTTCTCAATAAGTTTTTTCTCAATGAAATTTAGATTAGGGGATAAGTAATTTGAGGTGGAAGAGACGATTGTCTATGTAGAGGTTTTGAAATAATCTTCATCCAGTGTCACGGGTTGCGACAAACATCTCTTTTGACATGGATGATCGGATAATTGCACCTCTTGGTGGTATTTCCTGAAAAATGGGCATGGTAGACTAATGGAGAGTTATGGGAAACCTATATGTCTTTTAAGGGAACTATAGAGAACATTACCAATGGTTTTGTCTATATATATGACCTATTGGTGGACATTACCAATATATTGGGTCTCACAACACACACGATGTCCCATGAATCCTCGATTCCTATACATGTACTCCCACATTCTACGATTATGTGTGAGAAAATAATATTATAAGGGATATTTATCATCAGATAAGGTGTATGATAATTTTATCCTCATGACCTAACCAATGATTTTATGTTATTATATTGAGAGATTAATTTGGTGGGGAGGATCATGTGCTTTAGATATCATAGGGAGTAAATGATCGTGGGTCTGCGTTTATTTTAGAGAAGAACATTACTCCGCATATTTTATTTCTTACATAATCTGATCATCATGACCTTGATTAGTTGGCATACCTAATGTAACCTCCAATTTTGGTAGAAATATTTTGGGTATATGAATCTATTCTCTCAGGGTATCATGGTAGCAGTCAACTATTTTATGTGTCATCTTGTTTTTGAACACCAAATCACACCTAGATGGATCAATCATCCAAATTACATCTTTTTCTGACTAGAAAACAGTTATATAGGATACTTTCTATGATGAGATATCTAACACCAAATGTATAGAATATAACATTCCTTCATGTATGTAATTAGAGGAATATCATTTCTATATATTTTCACATAATTTTATATCAAAATGGAATTAGGTAGGATAGTCTGTGTGGTTGAAAACTTCAAGAATCCTGGGGTGTTGTATCATAACGATGTTATAATCATGAGTGAAATAAATAATCATATAATTTTTCATTTTGAATAAATTATTCATTATTCACCCATTCCTCACATCCTTGGTTAACCTTAAATCTCTATTTATTTGGATTAGAAGAACTCTATGGTTGATTCTACTCAATAGGAGGCGATGGGAGGTTCGAGACTTGCCTAGGTTCTTGTATGGGAAATGATACATTCATGAGTGTGATAGATCCATGTTCTATATTGAATATCCTTTTCCCCTTTGTAAAGAACATGAGATGAGTTTTGTATCAGGTTAACATAAAAGAATCTTCAAGGCATTGATCTGAATATGTGAACTCCTAGAACCCAACTGCATACTTCATTAGGATTTGAGGGGCCTGTAACTCATCCTATATTTTTTCAATATGGTTTTCCAAATGTTTTTCATGAGAGATAGGGATGTTTTTTTAATACATTAACCCATTTTTTTATATAATGTCTGAAACCCTCTCAATTTTGTGTAGCATGTGGTTATATTGGTTGATGGATGTTCTTCTCCTCATCCTAGAACTGAATTAATACAGGAGCTGATGACAAAGGTCTTCCCATCCTCCAACGGATCTTCTGGTAAACTATTTTACAAGAAAATGGTTTTCACAATCATATATTATAAAAACACTTAATATTTATTTACTCCAGTGTATCTTAAGATCCTACCATCATCCCACATTGATATAAAGAGTTCCTTGTATTTTTTTTCTGGGATTACCACACAGTAAAAGTTATATAATTTAGGATTTCATAAATTGGATAGGGGAATGTTTTCATCCACGCATTTGGGGTATGGATTCCACAAAGGATGAATAGGTGTACCTCACCCTTAATGTATTCTATTAGAGTTACTAGGAACTCGATGATGTTCTGTATCTCTATGGTCATTTTTGTCAGAGATACCTTCAATCTATTTAGTGTAGGTGGAGGTTGTTGAGGAGGTTGAACCTTCAACTCTTGTTGATCGATGATTAATCGTAATACTTAATGATCATCATGTAGAGGGAGATTTTTTCATCGGAATGGAGGGACATCATGATAATTTCTAACATCCTCATTTATATTGGCCATATTCAATGACCTAGATCATTTTTTACGCTCATATACCACTCTTTCTTGTGGTTTAGCTATGAGAGGGAGAATATATGTCTTTGGCTGAACATAATACCTGGTAGGAATATTTCCCATGAGTAACTTATCATAGAGTTTTTTCAGATATTTTACCTCACATTTATTTTCAGATATTTTTACCTCAATGGAAGGAATCTATATTTTTATGGGTGTTTATTGGTATGTTTCATCAATATTATATTTTTATTTGGAAATGTTCTACCATATATATAGAAACTCGATATTCAGAGGTTCCGGGATTCAGAACCTTCTCTAGTTATTGGTGTGTGAACCCTTAGATACTAAAACCAAATCACTATCCTCTCTTGGATATTTTTCCTTGTTGTAGACCTATTAATTTTCAATGTGATCCACATTATCCATTATTTTTATAGAGAATTCATTAATAGAAGAATATCATACAATTGATTTTTACCATCACTTTCGACAGAATAGTTTGATTATGCACTTCCCTAGTCAATGCCATTTTATGAACCCCTAACCATATTTGGCCATTTTAACATTTTACTCCAGAGGGTTCTGATCTGCATCTCTATATGATCTATTCATATTATTCTACGAATAGTTCCATTGAGTTTGATTTCATCCTTTCATTCTAAAAGAGAACCAAATTAAAATGGTCTTCCTAGTGGTTATAGGAATAGATGGGATGCCAACACTTGATTTTTACCAAAAAACATTAAGAAGACAGATTCTATCTGGGGAGATGATGCTACAGAATATTCCCATAGTACTATAGGAAGGGGTTATTCTAGGCTTAAATTTGTATTTACATATCCTATTGGTGATGATCCAATGATTCGAGTTGCGTACAAGATGATTCATGTGATGGAAATTGGGATATAAATTCCCCCATCCTGGTGGGATAGTTTTTATATGTAATCACCATTGATTTCCCTAGGATCTTATTAGGAGATGATGAACATGGTGAAGGTTATTGAGATGTGACTGATACCATCTAAGTGAGGTGGGTTCTGTTTGAAAAAAATAATGATATGAACAATAATATATCACAAATTTACTATCTGAGTGGTGGAGGTGATGGTAGACACTCCCTGAACTAGGATGGTTGAGTTCACTCATGGACCACTGTTATTTTGGATACTACTAATTCTCATTCGATATGGAATAGTTTTGATCGACTGTGAGATGTTTTCAATGACAACCCATGGAAGGAATCATTCTATGCATGAAATTATTTTGTTTATTGGAACTTTATAATTTAAGTCTGAAATTCATTCCCATTTCATTGATGAGATGAGATCCAATAATTTTTTTCTCATCTTCTCAATCAATTCATGATTTTTGGGAACCGTAATAAAAGGGAATTACGTTTTAGTGACCATGTAACATAATTGTTATCTGTTCACTTTATTTCACTACAGGATATGACCCTATATAAATCTATACCTAAGGGTTATGTTGATCAATGTTCCTTTCAATGTATATTTTCAATACATTACACATCATTAAATTGAGATGCATTATGTCATTTCATAGAATATATTATTAAGTGTTGTTATGTAATGGAACAATCATATTTCAAATTTACACTGTGAATTTCATACATTTTTTCCAAACCATTGGATATAGCAGCCATGTCAAGATAAAAATTGATTATCAAGATGGTATAATGATTACCATCATATCCCAGAGAAGGTATATGTCTACACTTTAGTCACTAATGTCTAGCCCACCTATTTTGGCATAGATTTGGATTTTACTTCTCTTTATGATATTCTGGGATATCATAGTCATAATTAGAGGGGTTTCAAAAAATGATTTAATGGTTGTTTCCAGATAACACTCTCCATATGTTGTGGATAACTCCCTCTTTAGCATACATACATTCCTCCATCCTTATTGACAATAGAATATGATTTTGAGGGTCTCCTGCTGATTGGATTAGAGTGATTGTATATTTTTATTGGGGGAAAATATATGGTTGACCATGATATGTCAAGATAATATAATTAAAAAGTAACATGAGTTATGTACATTTATCAATATGAATGTTACTGGGAAATGGGATTATTTCCCTCTCTTTAAGAGATACATCGTAGAGAGGTTGACCATAATGGATGTTATAAGTAGGGTCTCTATGATACAACTTCACACTAAAATGAGGATGTATATCATGGAAATAATTATCTTCTTCGTTGGTTTAAGCGATTAAAGTCACATTTTGGAATTGTGAATGTTTCTCAAACAATCTCAAGGATAGTGGAATTGAAAAAATGGGAATAAGTGTAATGTTATGCATCATGGTCAGCATATGAAGACCCACATTATATAAATTGTGTAGGAGTATGAGCATGTTGTAGGATGGTTATTTTGGTAAATTGTTATAACTGTATATTTCCATGAGAGTTTGACCCATCTACTGATAATCTTATAGAATATTCCTATGTGATTCAAAATAATTTATTCTAATACGTGCCTTATTTGAGGTATGTTTCATTTTCACATGGAGAGCCTAATTGAAAATATGAGTATGTTCCTAATTTTGAGCCTTTGGAAAATGTCTCTAGTATTTATTAGTAGGATTGTGAGTCTGACCATAGGAATGATATACTATTCCACGATGATCCCTAATTGGAGATGTTATATTATCTTGGTTCAAATATTCATTCCCCACCATATTATGTCAATGTACATATAAATTGGTAGAAGGGATATAAGAATTCTCTTTTATTTCATCAGAATGTGGATGGTTCCAATATCCATCTGATAAACTATGATTATGTGAATGAATTCAATGATAAGAAATAATATTCTCGGTAGATTCATTGATAAGAAAATTATACATTCATGAGTAATATTTCATTCTCAAATGGTTATCCTAAGCCACGCTGGTTCTATAAACCCAATCATGGACCTTTGGAGAATGTTGGTTGAATTCTCTGATAGAAATACAATAGTATCCCAAAGAACATTACCAATTCACATGTTGAGCCATAAAAATAATGGATATATGAGACCTATATAGTCCCTTTGAAGAATGGATCCAAACACATTCAACTATAATGTTACCATATCCTAAGGTTTTTTTCTCTATCACCTTGTGAGGACCAGTTGGAATGGTAATAAAATCATGATATCAGACTTAGTCTTTTACTAAATTATGATGATAATCCTCTTAGATAGAAGAATGAGTGTGCTATTTGTTTAGAGAGACCAATTCTTTCAGTCTATTTGGGTTTTTAGATGCCCTGGATATAGGGATAGAATTATGTGCATGTCCATGTATCTATAGTAGTTCTGGAATATGTCAGTGGAGATCGCCAATTTTTTTAATGAAGCATTGTAATTTTAGCAATGTATTTTAAGGGATATAAACATGAAAACTTTCCATATCCACTTGTATTGGAAGATATATTTGATTAAAGTGGGGATATGATGCTAAGTTTTTCATGATTTTTACTTAGGACTATGCCATTGGACTTCATTCACTGGGATATGGATATGCACCTCACCCATTCCCAATATAGGAATATTCCACGGGAATTGTTCTAAGTGAGAAACGATATGATCTTGCTCACTAGATCCATCCGTAATAAGATAGGGGAGTTCGTTATTGTGAGAGGGGATATTATCACACTAATAATTATCAATAACCATCCTCACATGTTCTGTCTTCCAATCTACCTGTACATTGGCATCAAAGGCGGAAGTGTGTTTGGTGGTACCATTAGCAGAAGACTACTATGTACCAATAAGGGTGTGCTAGCATAGATTGTTGATTGGATCCCTCCATTGCATTGTATGAATAATATGATATCCTTATATGACTCTATGATCAACCCTCATCACATACCGATGGTAGTGATTATCATTCTCTAGTTATATACTATTTAATTTGTTGGATATTGAAATGTGGGACACAAAATTAGCTTCATATTTCCCTAGATGATGCAGACTCGTTATCTTATGTTTTTCTCGATCATTACAATAATTCTAGAGGGTTGGTAATGTACCATGTAAATGGTAATCACAATCATACAATTCCTCTGGTTGATGTTCAATCATTTGGACATGATAGATTATTTTGTGACCTTTGGGGGTGTCACCCATAGCGATCTTGTTGGAGGAGTTGTGGTATGATTACATTATATTGGATCAAAATGTTTTTTATGGGAGAAATATATGTAATCAGGTAGAAAATATAAAGTAAGGTCAAATATTAGAGAAATATAATAAAATATTTTTTTTCTAACTAGATATTCGTAGTTAACCCAATTTCCCATTTACTCTCGACTTTAACATTCGACTCATATTGACTTGACAACGTGAGGATGGGAATATTCCATTGGAACCCAAGAATTAGAGGACCATATTTTTTAATTTAACTCAGTCATTTTAGTTTTTAATAGGGTTTTCAAATAAAAGGATTCCTAAAACCTAATTAGTATTCCATTTGAGTGATTCTCATCAGGTACTCCATTTTTATGTATAGTTTGAAAAGAAACTAGGATGTTATATAATGACACAATAATATTTTTTACATATTAATGTATGGTTCACCATTATTTTTGTATAGTGTGAAAAGAATTCCCTAGTGAACGAAATCATTGTGTTATATAATAGATCTATTTCAGGCTCCCCGTTTTTTTCAATTGAAAAAAGGCTGATCACACCTCACTAATGTGGGTTTTGATATTCATAAGTGCTGATTGTGAGGGGTTCATTTATTTCATAATCATATACATCGGTTCACCATTTTTAGTCATAATAGAAAATCCCAATGGTTTTCTTTTTCAATACTGGGTACAAATAATAATTCTAAATGTAGGACGTCACTTAAGGTTTCACACACATTGATACTAATGGAACTACAATGCTCGAGAGGTTGGAATATTGGTCTCATTACCCCCTTTTGACAGAAATATTTTCCTACTCTAGGAATCTCTTATATATTTATGATATGTTCATGAATATCTTCCTAATACTGATATGGGAACGATTAACCAAAATAAAATGATTATAAGCGAAGTCTCATTTTATAAAAGGAATTGGATATCATTAGTGAATCCATCTTTATGTGTCTGAGGTTCTTAATTCATTACCCAATGATTGGTACATAATTTTATGAATAATCTATATAATCATGAAGATGGTAATATTATTCCTCACGGGGAGGTAGTGAATATTTCATGGAGTGGATTGATCTATTATGAGGAATTATAGATATCCTATTTATTTAAAGATTCAATACCCATTTAGTTAATTAATATTATGTTGTTTAATGTCTTGTAGAGAGAACATATGTTCAAGAACATGGGAACCAAATATTTGAGCTAAAGTATTGAAGAGACATCAAACATAACTTAGTTGTTGCACAAATCAGATTTATCGATGTTCGATCACTCCATTGTGAATTCCTGTAGGTATATTGCCTTATACATGTGATATTTATATTTTTTTCATATCATGGATTACATAATAGTATTTCTATGGATGGTGGGGAATCATAATGTGACTGATGTATCCAATGTAATCGATGAATCCAGAATGGGTAATGATCTATATGGGAAATAAGGGAGCATAAGTAATCAGCCTCATTGCATATGGATGTGAGAATTATGTACTGAGAAAACCCTTGACATGTTTAATATAGTTATCAGTCCCTTAGAGGTTGTCCTATAAATCTAGTTCATAGTTGAAATCTGAGTCCCCATACATCAATTATTTCTCAGTATGTAGGTGGATGAAGAAAGATGATCAACCCATGTGAATGATTGGATACATATGGTTGAAATGTCATACACATGGATAGAAATACCCTATTGTTTATGTCCACCAATGTTTTGGATTGGGACTTAGGAATTATTCACAAATAAATTGTTTTTTTACTGAATCTGTGTCCTCATAGTTAAATTATTTCTTTGTCCATTATTGGATGAGCAATGATGATATGCCCATTGGAATGGTTGTGACATTATGATTATAATTTCATGGATATTGTTTGAAATAAACTGATGTGGATTCCCATTTATGATCTAGATTGGGACATATGAAGGAAACCTATGCATTTGGACTATTTATGGAATCATAATCCTCATAGATCAGGTCATAAGAGATTAAACACTATGGATTATTATGTATTTTAAGAGGCTAAGATGAAAAATAATTAGATTATTTAAACTCTCTAATCCCACATGAGGTATGCAATGTGTCATAAAAAATAGACTGAATAGGATCTGTCTCATTACATTTGGATGCAAGACATACATATTAGGAAGGCCCTCTGAAGGTTTCTTATAGATCTAGGGACATATAATGATATCTTACGTATCCTAGTTATGGTAGGAATCCATGTTTTTATAGTTCATTTGATTCAGGCTTACATGCTAATGATAACATTATCTTCAAGAAAAATCTTATTATGTTTGAGTTTCTGGAATAAAAACTGATGTAGAACATGAAATTGATTAATAAAAAGTGTGGATAAATAAGTTTATCATGTCCTATCATTCCCTTAGATGATCCTAGATGACATGTTTAAAGGGTGTCACATGATTCGAATTATATTCCATGATGTCATCGCAAGGGATGAGTGACACTCTTGAAGGTCAAAATGGGAGTAAATTTGAAATTTCTCTAAGGGTGATTTATGATCGAGGATAACTTGTCTAAGGGTCCCAATAATACCGGGTTTTCATTCCCATAGGTCGTCACAAGAGCCATTTCGCATGCTCGAGTGCTATCGTGAGACATAGTAAACAAGTGTTGGTTCTATTATAGGATATCAAAAACATGTTTATAATAAATAACATGGTTTTTATGGTGACCATGGAGGCTTTCTAAGACTAGGGTGGCATTCCTGTGGGGCCCCATGCAATGTTCTTTGGGATTTTCCAGGTTATTATGCAATATCCAAAGTGTATGACAATAGATCATCACAAGAAATAAGCTATATGTTCTAGTGTTGTCACAATTCCTTAGTAGTTCACTTGAAGTGCATGATGATCAAAATATATGTTATTTGATTAATTTTCTCATACATTAGTATTTGTTCCAAACATTTATTTTGAATGTATTATATTTTTTCAATAAATTCTTATTTTGAGTCTTGCGTGATCCAACAGATATGAAAGATGTTCTTCACCTATCAGGACATAAATCCATTGGGTGATCAATGAGTGATCCTGAAAAAAGTTTTATGAATGATTCAGGGCAACTATATTGGTTCCTCATATCTTACCTGATAAGATTTTTTTATGATTGCAAGATCGGCTGGTCTAAGTAACCCTCTAATTATCTTAGGTATGTTGGAGCATCATGATCCAAAAATTACGAACACTATCATTGTTGATTGGGTGTGGTATTTATATTCCTTATTGAATATGTTATTTGAAAAATTTTAGGGAATTTTTCCCAATAATCCATGATGTGGATGCTTGAATATCCTTAGTGTTACACATATTTGTGAGGTTATTATATAAATTTCTCCATGGGTGTCACCTGTCTTTTAAAGACAACAACACCATACCATAAATTCATACATTATTTGATTATTTTCATTTATATTAGAATTTTTTAATTATTAATTCTTGACATGATACATTTATATTTTCATTTTAACAAATCTAGGTGCCTTTGAGATATTAGGATGAAAGTTCCATTGTATTTACATGATCTCAAGTGTCTTTTCAATGATATTATGTCAGACAATAATGGATTAAGAAGGTTCCTTAAAAAGATATGAATGGAATTTTGGAGGACCTTATGAGGCCATTATAGGGATAATCAATGAATTTTTATTTAGCTTTATGACTAAAAGAGGCTCCCACCACCTTCACCATTTATTTCTATTATTAATTTCATGAAAATAGTGATTTCATGTGCTAATTTGTATTTTTTTCAAAGACAATCATTCATCGTCATGGTGATGTAGCACACGACCAAATATGCATTTTTAGATATGATTTGGAATTTAATGTTAAATAAAATATGTTTTTCATTATAAATAATTTGGGGAGAATAATGTTTCATGGATATGTCTGAGGCACTTCTCGTGATTAGGATGACGTTCTAGCAGTTGTTTATGAGAGGAGAAGGTCATATCTCTTGGACATTGTGCTATTTTTGGTTCAACAATGTGTGTCACGAAATTTAAATGACAATAATAGGCACTATACTAATTCACATTAATATTATTTTATAATTTTACAATGGTTTTGGATCAAATAATTTTTCTTGAATGTTGTTGTGGAAAATCCTTCTCCACATCTGTGATGCATCGGGTCAGTCTTATACCTACAAGAGGATCCCAACTGTTGAAAATATTCATTATATTTAAAAATTAATTTGGATAATTTTCGGGTGTTCATTCATTGGCTAGTATCATGACTTAGGAGATCTTATTTGGATGTCATCGTGTAATTACCAGTAGTGTAGGGAGCCTTCACATAAAAAATTACATGTTGTTGGGGGTATTGAGAGACCTAACACATACTATATATTATGTATGGAAATATAAATGAATTATTGTTGGTCATATAATCATGTTCTTTCATGGGGTTTATGCGATTCATGCCTCTTCAGAAACCTTCTCCTTTTGTTGCATTGAGTGGAAAATAATACCTATATTCTTGTTTTTTATCATTGAAAACTATTTGATTATCATTTTGCGAGTTTCAACAAGGAAACCTAGGTTTAATCGTGATGTTTGACATGAGGACTTCTAGAATGTTAAATTCCTACTGAATCCCAAAGATATTTAAATCATTATGATTGATGGGTGGAAAATGTATACCTAAAGAGTGAATATGGGTTCTTTTTAGGTGATTCACATTAACATGATTACTCTTCTATTGTATGAGTCATGTAAGGTAGATTGGGATCATGTTGTTGAGGATCTATGGAGGGTTTTTTCATTGTCCATGTAACTAAGTATGCGACCTCTTGGTGGTTGGAATACCGGTTCACATCATCAATGGGAATTTCATAGATACAATACCTAATCTTGTATAAGTAGGAAATAATGTGTTCAAATTTTATTTCTTCACATAATTTTGTTATTCAAATAATAATGTGAAAATCGCATACCCTACATATAACAGTTGTGTATGGACCAAAATTTGGTGTTCCACGTGAATTATTTACTTACACAATATTAAAAAATCTATATAACTGGGGTACTGAAGTAGAATATCACATCTTATAGCACTATCCTGAGCTAATGATGTGAATTGGTTTTTCTCAATGGGTTATTTTGGAAAGTATTGAGACCAGGATGTAGTGTTTTTAGTGATGTGATTGTAACTCATAAACATTCTTTATTATTTAATTATTTATTTTTATATGTGATCTTTATAGAGTGTTATAATTTTCATATAAAGATATATATCCTATATTAAATAACACATTGATAATTATTTATTGCATTCATATATTGCATTATTTAGGTTTGGAGATGATATTTTTGATCTTTTTATATTATTTCACACTATGTTACATTGGTTTATTCTTCCCATGGAGCAACCCTAGACATTAACGAACATTGTTATCCATCAATATTACTCAGTCCAATATTCATACACAATGATAATAAAAATTTACTCTATAAACTCTTTCAAAAGAAAATATAATTTATTTTTAAAAATATGTGTTAATAAAATTGAGGGCCATGATGAAAAAAATAAACAATAATGATTATTCGAAATAGTTGTTTTTTTATAAATTATTAATAACAAACCAAGAGTTTTCTTATAATAACTATTTTAATTGCATTCCAAAATAATATTTATGTAATATTCAATTTCATTTCATTCCAAAGTAATTAATGTTTATTATATTAAAAAATATGTAGCTTAACAAAATATTCAAATTATTAAAATACTGAAACTCACACTTTTTGATATAATATTAATGATTTGTTAAATAATTATAAAAAAATAATTATAATTAATTGATTAATATATAATCTATTATAAAATAATCTCTATTAATGAAGAATTTCTACAACATAAATTTCATAAAAAATGATATAATATTGAAGACATAACTAAAGACCACATGTTGTTTAAAACATGATAAAAAATAAATGTTTTAATCCCATGAAAACTTGTAAATATAAATTGTTTTTTGGAATCATCACATTTATTTTTGAAATAGGGACATTTCAAACAAAAATTTCTCCCATTGTCTTTATTAAATTTTTATTAAATATCCACACAATAAGAAAAATATATTCTATATAATGAAGAGAAATAAATCATATCTAAATACAACATTGGGACCTAATATTAAAATGTACAATTATGATATATTAATATGAAAAATATAAATAAAAAATTATAGAAATCATATAGAAACAATTGTACTTAATAATATCCCCACTAAAAAGATTAAAAACACATATTTATCTAATATATAAATATCCATTTCAATATTGAAATAAAAACAAAATCAATCATATTTTAAACTCATTAATTTTTCTAAGATAAATTATTTTTTGAATAATGAATTTATATAAAATGTACAATTATACAATAATTGTAAAAAATATTAATTTCCATTTCAAATCAATACTTAAAACCACATTAATAAATAAAATTTTAACTATAGTTTTATTAAAAAATTTAGTCCATTCACATGTAAAACCCAACCATTAAAAATATGACATGGATAACAAGATAAAAATATTTTCCAGAAAATAAAACAATCTTTTCTACTACTTTGAAGATAAATAATAATTTAAATACAAATAAGAATTATATTAACTGTTAAACAATTATAATGTAAAATAACCATACTAACAATATAATAGAGTATAATTAGAATAAAATCGAGATCAGATTCCTATAAAACCAACGAATTGTATCATTTTTTAAATATAATTCACCTCTTTAAATCTTTAAAAAATCGCCCAAAAAGATTAATATTAAAATATGACCTAATAAATATTTAATAACGTGTTCAATATTATTTTGAGTCCATATAACTGAATTATAGAAATAAATTAAAACATAATAATTTAATGAGCGAATAATTACCCAAACCATAGAACCTAGCATTTTTCTAATAGAAGGTAATTTTAATTCCATTTAATGTACTAAAAATTACATAATCTGTTATAAAATGATAATTAATGACCAAATAAAATTAATTGAAACCAATATCAATTGAAATATATTATATAAAGATTCAAATATTACCTACTAATATCATTATAATATAATCATGAAAAGAATATTTTTAATTCCATTTTTAAATAACCATAAATGATTTACCTAAAAATAAATCAACTTCACTATAATAAATTACTTTTCTTCAGGACCAATTTTGGATCCAAAAAATTGTTGAAATATGACATTACACTATTTTTTAAAGTTTCCCCTCATGACATAATAATCCAAAATATATATTTTTCACCAATAAATATGTTAAAACATTACCATTCTTGGATATATATATATATTTATGTAATGATGTTAATCTACACACATGGGAATAAAAAAATATGAATTTATTATTTAAAATGGAAAAATAATAAAAATATATATAACCCTGGTGAAAATAGGCAGCATAGACCATGGACCACTACTGACTCATTTTTAATATACACATGTGTATATATTACCATCAATAAAAAATATCATTAATGATATCAACGTATATATTGAAACACGTGATTGTTATAAATTTTATAAAATTAACTTGAATGAAGATGTATTGGTGGGTATAAAAATAACTATTGGGAATTGTAAAATAGATATAATAAAAATTAACTAAAATCATAACCCATCATGGTAGTTTAAAATGAATATATGAATGTACCATTTTCATTATTACTGAAATCAAATAACATGTATGTTTCTTAATCATTTCTTCATTGTTATATTATCTAAAAAATAATGGGAAATGACCATGTTATTAAAAAATCCATGATTATTGATGGAACAAAAATTGAAAAAAAAACATAAATAATAATGTATGTTAGTGAATCATGGGAAACTAATAATGTTCCAAATGAAGGGAATCTTATTAGCCTCATAATAATCACATACATAATATATCAATATCTATATGACTATATATTCATATCAATACATATAAAAATATACACAAATCACTATCCCTATCAATCTGTATGCATATCAATATCAATATCATTTGGCTCATATTCCCCTTTCATGAATGAAATCATATAACTGATGTAGTAATCCATAACTATAGTGGTAGAGCTTACAATACTGCTAAGAAGTCTACAAATAGTAAAATCATAACCTACCTTGATACTATTATAAGAATAAATACTAATTAATCATTTTTATCTTGTTGGTATTATCAAAATGGTATTTTGGAAACTTACAAATAGTCACATCAAAACTACCAACTATTACGAATACTATAATAATTTATAATAATAAAATATAATCTCAGTTCATTAATGATAGATTTTATTATTAACATGAATGAATTTATCTCATGTTATACACTCATTAATTCCAATAAAATTATTCTTATATTGTAAAAATAATCATATTAACAAATCCTTATAATTATTTTATCAATCATATCATGTTATTTTGTTGAATAACAATCATCAGATAAATTTCAAAAACAATATTGGATTATTGATGAACTTCTCAACAGAATTATTTATATAATTAATAGTTTTTTATATATAAATCATTACAACCCAATGAAATCTAACAAAACAAAATACCTAATAACGAAACTATATCAACATTAAAAAAATTATCGTAGATACTTCTCATTTCACTAAGTTATATATTTTTTAAACAATTAACACGTGTATTTTCTACATAGAATAGAGGTGTGGAACCATATATCATATAATATAAATTCCAGTTAAAAACAAAAAATTGCGAATAAAAATAACTGATTTATATTTTTTTAATCATGAAAACCCCTTATATATAGAATATATATGAATATAAACAATCTGAAGAGAATGTAAATTCAATAGGAACTATTCATGAAAGCTATTATGTTCCTAATATTAAATGTAATGAGCAATGGTCTAGAATATTACTCTAAAAGTATACCAAAACTAAATAACCCTATTTATTTGGTGTTTAACCATGCATTGAAAAAATAACTATAGAATCCAATTAAACCATAAACAACATATATATTATTTTTAAAAAATATAAGTATTTAGAGTGTCAGGAAAAAAGTACGAGATGATACAGGATGAGTAGAATGTGAAAAATAAAAAGATAGGCTTTGATCTATAGTTGTAGATGTGTAAGGGATATTAATATGAATATGTGAGTCCACACATCCCTTAATATGTATCTACCATACATTGCACACAACAATATTAATTGGGGTAAAATTTTAATTTTTCTATACTAACTCATAAAAACCCATATGAATGAATTTTTTTAATATTTTTCATTTATCCAATATGCTGATAAAATAGAAATAACAAAAAATGACCTAATATTTATAACAATACACATTAAAATCATTAAATTTATGTTATTTAATAATATCCATGAATGTATTTTAATTATCATAATTGATAATATTATTTAAATGAATAATTTTTTTTGATAAAAATAATAAATTTACCAATCAAATTATCACGTATTTAAATAAAATTATGATATAAAATGATTAATACTGAGGTTACACATTATTATAACAAAAATAAAAACCTATATTACAAAATAATAATAGTATAAATTATATCATTTATTCAAAACATACAAACTGATATCTATATTGGTATTAATAAAAAACATAAAATCTAATATTTTAAAAAATGGATTATTAACAACAATATCTTCCCAAATAATTTACTTCTTTCAAAAAATAATTCACTAGTTGGAAAAAAAGTAATATATATTAAAAATACAAAAAAATCATTTAGATACATTATTTCAAGTCCATTCAATCATTATTAAATTAATTATTTTAAATAAAATATATTTATATCTATTGGTTGAAGTATTTTTTGAACTCCCACCACATTGTTTTGTTATTAGATAAAATAAATTAATTTTTATCATATTATTCATTTTCATGATTTATTTAACAAGAAAATAAATAAAAAAATAATTATTAATGTGAGTAATAAATAATAACATCATGAAATAATAATGATAAGATAATTTAAATATATAATTTTAAATCCTACCACATAACAAAATAATATTAAAAATTTGAACATAATCATTTATATACATTTTATAATGTTTCATCCTTTAATCTATCTTAATAATATCTTAAAATGTAATTACGACTCAGTCTAAATCTATATATGATAACTAAAGTACATAAGAATTCTATTTTCATAGTATTATATATATATCGCACCTCAAAAATATAAATAATCCTTGGAACCAATGGATATCATTTCTGAAGTTATCATTATATACATCTTATTCTAAAAATCCAAATTCATTTAATCCCTAAAAAAATTATAAATTTAAACAATTATATATAAAATACATGTCATATTCAATTTTATTTTTTTGTAATTGAAAACACAAGGAAATGATGACCTCATACACACATTATGGGGTAGGAAAAAAATTATAATATTCATAAAAAGAAAAGATACTGTAATGAAATTCATAATGCAGTGAAGATTGAATCTAATATAAATTTATTGAGATGTATACTTAAAACAATAAAAAATTAATAAGAAACCAGGAACATGATATAAATTATATTTTTTTTATAATTAATTAATTTGATTCATATATAAGCATAAAAATTGAATATCTATATATATATATATATATATTAAATAACCATTACATGAAAATCATATAATTGTGGACAGTGTTAGTCACATCCTTCAAAGACAATGAATATTGATAATGTCAAAACAATTTATTTTTAAATGTAACACTATTTTATATTGAGATATTATGATTTAAAAAATTCATTGAATGGATATAAAATTGTATGATCATCCATTACATTATGATATAAATATTCACATGTGTTCTAATTTTAATGAATTATAATTCTAATTTATTATTGTTAACCATTAAAAAATTGGGTTTCAATATTTTTTTTCATGGTTTTTATTAATATGACCTACAAGAAAATAAGGGATTTTACCATGAAATTATATCCTTAGTAGAAAAAATTATATCAAAGTATTACAATTTAAATGGACATTAACCGAGATAAGAAACCATTTGAATGAAAATAAAAAATTATGAGATATCTATGATGAAATTTTCATCACATTTTAACAGCTCAAGATTTCATCATTTAGTAAATTAATAAATGTTTCAATATATGATTTATAAAATTAAACATAAATAATATAATTATTTATGTAATATAGAAATTCTCTATTGATTATTTAAAAAAAATATTTTTTTGAGAAAAGATACTAAATTATAAACATAAGACAATAGTGTGAAAAAAATTATTTTCATGCATTTTTTAAAAATTAAAAATAAATTCATATAGACCTAAAAATAAAATATATATATATAGAATATAAACATCATATATCAATTGGACATGAAAAGTAATGATTCAGAATAAAAAATGACATAAAAATGTAACCTTGACATTCACTGTTGACTTTCATTATTGTGTTTTAACTCCCTCATTAATAGACATATAATTATAAATAACCTATTTAAAAATGTTTTTATATTTCTTCCCTCACGTAACAATACAATATATTGATTATATATATCTACATGATATTTATAGTTTAATTTTATCATCATATGTTAGTTTTTTCAATTGTTCCCATCTTTGTTTTGGTATTTTTGTATAAATAATCAATATTTGTTTAATATTAATTTAATAAAGAATAATAATAAAAATGAAAATTATTTTTTAATTATTTTTATGTCTAATTTTTTGAATGTATTTTAATGTCTTCTATGACAAAAATCAATATCCACTCTCTTCGTGAATTACCTTAACAAAAAATGAGTTAAATTATAAAATATTATCTTATATGAATAACCACAATATGAAAACAGTAATGGAATATGTTTTTTGAAAAAACAATATAATAAATTTTTTTGACCCATATCCAAATGGAAAATATTAATATAGTATAACATCATTCTTGTATGTGGAAAAATTGATCATTTCATTAAGATATCAAGAAAAAATATAATGTAAGTGTGAAAAGGCATAACATTTTAATATCTTTTCTTGATAAACATTATGAATTCAATAATAAATTATTAATGTAGTGATTGTAATGAATATATGTTCTAGAATTTAGAAAATTTATTTTATTCTTCATAACATGCATTACATGATACACTTGATGAAAACATACTAAATCATATTTGGTTAAAATATTAATAATTCTATAATATAGATTATGAATATAAAAAATTATCAATTTTTTTTATATAAATTCAATTTTAATTAACTATATAAATGATATAAAAACTTATTTTTGTAGAATTATTTATTTTCATTTAAAATATAATTATTCATGGTTGGGAATTTAAATATAATAAAATTAAATTAATTTTTATAGTTCTCACATAAAAATTTACATTGAATGAGTTTTGTTTTTATTTTCAAATCGATTATTTTCCTTCAGAGGTTACAATTTTATCGTAAATAAATTTTTTTATGATTTTATCATTATGCATAAAATCCTTGTAGAGTAAAAATATTTTCTTGTAATATAATTTATAATTAAATGAAAAAATAATTAATTTTAAAATAATATATGAACATCTAATCAAATTTCAATTATTTTTCAATTCAAATTTAAATGTTTCCTTTATAAAAAAGGTTTTACACATCTTTTCAACTAATTATATACATTGATTGAGAAATTAATATTTATATTTCATTGAAAACCTCCATCCTATTATATTTTATTTATATTATAATTTTTTCAATAAATTTAGTATATAATATAAGTATACCATATAGAAAAATCTAATAATGAAAAACATAATTTTTCTATGAACAATTTTTATAATATTAAATTTGTTAGTTTTAAAAATAATATTTAAACCAATTAGAAAATTAATGTTTTATTTTTTAGAATTTTTAAATCATATTGTTCCAATTTGTTAAACGAATCCAATTTTTATCTTTTGGAATTAAAATTAAATACTATGGTAAAACATTTATTACCTAGATAAATATTAATTAGGATAAATGACTAAAATTTAAAAAAATAGAATCATTAAATCACACATTGATTGTACCAAAACTAATTGATGGATAAATGCACCACATTATATTTTCACTCAAACACTATATGCCCATATTTGAGCAATTAATCATTGAATAATCCCATGGAATTATTTAAAAAAATATTATTATCAAAAAGTGATAGTTTCCTCTATAATAAAAATATTCATATTTCACCATATTGATGATATAAATTTCCAAAAAATTACATATTTAAAAAATATATATATTTTCATAAAAACATCTACTATATTAATATTATTCTGGTAAACTTATTATAAAAAATGTAATTTTTATTTTATTTGTGTTTCCTCAATAATTATTTGACATATTTTATTATAGATATTATTATAAGAGTAAAACAAATTGTGAATCAATCTAAACCACTTTAATTAACATGGAATTTTACATTATACAATAACAAAGCTATGAAAATGTAATATAATATAATTGGAGAAAAATATTACACTATAATAGTAAATTTAAAATATTTATATGATTGAATATGTTAAATCATTTTTCAAAAAAATAATATAAATCAAATATAATAATAGTAAACTAATTCATGTCTTATAAATAGAAAATATAATACATTAAGAGGGATTGTAGGGAATATTAAATGAACAAACTATGTATTATTAATAGGATTTAATATGACCTTTGGAATAGTAACTAGAGCATTAGGAATACTAACCTAATCATTAAAAAATGTAATATGACCAAAAATATTAAAATATAATTTGTATAAAATATATATTTTATAAAATCAGAAAATAAAAATATTTTATTAACACAAACCAAATTTCATGAATGAAAATTCAATGAAAATATAAACATATTTGAAATCAAAAGTAATTTATTATATTGGACAAAAGAGTATTATTTAAAATTTACTATGATACAGATTTAATTTTATAATTCTATTAAAATTCATATAATTTTCATATTGAAATTTACAAAGGTTCATTTTTTTGTAAATTTTTAATGTTGATAAATTTTTTTGGGGATAGTAAAAGTACAGTTTTTGAAATTCGACAAGTTTTGTGGAACAAAAAATATTAAATAATAAATTTTATAATATAAAAATATGTTATTATAGATCAAAATACATTTAAAATATAATGGGGCCATATAATAAAATTGAACGTCACATCACTTCATGAAATGTAGATTCCATTGACTAAAAATATATAGTATCCCTTTAAATAATTAGTTTTCCATTTTTCTCTATTTCATTTGATTTAAATAAGAAATTTGAATAGCGATGTTATTAAAATCAATATAAACATGATATTTTTTAACATATATATCATAATGTCAAAAATGATATATTTCCATGGTTTTCCTCAGATATTATGTTTTATTTTATATTATATCAATAATTAACCCCACAACACAATTATATATACCCCCTCCCTCCAAATTTAGAACCACTCATCCCTCAGTTACAAGAATCGAAATATATATTGAAATAAAATCTACGAAACGCCCTTTGAATACTTATTATTTTTCCTTATTAAAAATAATCCATTAATAAAAATATTTTATTATCGTAGAAAGAAGTAATTTTTCATAAACATTTCATCACATTTTCTCATATCTTTCTTATTGTATGGAATCATTCAATCCCAAAATATTATAATAATGAAAAATTACAATGTTAAGAATAAAATAATTTTTTAACAAAAATTACTTATAATTCTTATAATATATTAATTTTTAATACTTATCTTACTCTTCTTTTGAAAATTACCCATTAACATAATGTTAACTTCCATCAATTAAATTTCTAATAATTTTCTAATAACCAAAATTATTGATGGTTATTATATATTTTTCATTATATACAAATATATAAATAAATATATTTAATTATTATTGACCTTATTATGAATTAGTACAAATTACTATGACTGTATAATCTTTAATTGAAACAAAATGAAATATTTTTTTGGAATACATGATATCTAAATATATCACCATATATATAATGAATTAGGGACTACAATAAAACTTTTTTAAGTGATCAATAGTAGAAATAATTTAACATAATGTAATTTTAGTTCCATGATCTAATTAACTTATGTTAAATATTTAGGAAGGAGAAAATAGATGAAATATGTGACATTTTAGGAAAGGTAAGTCATAAACCCGACATCCTTCTTTTAGGGTTATCACCTCATTCAAGGATTTTTTCTATATATAAATGACCACATATTGTCTTTATAATTTACATAAAATATCTATTACATTTTATTTATGGGGATATAAATTCCTTTACCATTTCAAAATGATCCTTAATACATTTATCATTCTTTTTCAAAAATACACTACTTTATAAAACATAACAGTAAATACATTTCCATAATTACTTAGACAACCAAAAAATTTGATGTTTTATTAAAACAAATTATTTAATTTAATAATTTTAGAACGTCTAATGTTAATTAAATTAATTATTTTTTATTAAAACATTAAGAAACCCATTCAATTCCCCTAATTTATTTGATGTCTATGATTGTTAAATTTCATATGTTGCACCCATTATTATGAGTATTTTGTGGTGTTGATGGTGGAATTGGAGTTATATATAGGTCCAATGGATTGTGTACTAAAATTCTACTCATATGATATTATGTATTACGTGTAAAAATTAGGTTAAATTTTCAAAATTATTTTTCACACCTTTATCTATTAATTTTTTTTTCTATTTCATTTCTTTTCATTGGTTTTTTTGGATGGGGTTCAGGTTGACATTCCACTTTGAATTTTAGAATTTTGGAGGCTTCATGTGATTTTTGGACTTCATCATGGTTAGTTTGAACGTTATTAAGAGAAAATGTCATACTTGGTAATTTTTGACACTCATAATGTAACTTCACTATGGGGGGTTTTAGTTGGATGGTTTATCTACCAGAGATAGATTCATTTTTCAATGAAAAGGGATAATTTGGGATGAAATTTATGTTTATCATGGTTATGGTGTGCTGTAAAATTAACCTTGAGGATGATGTGTGCATATGTATTGTGATTAACTTACATGATTACTCTAACCATGAAAAAAAATCAGCCCTTGTGACACTTGATTGTGGGGAATTTAATGACTTGTGAATGGTTTATTTAACCATGTGATCTAACCAAGAAAACCTCCTAAATAAGGGTATTTTTAGGATTTCTCATTATTTGTATATGTGTTTTATTCACATGGACACCCTATTTGGAATCTCCTAACATGGACGACTACCATGGGGAATTTTAGATCCTTCAATCCCCTCAAATTTCATTTTATAGTGGTTTTACAGTGATTCTTTGCAAGGAATTTAATGGTTATGGATCCTATCTATTTATCCAATGGTTATATTCCATTATCTCTATATTCTATCTATGATTCATGGGTTTTTAGGGTGGGTTCAATTGAAAAAAAAACGAATAGTTTCATTTTAAGGATGGTCTGATTTTTTAGATTTTAGGTTGTGCAGATTGTCTATTGGTGTGTATTCATCCTCCACCCAATTTTTTGATGAATTTTCACATAATTGAGGATGGTGTTTCGGTCCATTTTAATTTTTTAATTTTTTTTAATCTCAAACATTCCTTAAATGTATTAAATATTTTACAATATTTTTTTGGTTAATATAAATTGTTTTGATTTTTTAAATAGGAAAAAATGTTTAAAATTTTTTAAAGGGTTTATATAATTATGCCTCGATTAAAATTCATGAAATATGTTTGGAAAAATAAAAAAAATTACTTTTAAAATAAAATTCAATGATTCTGTTGGTGTTTTAACACGGATCTATTTTGGTATTTTGGTTGGGTAACTAAATGGATGTTTTATGTGGAAATTGGTGACATTATTGTTGTGGTGATTATGTACGATTGGTGGTGGTGGAGGAAGAAAAATTGATGTTTTTTGAAAATGGGTTTTGAGTGATTTCATGGATACATGATTGTATAATTTGATATTGTTAAGTACATATTTCTGCAGGGTGCATATTGTAGTGGGAAGACAAATGAATGCAGCACATGGTAATGATGTTTTCATGAATCATGGTTTTTCAATGTCTTTTCCTCCTATATCTCTTTATATTTCCTAATGTAGTCTCTTGATTTCTAAATAGAGTATTATTGATTCATGTGATTGTGAATGTGCATTCATACATGTCCATAAAATCACTGAAAATTTATAATTTTTGACATTATATATTGACTAATTAGAATAAAATAATTTTATATACTTTTATATATATTTGGATGAGTAATTAAAATAAAAGGACCTTTTGGAATTTTGAGTTACGTTTTGGAGAATAATATTTTTACGAGACCCTTTGGAAATTTTTGTATTTTTTTTATTCACATTTGATTTGAAATGGTTTTTTATTAGAATATAAAGGCCCATTTGGCATTTTAAACATGAAATTGGTGTTTCCTACTAAATTAACGAATGGTTTGAAAATGGATTTATTAATTTGTTTTGATAGAAATTGTTAACATCCTGACTAGTATATTGTGATTCCTTAAGAAAGTATGTTTGGGAGTGATGTGATGTTAAATCCTAGTTTTAATATTAATATGTTTAGATAAAATGGTTGGGATATTATATGGTGTGAAGACATGATTTGTATTTCTTATTTTTTTGTTAATTTGTATTTAATTATTGAAAATGGGAGTTTCTATGTGATCTTTATTTGTTGGATCAATTTTATTGTGAAGCAAATTTATTTTAAATTTCTTTCATGATAACATGGCTTATATTTGTAGACTATTAGAACTTGGGATATGATCCCCACTACGGGATCATCTGTGAGATCATTCTAGGCTTTAGATTATATTTAGAAACCACATGATCTTGGGAAATGTTCCCATATAGTGGCACGTACACTAAGACATTGTGGGATATGGTATCTATCCCATGTTTCGTCATATACTTTTATCTATGGATTCATGGGCCTCATAGAGTCAGTTGAGTGAAATTTACATATAGACCATGGATAGATGGGTTAGTATCCACAAGGTATTCTGAGAGGCAAGGTGTCACGTGAACCTATGTTTTTATGATTAGATTATACAGTTTGTTATTTACTTTGGCATTTCATCATATGCGAACTACTGATTCCGAACTGAGTACATTCAATGATTTCCTCTATAAATGTGTATGAAATGAAAATGATTTTCTACCTTCGTGTTTTTTTCTTCTACTTGTGGTTTATAATCCCTTCAAGTTTTTCCTGCTTTTTATTTTTTATCATTACTATTAGTGTAGTTTCATTTGGGATTTATAGTATGGATATATAAATATATTTGTGTTTTTATCTAGGTTTTTGAAAGTGGAACCATTCATAAACTGGAAATATGCATGTACTGTTTTAAAAAGATAATTTGGGGATAGTGGTGTTTGGTTAATTAAATTGACTAAAATCATGTTTTCTATATGTATTTCAAACTAGTTTTTTTAAGTTTTTGGGAAATGATAATAATTGAATCATTGTTGATTTCATAATGATATGTTGTATCCCCACATACTACATGTGACACTCGACGTTGGTGGACCCTTGATGTTTAGTATGTTCCATATTTTGGTACTAGTTTCTATTAGAGCATGTGGGACTTGTGGTTGTTGGTGACCAAAAGGTAACATGAAGATAATGTTATCATGCTTTTGTTTTTGTTTTGTTTTATGTTTCTATTGAAGTCTTAGATTTTATATTTTAAATAGTTTTTTATTTATTGATTTTCATTTATCATTGGTGTTGGTGTGAGTTCAGTTAATATTTTGGACTTTAATGGTTATTCTTACAAATCAATCTAATTAGATAATTTTTATTCCCAATACTAGTTCATATCACATGGTGATCATAAAAACACATCAGGCAGTTTCATAGACTAGTTTGGTTGTTGGTTTGGATGGAAGACTGGCCTAGTTCATGAAAAAATGGTAGTAGAGAATGCACATGTTATTTAACGTGTCATGTAGATAAGATATTAGTACTGTCGAACATGGGATATATATACAGGAAGGATTTCATGGTCCCTTTCTCATTCATAACCACAATTTTCCATAGGTAGTTTTTTATTGGAGTCCTTGTCTCTGTCATGTATGTATGGATGTGGAAATTAAATTTACATGAGATATTGTCATGTTGTGATCTCACATGGTGTAGTGAACCATGTATATAACTGGACACAAATGACATATTTATTCATTTAATATCATTATATGATAAGGAATAATAAATATATAAATTTATATAACTGAAAAAATAAACAATATCAAGTCTATCATAATTTTATAAGGCGTAATTAATATAATAATGTAAATTACATAAAACACATTCCATTTGATTGATAAACAGAGAATTAAATTCATAAATATAATGTATCATTCTGAAAATATCATGGATAATAATAGAAAAATTATTAATTAATGAAATTATTTATTATGGGACATCATTTCCCAAAAATATCAAAACAATACCACCAACACCCTTCAAAAATAATTTATAACTTCCCGTAAAACCAATTTAATTTTTCCAACTGTTATGTCTAATGAAACCTAATATTTCATCAAGGGGCTATATAGTTCTACAAACTACAAATCAAGACATGTCCAAATAATTCATCATATATTTATGGATTTCATAAATTCATCAATAAATATTCATTGTCATCAAAAGTATTTATTGAGAAAGGATACAAATTTCTCAATATTTCCCAATTATTGAAATAATATTTAAAATAATTTAAATTTTTAAAGAATAAATATGGTTATGGAATTTATAATTTAAATAATACAATAATATTTATATTTCTAAGATATTTCGTGTATAATGAGAAAATATAACTAGAAACGGATTGACTCAAGAGAATGTTAATGATCACAAAAGTAATAGAGATTGTAAATTATATTTTACCTCAGGGTAATTTTCAATTAAAACAAACAAGGGTGAAAGATTTCAAATTGAAAAAAATTCAATATAATATAATTGAAACATGATATTTCATATGAATAGGATATTAAATTCTCTATATAATATAAAATATATGTACAAAATTCCTATATGCCTTATTGGCGGGAAATGGAGATGAAGTCCCTTGCCTAAAGTTGAATATTTGTTAAACAATTATTGAACTCCTATATAATGGTTTTATACATCATATAATATTATTCAAGATAGATATTTTTATTTCAAATATCATATAATATCTATTTAAAATGTATTATCATCACTTCATTAATAATCATTAAATTTCTATTTGGACTATTAATATCCATGTTTTCGTATTCATACATTGTCAGGAATGCTCTTGTTCTATTTAATATCGTATAGATTCATCATATATAGAATAATAATTATGAAATAATACTTATATATATACCTCAAATATTTTTAAAACTAATAATGAATTGTGTTTTTTAAAAACGATGAATGTTACGATTATTTTAATAGTAGTTCATACATTTTTATGAGGAACATTTTCAGTCCCAAGGAAGATTTATGGAATGAAATTATATTTTATTTTATCATTATTGAATGATAATTATATAATAAATACCATATTATTTCTATTAATATACTTATATATATAATCCAAATGGTATGGTAATGAAAAGAGAGTCACATAGGTTCATGAATTCTATAGTATCCTAGTACAAGAACGATATTATCAACTATAAGTGTCTAAAAAATTTAGAAATGAATGATATCCTATCATTAGAAAATGATATATATTTCATTTTTATCAAAAATATTTCATTTATCAATAATAATTTCATTATTAATTTTCTTATTACATTCCATGTAATTATTTATTGAAAAAACAAATCACATTTTTTCATGAGTTGGTAGTCAATCGAGCACATTAGTGAAATTATCATATCACATACGAAATGGAATGTAAGAAGGTCTATATGATGTAATTATCCAGAGGAATAATTATGTAAAAAATATCATATATTTACATTTTATCTATCACAATACACGACAATGATAGGTGGTAATGGAAGTTTGAAGGACACTATTTTCTAAGGGGTAGTCAGTCGTACACATAAATGATTATTTTGTTAAACATTTTATAGAACATAGAAGGATTAAATGTCATAAAATTAGAATAAAACCATATAAATATATTTATAATATATATTTTGTTTTATTAATATGGTTTAATATGAATTTATGGGTATTGTTGAATGAATAAAATAAAAATGCTAATTGAAGAACGTTTGCATTCATTGGGTAAATTCTGCAGGTTTAATAACATTGTCTGATGAGGTATTTGTGATGAAAATATGTCTTATAAGATAATTTCATTGAATTAAGGATGTTATTTGGGAATTAATTATCCAATTAAAAATGGTTTTATGGTGTGAAGAATATAAGAGAGGGGTGGCCTTTTATAATGGATCTGAGCGAAATAGTTGAAATTTTTGGAATAAAAAACGTCTACAAAAATTTTGAAAAATTTATGAAAGTGTAAAGATAGAATTATTACTATTATTAAAATATATATGTGATAAATATGGAGAAAAACAATACATTATATAAAGAATTAGGTTATTTTATCCCAAATCATTTTAGTTTTAACCCTGATAAAACCAATTTTACCTTAACATGAGAATTATTTTTACACATTTCAATATTCATTATAGTCAAAACTAAATTTAAGTAAAATGATAATATAAATTTTTCTTACTCAAAATATGGAATATAATTTTTAGATACTATAATTATATAATTGGAAAAAATATAAATCAATATTAAAAACTCATGTCCAATGAGAAAGCATGTTATCAAAGTGAAAATTTAAAAATGATACAATGTGATTATATCAATATCCAAAATAATAATGATTCTAATGACCTAAATTGTATTACTAGATATATAATTTAACTAATATAAATCCATTTAAAATAGAATATAAATAAAAATGTTTTAAAAAAAATAGGATTTCAATTAAAATTCGGAATTTTCACTATTAATCAAAAAATAAATAAATTCAGAAAAAATATAAAAAATAACCCAAATATAATTTTTTAGGTTAATTAAAACAATTAATTTCATTTTAATATATAAATTTTCTATTTACATACAAAATAATTTTATATTCCTTGCACAATGCATGACTAAACATTATTTTATCAAAAAATTCAAAAAATATTAATTGTTTCTAATGATTAATAATTTATTTCTGTAAAATATATTGAAAATTTAAATGATCAATAAATATATATTAATTAATTTAGTTAGTTTTTATAATTCATATAAATTTAATGGCTATATTATTGTGGTCATGTTTAAATAATATTTTAATAGAATAGAGTGTTTCATTTTAATAAACTGTTGTGTGAATCACATGAAATAGAATATATTAAAATTATTCATAATGAAATTTATTATAAATTTTATGGTAATTACATTTTTATATCATAAAAAATATTAACTAAATTTCATTTATATTTCCTTATAACAAGATTATGGTTTTTCTTCTTTATAATATCCCCTATTACCCAAATTGCATTATCTGTTTTGTGTTTTCCCAAAAGTAGCATTACATTCAATGTCATCAAATTCTTCAATAAATTATCTTTAGTATGAATAATATATATGTTTAATTTATAGTGTGATATATCATTTTCAAATAAAATTTCATATAAGGTGTTAAAATGGTTTGGTTCTCGCATTTACATCATTCAAAAATGATATAAAAAATAAACAATTTACATTAAAAAGATTTGGTGAAATTTTCAAATGAAAATAAAAAATCCAATTATTTCAATAATTTAAATGGATCTAATATATATGGGTCTTAGTATACCATTATTATTGAACTTTATAACACATTTATTTGGTGATACATTCAATAAAAATGATCTCCTGGAATGAATTTGAGATAATTCTTTGGATTTTCTAAATGAATATGTTTCCTACATATAGAAACATTAATGTGATCTTCAATAAAAATTTACAAATTTTTCCTTTGAAATTATTTAGTATATTCATATCCTTTACAAAATTATATCTAATGAATAAAAAGTGTGACTTTTATTTTCATACAATTCTTCATAGGACACCATTTGAATATGTGAATGGAAACTACTTTATAGGAAAACTCTATAGTGATAAATACTAATCCAAAATTCCTAGAAATTCATGTGATCATAAATTCAACAAGTTTTCCATTATTTTAAGGTTCTATTATAATTTTAATCATTTTTAGTATTGTAAGATGGGTTCAAATAAAAATCTTGGTGGTGTTTATTCTAATGGATTTTCCCTAATTTTATATGTAAAATGAGGTTCTCAATTAGACATAATTTAATGTTGTATACCATGAAGTCTTACTGATTAGTTAATATAGATCGTTTTTTGGTTGAAAAAGAAGAAAATAATATCTTATAGTGATGAAATATACAAATTTTGTTAGGATATCAATGATAACCCAAATATCATCATTTATTCAATGACACCTTGGCAGTTCAATGAAAACATCCATTGAAATATCATAATATTTTTAGACAATATTAAGCATAAGATGTATGAATCCTTTAAGATACTATCTAAAATCATTCACTTGTTATCAAACTAAACATAAATACACATAATCACTAATCCTACACTACATGTTATCCCAAAAAAAAATCCTTTTAACCCTAATATATCATTTTTTGTAATAAGTTGTATATATAAATTCCAGATATTAGATACATATAACATTTTCTATTCATTCTCTATGGTGCATTGAAAATTTAACCTCTTTCCAAGATAAAGTATATCATCTTCACAAATATAGTATTCAAATTTCAAATCATTTAACGCATTAATTTTTCTCTGAATTATATCATCTTCATATTGATCATTTTTTATATTATCTAATAAATATAGTTTCACATTCATTTAAAAAAATAATGATGTCTCACCTTCTATAATAATTATTATATCAATATTTACTTGTTCTATGAACATATTAACTCTCTCAACACTCATTTTCATAAAACATACATGAGATTTTTTATATTAATTTGATATATTATTTTCAGTCCCCCTATTTTATTGTTTTATGTCAACAGAATCCATGATTATCTTGAGTTATCCACATAGTAATTTATTGTTCTATTTCTGAAAAATTCTTTATTTTAGGGTATTACGCTTCATGTATATCTACCATATTTCACCATATAGATAATTTATCCCTGACTATAAATATTATTTTATTGATTCCACATCAATATAATGGGTCGGATATTTCAATTTCAGATTCTTCATTCTATTTTATGTATGTACAAAAAAAATTCATTGTTCATTAATAAATATTTCTTTGATGCACCACTATAAGTAAAAGCCCCATCATTTTATGATGATGGAGTCAAAATTCGACCAACGAACAATATCCTATTATGTTCATCAATACATTCTTAACAATGATTTTTCAGTAAAAAACCTCTTAATATATAATCGTAGTAAAAAATTTATAAAATCTAGATATATTCTAAACAAATTGAATATCAAAACCTACAAAACCAATTGAAACTATTAATATCATTTATTTTTTATAGTGTATGTAATTTTTTTAAAACCTTAGCCCTATAAATATCAACTAAAATTCCATAATGATAGGCAAGTTGTCATGAAAAGAATATTCTTGATGATACAAATCACACATCCTAAATATCCCATTTATAATATTCCATCAAATATTTTCTTGAATGATCTACAAGAAATTCTACTGGTCCTAATGTGTTTTATTATACACCAAAATTTCATCAATGATAACCACAAAAAATTCAATAATATATTCATTTCATAAGATATTCAATAAATCAACAAAACTAGAGGCCTAATTAATATATAAAAATGATATTATTGTTAACTCCTATAATACATAACTCATTCGAAATATTGTATTAATAATGTCTTCATTATCAATAGAATTTGACAATGCTCAAAACTGACATCAATAGTTGAAAAATAGTGGGCTCTGTGAATTAAAAGAATAATACATCAATGAATGGAACATGATACATGTTACTTAACATAATAGAATATATTTTCCTATAATGAATGCAAATCTTTATAGACTCATATTTCATCCAAATGGAGAGAAAATGGCATAACATTAGAAAAACAGATAGGTGAATAAATACATTATCACCCTACTCAAGTAGTTGTTTATTAATATCCATTAAATACACCATATCAATTTACAATAGCCTGGACCTCCTCGGTTAATTAATTTTTCAAAATATTGTGTTTGGGGTGTTCTAGGAATCATAAATTGCTTAATTCAAGAGTTTTATAAAATTATAATCCTTCCATCGGTAGGATTCATCAATGACTCAATGTCGGTAGCTTATTGTTGGTAGTTTGGGGCGTCGATAGTTTATGTAGTCTGTTGGTTAGGGAATTTGTAAGTCAAGGTATTTGTTGGGAAGGTATTGGTATGTCGAGCATTGGTAGGTCCCGCATCGGTAGGATGGGCATCGTTAGGTTATTCACAAGTAGGTCGATCATTGGTGAATTTCATCCATTACTCATGAATAAATGGGTTTTTTTTTGTGAATCATTTTATTTGTGTCACTAACGGTGACTCAGATAAATGACTCACTCGTCAGTGTGTCATTTCCAGCACTTTCTAGTCATTCAATATTCATTGCTATTAGGTTTTATTTGATGTAAACCAAGTTTAAAAACATGTTTGAGAGTTTATAAAATCATTTCAGAAGGAATTAAATATATATTTAATATCAAAATGCTCCCCAGATATTGAAATAGTTAATATGAAAAACCATGACCACAATCCCACTTCAATGTCCCTTGAAACTGTTTCCTTATATTTTTATAGGATCTTTCTCTTCTAAGAAGAGATATTATCTACCCCATGTGTTTCAATTTTCTCTTAGTTCTCCTAAAACATATCCACCCAGAGGAGTTGCATCTCTGCTCTAGACAGTGCTCATGTTTTACCTTTGAGTCTCTCTCTACTTGCCCGACCCCCTATATTCATTGCAGGGAGGAGGAGTTGATCATTTATTTTTTGAGTTAGAGATTGCAATGTCTATATTTAATTTTGTATCATGGAGGGTGGTTGTACCAAAGACTTCATGTGGGATATGTTGAATCTAATTTAATATTTATTAATGCGGGTGGAAAATATTATAATAACAAAGATAATTAGACACTTTACATTAGTAATAAATCATGGACGAGGTCTTGTTAATTATGATGATTGTTTTATCTATTATCTAGAATATATGGTGTGAAATGTAAGGGTTGTGTACTTATTAAAATAATGGTCATAGGTGGCCTTTTCATGCACATGGGTGATGCTTTATACATGATTTCAATCCTCTATAGAAATTTTGTGAACAAGAAAACATGATTAATCGCAAATATCTAGTTAATTAAATTCATACCCCAATATCAAACTTATTATACGATAACCCATGATTTATCATAATGGAATTTATGAACGAGGGTTTCTAAATCTAAATACACATTATTGTTTTTTTAAATTTTGTAATGTGTATGGTTCTGTTCGACCTATATGCTTGTGCTTCCCATGTGATGTTCTTGATGAGAGTGTTGATGAGTTTATGTTGTGGTGCAAATTGTGTAATGGAATCTCATTCTATGAGTTTGGTTGATTGTGTAATTATTTAACTTGTTATGCAATGGGACTTAATTTTTGTAGTTTTTGGACATCATGGTAGTAGTTTCGGGGTGTGGTATGTTTATGTCATTGGGTGTGGTGTTGTTATACTGCAGGGCTGAAGAGTGTTGTTGTGATGAGGGATGTAATGGTTTTTCTAGTTAAGAGTATTGACATGGAGGAATTATTTTGATAAATGATGGTGGTAGTGTTTGGCCGGTTTTTCATGAAAGGGGAGTGTGCAATGGTGTTTTTCCATGGTCCTTCTTCATGGTGTGTTATGGCTATCTATGTGGTTATTTATTAGGATGTGTTCAGTATTTGGCTGAGTATATATGTAATTAACATATGGTTTGTTAAATAAATAATTAATTATGGTTAAATAAATTTTATGGGGGTTATGATTTGGGTTTACATCTATTTTTTTGTGGGTGTTCATTTTGAGGTGGAATAAAAGTTAGTTTTTTGTGGGATGGTCTGGTTTGAAAACCCATATGCTAGGCTGAGTGTTTAGTATCTATATATATACCTTTAGTTCCCTTTGATTTTTATACACACCTAACCCATGTTGATAACTATGTTCTGATCACCCTCATTTTTACAGGGGAGGGTTTCCACTCCCAACTTCCAGAATTGAGGATAGAAGGATGGCCATTTTTTCTTATATTCTCCCGATTGTAGGAATTTGTAGACCATGTTATTTAGTGCAGGTTGTGGTGGTATTGTGAGTCCCATGTATCTCTGGGTGAGGTGGTCTTCCTAGGTGTATTCAAGAAGAGTGGAATTGTACTTTCCTAGGTCAGTTCAGGATGAAGTTGTGTTGATGGGACCCAGGAGTCTCCAGGCGGGATGTTATGTGGTTGTAGACCATGTGTTTCCAGGCAT
The DNA here is from genome assembly GCA_963277665.1 of Viscum album. Classification (NCBI taxonomy): domain Eukaryota; kingdom Viridiplantae; phylum Streptophyta; class Magnoliopsida; order Santalales; family Viscaceae; genus Viscum; species Viscum album. The sequence continues at coordinate 1,608,906,788 of OY728131.1, read as the reverse complement.
GATGTAGTATATGGATCAGGTGTGTGTGGGAATGTTTAGAGTTTGGGGCTTATAGAAGAGCATGGTAATGTCATGACATTCTCCATTAGTTATGAGCAATTGACTAGTGGGATATGGTGTGTGTTACCATAGTATCAATGGTTTAACTACATTAATTAACATGACATTCATTATTTGGTGATCATGCCCTATTGTGGATAGGGTAGATTGCATACCTTATTTGGAGCTTTTGGGTTTTATGTTTTCTCACAAGGGAATTATACTACTTCTCCAATTATGCATGATAGTCATTGGTTTTTCCTAATGAGTATACTTTAATGGTCTCCCTACGTATATATAACTATTTTCATAATTATAGGGAGATTATGTGGACCATGATTGACCATACTGGCACAAAAAATGGGGACAATTCTTGTGTCACTTCTTTGTTTTTATGTTAGTATTTATATTCAAGGTTTTCATTTTATTTTCGAGCATTTTTACATTAAACATGCATGTGGGATGGATTATGGATTCTATAATATATATATATATGAAATGAATTTTTTTGAGGTTGATACTATGTATCTTTTGATCATGGTGTTTATAAAAGAGTAATTCGTCTCATTTTTTGAGATTTTATTACCATTGTATTCAGTCTCCCACATGAGGCCTATTAGAGGAGGTATTATGGGGTCATTATCTCCTTTTATTATTACTGATATAATGTCACTAAAATTATCATTCCATTCCCTCATTTTGAAGGGGGTCATGAAAGAATGTAATCAAAGGTGATGGATAATATATATAGGTTGGAGTATGGAGTTAGGCATAGTGATGATTTTGAAGGATGGTAGTGATGTAGGGTCTGGTGATCTTTGTTCAAAACATAGGCCTAGGAAAACCATGTATAACACAAGATTTTAGGTCCAACCATTATCTGATACAAGGACACTGAGCCTACTGAATGATAAAATGAGGCTACACTATTTGAATGGTTGTTAAACTAGGGAAGGTACATTCATCATGATTAATTGTTTTCTTGTTTCAATGTGTATTTTTTGGAATTTAATATAATAAATGGATAAAAATTAATCCTAAATAAATTTCTATACTATGGAATAAGAAATAATTGATTAATTTTTCAACAATGGGACTAGGTCTTCATCAATGAGTGGCTCAGGCAGTAGAGGTTTAGTAAGCTAATCTGACTGATCAATAAAGAGTTGATCCTGAGGAGAATGAAAAATCATGGGAGATAACATTACGTGATTTCTAGTGGCATACCTTGGGAATGTATGGGAATATATCTTGTACATAGAGGTAGTGATTTAGATCAAGGAACATGAGATCACCTTTAACCAGATTCAGGCACTAACATATAATTGGGTTCCTATGAAAGTGATCAAGATGTGGGGATCTATTCATCTGTGGTGCACTCTCAACCTAGGGGAGAAGGAAATGACTGATTTTCGGTGGTTTTATTTTTTAGAGTTTGGGTGGAATTCATATCATAGACCACGATGGATGAGATTCAATAGGATCTACTCTCCCTTCGGCAAAGAATTATATCAGTTCGAGAAATAGATATCAAGATCAAGGATCTATTTCTCTTTGCTACATATATCATTCAGAATTGGTATCTCAAGTGAGACTCATATAAGAGTTACTCGGTGCTTCCCACTGGTATGTAGTTACCCCATTCACATTGAAAATATACAGAGAGGTCCAGAATAAGGAATTGGTAGTTTAGAAAGTGGAATCATTAGGTGGTATGCCATGATTGGGGATCCAGTAGGGTCTCACCAAGGGAATGGCTTCTATTAGATGGTCTCAAACACCACAGCCTTAGAGGAGTTAGCTAGTTTGGATTCAGACTCACCAGCATCAGTTTTGACATTCTTTTCCTTGTTCTATTCCTATAGGGTTGGGACTAAGGTGTTTATATTATGAATTCTAGAAGAGAACATTGAATATGTGCCTAGTTTGAGATTAGTATAATAGAGGATGGTAGGTTTAGCGCATTCCCTATAGTAGTGGTTGGATAGGACATCTCAATAGTAGGGACAACAGGATCCTATTTCACTGAGGGGAGACAGAGATGGAATATGATGACCTCAGGGCGTTTCTCAGGTTCCTCGAACCCAGCATTTTCAGAGAAGAAGGCTATAGAATAGTAGAAGTAGATCTATGGATGGTTAATTGAACGTCGATGAGGCAACAATTATAGTAGGTCCAAAGATCATTTGATGGGAGATCAGTTTGTTCAGTACTATTGTTGGAATATTTTTTGATTTAGGAGCTTAGAACTCCTTTGTATCACCTTTTCTAGACCATGATATGGGACTAGACATAATGAGACATTCCATGATCTTGGTGTTGTGTTCATCAATCGAAGGTCATATCTACATGTTTAATGTGTACTAGGGATGTAGACTAAAGATGGGACCGCGTCAGTCCTAGGGGTATCTTTTAATGTTGCATAAGCAACTGTATGATGTCTACCTAGTCATAAAATAATCATTTTTAGGAATTATTTCATTGACAGGTTGTGATAGAGTTTTTTGTTTTCAATCCTTGATGGTTAGCATGTAGAATTCATTGAAAAGAGGTGCTTTTAGGTGTGCAGTCAGCGTGTAGAGCCTCTTCGTTCCTTGTTTACTGAGAATTCAGTGGAATTGGTGGACGGTGAGATGGTGGTGGTTCATAGAGTTATTGGAGATTTCATCAATGTTTTTTTTCAAATAGGTTTTTTACTATATCCCCTCAATGTGACACTTTGTTCGAGATAGACTAGTATCCCCTTGGTTCACTGATTTTGAATGCCCCCTTATTAGATGACAGCTTCATTGCAGTAGGATATGAAGATTCATATTGACCACTTGATGAAGAAGAGATTTATTCAGACTAATGTGTATCAATGTGGTGCTTTGTTCTTATTTGTGAAGAATGAATAAGGTGGTCTAATTATTTCCATAGACTACCGAATTTTGAACTAGTTGATAGTCACAAAATGTTACACTATCCCAAGGATAGTTGATTTTTTTTACCAGCTGAGTGATAAAATTGGTTTTCTATGTTCGTTATGTGGTCTAGGAATCCCCAATTGAGGGTGAAGGTGGGTGAAATACCGAAAACTACTTTCAAGAACAAGTATGGGAATTTCGACTTTGAGTTTATGCCATTCAATGCTATATACTCATCAGTTGTGTTCATGGGATTTTAGGAACTCCATATTTTTTGAGTTCATGTACCGGTTCATTATCATATTAATTACTGAGATTTTCAGATAGTCAACATCAAATGAAGATAATACTGAGAATCTCAGGACTATCCTAGATGTCCTTCGACCACACTTTATTTTCAAAAAGTTGTCTAAGACCATGTTTAGGACATATGAGGCCAATATAATTAAACATGTGGTGTCTCATTAGGCTTTAGTATTTGACCTATCAAGGCATGATGTAGTAATTTCATGGGTAGAATCCAAGTATGTGGCATATGATTGTAGTTTTCCTGGCCTAGATGGATTTTAAATGAAATTTGTACCCAATTTATCTCATGTAGAAACTCTGTTAATGGCCCTGAATATAAAAAACCAGGACAGTATGCGGATTCAGAAGTGTTTGGAAAAGATCATCTATTTTAAGGGGTGTTGGTAAGTTCTCCAGTGCTCAAGATTCTCGAGGAAGAGGTGATGTTCAAGACATTTTTATGTGATATTTGTCTAGGTTTGGGGTCTCTACTGATGCATCAATGGGGATTGATATTTTATGGGTACATGCAGTTACATCCCCATGAATTCAAAAATTCCTCCCATTATCAAGGTCTAGTATTAGTAATGTTTTCCCTAAATCAGGGGTGGCATTACTTCATTAGAGAACACTTTTTGGTCCTCACTGATCACTAGAGATTGAGGTATATCATCACCATGTGAGACCTTAAATTAAAACTGTGTTGGTGGATGGAGTCTTTCCAGGATGGTGAATTTGATATCACTTACACCTTAGGATATGGGAACATCGTGGTTGATGGCTTGAACAGAAATTCTTAGATTAAGGTTGTTCGGGAATCTGCAGTTTCTTGGAGAGATATGGAGGAGTTTGGTTCCATGTAAAAATATGCAAGAATGGTTGGTGGCAGAAGATGTTTGTTTCAGATGATGGTGTAGTATTGTCTGATGAAACAGGTTGAGGAATCACAGTGTTGAGACTCAATGTTAGAGGTGAAGTTTGATCGTGTTGACTAGGGTGATGCACCAGAGGGAATGGTCAGAGGATGGTCAGAATCAGATGGTGTTCCATGGGTAACTATTTGTACTACAGGCGATGTTTGAGGGAGTTCTGTATGATATTAAATTATAAACTTTATAGTTTAACTCTGGAGATTCAAAGATGTACCACATATTTAGTGAACAGTTTTGGTGTCCCGGGATGAAGAGGGTTGTGACGGAGTTTGTGGCGAAGTTCATAGTGTGCCAACAAGTGAAGGTAGAGCACCGTATTCCCAATGGTTTGTTTTATCCTACAAATGTCCCCAAGTGAAAGTGATATGACATGTCAATGTATTTATTCATAGTATAAGCCTAGGATCAGGGATGATATGATAGAATCTGTGTAGTTTTGTATCGACTAACGAAATCAGCTCCCTTCATAGCAAATAAGGACTCTAGATTACTGGATGCCTTAGAGTTAACATATGAAGATGAGTTGGTGTGGATTCATTTGGTTCAGAGATCCATAATTTCATATCAGAATATTATTTTTACATCTTATTCCTAGAAGGGATTACATCATTCTTTTGGAACTCAGTTACACCTACACACTAAATTTCACCCTCAGAAAGATGAGCATATTGATAGGACCATCTACATGTTTGAGATCATGATGCGAGCTTGTGTCTTGGATTTTGGTAGGACTTGGGAGTGAAATTTTACCTTGTTATAGTATTATTACAAAATCATTTATAGTTATACCATTGTAACGGCTACATTAAAATATTTATACGGAAGGTTATTTCATTCACTTTGTGAGGGATGGAAGTTGTGGATCCATCTTTTCTTGGTCTAGATGTGGTGCAGAGTATGGATGAGTAGGTTAATATCATTAGTGAAAGGATGAAGGTATAACATGATTGGTAGTTATTGTATATTGATCGTAGGAGAAGTCCCTTTGAGTTTTAGTTTGGGGAAAAAGTGCTCTTGAGGGTTTCCCCTCGACGTGGGATGCCTAGGATTGGCTAAGGGAGAACGATTTCTTCTAGGTTCATAAGACCATTTGAGGTGTTTGGAAGAGATGGAAAGGTGGCATATCAGTTGGGGTTTCCACCAAAGTTGTAGAGAATAAAATACGTTATCCATGTCTCTAAACGTTTTCAATATATTTATGATGACTCCCATGTCACTAACTTGAGGGATTTGGATATCAATGATGATACAACATTCGTGTAGTATCCAGTAGTGATCCAGGATCATTAGTATAATGTGAAACATGTAAGTACCATTCCATTGGTTCTCTTATTGTGTATGCATTATGGATTGGAATATAGTACATGAGAGTGAGAAGTTAAAATCCATGCCCAATAACCTGAGTAATTGTGAGTTTTACTTGTCTTCCATGCATTTTCATGTAATGCATGAACCTTGTCTGTTATGACATGGGTTGTTCCCTATATGTACAATGTGTGATGAATTCCTAACATGTGAAAATTTAGAGACAATATTTCTAATATTGATTCATTAATTTATATGTGATTAGTCCTGTGTGGGTGTGTTAGTGACACCATGAGAAAATAATATCTTGACATAGATAATGGAATCAAATAATTCATGTGTCCGTAAAGATGGGGAATGTGATGGGTATCAGTTTGATGGTTATGTTATCATATGTGCAAGGATTTGTTCTCAGATGTTGAGGTTTCACTCCGGGTTTATAATAAAACAATGTGGTTTATCAATGAGGTGTATATTACGGGGTGGTCGTTTGGACCCCTCTTTCTTTTAGGTTTGGTTTTGAATTATCTAGTGTGTGAATAGACTGAGAGGTTTCTATTGTAATGGAATAGACCTCCCCATTCCATTACGTTTCGAAAATAAAATGATTGAGGTTTTTTGGGAGGTAAAAATATATAATTTCATTAGTTTTCCAAAATTACATTTCTCTGATCGACAGGATGTTTCGGTGACTCAGCGTGTCATGACCCGTCCCAAAGGGATCCTTGAAATGTATCCCCATGACCACCTATAATAGGCCATGGGTGGGTGACTACCATTGTGGAGGAATAACAATAACATGGGATGCATTTCTGATGTACCATTACACACGCACACATCTCCATGCCCACAAAATCATAAATATAAAATACTAAGTAAAATATACATGAAAACTACTATGGATATCACAACTAGAGAGAAATAGAAAAGTAATGTACAAGAGGGTGACCTGGTCCATAATAAAATCCCCCCAAAAAGAATGTGTATATAACACAGGTACAAAACCTCATCTACCAAAAACCATAAATAAATGGTAGGTGATGGTTAGCTTCCTGAATCTGTACGAGTATGCCTCATCTATCTAATCTCACTTAGAACCACCTAGTCCTGAACCACCTAGTTCTCTATCAAAACGTCGGTCATCTGCACAAGGCATGAAATGTGCGGGTAAAGCCCATGTAGGGGTGTGTAAAACAGTACTCAATATGACACCACGAAACCACAAATGAAAGGCCCCATAGAAAAGTAAACCTGCTGTATTTTTATATCACACTAGTATAAATCAATGAAACATAAAGTAAAATTGTCGGATATAGTCTAAGAACACACAGTATCAATGACACACTTATAAGTGATGAAAAACTCAGTACTGATGAGAAACATAGTCATTGTGAGTCACGTAGAGTCATGGTCACGTAGACTTCAAGTCCCACAATCATCTTATCTCAATGTTTCCACATCAGATCTAGCCAAAAGTTTCTGTTTGTAGAACCCATGTACTGGGAGAACCTACTCCTCAATAGGTAGGTCATAATTCCAATTAAAGAAAACCAACTTTTAGTATCTCATAAGGACAAACTCTTCACTAGGGTACAATGGAGAAAAAACCTAGTCAAAAAATAGGGTTTGGAAATTGTGATCATTTAAGTAAAAAGGGGATAGTTGGGTTAGAGCCCCTTCTGACCTAGTCGGACTAACTCGGCTTAACCTAGCCCATACTGCTTCTAACCTTACCAACCGTATCATGATCGGACCACCCGATGTGGGCTAGTTGTGTCCTCCTGAACACGGTAGATGTCGCGTCCCACCACGCCAACGTGTCCCATCAATGAGACAGCTGATCCACCCACATGCCCTTTGTGTGGCATTGTGCCAGCTGGTCGATGCAGTTCCATGCTCCCTCACCGTTCCATACCACTACATCCATCCAAGTCCACATACCCCATCGTTGCATGTGGCCACACCGTCGTGGGATCATGATTACATTAGACTTCGAGCCAGCATCCTCTTTCACCACCACCTACTACCACATGTTGGGTGTATACATGTCGCAGCAGTCTCGTTGGACCGCAACATGCTACATCCATTTCCCACCATGTTGGAGGTCATCTTCCTAGCACGTCCGTGCATCCATTCCAATGATATCTCAGCTACCATACACACCATCAATGGTCTCCACTCGTCATGCTCTACCTAGAAAGGATAGAGCCACCTCACACCACCACTATCTCGGATCCTAATGTAGATCATTGTGCCTAGCAAAGAATGAGAGAATAAAAATAAGGAAAAGGAGAAGCATAAGAACAAAAAAAGTGGACATATCTTTTTCACGTTCTTGTCAACCTTTATCCATCCATGTTCGAATTAATGAATGATGGCTAAAAAATAAACTCTAAGAATGGATAATTCTAGAATCAATCACATATATAGAACACCTAATAACATATAAATGATCAACCCGCATATCAACATTTATGTCGGTTGATCAATATTAATCATTTTAAATAACTAACGAGAAGAAAATTATATAGAAAATAAACCCCCCAACAATAAATATGATCTATCGAAGAAGGGAATACCATCGTTAATGGACACCCTTCTAGGAAGGACCTAATTCAACCGTTTGTTGGTGCTTTATCATAGCTTTTATCTCCAAATCATCGTTGCTGGTGAGAGATATCCCCTATCATTAAATTGGGAGACTTTGAGGCTCCTGTGAAAATAAAATTGAATTCTTAATTTTAATGTTGGTACATGCCTCTGATTAGTGGGGGAAACACGTTAACATATATTATATTTTTTAATTTGTTTCTAATTTCTATGATACATCATTACAATGTGGTTGATTTGCCTCATCAAAAAGATATCAAGTAACTACATAATATTGATGAAATTAAAAAAAAGTATATTTTATTTTTATCTTCAAACGTACATAAATATACAATTGAAGGTAGCATGTACCTACCGATTCCAGTCCTCACATATGGTATACTCACAATTCTGAGCTCAACTATGCCCTCCGATTTACGAACCGGGCACTAGTTTAGAGGTTACTAAAATGGTATAAGGGTTCTATTTAAAAATAAAATAAAAATATATTGGACATTTATTTCTGACAACCCATATCTTATAATCAATTTTAATTTAACCGGAGGTCACAAAATAATTCTATCTAATTTTAAAAACATACATTTAAAATCTAAAATATTACATTCTACCTTCCATAGGGCTATTCCTAATTTAAATCCAAAATAAAGACTAAGAGAAAATAGATATACTAAGTTCAAATCTGAGACACCCACTACCACTTTATCTCCTAGAGATTCTCAAGCTACCACAAAACATGAACTAGAGGAATATATTACCCATGGTGGGTCCTCTCTTATTGTTCCCCGATCTCTACCAGGATCACCAAAAAATTCACCTTCTCATTAACATCATGCTCGCCCCAAAAATTGATGTGTGATGTGCCATGTACATATATCCACAACAGGGATATGTGAAACACGTCGTGTACCCACTCTAACAATGGAGGTAGATATAAGCGTTACACCACCTCTCCCACTATACACAGTATCAGAAATGGTCTGATGAACCTCATATATAACTTGCTGCCACATCCAATTATTTGTATCCTGTGTTGAAGAGAGACCCAAAGGAATGCATGGTATCCCTCCTTGAAGTCCATGGATCTCCATCTCCAAACATAATATGACTACTAATAGATTTTGGATTCATCATCTTCTCTAGGATGACATTCCCCTTCTCCGTAGTATCCTACAACATCTTTGGGACCATGAGTGTTGACTCTCTTTAATAAGTCCCACAATGTTGTTACCTGAAAGGTCGAATGTACAAGTCGTCAAATAGTTCCATATGAATGGTGGAGTGGTAGATATTGTTGTATGAAAACTCCAACAATGTTAGGTGATCCTCCCAACCTCGGAAGAAATCGATTGTGTGAGTACGTTGTATATCCTATATGACCATAATGGTTTTCCCCTTCTTCCCATCTATCTATGAGGGGAAAGTTGTGCTCAAGTTCATTTGTGTCCCAAATGCCTCATGAAATCCCTTCCAAAAACTGGATGTAATGTAAGTATCATGATTATAAAATATCGTAAATGTGGCTCAGTAGAGTCAAACTATCTCATGTACGTAGAGGCATTAGTTTCTCTCGAATATACCCTTTTTTGGATGGATAAATAGTTGGCTGACATGGTGATTCAGTCAACTATCACCCATTTGGTATCATTTTTCCTGGATGTTTATGGTGATCCCATTATTATTTCCATTAATTATATATCCCACATCCACTCTGACATCTCTCGTTACTGAGCAAAACAAGCTGGAACCTGATGATCTACCTTCACTTGTTGACATGTGAGGCACCTAAAAATGACCTCTTCTACTTTATTATTCTTCCATGGACACCATAACTAACATCTTTGGTCATATAAAATCATTTAAACACCTAGATGTACCGACAATGGGGATTTGTGAAACTTCCTTGAAACATCTTCTCGAAATGTTGCTGGTACAATAGTGCACCCTCTAAAAATGAAGATGTTCTCTCCTCCTATTGAAAACCATCGGAGAGAATATATAATTGATTCTTTTTTGGGATGAGTAGAATGATAAAATGCTCACCCATCAATTAGTGTCACTGCATCATCAATGTGAAGACTACCACAACCAACTCTATATAATGGGTCATGTAGTTCATCATGTGTGGTATAAACTACCATGAATCATAAAAAATCATCTCTTCCCTCTACATCCCTAAAAAACCACTCCCAGTCCATGATAAATCACAGAAAACCACATAATCGACACCCTCTTGAAATATAAGGATGTGCACGCTCACCAAACTCTGCCATAGCTGATGAAATCTATCATAGAACATCTCTAACTATTTGAATGGATTCCCATTTATTTCAAGGCTTTAATGAATTCTACTGATATTTTAATTTCTCACAATAACCTCCAATAAAACTCATCCAACACAAGTAATCTCATCAAATCAATAATGTTATTCGGTGGCTCCCAAGCAGACACTACCTATATCTTCACTGGATCGACCACAACTCCATCCTTATAAATGACTATTACAAGTAATTGGACCTCCTAAATACAAAACATAAACCTCAAGAGATTCCCATAATGTTATTTCTCTCATAATGTATCCAGGACCCTCCTTAGGTGTGTCGTATGATCCCCCTCAAAAGCTTACTACACCAGGATTTCATCAATGAATCCCATGATGAACTGGTCAAGGTATGGTTGGATTATTTTTGTTCATTAGTCCCATGAATATTAGTGGGGAATTGTTCATTCTAAAAGACATCCCCAAGTACTCGTATTAACCATACTGGCATCTGACAACTGTCTTAGGTACATCCTCATGTCGTACACGACGCTGTTGATAGCCAGACCTAAGGTATGTCATCTAGAACCACCTATCTCCCTACAGATGATCAAATATTATGTCAATTTTGGGTAGCAGATATTTTTTCATTATAGTCAACTTATTCATGCACTAATATTCAATATTCAATCTCAATCTCTCATATTCTTTCTTCGAAAACAATTAAAGGGACACGGATGGTGAAACACGTGGCCACAAAAAGGACTTCCTCTATATTTTCTCTAGTTATAAACTCATCTCAAGAATCTCCACAAGAGCCTTCTAGAATGATGGTGTTGATACCAGTTTCATCGCATGATTTTTTTCAATTCACATGTCATCTATTATGTAAAGTGGTAATCCTGGATTATTCTCTTAGGAATGAGGGCCTCATACTCCTCCACTACTACAAGAAATTGAGGATTCGTATTGTCCACTTCACCGAGAATATGAATAGAGATAAATTTTGTCATCGGCTTCTCCCACCTCTTAAAATGTCCATCCTACAGTTCATGTATTTCCTTTTCACCGATATTGAATAACCTAGTCCAATCTCCACTGACAGACCACACTATATGCCTAAAACTGTCTATCTGATTAATTACTATAGATAACTAGTCGATACTAAAAATGATTTTGTATGGCCTCAATGCCTCTAATTGATGATCCTAATCAGATCTCTCACCACCATGAGTATGCTCACACTGTCATCACTAGTACATATTAATCGAATCCCTTTCCATAGAAGTCACTAAACATAAAAATGATCCAAGAGATCTACCAGAATATCTGAGCTCAAAACAATGTCCAAGGAAATGAAAAAGTAACTAGAACCTATTTATTTAACAACTAAAACTATGGTGTATAAGACATATATCATACCTCTAATCATCTCTAGAATATTTGGATCATATGCTTCTATCACCTGATGTTGGGTCCGCCCATGTCCACCAGTTCCCAAAGAATGTGGTTGACTAATAGTGGTGATGGTGGTATTAACTTTAACCTCCTCCAACCTCCTCCTACTCCTACCAATCCCATACCACATATTCCTCTTTCTAGACCACACTACATGAAACTATTATCCTTCCTCGATGGTCCCTCAAATTTATAAAGATCATCAGTGCGACGAGTTGGTCAGTCAGGAGCTATGTGCCCATGAGCGCGACACCAATAAAATAAAATCTACTTCACCATACTAACTATTCCATGTGATCCTCATACTATCAAAAATATGTCTTATTGTCATCCTATAGAGTTCATGACCAACTTTGGTCTCTACATATACTGGAAGCAACCCACTATTGATGATTCGGGTATCTAGTGTCTATAGGTAGCTCCCACCACTGGCTCCTATTCCACCAAAAATCTCTCCATGAGTAGAGATCAATCTAGTACCCCAGCATAAATTTGTATGATTATGGATATCATATACCCCATGACCTCTTGGCATATCCTCTAATCAATGATCTGAGCTATTGATAATATGTCTCGCAGCAGGTTTATAGAGTATCATGATATTTCGGTGAATATGATAGAGTACTTCACTAACATCTGTCTTCACTATTTTATGTGAAAGACCTCATGTATATATATTAAGAGTAATGTAGATGGGATGAAATCCTCCCAAAAGATTCACTCAATGCCTACCCAAGTGAGGGTTTTCTTGTCATGCGTATGGATCCCTATGATCCACCACAATCATGTTGGGCCCTAAAGAAGGCTCGCGGGTAGGATTACTATATGGTCGGGTAGTTTCATCACAAGGTGATAGAATGATGTGAATACATCCATCCAATACTCAGTTACCTAGGGGTCTGTCTCAAACTTTTACCTAGGTGGTCTCTACCACGAGAACTCATTTAATTCATTAAGCCAATGTGAATCCTATATTGGTAGTTCTGATAGTAACTACAGATCAATGTGTGGTCGTACCTCTAGTATGCCACAATGTTGGGTTGTCACCAGTACTAGTCCCTATTCTGATTCCTCAATGCTATGTATACCATTCTCTTGGTCACACAATTGAATTGTAGCTTGCTGTCTATGAGAAGGTATCCTGAAACAGATCACGAGGAACCACAATCAATATAATATATCAGGTGAGATGACTCGTGAAGGAAATGAGTACACCCACAATAATCCCGCATGATTCAAGTACCATTAATTCCATAAAATTTTATTCATTTACAGAGTCGGAATGAAAGTTTCTAGAGTCTTGGTGTATGGATATGTCGGTTGCTGCACCATCATAGGAGTCCCTATACTAAAATTTGAACTCGAAAAACATAACATTGTTTCCCTAAACCAATCTCATAGAATCCCAGTCCCAGAGTGTAACCAAACCTATCTCTGATACTAATCTATCACGAACCATCCAAGAGTGGTATATGTAGAAACTTCCCAATCCCACCTTTAATAGGTCAGGGACTAATGAATAGCAATAAGTATTAATATTACAATCATAGGAGGCATGGACTATATTACTGTATGCACGTACACATCTCTAGTCCCAAAAAAGGTGAAATGTAAAACACTAAGTAAACCATGCATGAAAACAATTAAGGATAAAACAACCAAAGAGAAATAAGAAATTAAAGTACAAGTGGGTGACCCTAGCTAGAATAAAATCCAAAAAATATAAATATTATGTAACACAAGTACTGATGCTCATCTATAGAATACTCGAAATGAACGGTATGTGAAAGACAACTTTCTGAAGTCATAGTAGTATTACATGTCTATCTAATCAACCTTGGCACCACCTGGTCTTGGACAACCTAGGTATCCATCAAAACATATGTCGTCTGCACCATGCATGAAACATGCGAGCAAAGAACATACAAGGTTGAGTAAATATGTACTTAGTTAGATGCCCAAAAACTATATTGGAAATACCGTAATAAAAAGTACACAATTTTTATTCTCATCTCAAATAGGTATAAATCTATGACATTTAGGGAATGATTATTATACATATTCCAGAAAACACCTAGTATCAATGAGACACTCTGTCTCGATGAGACACTTAATCATATTGAGAAATTTCTTCCTAGTGACTCACATAGCCTCATGGTCACATAGTCATTAAGTCACATAATCTACAGGTCACATAGTCTCCACGTCAGATCAAACCATATGATTCTGGATGTAGCATGCCTGTTCTGAGTGAACCTACACCTTAATCATAATGTCATAAGTCAACATCCAAAAAAACCCATGTAGTGTATCTCAAATGGATTTCCTTGTAATGAGGGTCCCAATTCCCCAAATGGATGATCAAATGAACATACATTTTGGATATTATCGACATTTTAGTAAAAAGGGGATGTTTAGGTCCGAGTCAGGTCACACCCAGTCGGACCTATGTGACCGTACATGGAATGGTGTGTGTCTACCCAACCCGATAGTTCCAACATGAAATTTGGGCTTCGAACCAACCCACTAGGACCAGACCGTCCCATCTGATGCAGGATGGTTTAGTTAGCCCATACATGGAAGGTGCTGCATCCTGACACACCAACATCTTGGATGCAACTTCCATCCTTGCCAATGTGTTTGTACTTCTAACCGACCACAACTATCTTACGTAGTCTGTGGGACCACATGTCGTCATATGATGTGGCATCTAGACACGTTGTCCTTATTCACTATCGTGGCCCACCCTAGTTGGTGCTTCAATCGCCACCAATGAAGGAATCCCCAAACGACGTACAGGAGGCCTCTATTGCCCCCACCCATGACGCATGTCCATGTTTTATCCCATTTTTGCAGTTTCCTAAGATTTAAAGTCATAACCCCCACCATCCACCATATCGGTGGTCGTTCTCCTGATATGACCATGCCACCGTGTGGATTTAGAGTTTGCTTCCGGCCACCCCACGGGTGGCCTCCTTTCTCTCCACTCCATCAAGGAAGGCTAGAGTCACTCACACCTCCACTATCCTAGATCCCTATATAGATCATTGTGCCATATGATGAATGAGGAGAACAAAATAGTTTAAAAGGTGATCTATAAAAACACCCAATGTTGTTCTAGTTAGTGCATTATAATTTTTGAATCAATCCATCCTCTTTATAATTGATGAAATACAGGTAAAAAGAATCAACTCTAGGCATGTATAATTATTGAATCAAGCACTGTAAGAGAACACCCATTCAGAAAGAATAAATGTATCATAGATAAAACAGTTCGTTGGTTGATGCAAATTTGTCATTTTAAATATTGAACAAGAATAAAATCACACATAAATATACCACATGCTAGGAAAGAGTATTTGTCGGATGATGGATTTTGGTTGATGATGGTGATCTATCCACAAATGTCCCTGATTAACCATTCATAAGTGCATGATCCAAGCTCTAATCTATAAATCATTATCACCAATGACAGATCATCCATCAATTTCCTTAGGATAACATCGATGATCTAGGTAAAATTCTACAGCATTATGAATTTTAATGTTGGTCCCTTAATATGATTAATGATGTAAATTTATTAACAAGTTTTCACATTTTTAACGCATTTCTGCATTTCCTTGATGCTGCATTGTAGAATTGGCTGCATCGAAGTGCTTCTGAGTCACATCAAAACATTGATTAAATAAAAAAAAATTAATCAGATTTTATATTTCTCTTACAATGTCTATAAATTAACATTTCTAGTCGACCTTCATGACTGATGTAAGGACTTTTCTAAGGAAAACTCATTGTCCTGAGCTTGTTTAGGCACTTAGATTTCAGATCTGGGAACCTGTTTATAAGTTTCTAAAAGAACATATTCATTATATTTTTCATAAATATAAATATTGTTTGAAATTTTATTCGTATTACCCCGTCTTCTAAAACACGTGTTGTCTCAGCACCTGTGGTCGAAAAAATCCGATAAATTTTTCCAAAAATTAACATGGAAAATATAGAACAATACATAGTGTTGGTATCATAGCATATGTTTCATGACATCGATAGGTCAAGGCCTCAGTAGGTAACGGTGTTGGTAGGTAACGACATCGTTAGTTCACAGTGTCAGTAGGTCAGGGCGTCGATAGGTCAAGGAGGTCGCTATGTCGGATTTCGGAATGTCCGACGTTAGTAGTTCAAGCATCGATAAGTTAGACATTAGATGAGTGGAAATTAGTAGGTTGGGCATCGGTAGGTCCGTCCCCAGTGACTCTCATTACTGGGTCACATTGGTAACTCACATCGGTGACTCCCCCATTAGTGAGTCATTTCATTATTTTTCCATTTATTCTAATTATTCCCATCCTACATTTTATTTGATAAATATGAGTTTTAAATATTGTTTTACTGTATCTAAATTTATTCCTAATGATAGTAATTATATCATCAACATCCTAACACACCTCATACATTTAAATTGTCAAGTCGTGTAATTTTGACCACGATCCTACAATAATGGCCCTTGAAATCATTTCCTTCTGCTCATATAGGATCTGGCCCTTATATGGAAATATCTTGTCTTACTCATGTGATTGCATTTTCTATTGGCGAACATAAAACCTTTCTTCCCCCAAGAGTCATATCAATGGTATAAACATTAGTCATTTTTTCCCTTTGAGTATCATTCTACTTGCACGACCCCCCATTTTTAGTGCAAGGAAGAGTTTCGGATTGGTTTTTTTAAGGTATTGGTTCCACTATCTCTATAAAATTTTGTATCATAATTGATGGTTCTAAAGATGAATTCATGCGGGTAGAGTTAAAACTAATTTAACAAAGATAAATTAGGGGAGTGGATGATTATAATAAAAAATATAATTTGACCCTTTAATTTAGTAATAAATTATGGATGGGGTTATATTGATGATGGTAATTGTTTTATCCATTATCTTTGATATATATAGTGAATTTTTGGGGATATATCCTTCTAAAAATCATTTTCCTTTGAAATCTTTTCGGTTGAATGGTTGATACTTTATTCAGGTTTTTGATAAAAACAACGATAGTTTTGTGTAGGACGGATGGTTTTTAAAACTCATTAGTTGGTCTTAATGTTTTGTTTGAAATATATATACTTTTAGTTCGTTTTTATTTCTATACGAACCATGCCCATGTAGAGCACTATGTGTAGATCACCCCCATTTCTATGGGGAATGGTGTCATTTTCTTATAACTTGGTGGGAGAATGGATGGCTAGTTATTGCCTCTTTTTTATCCATCTTCATGGAATTGGAATCCCATGTTTCTTCAGGTTGGTTTTGGTGCGATTGATAGGCCCAAGTGTCTCAGGTGAGGATTGATTAATAAGTGTCTTCAATATTATATATGTTATAATTTCTAGGGTTTCGTCTGGATAATGTTGTCATTTTATGACATAAGAGTTTGTGGGAGGTATGTGATGTTGTTGTGGCATAGGTATTTGCAACAAGGATGTGGTATGTGGCCCAGCTGTGTATGGGGAGGTTTTGATAGTGGGGCATCTGAAAAATCATGGTATCATTAGGACATTATCCATTAGGGATGAGCATTTTACCAGTGAGAAGTAGTGAGAGGTACCCTATTATCAGTGTGCATACTACATTACTTTACTTGAAATGTATTGTTTTGTGGGCGTGCCTTGGTGTGGCTGGTGTGGATAGAAGACATTGATATGTTCATATATGTTTTCTATTTTCTCACTAGGTAATTAGTATGCTTCATCATTTTTGGAAGAGATTATTTGAATTTTCCTACTAATTATACTTATATGCTCACACTATGTATATAAAATGGTATTTGGGTTTCTATGGAGATTATGTGGACTATGCAGGACATTACTAGCTCAGACATTGGGGAAACTTTTTGTGTCATTTATAGTTTTAATTTTGTTATTTACATTGGATATAGTCATTGTATTTTCTAGATGAATTACTGTAAACATGCATGTGGGATTGATCTTGTATTCTTTTATATATATAATTATTTGAGTTGTTTTGATTTTGAAACATATTGTATCCCAATATTGTTTACCATGAAATGAAAAATTCCTCCTATTTTGTTATATTTGAATAACATTGGTGTTGGTCATCTCCTCGAGTCCTATTGGAGGCAGAACTTAGTGGTCATTATCTTTTTTTCATCATGGTAAAAAAAGTTCATGCCACTTTACCATCCCTTCCCTCATGTTGAAGAAGGAAGTTCATGACACTATTTATTTGTGATTCATTGATAATGATCTTGCATCGTGGATTAAATCAAGGGAAAAATAAAATTCATACTCTTGGTGGTTGTTTACATAATTTCTCAAAAAATAAATCATTATATTCATATATAATAGTCACATCCCCAATTTTTTTATGACCTTATTCAACCCTATATTTATATTTTTGACTTTTCCCTATAAATTTCATTTAGTAGGGATACTAGTGGTGGATCTAGATATGAATCAAATCATAAATTAATAAGTCTAATGACATATAAATATACATAATCCTCATTAATCATAGTTTATATTTTCCTATAATAAAATTATCCTTCATATTTCGATTTTTTAACATCCTTGTTTTGGGTGTCGCTTAGAGGTGCCTCGTACCTCATTGGTCACATGGCCTCAAGCACATTTTCCCAAATACCAGAGGCAGTCGACTAGCATCTATATCCTTAGGTCATATAGTGGAGAAACTATTCCTTCATTGAATTGTTATACGGCAGAAATAAATAGATAATAATAGAGGAAGTAGTTATAATAACATTAAATACTAAACAATGGAAGACTGCAAGTAGATAAACAAATGGAGCACATATGTAAATGACGCATGTCGTATATGTCTAGGAAAACTGCCAAAAATGTCACAATAACAAAATACATTACTAAACAAATGAAAAAAATAAAATAAGTAGATAACTCAAGTAGCATCACATGCCTCATCATGGTAACGTGCCCTCCAACTCTATAGCAGTCATGTACATGACGTAGAAAGGCGTTTCCCCTTAACTTTACCCACAACAATGTAATAGGTTTGGGAAAAAATGTATGACCCAAACAGGGAGTGTGATGAATCCCAATAGGCAACCACCAAAAGATTTGTTCCTAATAGACAATCAATATATATGGTAGGAAAAAAGAAAAAATTAATAGTAAACAAGAATGTACTCAGAAGTCAACAATCCTACAGTTTCAATTGCATTAATTTTTATATATCATGTAAGTAGCTAATCAAAAACAAGTAACCCTTTGGGATGTAGCCTCAACCTATCCTCTCTGGTTCAACCAATCGAACACAATAAACCCTATGATAAGTACTCGTAGTCCAACCCCACCGGGTCAAATTTAGAAAAGACTGTCTGAAGATGCACTCAACATCAATTCCCCATGTGGTCATGTATCGGTAACTATAAACATGTTGAGGAAGTAATAAACATCTAATTCCCCATAAGGTCTCGCAATGTGGAACTACAAACACTCTATGGGAGAACAAAGTCCATCCCCCATATGGTCTCGCATCATAAAAGTAAAAAAAGGAACTCCGGGGAAGCCCTCATCGTCCATTCCCCCTACGGTCTACTACACCAGGTTACCACAGTCATGTATAAGTCAATCATGCTCAAAGATGTTCAACTATGAAAGTAAACCTTAAGAACTACTGGGCTAACAAATTTTAAGAACTACGTGGATAAACAACTACAAGCATATAACAACATCAGATAACATCACTCCATCATAACAACACTAGGCATGGAAAACAGGTATCCTAACCGGCTAAGCTAGTCCTAATGTTCCATATCAAAACTAACATGGGAAACACATCCATTGCATGGAAAATAACCCTATTCACAATCAAACTACCTCTAATCAAGAATACGTGGAATTTCAGCCACTAACAGGGCTAAAATCCCTAAACACACAAAACCCATTTCATGGGTATTTGCCACTTTTTCATATAATATTAAATGACTAATAATAGAAAGTCACAAACGGCCTACCACAGCATTGTACGATCAGTATACTTTGACATCAACCATTGAATCGCCCTTAAACGACATAGATCTACAAAAATTTCAAAATGATCAACCAATGATATCTCATGAAAGGAGTGAAATCAGGTACTGGGGCTTTAGAATAAGGAAGAATTAATTGTGGAGGTAACAACACAATCAATAGGGGTTTATTCTGAGAATGTATGGTGGGTCGGAGGTTTGGAGAAGAATTATCAGCTTCGGTCGCTCTTGGATGAGACAGGCTGGGAAAAAGTGTTTTCTATGAATGATATGTGTCCTCGGTCTAATATAATAATTAAAAAGAAAAGTACATGGTGTTTCTGCTAAATGTGCAGTGAATGTATATGCCTTTTTTGGGCCCTGATTGAGGTGGTCTCCAGGTCACCCCACATGGCATTGTACTCAGCCATTACACGACCAGCACACAGTCACCAACGAAAACCGAGTAAACGGAGTGTACTCCAATGTACATGCCTTGTAATCATTAAATTTCCATATACTCCTATTTTTCTCAAAAATACAAGAAATGAGAAAACCATACTATAAAAGTTCATCTGGGTTCATACAAACATCCACTATTAAATAAATCTATCCCCAAATTTCCCATGCAAGGCAACATAGAAGAATAATTCTTGAACAGCTCTGACCACTATGATTGTACATCTGTCACCTTCTCCCAAGTCTCATCCTATACTCACTCGTGCTGCTATAGAACCCATAATAGAGGAACATACCGACAATAGATATCCTTTTAGTTTTGATCAACAATTCAGCTAAGATGCACCTAGAACGATGTGTCCTCTTCCATCACAACTTCCTCAGGGTGAAAAACATGAGACAAGTATGAGAAGTAATTATTTAGCTGAGAGTCCTGGAAAATTTCATGCATATCCTGATACCTCTGAGGTAACTACAACTGATTGGAAAATTTCCTAACTCTATCAAAAATCTAAAATGGCCCAACATTTCTCTTTGAATACTTTCATTATCTCTTTATCCTCATATGTCCTATTCTCATTGTGAGACATTGAAAAAACTTATCTCTTACCTCAAACTCCAGAGGTCATCTCTGTCAATCAGCATAATACATCTGTAGTGACTGTGCAGTATCCATCCTTTTTTGAATCAAATCTATCATCTTCATGGTCTACATGACAAGATGATGTCCCAGTATAGCTGCCTCACCTTCCACATACCAAAATAGGGGTTATTGGTATGGCCAACCATACAAAGCCACATATGGTGCCATCTGAATAGTTGATTGAAAACAATGATTGTAGGAAAAAACTACCTAAATCGTACGCTCGGACTTGCCATCTGTATAGGGATGGTATAATGTACTCAGAAGTACCTGTGTGCCCAAATCCCCCAGTAGTCCCTACCATACCCGAGAAGTAAAACATGTATCTATATATGAAACAATGGTCTGTGGAACCTGATGTAGAAATACTATATTTCAGATGTACAATGTTCCCAGCTCATCCATACATAAGGTATCCTGCATCTGCACAAGGTGAGAAACCTTCATGAGTCTATAAATGACATCCCAAAATGCATCATTCCCTTGAGGTGACCTCGATTAACCCATCATAATGTCCATCACGACATCATCCCACTTCCATGCGGGAATGGATAACTGCTAAAGAAGCCCTACTAGTCACTAATTCTCTACCTTTACATGCTGACTGGTGGAACATCCCATGACAAAATTGCAACATCTCTCTTCATACTAGCACAACAATACTGACAGTGTTGATCTCGATACATCTTGGTGACACCAGGATGAACTTCCCTAATCGAGGAATAAAATTCCCACATTAGCTCCTTGCATATGTCTATTGGAACCCACACACACCCATGAAAAAACATGATCTCATCCCCAACTATGGTCCACCCAATAATATGGTCCTCTCCTAACACACCCTCCTTTAGCACTAGGCCTTCCAAATAAATATAGGTGCCTCATTCAAAATCGATCAAGTAGATTAGAGTCACCAACAATAGAATAAAGAAATACCCCCTAGTCTATTTTTAACCTCCAAATGTATCTTAGAGATCATATTAATAAGATTCCAACCACTATTATCCTCCTAAACGGTGTGTACTTAAGTCCTCTTGCTGAGCACATTAGCCACTATGTTTCTTATCCCATTGGTATAAGAAAGGTCAAAATAAATGGACTGATGGTATTCAACCCACATTTTTAATCTCAGATTCATATCGCATTCAGTAAAGATATACTTGAGGCTTTTTTAATCAGTAAAAAATAAAAATGATCTCGCAGAGGATAATGTTTCTAACATTGTAATGCATGAACAACTATAGCCAACATGAGATCGTGCGTCTGGTAATTATCTTAATGTGGCCTCAACTTCCGAGACCTTTACACAATGAATCCTACCCCTATATATGCACTACTCCATGACTGATACCTAATGCATCATAGTAAATAGTATAGGTCTTTCCGGACACTAGAAAAACTAGTTCTGGTGCTGATGTCAAACTCCCTTTCATCTCTTAAAAGGAATACTCACAAGAATATTACCTTGAGTACTTCACATCATTCTTAGTTAGGCTTTTTAGGGGAGATTCTATGCATGAAATTTATTGTATAAAGCACTAATAGTAATCAGCCAGTCCTAGAAAACTATGTACCTCAAAGACATTCTTCAACTACTCTAAGGAATCTATATCTGAATCTTTCTCAGGGTCTATTGATACTCTTGTCACTGAGATAACCTGACACAAGAAGTGAATTTGGTCCATCCAAAAGTGTCATTTTGAGAGCATAACATATGACTGATGCCTACTCAGTGTACTTAAAATAATATAAAGATGAGTGTCATGGTCATGTCGAGTGTGAGAGTACACCATGATATCATCCATGAAGACTACCACGAATGAATCCAAGTATGGATGGAACACTCGATTTATCAGTTCCATGAAAACTGCCGGCACATTTGTGATACCAAACAACATAACCATATATTTTTATAGACCATACATGATCTAAAAGTCTGTAATAGGTATATCTGAGGGTCTAACACTCAACTGATGATCATCGGATCTCAAGTCAATATGCAAGAACACATGGTCTCATCAAACCTGATCAAATAGATCATTAATACTCAGTAGGGGATGTCGGTTCTTGATCGTCAGTAGTTCCATCATCCAATATTCCTCACAAATTCAGAGGGTACCGTCTTCCTTCTTCACAAACATGATAGGCGAACACCATGGTTAAGTACTGGTCCGGATGAAACCCTTTTCTTGAATCTCCTCTAAATTCTTTGTAAGATCTTGTAACACTGGTGTAGCCATCCTATAAAGAGGAATTAATAATTGTGCTTCCCTGGGCACATTATCAATAGATAATTCTACCTATCGTTCTGGAGGGAATCCTACAAACTCATCTAGAATGACCTCTCTAAAATGATGCACCACTGGAAGAAAGTCAATCTGTGTAGTCCCTCAGTCATTTGGATATAGACTAGCAATCTGAGCTGTAATTCCTTCCAACTCGTGATTCTCTGGTCCCGATATGCTTTCTGGGACATCCCATTAGCCCTTTTGTAGAATGAATCTGCCTTTTGGTAACATGAAACACACCCCTATGATGATATCAGTCGAGAACATGTTATAAGGGATCTAACTAATCCATTCCGAGAAAGACATCATATATTGTCATCTCTAGGATATATAGGTCCCATTATAAGTGACATCAACCAATCTCAATAGGGAACTCCATGCATTGATGTACACTAGCGTTTATAGTCTCCAACTAAGTTTCTAGCATCATGATATCAGCTGAGGTAAAGATACAGAGCCCAAGGATCTCCAAAACAAAAACATATATGAAATTATGGGAAGCCTTTGTATCGAAAATTGCAGAAGCTAAGACTATGTAAACTAAAATCATACCTCGAACTATAGAGGGTGTGTTATACTACTCCTTCTAGGTCTTCTCCACTGAATATATATGACTTGTATCGCGGTCCTGCGACCCTGCCTGACCACACTGAGCAGATTCACCATGTGGTCAATGAATGTCTACCAATTGGCTACCATAGGTGTCACCTCCATGTCAGTTTGAATGAATGGATGAAATCCAGTTTCCAGACTTAGGAGAAACTCGTGTTCCTACACTTGAATATGGAGTCATATCAAAACTCCTATCATCAGTTGCTAGTGAGAATTACTGACAGAAGCATGGAAGATGACCCATTTTGTCACATGATCGGAACTCCATCGGGTCTCTCAGTAAATTAGACCTCATATTACCTATCATTCCATGATGATAGTAACACTACATGGATACCAGAAGAAGTATCTTTCTTTCTCGGATCTCCTTGCATAGACTCACTACAACGCTTTCTACTGTCACTAGGTGGGGTAACAACTCTGGATATTGAGCCTCCCTATATCACCACCCTTGAATCCCTCAGACTTTGTTCAATGATCAACACCAGGTGGACTATTTCTATAATGGAATTCAAAATGATATTGTTCACATGAGATAAGATGTTATGCCTGATATTATCCTCAAACATCCTCACCATGAATAACTCATCACCCCTGGAATGGATGTGAAGTGTTGCAGCTCTTTGAAGTAAGAAATTTACTCCATAATTGAGAGATTACTGTGTTCTAGACTGCCGAGCTCTCAGGCTCAATCGGACCATAAAGCCTCAGGGTATATGTAATTGT
Source organism: Viscum album (assembly GCA_963277665.1). Classification (NCBI taxonomy): domain Eukaryota; kingdom Viridiplantae; phylum Streptophyta; class Magnoliopsida; order Santalales; family Viscaceae; genus Viscum; species Viscum album. The sequence goes on along the minus strand of OY728131.1, from coordinate 1,608,882,267 downwards.
ATATGGTGCATTATAACTAATCCAAATCCATAAACTAATGGCAGCCCTCTTGTGAGATCACATCCGACCATCTCTTGTAAGAGTCCCAAAGTATATACATATTGATTTTCACCATCCTATCTAGAGGTTATCTGAATGCTCGATGATATATATGATGGATTCCAACCATGAATCAACATCATTAGGTCCTCCATCAACTGATAATGTAGGAGGATACAGCATTCGAAAAGCACGCTTCAATTCTGTCACACATGGGAAAGGTGGACGTACTCCTCGGATGGTAGTCATGAACCTCAAAAATCCCTCTCAGATCTGTTCATCAGCACATGTGGCCGAAATAATGGTTGGTTCCATGATAGACACAGCTGGAGGATCTGATGGTAGTCCATGATCATCCACGTCTGGCGACTGATCAATGCCCTGTATTTGGTGTATAACCACAAGAGGTCTCAGTGGCATGAAACTGCAAGGTCAAGTACACACCCTTGTACAAGTTTATCAAGGACAAAAACATAGATGTGTATGTAATGAATATGAGAAATAAAGAATTCATGGTTTTTTTAAAACATTGATACGTCGCATGTATGTCCCCTATATGACATGTTCTTTTAAGCCTTCACATGGGCATGTCCTCCAGCCAACCCTAGTCATGTAATTCCCCATACTCACAAAGTGTTCACCCATGACATGGTTTGTACTTGAATCATGATCCCATGAACAAGTTCTTATACATGAATAACCAACACAGTTTTCATAGAGAAAGACTGTACGACATGATTGTTCCAGACAAGGTATAAGGCCTCAGCCTTAAACCTTACTTAATATTGAATTAAATGAATAATTCACATTGAGGATCTTTTCAGGTTTAGAGTTTTAGATAATTAGGACATAACTATTACATCTCAAAAGATTTCAAATTAGAAACTTTTACTAAGTTTCCATAAAATAAAAACTCTTAAAAAGAACATGTGTAGTTTAATTTTTTAGGTTGCATGACTTTCCCTTGATCCCATCCTTGACCCTATTCCATGTTAAGTCCTGAGAAAAACATTTCAAAAACTTGGGATGAGCATAAAAATCTCAGTAATGGATATATAAAGAATGAAAACTGTTAGTTTTTCAAAAAAAAATTCAACCATGTATACATTATCAACGTAATACTTTTCACCTTTTAGAAGTATTAAAAACTCTTCACAGAATAAAGGTTCATTACTTACCCTTCTGTAACCAAAATATTACCATAAAACCCATATAAAGATCACATAACATATAAAGGTAACTTGGGACATAAACATACTTAAGTGGAATAACCATAAGGTCGACTTCTGCACATATCACTTAGTGGAATAGCCATTCGGCCAACTTCCATACATACTTAATGGAATAGCCATACGGCCGACTTCCATACCCAATGCATTGGAGGTTATAACGTAACCACCTATCCTAGTATTCACGGCACCACCCGTCATATGGTTTATCACGTAACCACCAGTAAAATGTCCAAGTACCATTATAAAATCATAAGACATAAAACAAACATAATGGAAAGAAAACATTTCCATACTTTGATCACAATATATCACTCAAATATATTGACATAACAAATCCATTATAAAAACCATTTTCAATACCAAAATACATAAAAGAGTATATGGTATTTATTTCATTTTAAAAAAACATCACGGCTTTTTGAGGAATCCAAACACCAAATAATACTCACGGCGGTGGAAAAGGTCGTTGTCACCGCGTACGTTAAAAGAAACATTCCTTTTTTTCGTTTAGTAAAACGCTTCGTAGAAAAATATTCCTTTTGTATAAAGGTAAAAGTCAAAGGGGTTTATACATCGTAAAAAAGATAGTTGTGTATAAAACTAAATATGCCTCAATGGAAGGATATTGAGACGAAGTCCCTTACAAAGACGATATCCTTGGATTAAGGATAAATCAATTACATAATTATGTGTGACAAACTAATACACCAAATATAAGTGGATATTAAGTGTAAAACAATCATAGGTAATTCACAAATATTCATAGAACGACATATTCAAGGAGTATAAGCTTATCCCAAAGAATCAAAATTGGATTAAGAACTTCCCTTGCAAAAAAATTGACAGCCTAATGGCATCACTTCAAAATTCTAAAAATGAGTTGATGAGAGATAAAAAGGGAATCTCATCACTTGGACATAAAATTTACATTAATAAGGATATAAAAGAACACATCCCAACATAATAGTATGTGAATTAAAAGACATAACAAAATAAGTCTTTTAAAAAAAGGAGGGTAAAAGGTCCCCTTACCGAGTTGGGTAACTTTAGAAACGTACACCCCATGGAAGAAGGCTCATACAATGAAGATGTGAATACCCATAAATGAAATTATACTACACAAAGTGTATAATAATGGGAAGTACATAAACCACTCAAAGAAAATTTTGGCAAATGTAGCATAAATCTCACGGGAATAAAAGTGAGATGAAAAATCCCTTACGAAAACTCGGCAGCCTAACAGCGCCACTTAAAACATTCAAAATAGATTGATGAGATCAAATAGAGTATCTCATCATATTACAATAAAATATACATAAATAGGAATATAAAAGAACATCCCCCATCATAAAAAATAGGAGCTTAAAATAAGTGACAAAAAGGAGAGTACTTATAAAGAAAGAGAGAGGTTAGATCTCTTACGAAAATTCGGCAGCCTAACGGCGCCACCCACAACTTCCAAAATCGATTGATGGGAGAGAAAAGGGTCTCTCATAATATGAAAAATAAAATTTACAGTAAGGGTAAAATAAAATAACATCCCAATAACAATAAATATGAGCTTTAAAAGGAATGACATAAAAGAGTGTACTTAAAAAGAAAGAGAGGAGTAAGATCCCTTACCTCAGGTCCGACTTGACTCGATCATTCTTTAAAGTCCTGAATAATAAACTTGAGTAAATTTCTACTTGCTTAAGAACCTTTTTCAAGTTCATCATTCCTTTTATATCAATTATTGACATGTTATAAACATTATGTAATCATTTAAGTTAATAATGTTTGTTTTGTCGATATTTGGTTCTTAAGTCAAAAGTGGACTTGTTACAATTACATGTTGTTCGTGTGGTCAATGGTTCATTATATCCAGAATGATATTCATGATTTTGATATCATATATATCATATATATCCAGCATATACATGTATTTATAATATTACATAATCATTTAGAGGTAAGAAATGAAATGCACCGTTAATGGAGATGGTAAGCCGTACGTACGCATGAACGCTACTTTCATTTCTTTGTCATATTAATGGAATTAAAACTAAATGAGAGGTATGTATATTATAATTCCAGAATTATATTCATCATTTATATATAACATACATTATATATATCCATTATAAATTTGTACTTATAATAGTACATTACATTTGGGGATAAGAAATGAAATTCACCATTCATGGAGACGGTAAGCCGTACGTACGCATGAACGCTACTTTCATTTTCTATATCATACATTAATGGAAAGAAATAATAATTATATAGAGGTATATTATAATTCCAGTATAACATCATATATAATAACTTTAAATCCATCCTCTATACGTTCCACATATGGAATTAACAAATCACATCACTTTGAGGGGGCGGTAGTCCGCACTTCCTTAAATGAAGATATCGCGTTTACCCATAATGGAAACCATAAAGATATGCCATAAATGAAAAATACAGAAGATTAAGTAAAACATATACATATTATATATCATATATAAATATAGTGACATCTTAATGGCCACCTTTGAAGGTGTTATATGAGTGTTGAACAATCATCGTTTCGTGATGCAGAAATTCGCCATCCACGGAAAAAAAAAATCTTTAACCATTAGATGTAGGTGTGTGTAAGTGTAGCTCGAATCCTTCTTATAACAACATCCTAGTATATTGAAGATACTGGATTTGTTACAAAAGAAATGAATAAAAAGAGTTTAGCGGGTTGGAGAGGCAAAATAAAACAAAATGACTCAAGTGAAGACATTACCTTAAAATCGGGTAACTCCCTTTGGTTTGAGCTCAAAGGCTTCCTTGGGAAGAATTCATCCTAAAGTGAGGCTTCAAGGAGTAATAGAGTGAAGTGGAGAGACAAAATGGGAAGAGGTTGGCTGAGCCAAAGGCTTTGGGTGTGTGGGTAAGTAGGTAGAGGTGGGGGCCTTTTATAAGAGGAGAGGAGGGGCACTCTTGTAAAGTTACAAAATGTTACTTTATTTTCAAAAGAGTTTCGGATTTTAAAGGTCCCACATTGATGTATTTCGAGTATAAGGTGATAAGGGTTCTAAATCCACTCATCCAATAGGTTTTGGACATGTGTAGGTCTTGGGTATTACATTATCTTTCCATTTTATTTAAATCATTAAATAATGAGGTCATCGCTGCATCATTATCATGTCATAAATAATTTAATTTATTTAATGTCTAAAAATTATAAAAAAAAACTACTATGATGTAGGAAATATTTTTAGATTTCCAATTACTATTTATAGTCAAAACTATGACTTGTATAACCCCATGTAAAAATTTTTTTAGTAAAACATTTCATGTTGGTGTCATTTTTAATTTAACATTAAATAAAAAGATATTTATGTCATTTTCCAACCAAAGTGGCTCCATGGGGTCCCCAAGTTGACCCATGGATTGTCCTGGTCGGCCATGACACATCCAATTAGGGTAAGACATGTGTCTATGTCATTTCATTTTATTAAAACATTATTCTTACCTTAAACTACACTAATTACCTATAATCGCGATTAAAAACTTAATAAGTTACTATTCACCAAAAAATTATTTTAATCTCATTGAACCACATTTTACTTCTTAATGAAAACCATGTATGTCGGATTTTTGAAATTCAAAACACAGTGATGGAAAAATTTCATTTAAACATAAAATCATTTTTTATAAGTACCACTTAGTGGTTTCACTATTCATCAAAAATTGAAGTTTTTCAGAAAATTACCAAAAGTTCACCCTAAGCTATATTTGATATTCCGAATTCAAAAATGATGACTATTTTACAAAATTCAAAACATATAAGTTGCATTAATTAATTTAATAATTAATTCCCGCTGTCAAAATAAATTGCGTGTTTTTATGAAACAAAATGTATCAAAATATTGACACTAGTTTAAGTCCGATTTCAAAGTGAAATTAATTACAACAACCACTATTGGATTAAATGGTAAAAATATATTCTAATTTCACTTTAAAACCAATTCAAAAGATAATCTAATCATAAAAATAAATTATATTAAAACGAGGTTTTGAATTAATATACAACATTTTTCACTATTCATTGAAAAATGAACATTGTCAGAAAAATACCAAAAATTAACCCAAGGTAAATTTCAATGTCCCAAAGATAAATAATATGTTTATTTTGAGAAATTGAGATTATAAAATTTTCAAAAAGTGGATTTAAAAGGGGTTCTCCATCAAAAGGCGGTTAATCGACCTTTTAAAGAATATTAGAATTTTTACGCTTAAAAACTGGATTCATTTGCAGTTTTAATCCTCTAACATTTATTGTAAAGAGTAAAAATATTTCACAAACATATATAATCATTTTGTAGTCAGTTCTGTTCATTCCCGCCATTACAACGGCTAGGCGTTAACTACCATTTAAAATAATATTATTTTATTATTAGAGTGCAACGTAAGATTCCCAAGAAACTCGTTGTTGTGTATTGGGTACGCCATCGAGCATAGAATCCCCTTTAAAGTAATATTAATATTTATTGACAAATATGGATAACTATAAAGATGTCATATTCTTTATTTACCTGGGGTGTTATATCCTTCCCCCCTTTTGGGAATTTCGTCCTCGCAGTTTTAAAATTGGGCTCGGAAACATCCTTGAAAGTCCCACATCGGAACAAGAGTCGGTAAAACAATCACTTTAAAATAAAGAAAGATAATTACAAAGGTCACCCGAGTTAACCCATACTAGGATTCCAAGTATGAAAATATGGACATGGAGGAAAAAAACTAAGGGTCATGTTCTGATGGAGAGTGATAGAAAACATGTTTAGGAGAAAGTTAACCACAAGAAAATCACAAACTTGTGATGGGTTAAACGGTATTCGATTCCCCAGTAGGAAAAGATAATAGACAACATTTTTGTTTTAAGTTATTTTTTATTGTGGAATTTATTCATAAGGAAACATAATCACATATCATGTTGACTTTCAACTTTTATTAGATTCCTTAAACAAACTCATATTTTCTCCAAAGACGAGTATTTAGGAAGACTTGTTCACATTAAGAGTACTATAATCAACTTCTAGAGAATCACCTAATCCACAAAAGAGAAATATTTACTTCCCATGTCTTTAGACTCTAACCAAAACCAAAACCAAAAATGTTAGTACAAGATCATATAATCCAAAAAAGGATAACCCTTTATAAAAAGAAAATCTATTCTTAATCTCCAAAATTTGTCCAACAAAACCCAAAGTTCAACAAGGACCATTCGATAATCAATTTGTCCATAAAATTCTTCAATGTAAACCAAAATAATATTGAAACCCAAATATTTGAAGGATTTAGTCACATATTCTTCCAAGTTAAATCCTAACATTTATCTCCAAACAACATCAGTTGCTCTTAATGTCTCATATTGAAAAGTAATTAACCTAATCACATACCCTCCATTATAGGTTAATCATTTTCATAAATAACCCAAAATCAACTTACTCTTAATTCATAAAATCATATAACTAAAAAAATAATCAGTCAAACTAACCAGGGACTTCGCGTAGTCCAGTGGTAGGCGATAAATACCAGTTGCACTTTGGTTGTGGGTTCGATTCCCAAAGCATTGTCCGACGTGACGGGTTATCACACGGTCTGCGTGTTGTCCTTTTTCCAAAACTATATAATTCTCAAATCATTCCCCAAAAAGAGATAAAATCATCAAAAATAACCATAACATAATTTAACCTCAATTTTATCTCATGCCTTTCACTTCCATCATATAGTAACCCATAATTACCTCAAAAGTAAGGAGCATATAAACCCAAATGGTTCTTTATAACTATGTCCACAAAAGAAAAGATAATTATTCCTTGAATAAAATTTTCATATATTAAACATCAGGGTTACACATAATATAAAAAGTCTTCTAATGTAACCCCATCATCAAAAGAGACTTAATACTCTTAAGAATTTCACCATAACTCTTGAAGCCCTTATATGTTGACATCTTACTCATTCCACATTATTCATGATCCATTAACCATTTCTTTCCAACTTATTCTGAAATACTTCTTTCCTACAAACAAAATCATGAATCATATCCTAAGATTCCAAAATAGAAAACAAAAGTTAAGAAATAATCCATACCTTTGATTGGTCATTGTCAGTTTCTTCATCCTCAATCAGAAATGGCATTAGGTACTGGTAAATAAGTATTTTTATGATCTTGGTGATCCCATTCATGAAACTTCTTCATAGGACATGTGTTTTCATAAGGACCATGCACACCACATTTAAAACATTCAATTGATCCCTCGGAAAGAACTTCTTTCCATTTCCTCGAGTCAACTAGATACTTATTTTTTCCATGGCAGGTTCTTGCTTTATGACCTTCATTTCCACATCTATAGCATATTTCTGTCCCTTTGAAACATTTTCCTAGGTGTTTCTTTCCACATCTTTGACACATAGGTTTTTGAACACACTTACCTTTATGATTATTACCTGTAGTTCCGTAGGGATTTGTTTCTCACATATATGATTCCTTATAGGAATCACCAAGGTTTAGGTGGTCAATCATGACTCCAGATAGTTGGTTGAGGATAAACACAAGATTTCTCATTGCAGCTCCCATATCATTCAGCTACTCACTCAGAAAACTGTCACAATTTCCTTCACATCCACTATTACTTTGGTTCCTGCTAGATCCAGCCATTTACTAAAACCAAAAAGGGCCAGTGTGAGTATAACAACAAAACCATCATATACTAATGAGGAAGACATACTTACTCATTCACTTTATCTAAAAATTATGACTCTTTCTGAAATCCTAACCATTATGGTAGTGTCACTTATGCTTAAAGAATACCCTAACCTCTAAAGTTATCTAAACCGACCTTTGATACCAACTATAAGGCCCCAGCCTTAAACCTTACTTAATATTGAATTAAATGAATAATTCACATTGAGGATCTTTTCAGGTTTAGAGTTTTAGATAATTAGGACATAACTATTACATCTCAAAAGATTACAAAGTAGAAACTTTTACTAAGTTTCCATAAAATAAAAACTCTTAAAAAGAATATGTCCAGTTCCATGTTTTAGGTTGCATGACTTTTCCTTGATCCCATCCTTGACCCTATTCCATGTTATGTCCTGAGAAAAACATTTCAAAAACTTGGGATGATCATAAAAAGCTCATTAAGGGATACATAAAGAATGAAAACTGTTAGTTTTTCAAAATAACAAATAAACCATGTACACTTTATCAACATAATACTTTTCACCTTTTCGAAGTAGTAAAAACTCTTCACTGAATAAAATTTCATTACATACCCTTCTGTAACAAAAATATTAACATAAAACCCATATAAATATCACATAACATATAAAGGTAACTTGGGACATAAACATACTTAAGTGGAATAACCATAAGGTCGACTTCCACACATATCACTTAATGGAATAGCCATTTAGACAACTTCAATACATACTTAATGGAATAGCCATACGGTCGACTTCCATACCCAATGCATTGGAGGTTATAATGTTACCACCTGTCCTGGTATTCACGGAACCACCCATCATATGGTTTATCAGGTAACCACCCATAAAATTTCTAAGTACCATTATAAAATCATAAGACATAAATCAAACATAATGGAAAGAAAACATTTCCATACTTTGATCACAATATATAACTTAAATATATTGACATAAAAAATCCATTATAAAAACCATTTTCAATACCAAAATACATAAAAGAGTATATGGTATTTATTTTATTTTAAAAAACATCACGGCTTGTTGAGGATGCCAAAGACCAAATAATACTCACGGCGGTGGAAAAGGTCATTGTCACCACGTACGTTAAAAGAAACATTACTTTTTGTCGTTTAGTAAAACGCTTTGTAGAAAAAGATTCCTTTTGTATAAAGGTAAAAGTTAAAGGGGTTTATACACCGTATAAAAGATAGTTGTGTATAAAACGAAATATGCCTCAATGGAAGGAGATTGATACGAAGTCCCTTACAAAGACGATATCCTTGGAATAAGGATAAATCAATTACATAATTATGTGTGACAAACTAATACACCAAATATAAGTGTATATTAAGTGTAAAACAATCAGAGGTTATTCACACATATTAATAGAATGACATATTCAAGGAGTACAAGCTTATCCCAAAGAATCAAAATTGGGTTAAGAAGTTCCCTTGCAAAAATTTGACCGCCTAACTGCATCACTTCAAAATTCAAAAAATGGGTTGATGAGAGATAAAAAGGGAATATCATCACTTGGACATAAAATTTACATCAATAAGGATATAAAATAACACATACCAACATAATAGTATGTGAATTAAAATACATAACAAAAGAATTCTTTTAAAAAGATGAGGGTGAAAGGTCCCCTTACCGAGTTGGGTAACTTTCGAAACGTACACCCCATGGAAGAAGGGTCATAAAATGAAGATTTGAATACCCATAAATGAAATTATACTACAAAAAGTGTATAATAATGGGCAGTACATACACCACTCAAAGGAAATTGTGGAAAATGTAGCATAAATCTCACGGGACTAAAAGTGAGATAAAAAATCCCTTACGAAAACTCAGCAGCATAACGGTGCCACTTAAAACTTCTAAAATGGATTGATGAGATAAAATATAGTATCTCATCATATTACAATAAAATATACATCGAGAGGAATATAAAAGAACATCCCCCATCATAACAAATATGAGATTCAAAGAAGTGACAAAAAGGAGAGTACTTAAAAAGAAAGAGAGAGGTTAGATCTCTTACGAAAATTCGGCAGCCTAACGGCGCCACCCAAAACTTCCAAAATGGATTGATGAGAGATAATAGGGTCTCTCATCATATGAAAAATATAATTTACAGTAAGAGTAATATAAAATAACATCCCAATAACAAGAAAGATGAGCTTTAAAAGGAATGACATAAAAGAGTGTACTTAAAAAGAAAGAGAGGAGTAAGATCCCTTACCTCCGGTCTGACTTGACTCGATCGTTCTTTAATGTCCTGAATAATAAACTTGAGTTAATTTCTACTTGCTTAAGAACCTTTTTCAAGTTCATCATTCCTTTTATATCAATTATTGACATGTTATAAACATTATGTAATCATTTAAGGTAATAATGTTTGTTTTGTCGATATTTGGTTCTTAAGTCAAAAGTGGACTTCTTACAATTACATGTTGTTCGTGTGGTCAATGGTTCATTATATCCAGAATGATATTCATGATTTGGATATCATATATATCATATATATCCAGAATATACTGGTATTTATAATATTAAATAATCATTTAGAGGTAAGAAATGAAATGCACCGTTAATGGAGACGGTAAGCCGTACATACGCATGAACGCTACTTTCATTTCTTTGTCATATTAATGGAATTAAAACTAAATGAGAGGTATGTATATTTTAATTCCAGAATTATATTCATAATTTATATGTAACATACATTATATATATCCATTATAAATATGTACTTATAATAGTACATTACATTTGGGGATAAGAAATAAAATTCACCATTCGTGGAGACGGTAAGCCGTACGTACGCATGAACGCTACTTTAATTTCTATCTCATAAATTAATGAAAAGAAATAATAATGATATAGAGGTATATTATAATTACAGTATAAAATCATATATAATAACTTTAAATCCATCATTTATACATCCCACATATGGAATTAACGAATCACATCACTTTGAGGGGGCGGTAGTCTGCACTTCTTTAAATGAAGATATCGTGTTTACCCATAATGGAAACCATAAAGGTATGCCATAAATGAAAAATACATAATTTTAAGTAAAAAATATACATATTATATATCATATATAAATATAGTGACATCTTAATGTCCACCTTTGAAGGTGTTATATGAGTGTTGAACAATCATCGTTTCGTGAGGCAGAAATTCGCCATCCACGGAAACAATATGTTCTTTAACCATTAGATGTAGGTGTGTGTAAGTGTATCTAGAATAATTCATATAAAAACATCCTAGTATATTTAATATACTGTATTTGTTACAAAATAAATGAATAAAAAGAGTTTAGGGGGTTGGAGAGGCAAAATAAAACAAAATGACTCAAGTGAAGACATTACCTTAAAATCGGGTAACTCCCTTTGGTTTGAGTTCAAAGGCTTCCTTGGGAAGATTTCTGCCCAATGTGAGGCTTCAAGGAGTAAGTGAGGGAAGTGGAGGGACAAAATGGGCAGAGTTTGGCCGAGCCAAAGGCTTTGGGAGTGTGGGTAAGGAGGTAGAGGTGGGGGCCTTTTATAAGAGGAGAGGAGGGGAACTCTTGTAAAGTTACAAAATGTTACTTTATTTTCAAAAGATTTTCGGATTTTAAAGGTCCCACATTGATTTATTTCGAGGATAAGGTGATAAGGGTTCGAAATACACTCATCCAATAGTTTTTGGACATGTGTAGGTCTTAGGTATTACATTATCTTTCCATTTTATTTAAATCGTTAAATAATGAGGTCATCACTGCATCATTATAATGTCATAAATAACTTAATTTATTTAATGTCTAAAAATTATAAAAAAACTACTATGATGTAGGAAATATTTTTATCTTTCCAATGACTATTTATCGTCAAAACTATGACTTGTATAACCCCATGTAAAAATTGTTTTGGTAAAACATCTCATGTTGGTGTCATTTTTAATTTAACATTAAATAAAAACATATTTATGTCATTTTCCAACCAAAGTGGCTCCATGGGGTCCCCAAGTTGACCCATGGATTTTCTTGGTCGTCCATGACACATCCAATTAGGGTAAGACATGTGTCTAGGTCATTTCATTTTATTAAAACATTATTCTTACCTTAAACTACACTAATTACCTATAATCGCGATTAAAAACTTAATAAGTTACTATTCACCAAAAAATTATTTTAATCCCATTGAACCACATTTTACTTCTTAATGAAAACTATTTATGTATGATTTTTGAAATTCAAAACACAGTGATGGAAAAAATTCATTTAAACGGAAAATCAGTTTTTATAAGTACCACTTAGTGGTTTCACTATTCATCAAAAATTGCAGTTTTTCAGAAAATTACCAAAAGTTCCCCCTAAGCTATATTTGATATTACAAATTCAAAAATGATGTCTATTTTACAAAATTCAAAACATATAAGTTGCATTAATTAATTTAATAATTAATTCCCGTTGTCAAAACAAATAGCGTGTTTTTATGAAACAAAATGTATCAAAAGATTGACACTAGTTTAAGTTCGATTTCAAAGTGAAATTAATTCCAACAACCACTATTGGATTGAATGGTAAAAATATATTCTAATTTCACTTTAAAACCAATTCAAAAGATAATCTAATCATAAAAATAAATTAGATTAAAAAGAGGTTTTGAATTAATATACAACATTTTTCACTATTCATTGAAAAATAAACATTGTCAGAAAAATACCAAAAATTAACTCAAGGTAAATTTCAATGTCCCAAAAATAAATAATATGTTTATTTTGAAAAATAGAGCTTATAAAATTTTCACAAAATGGATTTAAAAGGGGTTCGCCATCAAAAGGCGGTTATTCGACCTTTAAAAGAATATTAGAATTCTTATGCTTAAAAAATGGATTCATTTTCATTTTTAATCCTCTAACATTTATTGTAAAGAGTAAAAATATTTTACAAACATATATAATCATTTTTAGTTAGTTCTGTTCATTCCCGCCATTAGAACGGCTAGGCGTTAACTACCATTTAAAATAATATTATTTTATTATTAGAGTGCAACGTAAGATTCCCAAGAAACGCGTTGTTGTGTATTGGGTACGCCATCGAGCATAGAATCCCCTTTAAAGTAATATTAATATTTATTCACAAATATGGATAAATATAAAGATTTCATATTATTTATTTACCTGGGGTGTTACATCCTTCCCCCCTTTTGGGAATTACGTCCTCGCAATTTTAAAATTGGGCTCGGAAAAATCCTTGAAAGTCCCACATCGGAACAAGAGTCGGTAAAACAATCACTTTAAAATAAAGAGAGATAAGTACAAAGGTCACTCAAGTTAACCCATACTAGGATTTCAAGTATGAAAATATGGACATGGAGGAAAAAAACAAAGGGTCATGTTCTGATTGAGAGTGATATAAAACATGTTTAGGAGAAAGTTAACCACAAGAAAATCACAAACTTGTGATGGGTTAAACGGTATTCGATTCCCCAGTAGGAAAATTTAATAGACAACATTTTTGTTTTAAGTTACTTTTTATTGTGGAATTTATTCATAAGGAAACATAATCACATATCATGTTGACTTTCAACTTTTATTAGATTCCTTACACAAACTCATATTTTCTCTAAAAGACGAGTATTTAGGAAGACTTGTTCACATTAAGAGTACTATAATAAACTTCTAGAGAATCACCTAATCCAAAAAATAGAACTATTTACTTCCCATGTCTTTAGACTCTAACCAAAACCAAAACCAAAAAGGTTAGTACAAGATCAGATAATCCAGAAAAGGATAACCCTTTATAAAAAGAAAAGCTATTCTTAATCTCCAAAAATTGTCCAATAAAACCCAAAGTTCAACAAGGACCATTCGATAATCAATTTGTCCATAAAATTCTTCAATGTATACCAAAATAAGATTGAAACCCAAATATTTGAAGGATTTAGTCACATATTCTTCCAAGTTAAATCCTAACATTTATCTCCAAATAACATCAGTTGCTCTTAATGTCTCATATTGAAAAGTAATTAACCTAATAACATACCCTCCATGATTGGTTAATCATTTTCATAAAGAACCCAAAATCAACTTACTCTTAATTCATAAAATCATATAACTAAAAAAATAATCAGTCAAACTAACCAGGGAGTTCGCGTAGTCCAGTGGTAGGTGATAAATACCAGTTGCACTTTGGTTGTGGGTTCGATTCCCAAAGCTTTGTCCGACGCGACGAGTTATCACACGGTCTGCGTGTTGTCCTTTTTCCAAAACTATATAATTCTCAAATCATTCCCCAAAAAGAGATAAAATCATCAAAAATAACCATACCATAATTTAACCTCAATTTTACCTCATGGCTTTCACTTCCATCATATAGTAACCCATAATTACATCAAAAGTAAGGATCATATAAACCCAAATGGTTTTTTATAACTATGTCTACAAAAGAAATGATAACTATTCATTGAATAAAATTTTCATATATTAAACATCAGGGTTACACATAATATAAAAAGTCTTCTAATGTAACCCCATCATCAAAAGAGACTTAATACTCTTAATAATTTCACCATAACTCCTGAATCCCTTATATGTTGACATCTTACTCTTTCCACATTCTTCATGATCCATTAACCATTCCTTTCCAACTTATTCTGAAATACTTCTTTCCTACAAACAAAATCATGAATCATATCCTAAGATTCCAAAATAGAAAACAAAAGTTAAGAAATAATCCATACCTTTGATTGTTCATTGTCAGTTTCTTCATCCTCAATCGGAAATTCCATTAGGTACTGGTAAACAAGTATTTTTATGATCTTGGTGATCCCATTCATGAAACTTCTTCATAGGACATGTGTTTTCATAATGACCATGCACACCAAATTTAAAACATTCAATTGATCCCTCGGATTTAACTTCTTTCCATTTCCTCGAGTCAACTGCATGCTTCCTTTTTCCATGGCAGGTTCTTGCTTTATGACCTTCATTTCCACATCTATAGCATATTTCTATCCCTTTGAAACATTTTCCTAGGTTTTTCTTTCCACATCTTTGACACGTAGGTTTTTGAACACACTTACCTTTATGATTATTACCTGTAGTTCTGTAGGGATTTGTTTCTCGCATATATGATGCCTTATAGAAATCACCAAGGTTTAGGTGGTCAATCATGACTCCAGATAGTTGGTTGAGGATAAACACAAGATTTATCATTGCAGCTCCCATATCATTCAGCTACTCGCTCAGAAAACTGTCACAGTTTCCTTCACATCCACTATTACTTTGGTGCCTGCTAGATCCATCCATTTACTAAAACCAAAAAGGGTCTGTGTGAGTATAACAACAAAACCATCATGTACTAATGAGGAAGATATACTTACTCGTTCACTTTTTCTAAAAACTATGACTCTTTCTGAAATACTAACCATTATGGTAGTGTCACTTATGCTTAAAGAATACCCTGACCTCTAAATTTATCTAAACCGACCATTGATACCAACTATAAGGCCCCAGCCTTAAACCTTACTTAATATTGAATTAAATGAATAATTCACATTGAGGATATTTTCAGGTTTAGAGTTTTATAGAATTAGGACATAACTATTACAACTCAAAAGATTAAAAAGTAGAAACTTTTACTAAGTTTCCATAAAATAAAAACTATTAAAAAGAACATGTCCAGTTCCATGTTTTAGGTTACATGACTTTCCCTTGATCCCTTACTTGACCCTATTCCATGTTAAGTCCTGAGAAAAACATTTCAAAAACATGGGATGAGCATAAAAAGCTCAGTAAGGGATACATAAAGAATGAAAACTGTTAGTTTTTCAAAATAACAAGTAAACCATGTATACTTTATCAACGTAATACTTTTCACCTTTTCGAAGTAGTAAAAACTCTTCACTGAATAAAATTTCATTACATACCCTTCTGTAACCAAAATATTACCATAAAACCGATATAAATATCACATAACATATAAAGGTAACTTGGGACATAAACATACTTAATTGTAATAACCATAAGGTCGACTTCCAGACATATCACTTAATGAAATAGCCATTCAGACAACTTCAATACATACTTAATGGAACAGCCATACGGCCGACTTCCATACCCAATGCATTGGAGGTTATAACGTTACCACCTGTCCTGGTATTCACGGCACCAACCATCATATGGTTTATCACGTAACCACCCATAAAATGTCCAAGTACCATTATAAAATCATAAGACATAAAACAAACATAATGGAAAGAAAACATTTCCATACTTTGATCAGAATATATCACTCAAATATATTGACATAACAAATCCATTATAAAAACCATTTTCAATACCAAAATACATAAAAGAGTATATGGTATTTATTTCATTTTAAGAAAACATCACGGCTTGTTGAGGAAGCCAAAGACCAAATAATACTCACAGCGGTGGACAAGGTCGTTGTCACCGCGTACGTTAAAAGAAACATTCCTTTTGGTCATTTAGTAAAATGCTTCGTAGAAAAAGATTCCTTTTGTATAAAGGTAAAAGTCAAAGGGGTTTATACACCGTATAAAATATAGTTGTGTATAAAACGAAATATGCCTCAATGGAAGGAGATTGATACGAAGTCCCTTACAAAGACGATATCCTTGGATTAAGGATAAATCAATTACATAATTATGTGTGACAAACTAATACACCAAATATAAGTGGATATTAAGTGTAAAACAATCAGAGGTTATTCACACGTATTCATAGAACGACATATTCAAGGAGTACAAGCTTATCCCAAAGAATCAAAATTGGGTTAAGAAGTTCCCCTGCCAAAATTTGAAAGCCTAACGGCATCACTTCAAAATTCAAAAAATGAGTTGATGAGAGATAAAAAGGGAATCTCATCACTTGGACATAAAATTTACATCAATAAGGATATAAAATAACACATCCCAACATAATAGTATGTGAATTAAAAGACATAATATAAGGCCCCAGCCTTAAACCTTACTTAATCTTGAGTTATTACAAGATTACACATTGAGGATCTTTTCGGGTTTAGAGTTTTAGAGAATTAGATCATAAAACTTGCATTACACTCCACATATAAACAAAGTGGTTACATAAAGGTAGTATTCTTCATTCCCATCAATGGAAACACATTTAAATAAAAATATGGATTATTTCTTGACACAACCTTGACTCTGTCATCTTATCATGTACCTTTCCCTTGACCTGTGAAAAACATTTCAAAAACTCGGGATGAGCATAAAAACTCAGTATGGGTTATAAAAAAAACATGGAAAGGAAACATGAGTTCATATATACATAAGAATGAAAACATACTTTACCCATAAAACATAGGCACTTTAACATACCTCATAAAATCATGAATAAATCATAGAAATCATAAGACATAAAGGTAACTTGAGGCATTCATAACATTCTTATGTAGGGAGTAACCCTCTTGGTTACGTTTGGAATACCCATCACAGTATATTCCCTAAAATCTCTTCGGAGAAACCTTAACGTTTCACTCCTTCGCGTTACCCAATGCATTGGAGAGCTATAACGGGCTCACCCGCCCTTAGTTTATCACGGAACCACCCGTCTTCATAATAATGCCCAAGAACCATAACATAATCATATCACATAAAACATGCATAAAGAAAACATAAAATTTACACATTTCAATCACGAGATATCAATACAACACATTGATATAAAAACATTATGAAACCCATTTTCAATACCAAAATAACAGAAAAGTAAAACATGGTATTTATTTTTCTTTTAAAAAGAAGGTATGGCTTGTAGAGGAAGCCGAAACTCAAATAACGGTCACGACGGCGGAGAAGTCATTGTCGCCGCATACGTACGACAAAAACATTCCCTTTTGTCGTTTAGTAAACTCTTCGTATAAAAAAGATTCCTTTTGAATAAACGTAAAAGTCAAAGGGGTTTATACACCGTATAAAAGAAAGTTGTGTATAAAATAAAATATGCCTCAACGAAAGGAGATTGAGACGAAGTCCCATACCTCATATCCGACTTGACCCGACCGTT
Source organism: Viscum album (assembly GCA_963277665.1). Lineage (NCBI taxonomy): Eukaryota > Viridiplantae > Streptophyta > Magnoliopsida > Santalales > Viscaceae > Viscum > Viscum album. Next base: position 1,608,864,214 of record OY728131.1, on the reverse strand, counting down.
CTTTAATCTCCTGAATAATAAACTTGAGTTAATCTATACTTTCTTATGAATCTTTTTCAAGTTCATTATTCCTTTTACACCATGTTATGAACATCATGTAATCAGTTAAGTTAATAATGTTCATTTTGTCGGTATTTGGTTCTTAAGTCAAAAATAGACTTCTTACACTTACATGTTGCTTATTTGGTCAAAGTTTCATTATATCTAGAATGGTATTCATGATTTAGATATCATATATGTCATATATATCCAGTACATACATGCATTTATAATATTACATAATCATTTAGAGGTAAGAAATGAAATGCACCGTTCATGGAGACGGTAAGTCGTACGTACGCATGAACGCTACTTTCATTTCTATTTCGTATTTTATAGAATGGAATCATAATGATATAAAGGTATATTATAATTCCATTATAATATCATATATAATATCATAGTTCCATCCTTTATATGTCCCACATATGGTATTAACGAATCAAATCACTTTTAGGGGGCGGTAGTCCGCACTTCCAAAAATGAAGATATCGTGTTTACCCATAATGGAAACCATAAAGGTGTGCCCAAAATGAAAAAAACAGAAGCTTAAGGAAAACATAAACATCTTATATATCATATATAAAAATAGTGACATCATAATGTCCACCTTTGAAGGTGTTAAATGAGTATTGAACAATCATCGTTTCGGGAGGCAGAATTTCGCCATCCACGGAAACCGTATGTTCTTTAACCATTTGATATAGTTGTGTGAGAGTGTAGCTCAAATAAATCTCATAACAACGTCCTAGTATATTGAAGATACTGTTGTTGTTACAAAAGAAGTAAATGAAAAGAGTTTAGGGGGTTGGAGAAGCAAAATAAAACAAATGAACATGAGAGAATGAATTACCTTTAAAAGTGTAACTCCTTTTGATTTGAGCCTAAAGGCTTCCTTTGAAAGGATTCAGCCCAAAGGGAATCCTCTAGGATGAGGAGAGGGATGGGTAGAGAGCAAATGGGCAGGGTTTGGCCGAGCCAAAGGCTTGAGGAGTGTGTGGAATGAGGTAGAGGTGGGGGCCTTTTATAAGAGGAGAGGAGGGGCACTTTTGGAAAGTAAAGAAACATTACTTTATTTGAAAATGTGTTTCGGTTTTAAAAGGTCCCACATTGATATAATTAGTGGATAAGGTGATAATGGTTAGAAATCCACTCATCCAATTGGTTTTGGACATGTGTAGTTAATAGATTTTATATTATCTTTCCATTTTATTTAAATCGTCAAATAATGATGTCATCGCTGCATCATTATTATGTCATAAATAATTTAATTTATTTAATGTCTAAAAATTATAAAAAAATACTATGATGTAGTAAATCTTTATATCTTTCCAATGACTATTTATAATCAAAAATCTGATCTTTATAACCCCATGTAAAAATTGTTTTCGTAAAACATCTCTTGTTTGTGTCATTTTTACTTTAACATTTAATAAAAAGTTATTTATGTCATTTCCAAACCAAAGTGTCTCCATGGGGTCCCCAAGTTGACCCATGGCTTTTCTTTGTCGGCCATGACACAACCAATAAGGTTGGGACATGTGTCTAGGTCATTTCCTATTATTAAAGCATTATTTATACCTTAAACTACCCTAATTACCACTAATCGTGATTAAGAACTTAATAAGTTACTATTCACCAAAAAATTATTTTAATCTCATTGAACCACATTTTACTTCTTAATGACAACCATGTATGTCGGATTTTCAAAATTCAGTACACATTAGTGGTAAACTTTCATTTAACTGAAAAATCAGTTTGCTTGATTACCACTTAGTGGTTTCACTATTCATCAAAAATTGAAGTTTTTCAGAAAATTACCAAAAATTCACCCTAAGCTATATTTGATATTCCGAATTCAAAAATGAAATATATTTTACAAAATTCAAATCATATAATTCACATTAATTAATTTAATAATTAATTCCCGCTACCAGAGCAAAAAGCGTGTTTTTACAAAACAATAAGTATCAAAAGATTGACACCAGTTTAAGTATAATTTCAAAGTGAAATTGATTCCAATGACCTCCATTTGATAAAATGATAAAAATATATTCTAATTTCACTTAAAAACCAATTCAAAACATAATCTAATCATATAAATAAATTAGGTTAAAAAGCAGATTTGATGTAAAATGCAGTATTTTTCACTATTCATTAAAAAATGAACATTGTCAGAAAAATACCAAAAATTCACACAAGGTAAATTTTGATGTCCCAATCATAAAGAATAAGTTTATTTTTGACAAACATATTTTATAAAATTGTCAAAAGATAGATTCAAAAATGGTTTGCCATCAAAAGGCAGTAAAACAATCTTTTAAGAATATTAGTGTATTCCATGCATAAGATTGTATTTACTTTCATTTTAAGCCTCTATAACACTATCTCAATCATTAATATACATAGATAAAAATATCTATTATTCATTACTTACTTGGGATGTTACATCCATCCCCCCTTTAGAAAATTGCGTCCCCGCAATTTATTTACTTATCGAATAAATGGGGGTACTTATCCCTCATTGCATTTTCAGATTCCCATATTGCCTCTTCAGTCATGTGGTTTTTCCACAAAACCTTTACCTGATGAATCACCTTATTCCGTAACACTTGCTCCCTGTGGTCAAGAATCTGGACCGGTTGTTTCTCGTAAGATAGGTTCTCTTCCAGCTGAACTACCTCTGGACTCAAAACATGAGATGGATCTGGCATATACTTTCTCAACATCGAAACGTGAAAAACTTTGTGTACCTGAGATAAACTCAGAGGTAAAGCCACTCGGTATGCAACTGATCCAACTCTCTCCAGAATTTCGTATGGTCCAAAAAACCTTGGACTCAACTTTCCTTTCTTACCAAATCTCATCACACTTTTCCAAGGAGAAACCTTGAGAAAAACATGATCACCTACCTCGAAAGATAGATCCTTCCTCCGGTTATCCGCATAACTCTTCTGCCTGCTCTGAGCTGTTCTCATGTGCTTCTGAATCAGCTGAACTTTTTCTGCCATCTCTTCTACCAATTATGGTCCCATCAACTTCCTTTCACCCACTTCATCCCAGAAAGATGGAGTTCGACACCGCTTCCCATATAATGCCTGAAATGGTGCCATCTGTATACTGGAATGAAAACTGTTATTATATGAAAACTCAACCAAAGAAAGATGTTGGTCCCAACTTCCCTGATAATCCATAGAACAAGCTCTTAGCATATCCTCCAATGTCTGAATTGTTCGTTCTGACTGCCCGTCTGATTGAGGATGAAAAGCTGTACTAAAATTTAATTCAGTACCCAACGACTTCTGAAGGCCTTTCCAAAAGTTAGAAGTAAACCTGGGATCACGATCCGATACAATGGAGAGAGGAACTCCATGTAACCTGACTATCTCTTTAAGATACAAACGGGAAAGTTGATCAAGAGAGAAAGTATCTCGTATAGGAAGGAAATGAGCAGATTTGATCAAGCGATCAACAATAACCCAGATTGCATTATTACCTCGAGATGTCTTCGGTAATCCAACAACAAAGTCCATGGATATATTCTCCCATTTCCACTCTGGCACTGGTAAAGGCTGAAGCATCCCTTTCGGTAACTGCCGCTCTTCTTTAACCTGCTGACAAGTCAAACACTTCACAGTAAAATCAGCAATATCTCTTTTCATTCCATCCCACCAGTAATACTCCCGCAGATCTCTATACATCTTAGTACTGCCCGGATGAACTGAAAACGGAGAACTATGAGCTTCACATAACAATTCTCTCTTCAAATGTGAATCACAAGGCACACACAATCTCTTCCCAAATCTCAAAACACAATCATTATCAATGTTGAATTCAGGCAACTTACCTTTCTGAACCAGCTCTACCTTTTTCTGCAACTCACTGTCTTGCTTCTGTGCTTGCTTGATTCTATCTGATAGAGAAGATCTCACTGATACCTGAAACAAAATAGAAGGACTTCTTGCACCAACAACTTCTATGCCAAAGTTCATCAAATCATTAACCAAAGGATCACGTTCCAACCGCAACATTGTTAATGAAGCATTACTTTTAAGACTCAAAGCATCGGCCACTTTATTTGATTTTCCCGGATGGTAATGAATTGTACAATCATAATCCTTGATTAATTCCAGCCATCTCCTTTGTCTCATGTTTAACTCTTTCTGAGTGAATATATACTTTAAACTTTTGTGATCGGTATATATTTCACACTTTACTCCATACATATGATGCCTCCAGTTTTTTAAAGCAAAAACAACAGCAGCTAGTTCCAAATAATGTGTAGGGTAATTTACCTCATGAGTTTTCAACTGTCGTGAAGCATAAGCAATTACCTGATCATTCTGCATTAGGACGCAACCAAGTCCTTTCAATGAAGCATCACTGTATATAACAAACTCACCATTCCTGGAAGGTAGTGCCAAAACTGGAGCATTCACCAATCTTCTTTTCAATTCCTGAAAACAATCATCACATTCTTTTGTCCAGATAAACTTAACACCCTTCCGAGTTAACTTAGTCATTGGACTAGATAACCGTGAAAAATTTCTAACAAACCTTCGGTAATAGCCCGCCAAACCAAGGAAGCTACGAATCTCGGTTATATTTTTGGGTATTGGCCATTCTTCCACAACTTTTGTTTTTGCAGGATCAACAGTTATTCCATCTTTAGAAACAATGTGACCAAGGAAAGAAATTTGTTGCAACCAAAACTCACACTTGCTGAATTTCCCATACAGTTTCTTTTCTTTTAAGGTTATCAAGATAACCCTTAAATGTTTTTCATGCTCCTCTTTACTTTTAGAAAACACCAAAATATCATCAATGAAAACCACCAAAAACTTATCCAAGAACTCATGGAAAATTATATTCATTAAGTCCATGAATACAGCAGGTGCATTGGTTAGCCCAAAAGGCATTACTAAAAATTCATAATGGCCATATCTCGTACGGAACGCGGTCTTCGGAATATCTGCCTCCTTAACCTTCAGCTGATGGTACCCCGATCTCAAGTCAATCTTTGAAAAAAACTGAGCTCCCTGGAGCTGATCAAACAAATCATCGATATGAGGCAAAGGATATTTGTTCTTAACAGTGATATTATTCAAGGCTCTATAATCAATGCAAAGTCTCATAGAACCATCTTTCTTTTTAACAAATAAAACAGGAGCACCCCAAGGTGATGTGCTAGGTCTAATGAAACCTTTCTCTAATAAATCTTGCAATTGCTCCTTCAACTCTAAAAGTTCAATTTGTGCCATTCGATAAGGGGGTTTTGAAATTGGCTTAGCATCAGGAACTAAGTCAACAGTAAACTCAACTTCCCGATCTGGTATTATTCCAGGAAACTCATCAGGAAAAACATCAGGATACTCATTTACCACTGGCACATCATTAATCTGAACAGTTCCTTTATTTTCAACGATGTGTGCAAGGTAACATTCATTTCCATCTTTTAAAAGTTTCTCAGCCTCTTGATATGTTATCAAAAGTAAGGGTTCATTCTTGTAAACAAACTGAAAGTCTTTCTGAAAAGAAACTTCTTTATCTCTACAGTCAATCTTAGCATGGTAAATAGAGAGCCAATCCATACCCAGGATAACATCAAACTCAACTAGAGGTAGAACAATAAGGTTTTCAAGTAGGTTCTTTCCACAGATAAGGATAGGAAGATTCTTATAAATTCTTTTTGCCTCGACACTTCCCCCAGGTGTTTTTACCAAAAGTTCAAGAGTCATTTCTTGAGATGGTATTCCCATTTTACTAGAAAAGGTTTCAGAGATGAAAGAATGTGTAGACCCCGAATCAAACAACACACTGGCATAATCTGAAAAAACAAACAAAGTACCTGATACAACTTCATTTGATGGCCCGACATCTGCTGAAGTAGTTGCAAAGGATTTCACCACCCCTTTCTGCTTGTAGTCTAACTGCTTCCCATCACTCAAGCTCCTTGTCGGACACTCGTTTGCATAGTGACCCATCTCATTGCACTTATAACATTTCACTAACTGTAAATCAAATTTCTTCTTACCTTCACCTTGATCCTTTTCAGTGCAATCACGAGCCTTATGTCCCATCTTACCACATCGGTAGCACTTCCCAGAATTCAGAAGACATTCCCCAGCATGCCTTTTTCCACATTTATCACAAACTGGAAACTTAGTTCTCTTACCATCAGACTTTTTTGAAGAATTCTTACCTTTCTTCTGCCACCTCGGTCTCTTCTTCAGCTGGTTGTTATAGAAAACTTGGTCATCGACAAACTCCATTTCCACCTTCTCAGCACATCGAACAAGCTTTTCATAACTCTTAAACTCACGAGAAGCTAATGCCCTTCGATAATTTGGCTTTAATCCTGAGTAAAAACGATTGATTTTACTATCAAGGTCCCAGATAAAATTTGAAGCATACCTTTCCAATCGAGTGAACCTTTCTTCATAGGCAGCCACTGAGTCTTCATCTTGCCTCAATTCCAAGAATTGCTTTTCCATCATAAGTCGAACAGCCTTAGGAAAATACTTCTCAAGAAACATACCTTTGAATTCATCCCAGTCAAGAGCATCAATCTCATCGGCGTCCCTGATATTTTTAACCATAGACCACAACTGATCTGCTTCACCCTCCAAATGGTAAATAGCAAGACTAACCTTTTGATTGTCTGAACACCCCATGACATAAAAAATCTTCTCCAGTGCTTTAATCCACCCTTCAGCTAGCACAGGGTCAGATGATCCTCTGAATGATGGTGGATGTTGCCTCATGAAATGTTCCACCACTGACATGTTCCTTTGCGGTTGATCTGCCTGATCTCGTTCATGGATACCACCGCCATTTATCGCTTGAGTCAACTGCGCCATTACTGCAACAAACTGTTCAGTTCCAATTCCGACCATTTCTGGATGCTGATTGGGAAGGTTATTTCCTTCTGTATGCCTTCTTAGCACTGCTTCCCTGTTTCCTCTGCGGAAACCCATTCTGAACAAACATGTCTTAGATGAAGAAACATGGTAATCTTTAAATGCTATATCATTTCGAAAAAATATTTTTGGAATATCATTTAATAGAATTCTAACTCCTAAAGTTATCTAAACCGACCTTTGATACTAACTATAAGGCCCCAGCCTTAAACCTTACTTAATCTTGAGTTATTACAAGATTACACATTGAGGATCTTTTCGGGTTTAGAGTTTTAGAGAATTAGATCATAAAACTTGCATTACATTCCACATATAAACAAAGTGGTTACATAAAGGTAGTATTCTTCATTCCCATCAATGGAAACACATTTAAAATAAAACATGGATTATTTATTGACACAACCTTGACTCTATCATCTTATCATGTACCTTTCCCTTGACCTGTGAAAAACATTTCAAAAACTTGGGATGAGCATAAAAACTCAGTATGGGTTATAAAAAAAACATGGAAAGGAAACATGAGTTCATATATACATAAGAATGAAAACATACTTTACCCATAAAACATAGGCACTTTAACATACCTCATAAAATCATGAATAAATCATAGAAATCATAAGACATAAAGGTAACTTGAGGCATTCATAACATTCTTACGTAGGGAGTAACCCTCTTAGTTACGTTTGGAATACCCATCACAGTATATTCCCTAAAATCTCTTCGGAGAAACCTTAACGTTTCACTCCTTCGCGTTACCCAATGCATTGGAGAGCTATAACGGGCTCACCCGCCCTTAGTTTATCACGGAACCACCCGTCTTCATAATAATGCCCAAGAACCATAACATAATCATATCACATAAAACATGCATAAAGGAAACATAAAATTTCCACATTTCAATCACGAGATATCAATACAACACATTGATATAAAAACATTATGAAAACCATTTTCAATACCAAAATAACATAAAAGTAAAACATGGTATTTATTTTTCTTTTAAAAAGAAGGTATGGCTTGTAGAGGAAGCCGAAACTCAAATAACGGTCACGACGGCGGAGAAGTCTTTGTCGCCGCATACGTACGACAAAAACATTCCCTTTTGTCGTTTAGTAAACGCTTCGTATAAAAAAGATTCCTTTTGAATAAACGTAAAAGTCAAAGGGGTTTATACACCGTATAAAAGAAAGTTGTGTATAAAATAAAATATGCCTCAACGAAAGGAGATTGAGACGAAGTCCCATACCTCGTATCCGACTTGACCCGACCGTTCTTTAATCTCCTGAATAATAAACTTGAGTTAATATCTACTTTCTTATGAATCTTTTTCAAGTTCATTATTCCTTTTATACCATGTTATGAACATCATGTAATCAGTTATGTTAATAATGTTCATTTTGTCGGTATTTGGTTCTTAAGTCAAAAATAGACTTCTTACACTTACATGTTGCTAATTTGGTCAAAGGTTCATTATATCCAGAATGGTATTCATGATTTAGATATCATATATGTCATATATATCCAGTACATACATGCATTTATAATATTACATAATCATTTAGAGGTAAGAAATGAAATGCACCGTTCATGGAGACGGTAAGTCGTACGTACGCATGAACGCTACTTTCATTTCTATTTCGTATTTTATAGAATGGAATCATAATGATATAAAGGTATATTATAATTCCAGTATAATATCATATATAATATCATAGTTCCATCCTTTATATGTCCCACATATGGTATTAACGAATCAAATCACTTTTAGGGGGCGGTAGTCCGCACTTCCTAAAATGAAGATATCGTGTTTACCCATAATGGAAACCATAAAGGTGTGCCCAAAATGAAAAAAACAGAAGCTTAAGGAAAACATAAACATATTATATATCATATATAAAAATAGTGACATCATAATGGCCACCTTTGAAGGTGTTAAATGAGTATTGAACAATCATCGTTTCGGGAGGCAGAATTTCGCCATCCACGGAAACCGTATGTTCTTTAACCATTTGATGTAGTTGTGTGAGAGTGTAGCTCAAATAAATCTTATAACAACATCCTAGTATATTGAAGATACTGGTTTTGTTACAAAATAAGTAAATAAAAAGAGTTTAGGGGGTTGGAGAAGCAAAATAAAACAAATGAAAATGAGAGAATGAATTACCTTTAAAAGTGTAACTCCTTCTGATTTGAGCCTAAAGGCTTCCTTTGAAAGGATTATGCCCAAAGGGAATCCTCTAGGTTGAGGAGAGGGATGTGGAGAGAGCAAATGGGCTACGGTTGGCCCAGCCAAAGGCTTGAGGAGTGTGTGAAATGAGGTAGAGGTGGGGGCCTTTTATAAGAGGAGTGGAGGGGCACTTTTGAAAAGTAAAGAAACATTACTTTATTTGAAAATGTGTTTCGGTTTTAAAAGGTCCCAAATTGTTATAATTCGTGGATAAAGTGATAATGGTTCGAAATCCACTCATCCAATTGGTTTTGGACATGTGTAGTTCATAGATTTTATATTATCTTTCCATTTTATTTAAATCGTCAAATAATGATGTCATCGATGCATCATTATTATGTCATAAATAATTTAATTTATTTAATTTCTAAAAATTATAAAAAAAATACTATGATGTAGGATATCTTTTTAAATTTCCAATTACTATTTATAATCAAAAATCTGATCTTTATAACCCCATGTAAAAATTGGTTTCGTAAAACATATCTTGTTTGTGTCATTTTTACTTTAACATTTAATAAAAAGTTATTTATGTCATTTCCAAACCAATGTGTCTCCATGGGGTCCCCAAGTTGACCCATGGCTTGTGTTGGTCGGCCATGACACAACCAATAAGGTTGGGACATGTGTCTAGGTCATTTCCTATTATTAAAGCATTATTTATACCTTAAACTACCCTAATTACCACTAATCGTGATTAAGAACTTAATAAGTTACTATTCACCAAAAAATTATTTTAATCTCATTGAACCACATTTTACTTCTTAATAACAACCATGTATGTCGGATTTTCAAAATTCAGTACACATTAGTGGTAAACTTTCATTTAACTGAAAAATCTGTTTGCTTGATTACCACTTAGTGGTTTCACTATTCATCAAAAATTGAAGTTTTTCAGAAAATTACCAAAAATTCACCCTAAGCTATATTTGATATTCCGAATTCAAAAATGAAGTCTATTTTACAAAATTTAAATCATATAATTCACATTAATTAATTTAATAATTAATTCCCGCTGCCAGAGCAAAAAGCGTGTTTTTACAAAACAATAAGTATCAAAAGATTGACACCAGTTTAAGTCTAATTTCAAAGTGAAATTGATTCCAATGACCTCCATTTGATAAAATGGTAAAAATATATTCTAATTTCACTTCAAAACCAATTCAAAACATAATCTAATCATATAAATAAATTAGGTTAAAAAGCAGTTTTGATGTAAAATGCAGTATTTTTCACTATTCATTAAAAAAATGAACATTGTCAGAAAAATACCAAAAATTCACACAAGGTAAATGTTGATGTCCCAATCATAAAGAATAATTTTATTTTTGACAAACATATTTTATAAAATTGTCAAAAGATATATTCAAAAATGGTTTTCCATCAAAAGGCAGTAAAACAATCTTTTAAGAATATTAGTGTATTCCATGCGTAAGATTGTATTTACTTTCATTTTAAGCCTCTATAACACTATATTAATCATTAATAGACATAGATAAAAATATCTATTATTCATTACTTACTTGGGATGTTACACATAACAAAATAATTCTTTTAAAAAGAGGAGGGTGAAAGGTCCCCTTACCGAGTTGGGTAACTTTCGAAACATACACCCCATGGAAGAAGGGTCATAAAATGAAGATGTGAATACCCATAAATGAAATTATACCACACAAAGTGTATAATAATGGGCAGTACATACACCAATCAAATTAAATTGTGGCAAATGTAGCATAAATCTCATGGGACTAAAATTGAGATAAAAAATCCCTTACGAAAACTCGGCAGCATAACGACGCCACTTAAAACTTCCAAAATGGATTGATGAGATCAAATATAGAATCTCATCATATTACAATAAAATGTACATCCAGGGGAATATAAAATAACATCCCACATCATAAAAAAGATGAGCTTCAAAGAAGTGACAAAAATGAGAGTACCTAAAAAGAAAGAGAGAGGTTAGATCTCTTACAAAAATTCGGCAGCCTAACGGCGCCACCCAAAACTTCCAAAATGGATTGATGAGAGAGAATAGGGTCTCTCATCATATGAACAATAAAATTTACAGTAATATTAATATAAAATAACATCCCAATAACAAGAAATATTATCTTTAAAAGGAATGACATAAAAGAGTGTACTTAAAAAGAAAGAGAGGAGTAAGATCCCTTACCTCGGGTCCGACTTGACTCGATCATTCTTTAACATCCTGAATAATAAACTTGAGTTAATTTATACTTGATTAAGAAAATTTTTCAAGTTCATCATTCCTTTTATATCAATTATTGACATGTTATAAACATTATTTAATCATTTAAGTTAATAATGTTTGTTTTGTCGATATTTGGTTCTTAAGTCAAAAGTGGACTTCTTACAATTACATGTTGTTTGTGTGGTCAATGGTTCATTATATCCAGAATGATATTAATGATTTGGATATCATATATATCATATATATTCATCATATAAATGTATTTATAATATTACATAATCATTTAGAGGTAAGAAATGAAATGCAACGTTCATGGAGATTGTAAGCCATACGTACGCATGAACGCTACTTTCATTTCTTTGTCATATTAATGGAATTAAAACTAAATTAGAGGTATTTATATTTTAATTCCAGAATTATATTCATCATTTTTATATAACATAAATTATATTTATCCCTTATAAATATGTACTTATAATAGTACATTACATTTGGGGATAACAAATGAAATGCACCGTTCATGGAGATGGTAAGCCGTATGTACGCATGAACGCTACTTTCATTTCTATCTCATACATTAATGGAAAGAAATAATAATGATATAGAGATATATTATAATTCCAGTATAAAATAATATATAATAACTTTAAATCCATCCTTTATACGTCCCACATATGGCATTAACGAATCACATCACTTTGAGGGGGTGGTAGTCCGCACTTCCTTAAATGAAGATATCGTGTTTACCCATAATGGAAACCATAAAGGTATGCCATAAATGAAAAATACAGAAGCTTAATTAAAACATATACATATTATATATCATATATAAATATAGTGACATCTTAATGGCCACCTTTTAAGGTGTAATATGAGTGTTGAACAATCATCGTTTCGTGAGGCAGAAATTCGTCATCCACGGAAACAGTATGTTCATTAACCATTAGATGTAGGTGTGTGTAATTTTAGCTCGAATCCTTCTTATAACTAAATTCTAGTATATTAAAGATATTGTATTTGTTACAAAATAAATGAATAAAAAGAGTTTAAGGGGTTGGAGAGGCAAAATAAAACAAAAGGACTCAAGTGAAGACATTACCTTAAAATCGGGTAACTCCCTTTGGTTTGAGCTCAAAGGCTTCCTTGGGAAGACTTCTGCCCAAATGAGGCTTAAAGTAGTATGAGAGGGAAGTGGGGAGACAAAATGGTCAGAGTTTGGCTTAGCCAAAGGCTTTGGGAGTGTGGGTAAGGAGGTAGAGGTGGGGCCTTTTATAAGAGGAGAGGAGGGGCACTCTTGTAAAGTTACAAAATGTTACAGTATTTTCAAAAGAGTTTCGGATTTTAAAGGTCCCACATTGATGTATTTCAAGGATAAGGTGATAAGGGTTAGATATCCACTCATCCAATAGTTTTTTGACATGTCTAGGTCTTAAGTATTACATTATCTTTCCATTTTATTTAAATCGTTAAATACTGAGGTCATCACTGCATCATTATGATGTCATAAATAATTTAATTTATTTAATGTCTAAAAATTATAAAAAAAATACTATGATGTAGGAAATCGTTTTATCTTTCCAATTACTATTTATAGTCAAAAATATGACTTGTATAACCCCATGTAAAAATTGTTTTAGTAAAACATCTCATGTTTGTGTCATTTTTTACTTTAACATTAAATAAAAAGATATTTATGTCATTTTCCAACCAAAGTGGCTCCATGGGGTCCCCAAGTTGACCCATGGATTTTATTGGTCGGCCATGACACATCCAATGAGGGTAGGACATGTGTCTAGGTCATTTCATTTTATTAAAATATTATTCTTACCTTAAACTACACTAATTACCTCTAATCGTGATTAAAAACATAATAACTTACTATTCACCAAAAAATTATTTTAATCTCATTGAACCAAATTTTACTTCTTAATGACAACCATGTATGTCGGATTTTTGAAATTCAAAACACAGTGATGGCAAAATTTCATTTAAACGGAAAATCAGTTTTTATAAGTACCACTTAGTGGTTTCACTATTCATCAAAAACTTAAGTTTTTCAGAAAATTACCCAAAGTTCACCCTAAGATATATTTGATATTCCGAATTCAAAAATGATATCTATTTTAAAAAATTCAAAACATATAAGTTTAATTAATTAATTTAATAATTAATTCTTGCTGTCAAAACAAATAGCGTGTTTTTATGAAACAAAATGTATCAAAAGATTGACACTAGTTTATGTCCGATTTCAAAGTGAAATTAATTCCAACAACCACTATTGGATTAAATGGTAAAAAAATATTCTAATTTCACTTTAAAACTAATTCAAAAGATAATCTAATTATAAAAATAAATTAGATTAAAAAGAGGTTTTGAATTAATATACAACATTTTTCACTATTCATTGAAAAATAAACATTGTCAGAAAAATACCAAAAATTAACCCAAGGTAAATTTCAATGTCCCAAACATAAATAATATGTTTATTTTGAAAAATAGATCTTATAAAATTGTCAAAAAGTGGATTTAAAAGGGGTTCGCCATCAAAAAGCGGTTAATCGACCTTTTAAAGAATATTAGAATGTTTACGCTTAAAAACTGGATTCATTTGAATTTTTAATCCTATAACATTTATTGTAAAGAGTAAAAATATTTGACAAACATATATAATGATTTTTTAGTTATTTTTGTTCATTCCCACCATTACAACGGCTAGGCGTTAACTACCATTTAAAATAATATTATTTTATTATTAGAGTGCAACGTAAGATTCCCAAGAAACCCGTTATTGCGTATTGGGTACGCCATCGAGCATAGCATCCCGTTTAAAGTAATATTAATATTTATTCACAAATATGGATAAATATAAAGATGTCATATTCTTTATTTACCTGGGGTGTTACACAAGGAGTCCACTAACTCCCCATAATCCACCTGTTTCATTGGTCACACGAATGGAAATATGGTCTAGACACACTACATGTACGCCTAGTACACGTCGTCTTCCAACAAGGATTTCCCAACACCGTGTCTCTACCCACACAGTCAATGACACTGTTAGACACTAAACAGTGTGTACATACAATACACAACGTGTACTTAAGAAAAACTTTTCCTTCCCGAACAGGACACATAGCATGTATTCTGCAATACAGACCATGTATTATGGGTTTTTCTGAAGAGTATGCCTCGGAAACTACTCCATATGCCCATAAATTATTGAATAGTAATCAAAGTGCCAAATTACGATATGGTGAGTCTATACTCCCCAAAAATCAAATCTTGGAATCATAATAATGTAATATACATGTATAATAGTGCAATGATCTACCAAATTCTGATTCATGAGGGCCCATAACACCTTAGGGACCAATGTTAGGCATATCATCAAACAAAAACTTACAAAAATCCAATACCCTATCAAATTTAAGGTATTATATCAAGCCATTTATCACAACAACACGCATATCAAGCACAACATCTATCACAACAATATACAATCAGTAATGCACCGTATTTGGAATGACAAGAATTCATGACAAGTGATCTCTAGAAAATGCCTATACGATGAATGGGATGGCCAACCATCATCTCGTCAGTTTTAAATAGAAATATAATAGTAATAATATCAATGATAATTACACAAAATAGGTGAATCACCCAACGGTGAAATCAAATCAACTATAGCAATTAAAAAACCAAAAAAAATTCAAATAATCGAGGTAAATATTATTTTCCATATACACGGGATAGCTACTCCCTAGCACAACTTATTACCAACTTGCATTCCTTCCTATCACTTTCTATAGGCTTTAAAAAGTAAGTCAAGAAGAAAATAATGTGTTTGATATGACATTGTAATGTCCTGGATCTAGATGTCGCCTAGAGGTGACTCGTACTCGGTTTGTTACATGGCCTCAACTATATTTCCTGAAATTTCAGAGGCTACTGACTAGTAGCGTGGGGCATGTGTGTGATATTGGAGATACTATTTTATCATTGTAAGAGTAATGCAGTAGAAATAAATACATAAATAATAATATATTAATTATTAATAATAACATGCAATATTCACCAAGAGAATACTACAATTAGATAAAAAACTGGAGAATATATATAAATAATGCATGTCACAAATGTCTTGGAAAGAACCCAAATAATTCATAATGTTGAAATATAGTTCAAAACCAAAGTACCAAGGAAAAAAAATGAAATAACTCCAACAATATCGCAAGCCTCATCTTGGTCCCATTCTCTCTAACTCCACAATAGTAATGTAATTGATGTAGAAGTTCATTTTTCCTTATCTATACCAGCATCAACATAATCTATTTGGGAACAAAAGCATAACCCGAAAAATGTGTGAGATGAATCCCAATATGAAACCACCCAATGATCTGTTCCTAACATTCAGTGAATATATATGGTAGGGAAAAATCAAAATGAAGAATTAAACAATGAATTACTAAAAAGTAAAAAATCCTACAGTTCCATTGCATATATTTTCATTTATCAAGTAATCCTATAAAAAACAAGTAACCCACTAGGAAGTAATCACATCTTATCCCCTCTGGTTCAACAAATCAAAAAAAAAGGACACTCTCTGGGATGTAATCTTAGTCTAATCCCTATGGCTCAACTTTTTCAAAGACTCTCTTAGGAAGAACTCGCAATTGATTCTCTATTTGGTCGCATATGGATAACTATAGACACTCTAAAAAAACTCGACATACAATTCCTCCATTGTTCTCACAATGTGGAAGTACAAACACTATGAGGGACCACAATTCCCATCCCCCATATGGACTCACAACATAAAATTAAACAAACACTCTCGGGAATCCCTTAGTGTCCATTCCCCCTATGGTCTACTACTCCAGGTTCCCATAGCCCTATGTAAGTCAATCACGCACAACGATGTTCAAAAACCCATGTAATCCTTAGGAACTACATGTCTAATAGATTTCATGAAATACATGTCTAAACAGTGATAGACATATAACAACATCTGATAATATCACTCCATCATAAAAACACTAGGCAAGGAAAATAATCAGCCTAACCGGTAATGCTAGACCAAAAGGTTAAAACCAAAAATAACATGGGAACCACATCCACAGCATGTAAAATAACCATATTCACAATCCAAAAACCACTAATCAGGAACAAAGGGCATAACAGGCATTAATAGGTATGAAATCTCTAAAAACGTAATACCCCATTCTAGGGTATTGGGAATTATTTCACATAATATTCAAAGACTAACTACTGATAGTAACAAACCAAATACCACGATGTTGTACGATCGATATACTCCAATGCTAGCTCTTCAATCGATCTAGAATGATGTAGATTAAAAAACATCAAATTTATCAACCATGGATATCTCACAAAAGTTTAGAAATCCCGAAACAAGGATCTATAAGAAGGAAGAACTCGTTGTGGTGATTCCAATGAAAAAAACGGTGGTTGATTCAAAGAAAAGATGTCGGGTCGGAGGCTCGGAGTAGAATCCTCGACTCCAGTCACTTCTCGACGAGACATGCTAAGAATAAGTGTTTTCTGTGAAAGTGATGTGGCCCTAGTCTGATATAATAATCAAAAACAAAAGTATACAACATGTATTTGTAAAGTACAAGGCATGTATATGCCTTTACTGAGCCCTTCTTTTTGTGGTATCCAGGTCACCCTAAATAGACATATACTCTGCCATTACACAATCATTACACGACCTCCCGCAACAACCAGGTACGTGGATTATACTTTATAAATTACCAGATTAATCTATTCTTCGCATAAACAATAGAAAAGAAAATCCCATACCAAAAATGAAAAACACATACCTGAAAGTAAGGTTTGGGTGTTTATAGTTTTATAGCCTACTAAAAGGATTCTATTGATATTAACGAATGTTATAATAATATTTCCTATAAATAAAGTACTATTTTGAGTCATAATGGGGACTAGATGAGAAAATATTATTATACTCATATTTTCCCTTATATTTTTAAATGAAAAATGTCTTCCTAAGTTTAACGGAAAATGTATGGTTTTATTAGAAAAAAGGGAAGATATATAAGTGTGAGAGGATATAGAATGAAATATATAAGTAGCTAAATTTGAAGATATTATTAATGTATCACTAACCAGATCATTGGGTACATCCACCTTATCCATATTGATCACACATTCTTATTCTTCCCCCTTGTCCTCTTATATGAATTATTCCCAAGAAACTAGTGGAATTTTATTTTTCAGTGCCCCATATCATTACAAATATAAAATAACATGACATCATGGATTTCTTTCATCCACTTAAATTATGATGGATCATAATATACATATACATGTATATTAGATTGCACAATACAAGTTTGGTGGGGTGCATTCTAGGTTAAAAATAATAGTATTCAAACACTTCTAAAATATCAATGTTTAATAGGAATTAGACAAATTCAACTTGAAATAAATAAAATTAACCATATAGGTCTTGGATTAGATGGATATGAAATGATGTAAAACTATAAGTAATGTAAAAAACTGTTTTTGAATTGAATACAATTATCAGAGTATTAGACATGTAAATGATTCTACCATATAATGCATAGAATAAATTAATAAAGTGTGTAAATAATGAATCATTATTGAAAGAATTGAAATTTTAATGAATAGTAAATGAAAGAATAAACAATACAATTCCCTATCTAATAAATATATTAGTGAAAATTAAATAGTATTATAACTATTTTATCCCAAAGATTAGGTTATCCTTTAATATATGATTATAGGACTGTCTTAAAATAATTTGGAAATCCCTAGATATGATGAACAGAAAAAATATCTTCTTATCCCCAGAATCCATCGATTATGAAGTTAATCTATAACCTCTGTCTTTCAAGAAATTTAAATCCATCAATATGATGATCGACAACACATTATCCTCTCCCCACAATCCCTCTATTAATATGTTAAATGACACCTCTACCTTTCAAGAAATTGAAATCCCTAGATACAATGATTAACATCATGTCTTTCTATCCCTATAAGACCGTGGTCATTATCACAGCTATCATTTGCACAAAGAATAAACAAATCACTTATAGAAATACAAGGGCATGGAAAAAGATTTTCATTTCTTATATCTTCAAGGATTTCACACGAAGAAAGAGAGAAGTCCCATAATCTTTATATAGAACTTGATAGAACAAAAAAATTTGTATTGTGGTTTGATTAAACTCCAATTTATAGGATTCTAGTTACAATGTTAATATTTTCTCCAATGGTCATATTTCACTGAAAAAATTGGAGAGACTTGGACACCTAGAATTACAATGGTCAAAACAAAAAATAATACATGAAATAGTTTTGATTGGTAAAAAAAATCAATGACATAATTTTAGATTAAAAAATTGTTGGTTCAAAGATATTAAGAAATTTTTATGAGTAACATGAAATCAGTATAGGAGTTATGATAAGAATGTAATTCATTTTAAATGGACAATACATAAATTGTTTACTAGGATTATCATGATGAAAAAACATATCAAAATTAAAATTTATTACCACATTATGGTTCTAAACATGGTTAAAATGCATGATATATAAACTGGTTACGATGACTGAATACAATTCATGAGTTTATGAAATGATTCTTGTAGAGACTTCAACATTACATATTATTCAGCAATAACCAATTCTTTATTATGGATCCCTTTTTATAATCCTATTGATTTCCTCATGGGATTTAATCTTTACTTCCTGAGTATAAATCCTTGATTCTAGTTTATTGAAATCATTCAACCTGATTCTATATGGCTTTTCAAGGATAACAACTCAATTCTAGTGTGAAATGACCTCATTACTCTCATTTTCCAACTTATCTTTTCATATCTCATGCTATTATGAAGCTACTCCTTTTTTGGTACTGGGTATTTGAAATTCATCAATCATTTCATTCAAATCATCAATTATCTATAGATATATATATAGTTGAGTTTATTTACCAAGTGTACCAATTCTTCCTGATTTTCTTGATGGATCTTTATGATTTCATCAACGTTATAAGACAACTTCACAACCTTAATTCAAGCCTTATTGTGCTCAACAACATATTCGTTGAAAATATTGAAATCGTATTCAATACTAGGATATATTTCAATCAAAACATTAACAGAATTCGTACAATCATTATGGGAATTTGTATGAATTTACATAGTAGAATCTACTTTTGGAAATAAGGGTAACAACTTCTCCAATCAATTCAATTCATGTTCAATGTATTGAACCCCTTTCACAGTGATTTTTCATTTAGAATCTATGTCCTCTGTGTATTATGGGAGATCACCAAAATATGTTTTTGTGCCGATCACGTGAGCTGGAAGATTTTGATCCTTATTGGATTCTTCATCATCATCATCATCTTCTTTATCAGATATCAGAATATCATTCTTAGAGGAAATATTTTTCTATAATTTCTTGGAAGAATGATGATCTGGTGATGGAAAATTGAAAGAAGGTACTTCATATGTCTCTGCGGTATGACTTCTTTTATTTACATCATCTTTTTCTTGAACATATATTTTATGTTGTCCATTTTTGTATTCCTCTTATGCTTCCTGATCAATTTATTCCTCTTCATATTCTTGAGCAACATATTGTGGGGCTGAATGTTTATAAACATTTTTATCCTTTCCATTCTCGGCTAGAACCGCTTGAGACTTAATAGATGGATCCTTTAATTCAATTACAGTATATAGTTGTTCAGTAATTTTTTAGAATACTGCCAATGAAAATAGAATCATCATTTCTCTTATTCAATATAATAATTCTCCATTATTATATAAATGTTTCTCTAGACCATACCTTCCAAGAGAAGGCTTCAATAAGATTGTATCCAAATGGAGGATCCCCTTCTTACATTAATTTTTTTTATCCCCATTCAGCATCAACCTCATAAGATACAATCTTTTGTTTCTATGAAGGGTTTTGAGTTTTAGTCATAACAAAATTTATTTTATTAGAAGTAGTCATTGATGCATATGATGGTTTCCCACTACTTTTAACCACTTCCTTTTCTTTCTTAGCATCTGGATCTTTCTCAAACTATATTGATTCAGGGTTGAATTTTAACTTGAGCCTCATTATCTTATCCTTACTGATTAAGGTGGCATTGAAGAAAATCATATCTGGCATTATTTCAACCTTTCACAAGATTATGGACTCTTTCAAAAAATTACTGATAATGGTAGGAAACATGATCAACTATGGTTTTATGACACCATATTTAAGCTTCATGATAGTCAAAAAGATGAAACACATAATGATTAACATTCTCGTGTTCACAAAGTAATCATGAACATAGACTTCTAAATGATTCAAAGTTTCATTGTATCCCTTTCCCAGCACAAAAAACCCTTACATATAGAGGGATATAAGTTTATTATCTCTTGATAAGTGAATTAATATTATATTGTCATTGTGAATTTTGAAAAGTGTTTCTTTGGCATTAGACTTATAAAAAGATCCATCAGCTTCCAGTAACTTATG
Organism: Viscum album; assembly: GCA_963277665.1. NCBI lineage: Eukaryota > Viridiplantae > Streptophyta > Magnoliopsida > Santalales > Viscaceae > Viscum > Viscum album. The sequence goes on along the minus strand of OY728131.1, from coordinate 1,608,843,267 downwards.
AAAGGAACATAATGCATCTCCCTAAAATGGAATACATAGAAACGTTGCTGCCTATTTTGTGGAGGTTTTATATGACTTGTCATACATCATAAATGAAATTATAAGATCATTGTCTATCTCAAATGATTCATAAAAATGTAACACCTCATCATGATAGACATAATCTTGATTAGAACCAGGTATTTCTACATAAATTGATTCCCATCCTTAAAAACATATAATCCTTTTTAAAGACTAGTCTATTGACTTATAAAATTCACATGAAACCTACCTTTAACCTTGAAAGGTAGTGGAATACAATTCTTTTAGAGAAATTTCATTCAGAGAATAAATATTTGACCCAATGTTGAATGATTAACTAGCACCCTGAAGATCCTACTGATTATAAAATATTATTAGATCTATGATTACGAAAACTAATGTAGGAACTAGTTTCAATCCATACTAACTACTTATACAGAAAATGAACCCAAGAGAAAAACAAACAAGTTTAATGTGGGATATATTATTTGAATAAAATGATGGTCAAGATTAGATCTGAGAAATCCAATAATAAAGAATTATTTCAGACTCATGAGGTTTTTTTAAATGAAAATCATATTCAGACTACAAAAATTATTAATTAAAATAATGTAAAGAGAAACTACCATTGAAGAAAAAAAATAAGGTATCATAAATTGAAAATGTCGAAGTACAGGGATGGATATATTGGTTTTAATGTACTTTTATTATAAAAAATGTAAAAAGTTCTAAAACTGATAAGGATAAATAGTTAGGTAACAATTATTTATAACTAATAGAATAAAGCAAAACTGATAGTTTGGTACTGAAAAGATAATCCAACACTGATAATCTAGTATGGATAGAGTATCTTAATGCCAATAATTCAGTTCTGATAATGTATCTTAATATCAATTATTAAATCTTGTAAAGATAATTTTGAAACAGAAACATGAAAAAAATATAAACATTAAAATGATAATATTAAGAAACTAATAAAGACATGGAACCGATAAAACCAATAATGATAAAATGAAAAAATAAAGAGTAAAACTGATTATTTTGAAACCAATTAGGATAAATCTAAAATTTAAATTGATAAACATAAAAAAATTGAAACTGATAATCATAAAAAAAATTAAACTGATTAAATGATGTATACTTCCCCTTTGAAAAGGAGAAACATAATTTAAGGAGATAGGTTAAACAAGAAATTTATGTGAATTGTTACTTTAAAACGATCATTCCTAGTTTCTGTTTAATGTATTCAGATCTATTAGAATATAATTGTTTTATGAGAATTTCTGCACATTTTTCATGAATTCCGATGAATTGTAAAACAATAACTCCTTGTTATCTGTTATACCTAAGAAAATGATGGAAAATATCTATATTTTATACATGTTAGAGGTGATCAGGGTTTTTACAAAGAGAAATGGAAATATTATTGTCACATAGTATTTGAGTTTTGAAAAAAAAACATTCCACAGTCAATGAGTGTCTGTTGCATCCACAACACTAGATCACACAACTTCCAACTTCTACATATTCAAATTCAGCAGTGGATAATTCTACTGAGTGTGGTTTCATGCATGACCCAGAAACTATAGAATCTCTTATTAAATGACAGGTTCTAGAGGTAATATTTCTATTCATTCTACATCCACTAATGTATACATCTGAAAAACATTTTAAAACAAAATCATATATCGAAGAATAGAATAGACCAAAATCAAATGTTCCTTTTATGTAGCGAAAAATTATTTTCAATTCTTTTAAATGAGATTATTTTGGATTACATTGGTATCTTACACATAAATTTTTTGAAAACATTAAGTATGGTTGACTAGATATCATGTATAACATAATTCCTATCATTCCTCTAACATATGTCTGATCCACTGGTCTCATGGCTTCAACAAGATACAGAATATTTGATGCATTGATTGGAGTTATAATACTTTTGTGAGATCCCAAATCTTATTTAATGGTATATTTTTCACTTTCTGGTCATTTTTTGAGAAAAGAGGAAATTCTGGATATTTTTGAAGTACAAGCCAAGTACTCGGTTACCACTAGTAGTTGGGTGCTGGCCATGTAGCATCAATGCACACAGCCATGTGGGGTGACCTAGAATATGTCTAAAGAATAGTACAAAAATGGAAATTACATGCCATGTACTTCAAAAGTACATGTCATGTACATTCTTTTTTTCATTAAATGCATCGGGGTCATGTCTAATCACTAAAACACTCTTCTTCGAGATCTCATTCGACCGAGGGCTCCGTACGACTAAAGATCTTGTACAAAACCCCGAGTGAGCATCCTTCCTCAAAATCAAATATTGTTGGTTGTGTTGGAATCGCATCTGTGAGTTATCTTTTCTCTTGGAGCCCCATCTTCTGATTTTTCCTCCATTGTAAGATATCATGGGTTGAACGTTTTAGATGATATTATAGATCTACAATGTTCTAGGTCAATCCAAGGGCTGACATTGGAGTATATCGATCTATCAATGCCGAGGTAGGTGGTTTGTGAATTTTGGTTGAATGTCATTGATTATTATGTGATTTTTGACCAATACCCTTGAATGAGGTTTTTCTTGTTTACCATTTTACACCTGTTGATTTCCTGCCATGCTTGTATTCTTGTGTATAGGTTAATTGGATGTGAATAGGGTTGTTTTCAATGATTTGGATGTGTTTCCCAGGAATTTTTTTTAAGATCGTAGGTCTCTTTAGCCTGTTTGGCCACCTTTCCCTCTTTCCATGCCTAGTGTTGTAGGGTGGAGTTTTTGTATTCGGACATGATTGATAGCTATAGACTAATTTAGCCAATATTTTATTAAGGTTTACCTTGGTCATTTTTACCTTTCAAATCTCGTTGACCAACATAGTGTCGACATAACCTATTATAGTGGACTATAATGGGAATTGACCGAGTGGACTTCCTTAGAGAGTCCTTGATCACTTTAGATTATAATGTGAATTGACCGAGTGTGATTCCTTAGAGAGTATTTGAACCACATGGTGCTATAAGGGGAATTGACTGAGTGAGCATTCTCAGAGAGTCCTTTTCCTTAGGTATATAGAGGAAATTGACCATGTGTGATTCCTCATAATGTCCTTGACATACCTTAGACTATAACAGGAATTGACCATGTGATCATCCTCAGAGTGTCTTTAATTACTTTTGACTATAAGGGGAATTGAATGTGAGTTCTTCCTCAGAGTGTCTCATTATATTCTTATAGCTAAACTAGAGGGGATATGTCATGTGCACTTCCCAGAGGGATACCATGCTTGATTAGTGGACTTTTAAATTGTGGATTTCTTACTGATGAGTATTTTTCTATTTACTACTTTCTGTAATTTTACCTTCCATATATTCTCTGACTATTAGGAACATATTTTCGGGTGGTTTCCTACTGAGATTTAGTCTCACACCATGTTTGGGTCATGCTTTTGGGACAAAACAGAATATATTTTTGTAGGTATAGATAAGGGAAATTGCCCTTATACTTCATGTACATGATTTGTTGTGGAGCTGTAGAGCATGGCACTAAGCATAGACATCTGATGTTGAGGAGTTGTTTATCTATTTATTTTGTAATTTTGTTTAGTACTATTTGTATTCATCATTGTGACTTGTTTGGCTATTTTCCTAGACATATATATCATGAATCATTTTATATACATGTGCTCTAGTTGTTTATTATTTTAATCTTCCACTGTTTATTGTTTTTGGATACTTACTTCTTCTGCTATTGTATATTTGTTTCTCTTCTGTTGTGTTACTCTGCCACTAAGGGAATAGTTTCCCCACTATCACACCTTTGACCCTCACTGCTAGTCATTAGCCTCTGGAATTCAGGGAAATGATCTTGAGGCCATGTGACCAACCGAGTACGGGGCGCCTCTGGGTGGCTTCCAGAACAGGTACTTTACAAAGTAGTATAAAAGGATATCTTCTCTCCTAACATACTGTATGGAGCCTTTAGGCGGGGATAGGAAGAAATAGGTACTCAGTAATAACCTATTCCCGAGAGTATCTAACCCATGTACATGGAAAATCCAACCTACCTTATTTACTAAAATGATTCAGTTTTTTCAACTTTATGGTTGATTTTATTTTCATGGTTTGGTGATTCACATGTATTGTGCTATTACCATTTATGTTATTGAGGTTATATTTCTATCACAACCCAATGAGATGAGGGTATTCCATCTCATGCATCATATAGGCACTTGCTAGAAATCACATGTCATGCATTCTTGTCATGCAATCTAGGATGCTTTAGCGATTGCATGATGTTGTGATAGATATTGTGTATAATATGCATTCTGTTTTGATATATGCCTTGAATAAAATACATGTTGTTTGATAAGCTATTGTTTTTACAAGGATTTGATTAAATGAATTTGAAATTTTGGTTCTTGATGTGTTATGGGCCCTTGTGGACCTGAAATTGGTGGATCATTTCCTGGTTTACCTTCTTTATAATATGTATATGATTTCGATCATTTATTCGTGGGGAGGCCCTCACGGGTCATAATTTGGCACTTTCAATGTTCTTTTCAGTGTTTTTCTGGGTTTCAAAGTAGTTTCTAAGGCTTACGGTCTGTAATAACCTAGAATACATGTCTTGTAGTGTTACGTACATGTCATGTGTTCTTCTGTTCAGGAAGAAACATTTTTACTTAAGTACACACCATGTACATTATGTACACATTGTGTAGTCTCTAACCATGTTAAAGGCTATGTGGGAAGAGTCACAGGATGGGGATAGTCTAGTGGGAACACTCTGTGTACCAGTTGAACACGCCATGTATTGTTGACCATGTCTCCGCTCGTGTAACTAACAACACAGATGGATAAACCTTAAGTTATACACGTTGTGTCAAGATTGAATGCATCATGTAGTCTGACCCAAGTACCCATCCATGTCACTAACAACACGGTTCGGTGTTATCCTTTCACGAACACACTGTGTCCTCCTTACACATGTCGTGTAGTGTGAGATGTGTGTTAGGGGAACACACCGTGTAGGAATTTTACATGTCGTTTAGTTATGTTCTGTAAAACATTAGTGTTTTATTTATGATGTTCCCTTTGTACACTTCTAGTTTTTAGTCCGTGATAATTTTATCTATGGTGTGCGCTTGACCTTGTAGATTCATGCCACTGATACATCCTCTAGTTGTACGCCAGTTGCGATGTGGTGATCAGAGACCATACATGGCAGATCAGGGACTACCTGCAGATCCTCATGTTGTTCCATTCTTGGGACCAGCCGTTATACATGAAATAGGTGCATATGCACATTTTAGAGAGGGTTTAATGAGGATGATTCGAACCTTTCAGGTAGCGCCGCCTCCTACCCCTAAATGGACGAATTGATGAGGGTCCTTAAATAGCAACATCCTCCTATTTTTTCATGGGCTGGAGGACCCCAGGCTACAGTGTCATGGATATAAGCCACACTGAAAATTTTTTAGCATCTGGAGATACCTACAGATAAGAGAATGAAGCTCACTACCTACATGATTCAAGAATCCTCTATGAGGTGCTAGGATGTGACCTCACAGGCGTAACGCCATCAGAATATGTCTTGGGATGAGTTTTAACGCATCTTCTTCAATTAATTCTATCCAGAGACCTTGAGGTCTGATCGTGCCAAAGAGGTCCTAGGTATGGATCAGGGTACTCATACTATTATGGATTATTCCTCTCGCTTCACCGAGCTACAACTCTTTACACCCTTTATAAGAGGAGATGAGTTGTTCCTTGTATGGATGTTTGGGGATGGTATGAGGAACGAAATCTGATATCAGGTGAACATCGTCAGGTTGAATTTTATATCCTATATCACCAATCAAGCGATGATAATAGATCATAATTTGAGGGATTCTGGAGCTGCGATCCAAGGCGGTCTGGCATCCAGAGAGAGTACTCCTCCTGCTGATAGCAGGAAGTGCCACAGGGAGATTGCACAAGGAGATCAAAGTTGGCGGGAGGCATCTTCTGGTATACTTGGGGTGTGATACCAGTCTGGGAAGAGGTGGTATATGAGGCCACATTGCACGAGAGACCTAGTGGAGTGCCGGTCTTTCGGACAGATTGGTCACCTTTAGTGCTTCTGTCAAATATTTTCACTAGCAGCAGGTGACATGGGTTCTTCTACGACTCCATGTTTAGGAGCCATGCCACCAGTTTCTCACCAGTCTGGGAACTGGAGTTCTTCCAACCAATTAGGGTGAGGTGGAGTTCATGGCCATGGTGGTTATTCACCGAGCATTCAGTGACATCTGGGTGGATCAGCTCAGAGTGGTCAGGTTGGGTCACAGGGTTGAGATGCAGGCTAGACTTTTGTAGTGGAGCAGACCCATCAAGAGCAGGATCTATAACCCTCTACAGTTCTAGGTATGATATTAGTAGCCTTAGTTTTCACTTATGCTCAATTAAATACAAGGGCTTCCCATATAATTATATTTGTTTATATTGTGGAGATCCTTAGTCTCTACAACTTTTCCTCTACAGATATCTTGACGCTAGACAGTCCATTGGGGACTAAAACAGCTAGTGTACTTTAGTGCTGGGAGTGGCCTCTAATGTTTAGTGGGTGTAACTTCTTATGAGACCTCTATTTCCTAGAGATGACATTCCATTATTTCATTATTAGGATGGACTGGTTAGTTCTATTCCATGTAGTCGTCAACTTTTATCACCACATAGTGAGTTTCACGTCACTAGAAGGTGAATCTTTTCTTCATAAGGGAGAATGGGATGTCCAGGCGAGCAGAGTGGGACCCAAGCATAATGGGTTGGGAGTAGTTATAGCCTAGAGTTCTAGTATATATCTGGATGACCTGGAACTTCACTGTTAGACTTTCATCCTGTGGTGGTTTTTTCAGAGATGTCTTTCCATCAAACTTCTCAAGTGTGCCTCCAGAGCATTAGGTAGAATTTATTATTGATCTAGTTCCAGGAGTGGCACCGGTATCTATTCCTCCATATAAGATGGCTACACCTGAGTTTTAGGTGCTCATGAAGCATTTGGAAGAGTTGTAGGAAAAGGGTTTCATCTATCCTAGTACTTTTCCTTGGGGTTCGCATGTCCTGTTTGCACAAAAGGTAGACGGTACCCTCAGGCATTGTGTAGATTATCGGAAGCTGAAACAGTTTACAGTCAAGAACTGATATCCCTTTCCTAGTATTGATGATCTCATTGATAATATTTGAGGATCCTGGGTGTTCTCAAATATTGACTTGAGATCCGGTTATCATCAGTTGCATGTTAGACAATCAAGTATACCTCTTATAGCATTCCGAAGTAGGAATGGTATATATGAGTATGTGGTCATGTTGTTCGGTCTCATGAACGCACCTGCAGTTTTCATGGAATTGATGAATCGATTGTTCCATCCATACTTGGATTCCTTCATGGTGGTTTTCATGGATGATATCTTGATTTACTCTCACACTCAACACAACCATGCTACCCATCTTGAGATCATTTTGAGTACACTGAGAGGGTCTCATTTATATGATATGCTCTCAAAATTCCCCTTTTGGATGGATCAGATTCACTTATTGGTTCGTGTTATCACATAGACAGAAGTATCAGTAGACCTAGATCAAGTGATAGCAGTAGTGTCCTATGAGCATCTAAATAACTTCTATGGGGTGCGGAGTTTTCTGGTGCTGTCTGGATTCATACATGACTTTTCACGATTAGTAGCAGTACTAACGGGTTTGACTAATAAGGTTACAAGTTTCTTGTGGTCAGATTCTTAGGAGTCAGCATTTTAGGAGTTGAAAGGGAGGTCAACTTCAGCACCGATACTATTCTTTCCAGAGATGGGCAAGAGCTATACTGTTTACTGTGATGCATTAGGTATCGGTCTGGGAGCTGTGATTATGCATGGAGATGGAGCTGTTGCGTACGGGTCTCGGCAATTGAGGCCACATGAGAGGAATTAACCAATACATGATATGGAGTTAGCTTCTATTGTCCATGCTTTATGCCATTGGAGACATTATTTTATGGGAGAGAATTTAATGTTTTTCACTGACCATAAGAGTCGCAATTACATATTCACTCGGCATGATCTTAATTTGAGACAATGAAGGTGGGTTGAGTACCTTTAGTCTTTTGACTTTGAGCATGCATATACCCATGGGAAGTGAAATTTTTTGGCTGATGCATTGATTAGGAGGACTCAGATACTGGCAGTTCATGAGGCCAACAGTGAGTGCCAACATTGGGCTTTGTTATCTAATATGCATATGGCAGTTCACAACAGTCAGGGGCAGATATTTCTTTCTTATGTAGATGTTACCTCTATTCTTCTTGATCTCGTGCAAATGAGGCAGATATCAGATTCTAAAGACATAGTCATATGAGAAATTGTGTCAGGAGAGGACCATATTCCTGGATAGACAGTAGGCAAGGATGAGAACTTGCGTTTCCAGGGGTGCGTATGGGTGCTAGAATATATACACGAGGAGTTGGTTTTGGATTTTGATTCCTCGGTTTTGGCAGTTCATCTTGGTATCACCAAGATGTATCGTGATATACATTGTTAGTAGTGGTGGCCAGGTATGAAGAGTGATGTTTCTAGTTTCGTCAGGAAGTGTTCCACCTGTCAGCATGTGAAGGCGGAGCATCAGCGGTCAGTATGTCTTTTATAGCAGTTACCCATTTTCAAGTGTACGTGGAATGACGTCACAATGGATTTTTTAATAGGTTTGACGAGGTCGCCTCGAGATAATGACGCATTTTGGGTTGTCATTGACAGGCTTACGAAATTTCCTCAATTTTTTTCCGATCATGGATACCTTCATTGTTGATGATGTGGGACGGTTGAACATCTGATAGATTGTGCGTCTGGATGGTGTTGCACACTCCATTTTTTCAGACAGGGATGCACATTTTACTTCTTGGGTCTGGCAGAGGCTTCATAAGGCTTTGGGTACACATGTACTTTTGATTACATCTTACCACACCTAGACATATGGGCAGTCCAAGAGAACGATTTAGGTTCTTGAGGACATGTTCCAAGCATGAAGCCTTGATTTTTGAGGTTCTTGGGAGATGAATATACCTATTGTAGAGTTTTCCTACAATAATAGTTTTCAAAAAACTATTCAGATGGAACCTTATGAAGATTTGTATGCTAGTCCCTGCCGATCAACCTTATGTTTGCGGGATATAGGAGAGGCAGCTTTGCTAGGACCTCATCTTTTTTAGGATACCATAGAGCAGATAGAGTTGATTCGGATGAGGATGACTACTGCACAGTCTTGATAGAAGTCTTATGCTGATCAGAGGAGATGACCTCTAGAGCTCAAGGTTGGGGATCAAGTTTTCTGTCATTTCACACCAAGGTTCGGACACATGAGGATTAGGAGATAGGGTAAGATTTCGTTGGGGTGCGTTGGGCCGTTTGAGGTGTTGGATAGAGTTGGGAATGTTGCCTATTGGTTGTAGTTAACTAAGAGGTACCGGTCTACGCATGATGTTTTTCATGTTTCTCAGCTCCGGTGTTACTTTTCAGACCCGTCTCATGTCATTCATCCTATGGAGGGTGAGTTCGAAGATGGTGTGTCATTCTATGAGAATCCTATCCGGATTGTTTATTACAATACAAAGGTTCTATGTGGCCTGTCTATTACTATTGCATGAGTGCTATAGAAACACGGGCGAATACAATACTATACGTAGGAGAGGGAGACCGATGTATGAGAACGGTGGCCGGAACTGTTCGAGGTTTCTTCTTCAACGCCACGCTAGGGAAATTCAGGGATGAATTTCTTTAATGGGGGGATGTTTGTAAGAACCTGGATCTTTTTTCATGTATTTTTTCCCTTTATTGTCATTTTTTAGAAAAGGTGATATTTTAGAAATTTTCTATGTACACACTGTGTACTTTATGAGTACACAACGTGTACTCGGTTCCCACTAGTAGCTGGGTGCTGGTCGTGTAGCAGCCATGAACACGGTAGTGTGGGGTGACCTGGAAGCCGCCTAAAGTGGAGTAAGGAAAAGGAGAGTACATTCCATGTACTTAAAAAGTACACATTGTGTACATTATTTTTTTCATTAAACACACCGGGGCCACCTCTAATATCCAGAATGATCTCCTTCTATGTATCATTTGTACGAGAGCTCCATACAGCCACAGATCTTCGACAAACCCCAAAGCGAGCGTCTATCCTCTGAATCGAACACAATCCATTGAGTTGGAATCGCAATAGTCAGTTCTCTTTTCCCCTAGGTCCCCATCTTATAATTTCTCCTCTCTTGTGAGATATCGTGGGTTTAACGTTTTAGAAATTTTTTTAGATCTTCCCCCTTCTAGGTTGATCAAAAGGATGAAAGAGGAGTATATCGATCTCTCAACACTAAGGTAGGTGGTTTGGGCCTTTCTATTGAATGTATTTGAGTATTATGTGCAATTTTGAACCATACCATTGAACTAGGTATTGCGTGTTTACCGGTTTACCACTATTGATTGTCTGCCATTCTTGTATGATCATGTAGAGGTTAATTAGATATGATTAGGGTTGTGTGTTATGCTTTAGATGTGTTACCTATCAATGTTCTATTTTAGACCATTGTTCTTCTTAGTCTTTTTGGTTGTGTTTCCAGTTTTCCATGCCTAGTGTTGTAGGTCTTAGTGTTCGTATTTTGACATGCTTGATATGATTTAAACTGATTTAGCCAAGTTGTTCTTGAGGTTTACCTTGGCCTTTTTAGCCTTTCTTTTCACGTTGACCTACATAGGGCTGAGAGAACCATGCATAATGAACTATAAAGGTAATTGACCGAGTGGGCTTCCTCGGAGAGTCATTTAGTACATTATACTATAATGGGAATTGACCAAATGAGCTTCTTCATAGAGTCATTGAACCACTTGGGGATATAATGGGAATTGATTGAGTGAGCTTCCTTAGAGAGTCCTTGACCTTGGGGATATAAGGGTAATTGACCATGTGGGCTTCCTCAAAGTGTCCTTGACTTATATTAGACAATAAGGTTAATTAACCACTTAGCTTCCTTAGAGAGTCTTGAATTAATTTTTTCTATAAAAGGAATTGAATGTGACTGCTTCCTCAGAGAGTCTCTTTATATTCTTACAACTGAACCAAGAGGATAGGTCGTGTGCACTTCTTAGAGGGCTACCATAATTGATTAGATTCCTTAGAAACTGTTGATTGTTTACTGCTAAGTATTTTTCTGTTTACTTCTTTCTGTACTTTTACCTTCTATATATTCTCTGATAGTTATGCAATGATCTTCGGGTGGTTGCTTAATGGGATTTTGTCTCCCACCATGTTTGGGCAATGCTTTTGGTCCCAAATAGATTATATTGATGTAGGTATAGATAAGGGTAAGAGCCCTTCTACTTCAGGTACATGATTTTGTTGTGGAGTTAGAAAGCATGGGACCATGCATAGACATGTGATGCTGGGGAGCTGTTTAGCTGTTTCTTTTGTACTCAGTTTTGTATTGTTTTTATTCTGCATTGTGACTTATTTGGCCATTTTTCTAGTCATACGTATCATGCATCATTATATATATATGTTCTCATATTGATTATTATTTTATACTTCTATTGTTTACTATTGTTGGATACTTAATGCTTCCGCTATTGTATATTTTTTTCTCTTCCTCTGTGTTACTCTTCCAATGAGTGCATAGTTTCCCAACTATCACACCCAAGGCCCTCGCTACTAGTCAATAGCCTCTGGAGTTCGGGGAAATGCACTTGAGGCCATGTGACCAACTAGGTAGGGGGTGCCTGAGAGTTGCTTCCATAACTGAGACATTAAAACATTTATTATTGTCATATCCATATATTTTGAGTAATTATTTAAAATACTTATGTTGAGATATATATGTTCCATCTTTTTTTTTGATATATTTGAAAAACTAAAAATAATGATAACTCACTGATCATATGAATTTAAAAATCATATTTCATTAGATTAACAAAAATTCAGTTAATTATTTATTATTTGAACTATGTATAATGTAATCATCATAGATTTGGACAAAAAAAATATTTTTTCCATTTTAATAAAAGATCTGTGTCAGTAGTAACTTTTGCATTATTTTTTGGTAAAAGAATTATATTTAGTCTTCCATACCATGATCTATGGGATTGTTTAAGGCTGTACAAATCTTTGGTATGTTTAAATACATGATCATGATGTTTTGAATCTATAAAACCAAGAGGTTTTCCAAAAAAACATCTTTTTGTACAGAAACATTAATAAAAGAACATTTTACATCTATTTGAAAAAGTTTGAAATTAATATATAATACAGTGGGCAATAGAATTCAAATAGATTCATGTATAGATATAAAAGAATTGGATTAATAATATTCTACTCTCTTTTATTGACTATATCCCATAGCAACATGTCTTGATATATTTCACTCAATGACTCCATTTTCACCACATTTTTCTCTAAAAACACATTTTACAACAATTATAGTTGTTTCTTTTTTTCTTTCAACCAAATTCCAGATATGATTCCATTCAAATTCAACTAGATCATCGTGCATTGTTTTAATCCAATCTTCATCTCTTGAGGCATCATTATAAGTTTTAGGTTCAAATTGAGATAGAAAAACAAGATGTTCTATTTCATTTATCATGGAATTTATTGTCCTTACATGTTGATATACATCACCAATGATATTATCATTGGGATGATTCTTAATAAACAACTTATTTCGGTTTTCCTAAACCTTTTTCGTGAACATTAGATAGAATTTCATTTGGGGTAAATTTTTCAGAGACATTTTCTTGAGTATTTCCCATTTCATAAGAGTTTTTAAGAAAGAATGATAACCAGTTTGTGAATACACATAATTTGGTGTATTTAAGGGGTTTTAAAAACAAAGGGTTCAAATTCATCAAATATGACAGGAACTGTTCCCTCAATAGTACAATATTTTTTATTGATAAGTATATAAGCCTTAGATGTTACCAAATAAACTAAGAAGATTCCTTCAACGGATTTGGGAGATAATTTATATAAATTATCTTCTATATTGAATATGAATACATTGTATCCATACAATCTAAAGTAAGACACATTAGGCTATCATCCAGTCCACAATTCATAAGGTGATTTATTAAAAAAATGTCTAGTTAAAACACCATTTATAGTATAACATGCAGAAATAATTGATTCATCCCAAAAAATTCATACCAATTGAGTATTCACTCAACATAGTTCCAGTAATTTATTCAAGATTATCATTCCTTCTCTCAACAACACCATTTTTCTGTGGGGTTCTTAGAGAATCAAATTTTCTAATAATACTGTTCTTACTAAAAAAGGATTCAATATATGAATTTTGAAATTATCATCCACGATCAATATGAATAGTTATTAGTGGTAGGTTTTTATCATTTTTAACATGGGGTTTAATGGTTTTGAAATAGAAATGGGATTCAGATTTCATTGCTAGAAAATTTTACCATGTCAAATTACTGTAGTTATCAACTAAAAAAATACTTAGTACTTACCTCCAATGCTTCTAGTTTTATAGGAATTAAAATATTTATTTGAACTATATGTAATGCATTAGAATTTGAAACATTATTGATTAACTTAAAACTAGTTTTATGTTCCTTGATATATTGACAATGGTCAAAAACCTTTGAATAATTATACCATAGATATGTAAGATCCTTAAAAAGTTTATTTTTAGAGTTTAAAAACGTTATTTAGATTACATTTTCCTATTGTTCTATTCAATAACCAATATTGGTTATCCATTGAATATAAGAAAGTTAATTTCTAGCTCCTAATTTCTTCTATGTTGATGTGTCATACTTTCTCATGACTATGGGCAGAAGGAATGAAATCATCCTTAGAATTTCAAACTAAAACTTTTTCATTTCTAAAATTTAGAATGCAAACTTCTTCACATAATTGAATTATTCTCATAATATTTTCATTATATCTTTTTAAAAATAAATCATTTGAAATAAAAAAAATCCTTAAAAGAACTATATTACATCCACCAATGATCTTTTCCTAGGAATTATCTTTGAAGGTTAGTCTTCTACCTTTCATTTCAATGAACTTTTCAAAGAACATTATTAAAATTAAAGTGTTGAAAACAACAATTTTCTATGCACCAAATTTTTTTAATATTGGTTTATTTTTTATTTTCCTAAAAAAGAAACAATTTGTTTTTCGGGACCCAACCTTGTTTGGATCCAAAAATGTTAGAATAAACAATTTTAGGAATTCACATTTAATTTATAAAATAAGAATTTCAAAATACTAATGATTTAGTTTTATTAAGAGATACATATCTTTCACAATGTACACCACATTGAAATTTTGTGTAGAAAGAAGAATTTTGAGGAATGTAGTAGTTATGACTAAAAATAGGTTTTGAGTGAATTTAACCAATAAAATAACAATTCCTTAGAGGAAGAATTTGAGAGTACATTTTTTCAAAATATATCCTTCCAATAGTGATGTTTGATAAAATATTCTTAAGAGAAAAAAAATCAGATTTTTGTCTAATGACAAAATAATCATTCTCACTAGAAATGATTTTGGAAATATCTTTAGTTTCAAAAACCTTTTTCTTTAAAACAAGTTATTCAATGTTTGTAGAAAGTTTATCCTTCTGAAATCATACTACTAAATGGGTTTTTCAATTAAATTTTAAATTAAGAGTTTTCTTATCAATATATATTTAATGATCTGAAACTTCTTTTGTAAGAATTGATATTCAAGAATTTTCCTTTTCAGTATTTTTGTTGAGTTTCGAATTTTCATACTCAAGTAATTTGGTATGTTTTATAAAATCTTTAAAAGTAGGTAAATTATTATCATCTGAAGAAGATTCTTCATCTGAAGAGTGAGAATGATTCTCATCCAGGTAATTTCCAGTTAAAGATGAAAATGTTCGAGATTTAGCATTGTGTACCTTATCAATGAAATAATGGTTTTGAATAGGTATCATTTTTATGAGTCCTATATTCTTTTGACCAGAATATTCATATTCTATGGATTCATCTGATTAATCACCCCCAAAATCACTCCAAGTGTCATTTTCCATCAATACATTGTTAGTCTTATACTTGTAATAATTTTTCATGTTTCTTTATGAATGTTTATCCTTCTTGTCTTTTATTTTTGTATAGGACAATCTAGTCTTATATGACCTTCTTTTTTACAGTCCTAACATGTTACATCTGAGTCACTCTTTTCCATCCAATAATTATTTATGATTCTATATTGAAATACATTCTTTCCAAAAATCTTGTTCTTACCTCTAGGAATATTGGCTAACTCATTCTCTGAGTGGTCACTATCACATGATTCTAAAATAACAACAGATTTCTAATCAGTGGATCAAGTTATCCATTCCAGTGTCTTATCGTTGGTTATAGTAGTAAAATCTATACCTTGATTTCTATTATTCTTTATATTGTAATCTAAATCTATTTTCATTCTTTTCTCAGGTTGCGAGAGAGTTTCAAATAACTCATCAAGAGTGATTTGAGAAACTTTTTTATTTTTACACATATCTATCCATTTCAATTCCCATTCATTGTGAATTATATCAATTATCTTGTCCACAAGATCATTATTATCAAGAAAATTTTCACCCATATATTGAATATTGTTAACAATTGTCATAAATATTTGTTGCACCTTACATACTGGTTCTCCATTTGGAAAAATAAACCCATGAAATTCAGAACGATGAATTTATCTTCTTGTTTAAATAAAATCGGATATACCAAAATGTGTGACATAAAATTTCTTCAAGAGACAATTGGATTTTTAAAAATGTGGATATTTGACTCTGTATATTCCTAGTCCTGAAAACGGAACAATGTATTTCATACATTGTAGTAAAATTGATATTCTTTTTTTTCTTGGTTGGTGAAGGTACTGACTTTGTTGTCTGGGATTTTGTAAGCTATAGTAAGCCTGATAATGTTTACTATTCTAGTGTTAATAACAAAAGTCTTCATTTGATCTCTCTAGTACTCATAATCATTTCCATCCATAATTGGTGGTCTAGTTGGATTCTTGTTGGGAATTGATCTAACATTCATTCCTTCCATCTTATAAGACAATACATTTCCACTCCACATGTTATTAGAGTAAGTAGTTGTAATATAATATTTATACAAGAAATACAATTATATTTCCAAAATAAATGAAGCATGTAATACAAAATAGTAGAACCCACCTTTGATACAATTTATTGGATCATAATATAGATGTATATGTGTATTAGATGGCACAATACTAGATGGGGTGAACTGTAAGTTTAGAATCATTGTATTTAAACAAATAAGAAATAACTAGGTTTAAAAGGTGAAAACCAATAAAATTTTTAATAAATTCAATTGACCATATATGCCAAGTATTAGATGGTTATGAAATGATGTAATACTATAAGTAATGTTAAAAAATTATTTGAAATGAATACAATGACCTGAGTAATAAAAATTTAAATGGTTCTACCATATAGCATATAGAATCTATTGAAACAATGTGTAATGATTGAATAATAATAGAAACAATTACAGTTGAAATGAATATGAAAAGAAATCAAAAACAATAAAATTTTGTTTCTAATACATAAAGTGGTTGAAATGAAATAGAGTTACAATTATTTTATCCCAAAGAGTATGGTATCCTTTCACCTAGGATAAAATGTATATCTAACCACCACCTTGGTAAGACCTGATTTGATGATTAGAATGATTGAATTCCTATCCCCGGGATCCCTATATTAATAATGTAATCAAAACCACTATATTTCAAGAAATTTAATTCCCTATATATGATGATCGGAAGCACATCATCCTATACCCAATAGCCCTCGATTATGAAGGCAATTAGCACATCTATATTTCAAGAAATTGAAATCCCTCGAAAAGATGATCTGTATCATGTATTACTATCCATTGAATCCCTCGATCGTTATCAACAAGATCAGTCACACAAATCAGAAACAATGATCTTATATAAATACAATAGAATGGAATGTGTTGTTCACTTCTTGTATCTTCAAGGCTTTTTCATGAAGCTATAAGGAAGTAACATCTTCTCACACTTGAACATGATAGAATAAAAAGTTGTGTATTCTGGTTTGGATGACGTCCTATTTATAAGCTTCAGGTTCAAACATTTATATTTTCTCCAATGGTCGTATTTCATTGAAAAACTCATTGGAATTTGGGAAAATGACATTACAATGGTCAAAACATATAGAATACATGACACTGTTTTGATTGGTAAAAACCCAACTCAATGACATAATTTTAGGTTAGAAAATAGTAATTAAAAAGATATTAAATAAGTAGTATGAGTAACATACAATCGGAAAACAAGTTATGATAAGACTGTAATGCATTTTAAAATTACAGTACATAATTTTTTTAATTGGACTATCATGATAGCAATGCATATCAAGATTAAAATTTATAACCTGGTTACGATTTTGAACATGGTAATAATGCATGATATTTAAACTGGTTATGATTCCTTAATACAATGAATAATAAGAGTAGGGTACCTAATATGGTCACTATTCATGATTATGATACAATACATAACATAGTTATGATGCATAATTATGATTTGGAACATAACCTGGTTACGATGCATATGATTATGATGGACAAGTCATGATACATGACCTGGTTACGATATGAAACCTGGTTAACATAAATGATATTACAACACTTGTGGATACAATGCATGCAAAGTCAATGTTGTATAAAATATGGTTACGAATCATGATTACGATGTGATACATAGTCTAGTTACAATTCTTGATTACAATGCAATTCATAATTTGGTTAAGTTTCCAGATTACAATATAATACATTATCTGGTTAGGATTCCTGATTACAATGCAATACATACTCTTGTTACGATTCATGATTACGATGAAATACATAATCTAGTTACGATTCCTGATTACGATGCAATGAATAATATGGTTAGTATTTTCAATCAATATATAATAAAAATGTGACAGAACAACATTAATGATTATGATTTGAAAGAAACATATAATAAAAACAATGTGAGTGATTACGATTATGAAACTATACCCATGATGACCCACATATATGATAACAATATGTGTGCTTTGTGATTTCCAAAACAAATGAATGATGGGAATGTCGAAACACATTTGGATTCAATCATAACTGAGAATGATTTTATTATAAAACATGGTAGATATCTATGTGTGAGAGGGTATATAACGAAATATAGAATTAGACAAATTTTAAGATTGTATTAATGTATCAATCAACACATCATGGGATACATATACCATAGCCTTATTGATCACAAATTCTTATTCTTACACTTTGTCCTATTATATTTTATATTCCCTACAAACTTGTGGAATATGACCATATAGTTCCCCATAACATTACAAAAAAAGAACATGACATTGTTGATTTTTTTCATCCCCTTAAATCATTGATCACGGTGAACCCTATCTATGGAATTACAAGAATCACACAATCCCATCAATAAATTTTGTTTGAGATTCATTCCATATTTTTACATGGTTGAAATAGTTAATATCTCTTCTTCTTCTTTGACACAATATCTTTTTAATTAATATCTGATAAAATCATATTCTATTGATTTTCCCTAAATATGTATGATCCAAAAAGCTCATTCTCTATTTTAACTGAACATGAAACTATTTTCTTTATATGATGGAAATTTTTTATAGAATGTTTCCATTCAGAGGGATTAAATAATAAATTCAATTAAATAGTTATTCATTCACTATGTTTTTCATTTGTAATTCATTGAATATATTTATAACCTTTTAATGGTAGAAACATAATAAAAAATTAATTATTCATCATTTTCCATTATACTAAATAAAATTATATTAATTTGTTTTTTTCTAATTGGGGAAATGTTTTTAGAAGACTATCTCAATATAATCAATGAAATCAATTAGTTCTATTTCATTTTCATACCATGTAATCATGATCAATGTCCAACATTGATGAACATATCCTATGAGATAATAAAATATTGTTGAATCATCTCCCTTTTCTCCACATCCCAATGCCATAAATATATTTTTTAAAGACTCCATACACTTCATATTTCTAATTTGGTTAGTAGTCCCACCAAATCATAGGGTCTTCATTCACATGAAGTGATCGATAATAAGATAATTAAATCGTAGAATTGGTTGGTAAATTCATGCATGGTTATATGTGATGACATAATTAAGTTATCCAGATATATTCTTACTTTTATCAATTCTAATAATTTCTATATTGTCTTCTTAATTATAAAATAAATACACTTGCCATGATTATTCATTACCTTATTATATTTAGGCCCCATTTCTATATAATAGAATATAATGGATTACCTCATAAAATGATGAATTTTAAATAATAATGTACAATTCCAAATATATTGAATGATTTATTATCAATTAAAATGTATTCATTGTTAATATGAGAATCATTAAAATATTTTCACAGATATAAATATTTAAAAATCCTTCATAATATTTTTTAATAAAAATTGTATTTATCATAAGCATATCTATCTAGAATGTCAAAAAAGGTGTAAACTAAGGCTTTTTGGCATTCTCTGTGTGGCGATTGGGTCAAGCCCAATGTTCGATTTTTTAATTTATTACCCATAAGAACCTTTTTAGAGAACAATATATAGGAATGTTATAGGAAGGGATGTGTTTATAGGATATAATAATTAATCCATTCCCTACCAAAACATTAATATTTTATTCTATAATTATCAACAATATATATAATAGATCCAGGATCCCTAATCAATTTTTTTCATAATATAATACCCAATGATTCTATTAAAAAAACATGTATTACCAATTATAGAATCCTTTATATCAGAATCCAATAGTCGATGAAAAATTAGTTTTCTTATCATTGATACAATTGATCAAATATTGAAAGACCGATCATTTTAGTAGTTTTTGAGAAATAGATGCATCCATGAAAACCATATTACTTTGTAAAAAGAAAATAAAACATAATACGTAAACATAAAAATTTACTACATCCTCAAAAATTCCATTTAATAATTATTCTTCGCCTCATTAGTAATGGAATCAAAAGAAGGGTGATCTTGAATGCTTAGTAATGGTTATGTATAGAGAAAGCTAAAAAGAATAAATAAGAATAATCAATATGGAATTTTAAATAACTAAACACACATTCCATTTAAATAACTTGAATATAATGATATGTTATGAATAATCAATGTGTTAATGTAAATAAAATTAAAAAAAAATTAATTGGTGTCATTACATTAATAAGTGGATATTCCATAATTAATATCGAAATGTAAATAACAAATATCATATTCCATTTAATAAATTAAAAAAGAATGAAATATATCCATATATAATATCAATTTGAAAATTTAAGGGATTATAATAAAAAGAAATTAAATGATGAATATTATAAATTATTGGATATCATATCTCAGTAACATGACACATATACTATAAAATATGTTTACATATTTTATATATCAATTTGTAGAAACACTTTTATTTGATCATTTTAATTTTCTCATGAGACATAATGGTGAATAAAATAGATATATGTTTTTAGAACCCAAAAATCACTTTAATTATAAATAATTCATTACATATTGGGTGATTAATTTAATATATAAATCAATATCCCTTGGAATTAAATTTTTGAACTAACTACGCATGCAAATTTGTCAATATTTATCCGTTTAATCAGATGTACATTAAAAATAAACACTATATGTAATAATTTTATATTTTTTTTATAAATGATCATATATATCATACAAGAATATATATATTAAGGATAAATTTAATATACCCTAAAATATTATATAAAAAAGTTGTTTGTGGTAAGAGAAATTTATTAATCAAAAATAAAAGTGACATTGTACAGTAACTTTTACCACATGGTAAATTATAATTAAGATCCCCTTGGGAAAATATTTGTAATTCAAATATAAAATTCCATTGTGTACGAATGAGTATTGACATTACATGCAAATGAGATAGTCTATACACTATAAAATAATTTTGGTGCACACCAATAATATATTCCATATAAAGGTAAATTGAGATGAAGTCTTTTACCATATGGTTTTTAGTTGAACATTCCTAAACCTCTTTTATAATTAATTTTAAATTTATATTTACTTATAGTAGAACAGTATAATTATTTATAATATCATAAATTATCTTTTAATAATAACTATTCCACTATATGTAAATAATTATTCATTATTTTCATTCTTTCTAGTGTATATGTCATTATTCAATCATTATTCAATTATCATAATTGATTCAGTTATTATGAATATTATATAATTACATAATCTATATAATAATAACTATTATATAATTATCATATATATATGTATACAATATATTTATGTGACAATCATGTTTTCAAATTAATTTTTTATTTTTAACTAATCATTTAAAAATACTACACTTCATAAAAATTACAAGAATTCACCCTAAGGTTAATTTGATATGACTGTTTTAAATGTATAATATATTTCTATTAATTATATTTTATAAAATTTGAAATACTTATTTTTAAATTATTTTCTCTATGCGTGACAAAACATTATTTTAGAAAAGTACGTGTTTTTTGATAAATAAGGTATCATTCAGTTAAATAATTCATATTTTATTCCAATATATATATATAATATAATATTTTAATATATATTTATAATAATTTACATACTACGATTAATAACAAATAATTTAATAGAAATGATAAAATGAAAAATTATAACTAATATTTTAAAAGAGTATCACATTTATTTTAAAACATATCTTACATGCCTTATAAGTTATCAATGTAATTAATTCTATTCTAAAAATTTATATTAAATTATTGTATTGTTACACATTTTATAAAATGGTCATGTAAGTTATTTTTTACCATTTATAAATGTTATGAAACACATTTTTAATAACATATGTTATTTATGATAAGTTTAATGATTAAATTTTATGTGGAACTCATATATATGTATATTAATGGTTGAGGTCATATATAACCCCCAATCTAATTTTTATGGTTTCATATAGAATAATATAATAATGTGTGGACATATATTGATTTTTTTCAAAAAAACACTAATGGTTGGAATTACATTCCATTCATCAAAAAATTAATTTTTTGACATACCAAGATTGGTTTATAGTGATTTCCTTTGATTATATTGCTGAATTTAATTTTTTTAATTGCAACATATTTTCAAGCTTTGACAAATTAATATGTAATTACATGTTCTACTAATATATTTCTTTCATATTTATTTATTTAATTTTGACTATATGGTTATATTACTTATTCTTATGATATGTTAGTAGTAATTTATTTCTATTTAAGGATATATAAGGATTAAAGAATGGTCACTTATGATTTTTTAATAATTTTACCGAATAATACACCCTTATCACGTTTTACCTCATTTTTATAATATATCCATTATTACTTGTTGAAATGGTTTTATCAATGAGAACTATAATTACACACTTATTATGGTGTTATTACACATGATATGAAAATTATTATGTATCATGATATGTTTAGAAGTGGGACTATTGGATTAATGTTTTGCATATATATTCATATGTTTTTTAAAATAATATTATTTCGTAACTTTTATTCTTATCTGTAAACCATTTTATTCTTATCTATTTATATGTTTTGATTAATTTATTAATTAATCTATGAAATCATTGTATTATTTTTTCATGTTTATCATGTGTTTCTATTGTTGGATATAGACTGAAGTGTTATATATTCTATTATTTGTTTAGATAAATTTATATTTAGTATTATAATTGATTTTTTATTTTATTATAACTAATTTATGTAATGTATAGGTTATGGGGGTTTTATTGAAATTCATTACTGTTTGGTTACTAGAATGTGGATTTTCATATGATAAAGATTATACTATGTGAAACCCCATACAAACTGCTTGTCTAAGTGTTGTATCAATAATAACCATGACTCATGATGAGTGAAAATATGATTTCTCACCTCACTAGATACCTATGTGGTTTATTAATAGGTTAATTATAATTTTAATTATGAACCATTATGAATGATATTGTTAACATGTTGATTAGTGTGTTTTTATAAATTCAAATAGGTAATAAATAAATTATAATAATGATTGAAACTCATGTAGTTGATAAACAAATATAAAAAATATTTGTATTTAATTTTTTATATGACCATTGTGTTTCCCTACAATGGGTTGTTGAAATATCAATTGAAATAATCCCTAAATCATTCTCTATCTCATTGAATACCTAAAAAAATACATCAATTGAATTATATGAGTTGAATAAGAAATTATATGAGAATCTGGATAAGGGTATTATAAACTATAGTTCCTTACATTGCGTTTCCCCAGTTCTTTTTTAAGAAGATGATGGGATCAATTAGAGTCTTTATTATGATATTTAAATTAATAAAATATTGATCAATAATAAATATCATCTATATTATATTTTTGACCTCTTCTATCAATTTAATTATGTGCAATGTAACACAATGATTTATATTAAATATATACACCATTAATTATGGGTTTTTAGAGAATATATTCATATGATAACATTATGAACATGTTTTAGAATCTATAAATTTATAGTTATTTTATTTTAGAATTAAAATTATACAGATATTTTTATGGATTTTAGGAACATGGTGTTTATATAATTCCATGAAAAATTTATTGCAGTGTTTGTGGATCAAATTATCATATATTATTTGCATAAGTTTTATCAAGATGAAAATTTGGTATTTTCAATAAGAAACTTATGAAATTATAAATTATATTCCAATTCTGGAATGTGCGAAAATTTAGTGAAATTATTTTCCATCGTAGATAATGTTATAATAAGAGAGTAAATATATATAGATATATCTATGATATATATTATACATTTATTCATAAGAATGACCAATGGGGACAATAGTATAATTTTTTATATGTTCCAACGGACCGAGTAACATCTAATGGGTTATGATTTTGGTTACATTTTACATGGATCAAAAGGATTATTAACATAAACCTTACAACTTGATAATGTTAAATACCTAATAATATTTCATATAATAGTCATTCTTGAAGAATTATGAAATAAATTATAGAATACTAGATTTAAAAGGAAGATCATCATATAAGAACCTACATCATTTCGACAACCACTCTTGTGGAATAATGGAAAATAATTAACTTGAAGAAGGGAATGAAACTTGTGACAACTCCAATTAGACACACTATATATCTTAATTTGACAGATTATACATACTATCGTCAATTTAATAAGTTTTATTATGAAAAATTAGAATAAAAAAATAAATACTTTTTTCAATCCGCTCAACAAATTCTATATATGTACCCTCAATCTTATGCAGCTGAGTAAAATTCACTCAATTTATAGACATGGGTTTGGTGGAATCAGTTTTCTAAATTCATTCCAATGTAATCAGTATGATGAAACCATTATTAATATTCATTTCTCAAACTCTACATGAATGATATGTTTGATCTTACTCAGTCCGATAAACAAATTTTATAGATGTATTTCCTTTAAATGAGGTCTTACTATATATCGATAACATTTAAATCAATTATAAAGCACTCCTCCTTTTCTTCACAACTGAATGGTTGCAATGTATAATTTTATTGTACTTCTATTTATAAGCATATCATAGTGGAGGTTGTGGAAGAAAAATAATACATTCACCACTATATCAAAATCAAAAACACTTTAATTTCTTTATATTGAAATTTCCTATTTTACCGCATCAAATAATCTCAAATATTGCGGAATATTCATGAGTCATGACTATAATTAGTGTTCTCAATCTTCCTAACCATTCCTTAGTCCAATATAACCATCTCAACTCATTATAGTGAAATATCATTAGGTCAGTATTATGTAACTTTTTATCTCATTATAAAGGAACATACAAAAATATTTATGATTTAATCATTCATAAAATGGCATATAAAAATCATAATTATTAAAACTACATAAAAAATACTTATTAGTGTGAAGTATCTTATAATAGAGCCATGTTTTTTATGGTCTAGTAGATTTGTATAAATCACTCATTTTATATTTCACACATATGAATATATTACATCAATTCTTCATACAATTATAACTCATCCATGTCCAATATATCAATGTCAAAAACTCTAGTTTCATTGATTTTATGCATCTACTGGTGAATTCATTAAAATAATCATTAAACATTATTCTTTTTACCCATATTGTCTATTGGGATCTTTTCTCTGGAATGTCTAGATCCAATATTTGATCTACTGGTTCTGAGAATTGAAAAAAATATTTAGATTCCTTAAACAATATCCATTATTCAAAATATTTTATCCTGCGAACTTTCATGAATTATGAGAACACAATTTCCCACAATGAATCACCTGATAAAATGTTATAAAGTAAATAACATTATAACTACTAGAGTAACAATCTTCACTCTTCCAATGGAGTAACATCCTGAATTTCTAGCCAAAAATATTTCTGAAGAAAATCTAACAGCATACTGATATACCTGAGGCTGATGTATTTTCATATAAAAACATTATTTTTTGGAAAACATTTGTGACTGGTGATGTAGTGTATGAGAACATACATCGTGAAAAAACAATCAACACTTTTATCCCCTTTTTTTGGGTTCAAAATTCAGAAGATGTAAAATTTATAACAAAAATGAATTAATATGAAATAGGCATGATCTTGAGGAACAAAAACACTATTTTTCAAAAGTTATGCTGTAAAAAAATAAATTTTTAAAATTGAACATCAAAATTGTTCATTGTTCTCTCCCTTTGGTTTTTTTCCAACATTTACTAAAAATAATTCAAACATACCATTTTTTAACCAAACATACACTTTCAGAATAATTGTTTTTTGAAACATATCAAAATTATCAAATTTTCACAAAATATATCCTTTCTCAAAATAGAGTTTCTTGACACCCCACTAATGGATATATAATTATTTTAGGGAATTATATCCCTTTGTAACCAGAAATTTTTTAGGCCAAATAATGATAGACTCTCCCAAAAATTTATTTTTCCTGTCATATCATTTTCATTGGTCAGATTGGACACTCAATAAGGGGGGTGAATTGAGTTCCAATTAAAATTTCTGTTAAAAATATTTCTATTAAAATCCCAAAAAATTTAAAAACCAGTTAAACTATAGTGAATTTATACATATTGTAAAAGTTCAATTAGTTTTTCAAATATTGATTAGGTATCAGTTAATTTAATTAGGTTATTAAATAAACTTTTTAAACTAACTTACTGGTTCACAATAAGTATAATGTTTTGCCAGTTTAGCTATCAAAGTAAATTTAAAACAAATAGTATTTAAAAGTAATTAGCAGTGGAATATTCAATATAGTTTATAAGAAAAATAGATAAGAACAATAGTTTTTGAAACAAGAGGTTCAGTCTCAAGCAGAGACTTATTCCTCTTAAAAAATTTATATAAATTTGATCTACACCCTGGATCGGGGTAAACAACAATACAAGAGACTGTCGAGCTGCTAAGACCTCTAGCACAGTTATACGTGGGAAAAATTATAGCAACAGCACACAGGATGTCCAGGTCCTACTTGACCTCTTCCACTATCCTTAGTGGGATACAAGAAAGTGTAGAATGATTGGTTTGAGGATTTAGTATCCTCCAGTGCAGCTCTGGACTCTTTCGATTCAGTAGAAATGCTTATGAGTCCTTCTCTGGTTTTGTGAAGAAACACATAGTGTCGTGGTTCTCCTTCTTTCACTTCCAATGTAAGTGTTTAGATCAAGTTTGAGTAAACATTATAGCCCTTGAACATCTTCTTTGAATTTCTGTTCTTGATGAGTATGACAGTTCTTCGTGTGTTCTTCTTTTCATGTATGTGCGTTCATGGAAGA
The DNA here is from genome assembly GCA_963277665.1 of Viscum album. NCBI lineage: Eukaryota > Viridiplantae > Streptophyta > Magnoliopsida > Santalales > Viscaceae > Viscum > Viscum album. The sequence goes on along the minus strand of OY728131.1, from coordinate 1,608,816,225 downwards.
ATTCCCTTTTTCCCTCTCTTTCTTTTGTGTCTTTTTACTATAGCTCGATCTTCCTTATATTCCACAAGATCCGGCAATATGAATGATTACCTTTTCATAGGTACGATGTACGGTTCCCTAACATGACAACAACTAACATTAAATACCATTAACTTCATTAAAAACATCAAATATGATCGTTGGAATTAAATATGAGTTAATATAAATTCAAATAGGTTTTATTACTATGGGTGAGTCATGAGATCGGTGAGACATTTTGAATCTACATCGGTATTGTTAGGTTATGATCATCGGTATCAGTAGATCCTTTTATCATCAGTATCGGTAGGTCCTTTGATCATCGGTATCGGTAGCTCCTTTGACCATCGGTATCGTTAGGTCCTTTGATCCTTGGTATCTGTAGCTCTTTGGATCATCAGTATCGGTAGGTCCTTTGATCATGGGTATCAGTAGGTCCTTTGATCATCGGTATAGGTAGCTCCTTTGATCATCGGTATCGGTAGGTTCTTTGATCATCGATATTGGTAGGTCCTTTGATCATCGGTATCAGTAGGTGCCATCGGTGCGACCGTTGCCCTCGATGAGACCGTTCTTTATCGGTGCGACCGTTCATCATCGGTGCGACCGTTCATCATCGGTGTGACTGTTCATCATCAGTGCGACCGTTCTTCATCAGTGCGACCCTTAATCATCGGTGCCACCATTCATCATCGGTGTGACTGTTCATCATCGGTGTAACTGTTCATCATCGGTGACCCAAAAAAATAATTAACGATGAGTCGAAACTTGGAATTTTCAAAAAGTGTATGTTTAGTTCAGAATACTTCCAAGTCAATAGTAAAACATAAATTAATGTAGATTAACATATTTAGACATGATTTTAACATATATGAACACATTTAGAACAATTTTAACAAAAGACTAAACAATGAATTTGGATTATTAAAATAGCCATCTCATAGAGAGTTCAACTATCTCCCCCTTTTTGATAATCACAAATCAATGGAATAAAGGAAGATAGAAGATAATATGTCATTCAATATGCTCCCCCTATATTAAAAATATTCCAAAAGTTAAGACAAGGTTAGAATAGCATAATTCATTCTCCCCCTTTCATCATTGTTTCCACTTAGATATATAGTCAGCATTTCTCCCCCTGTGTATATGCATGCATGTAGTAAACAGTGAAGCATTGGCTCATATTCATATTTAGTTCACCCCATATGCATATTCATTATTTCTCACCCTTATTCATATTCATGATTTCTCCCCATTTGGGATTATCAAAAATAAAATAAAAGGAAGAGGAGCAAGAAGAAGAGGCGACTGAAATAATATTTGAAAAAGAGTACAAGAACTAGATACAATGCTGTAAAGGACAAGAAACAAACACCCTATCAAAAATGGACAGACGCAGCAATTTCTTTGGGTGAAATGGAGATTTTCCTTTGGCATTTGGAGGAATTGACCATCCAGAAGGAGGCTTTGTAGAAGGTTGATCTGGTCGGATGGAGAGAAGTGGTAGGACAACTCTGCCCAGACAAATAGTGGGTTCCAAAGTCACTTTTTGAGGAGTAGCAGATATTTATGAAGGTTGTTGTTGAATGACTAGCCTGATATTTGATAGAGCTTGAGAGAAAGATAACTGACCAGGATCAACATCTGATAGATTAAGAGGCTCAGCAGTAGGAAAAACAATGTCCATCACTTGTACATGAAGGTAAGGTTTGAGCAGATTGATAAAATCTTGAATTACTTCTCCACTGTACTTCATAGCCTTTTCAAAGTCATCCTTGTTCTGCATGAAACTTTCCAAAGTATGAGTAAAATATTTCAGCTATTGAACTTGACCCTTGAAAGCCTGAGTAACCGAAGGAAGCCTCAAAGTTTTAGCCAAAACCATGAACTGGTGGTTCAACACATGCTTGGTATAAATATTAGAGAAATAATTATCCACTTTCTCTTTAATCTTTTTCTGAGCCTTGGTAGCATGGGCTGAATACAACTGCACCATTTTTTGAATATGATCACTGTGTTCTTTCATCTTTTTCAAAGAATCTACATCCAAAATCTTTCCAAGAGCTGCCAGCTCTTCCATAATAAAATTCTTTAAAGCATTAATCTCATGACTAGAAATCTTGTTCACCTTTGAAGAACTAGCCTGAGCAACGACTTGGGTGATCTCAGCATTCAAATTTCTCAAGTCTTCCTTCTTCATATGTTCAATCATATTTCTTATCACTTCCATCATACCAGAGATGGTTGCCCTAAAATCATCTGACAAAGAAACCAAATTACTGCCTAAATCTGTGAGTGTTTGATTCAAAGAGGTAATGTGCCTTCCAATCAATTCATTGGTATTGCACAGGTCTGGCTTAATATGGATTACCACTCTTTGAGACAAGTCATCCATAGAAGATTTAGATAAAGACACAGGAGCAGGAGTAGGAACATGAGATAACTCATCTTTCAGAGTCTCTCTAACTGGTTGAACCAACTCAACCTTAAATCATTCAAAATCATATTGAGTAACTGCAGGACCAGGTTTATCATGAGAAACTGAAGGATCAGGTCTGGATTGAGATCCTGAAGGACCAGGTCTGACATCTGCTCTTTGAATATACTCAGCAACTAATTGAGCCTTAACTGAATCACTTACTCTTTTAAGATCCACTTCTACTACTTATTCCTCTGGATAATCTAAACCCAAAACTGCAAGACCATGGTGTTCTTCCCATGCATCTTCGCATGAAGGATATAGAGTTTTCACAAACCTAACTCTTCCAGAATTTTTAGGAGATACTTCTTCAATCATATCAATCTCTAAATGTTCTGTCCTCTCTGCCTCAGGGACATTTTCTTTCTCATTTGGTTGGGGTTGAGGATCATCTTGGATCAAATTCTGACCTTCTACAGGTCAAGCATCAACATCATCAGCATCACCACTATCACCATCACTTCCACTACCATCACTATCACCATCACCATCAGCATCATCCTCATCACCATAATTGCCTTCATCATTATCATTTTTAACTGATTTCTAACTCTAACTATCTGTACTAATGGATTCATACTACTCATGGTTTGATTCTTCAGTCTTAGCTTCTCCTTCATCATCACCAAAAAGCGGTTCAATCTCTAGTAAGTTGACAGGTGGACTAGCTGGTTTATATTCCATTTTTTTATTCATTGGGCTAACTGTTTAAGGATCACTCCTCTCATCAGGAGATGATTCAGCCTCCTTTTCAGCATTCAAATTATCATCAGCTTCTTCTTCCTCTTTTCCCTTTTTACTGGACTCACTAGTTTCTATAGGAACTTCTGCTTCCTATTCTTCATCAAAATAAACCACTTCCTCACCAGGTTTTAAACTGGGATCTCTCATCCCCTTTGGTCTCTTAGGATGATCAGTAGGATTGAAGGAGTCATAAAACTTTTCCTTATCAGCAACCCTAGCCTTCTTACATGGGTTCCATTTGATTTTCATCCTTATAAAGATATCCTTATTAATACAGAAGCTAATGGATGAGACGCACTTATCTCCATCATCAACACAGCCCAAGAATTTCAGCATGGCATAGATTTTCTTAGAATAAAACAATGTTGTAGCTTTCTTTGATGACTTTAGAATCTCAGAAATATGCTCCGCAAAATATCTACACAGCTTGATCTTTTCACCATTCAACAAAAGGAATAACAGAAATGCATCTTCATACATTACTGAAGCAAAGTCACCTTTTCTAGGACATACTTAGTGCTGAATAAATTTAAACAAAATTCTATTCTCACCATCCAATTCTGCAGAAGATATTCTTATGGATTTAGATTTACCATTCAAAATTTCCAGAGCTAGCTCATAAGAAAAGTAATCAGTTGTAGGAGGGATATTACCAGTGTAATAATCGTATCTTCCATTGTGAGGAACTCCCAAATATTCATCCCACTACTTTGATCAAAATGTAATCTTTTTCCCTTTAACTATTGAAGACAGTCTCGCAGCTTCTGCTTCATCCAACACTATACATAAGTTTAAATAGAACTTGTGCATCTACTTCGTGTAATAGTCTCGGTTATTATCGCAGAACCAGTTTTTCCAACCTTGCATTTCCAACACTTTCAATAGAGCAGACTTGCTGGATAATACCCATTCTGAACAAACACCCTTTTCTGCAGTAACTACCCATTTTTCCTGCTCCGAGTAAAATGAACTTTGTGTCATGCAGATAGATTCTCCATGATCACGTTTTACAGGAGAGGAAACTTCATATTCCTTGCTTTGTCGCTTTTGTTTGGACATTTGGAGGTTCGAGAGGATTGAGCGTTTGGAAATGTTCGAAAGGTTCGAAAGGTTTGGGATTCAAAAAAGAAGAGAGAGTTCAGAAGGAGATGGAAGGTCAATAGTCATTTATAAATATCCCTGGGTAATTATTTTTATCATTTATGGTTACGATAATAATAAAAAATAATAATAATTTAGTAAAACAATGTAGTTTTGATAAACACTACCGGTTTCACTAATTGGAAAACTTAATCGGTAGCACAGATCGGTTTCACAGATCGGTTTCACAGATTGGTTTTACTGATCGATCATACCTAACTCTTTTTTAATAAAGTCTAAACATTCAGAACATAAATAATTTGTGAAAATATCAGTTAACTGATGTTCATAGTCAATAAATTCTAGAGAAAGATCATCCTTTTGATAATGATCTCTCAAGAAGTGATGTCTGACATCAATGTGCTAAGTCCTATAGTGAGACACAGTATTCTTAGAAATACTAATTTCACTAGTGTTATCACAATTAATTGAAACATGCTTAAAATCATATCCATATTCCAAAAGAGTGTGTTTCATCCACAGAATTTGTGCATAGAAACTACCAGCAGCAATGTATTTTGCTTCGTCAGTGGACAACGCTACAAAATTCTGCTTCTTACTACACCAAGATACTATGGACTTACCAAGAAAATGGCATGTTCCAGATGTGCTATTTCAATCCAACTTGGAACCAGCAATGTCATCATCTGAATAACTCATTAATTCAAAAGATTGTTCTTTTGGGTAAAACAAACCTAAATTTACAGTGTGTTTAAGATACATAAATATCCTTTTAACTCCAAGTAAATGAGATTATTTTGGATTAGCTTGAAATCTTGCACACATAAATAAAATGAACATAATATCTGGTTGACTAGTATTAAGGTAAAATAAGCTTCCAATCAAACCTCTATAATTTGTTTGATCAACTGGATTCCCAGTTTCATCATCATCCATCTTACAGGTGGTACTCATATGTGTGTCACTTCCCTTATTCGATCCAAACCAAGACATTTTAAAATATCCTTTTTATATTCACTTTTATTTATAATAATACCATCGTTCTTTAGAAAAATTTGAAATCCAAGACAATACATGAGTTCTCCCATTAAACACATTTCATATTCATTTTTCATAATCTTTGAAAAATCATTACATAAAGAATGTTTGGAAGATCAAAAAATAATATCATCACCATAGATTTGGACAATCAAAATATCTTTCGAAATTATTTTAATAAAAATAGTGGGATCAGCAATTCCTTTAGTAAAAACTTTTGAAATAATAAAATTTGTAATTCTATCATACCAAGCTCTTGGATCATGATTTAAACCATATAATTCTTTATAAAGTTTGAAAACATTATTTTGAAAATGGGGGTTTTTAAATCCAAGTTGTTGTTCAACAAAAACATTTTCATTTATAAACCCATTTAAAAATTCACTTTTGACATCCATTTTATATAACTTGAAATTCAGATGGGAAGCATATGCAAATAAGATTTTAATGGCTTAAAATCTAGAAACAGGTTCAAAGTTTTCTTAATAGTCTATTCCTTCCTCTTGACTATATCTTTGAGCAACTAACCTAGCTTTGTTTCTAACTATATTTCCTAATTCATCGACCGTATTTATAAAAACCCATTTAGTGCCTATGGACAAGGTGTCCTTAAGTCATTCTACTAATTCCCAGACATTGTTTCTTTCAAATTGATTTAACTCTTCTTTCATAGCAATTAACCAAAATTCATCATTGATTGCATCATTGATATTTTTAGGTTCTTACTGTGAATGAAAGTCTTGATGTTCAACCTAATTTCTGAGAGAAGCTCTAGTATGTGTTCCTCTATCAAGATTACCAATAATAGCATCTAAAGGATGATTCTTTAGAATCCAAGTTGATCTAGTAAATACAGGACTAGAGATTTTAGGTTTTTCTCTAGGTTCGGGTTGATTAGGAGTAGATACTGAAATATTTTCAGAACTGGTTGTCTTTATAATAGGTTCATTGATTCTATCATTAAGGTTCAGAACAAAGAAATCTCATTCAAGATTTCCAAGGGAAGGTTTATGTTCATGTGGATCAGTTTCATCATATTTTATGTGAACAGATTATTCCACACACGTGGTTCTCTTATTGAAAACTCTATAGGATTTTCTAGTAACTGAATATCCTAAAAATATTCCTTCATCACTCTTAGAAGAAAACATTTCTAGATTATCCTTGATATTGAGGATAATGACTTTATAGCCAGACTCTGAAGTAACTAACTTTAGGTTTTTTATTGTTCCACTTTTCATAAGGGGTCTTCTTAAGAACAGGTATAATGAAGACTCTGTTAATAATATAGCAAGCTGTATTCACAGCTTCAGCCAAAAAATAGATAGGTAATTCATACTCATTTAGCATGGTTCTTACAATTTCTTGAAGGGTTATATATATTCTTTCTACTACACCATTCATCTGAGGTGTCCAACGGGTATAAAATTTGTGAATATATCCATTGTGTGAGTTATAAGACTCAAACTCATTATTTTCAAACTCATGGACACGATCACTTCTTAAGTTTTTAATCTTAAGTCCACTAAGGTTCTCTACTGACTTGGAGTATTTGACAAAATAAGAACAAGCTTCACTTTTGTGAGATAAGAAGTATACCCAAGTATATCTAGAAAATTCATACACTTGGACATAGACATAGTGCTTCCCATTTAAGCTAGAAACTCTAGAAGGTCCAAACAAGTCCATGTGAACCAGCTTGAGAGGTTGAGAAGTTGAAACTTATTTCTTTTTCTTGAAAGAATCATTATGTTCATTTCCCTTTTGATAAGGATTACAAACATTGTCTGATGAGAATTCATGTTTCGGTAGGACTCTAAATATGTTCTTCCTATTCAGTGTTATACGTGAATAAATGTTGCAATGTAGAAATATTATGTTCCAAAGACAAGATTTCTAATGAAAATCATTTAAACAAGTAACATTTTGCTTGGATAATGAAGTAAAATCAACTGGATATAAATTTTCATTTCTCAACGAAGAAAATACTAAAAAAATTAGATTTAAAAACATTACAAAAATATTTTGAAAATTTAACCTTAAAACCATCATCACATACCTGAGAAATACTTAACAGATTATATTAAAGTCCATCAATAAATAAAACATTAGAAATTAAAACTGAATCAGTGTTATCAATCTGGCCTAGGCCGATGATCATTCCTTTAGAGTTATCACCAAAGGTAGCATGGCCTCCATAAACTTTTATTAAACTCTTAAAGCATGAGTAGTCCCCATTCATATTCCTTGAACATCCACCATCCACGTACCAAATCATATTATGAAAAATCATTAAGCATGTTTAATACAAAACAGATTTATATGGAAAATGATTTTGGTACCCAGATCTTCTTGGGTCCAGATAGGTTACCAAGAAAAGATTTAGGTACCCAAATTAGTCTTGGGGTTTCATATAATTTATAGAATCAATATATTTTTAAAGATAAACATTATTTGATCTGTAACTATGTGAGTAACTAGTTGAGTCATATGAATTTCCATAACTTGAACTAGCCCCATTCTGTTCAGAATTAGAAATAAATCTAGTTTTAGTAAATTGTCTCTGTCCAGGATGATAGCCTAAACCAGTAGTATAATTTAGTGTCACGTGTTTTCCAAGCATTTGAGTAATAGTATCATTTCCATTTGTGAATTTTTATATATACTTACTTAATTTCTCATAAAAAAATTTATTTTAGTATTTTCCTTAAGCAATTGTGCATTCTTTACTTTTTCTACATCATGTGTAGATTTAAGATTTGTAGTGAGAGCATGTTGATTCTTCAATGACTTATATTATTCATTATGTTTATTACAGTTTTCTTCTTGCATATTATAGTCTTTAAATAGTTCTTCACTAGAAATATTTTCAGATTTAGAATTAGATTCAACTCCAGTGTAATATGAATTTAAAGCAGGAGTAACTAGTGTTACCTCAGATGTTTTTTTTCATAAAACACATGTTAGCTCGATTATTTTTAGAGTCAAAAACATCAGATTCACTTGTTCTATCATCTAATTCACTCCGGGAATCTTTCATATCTTTCCTGTACTTATTATCCTTGTAGTCATGTTTCTTATTGAACTTTAATTTTGGGCAGTCAGCTTTAATGTGACCTTTTCTTTTACCTTCATAGCAAAAAACCTCATCACTCTTATCAGTTTTCCTCCAATCCTTTTTCCAATGACCTTTGTTGTGATATTTACCTTTTTAGTTTGATTTTCTGAAGAATTTATTATTCCTATAGAATTTTTTAATCCTCTTGTCTATTTGAGCCATCTCAGCATCACTATCAGATTCTTAACTTTCACTTAGTGAACATTCAGTAAGTGTGTGAAATTTCTCCTTGTCCTTTCTCTTTGTAGCAGTAGATTTAAAAGCCACTGACTTCCTCTTTATTTCATCATATTCTTCCTTGTTTACATTAAGCTATTCCTCATACATCCTTAACTTACCAATCATCTCTTTAATAGGTAAATCCCCAATATCACATGATTCTCTAATTCAAACAGATGTTCCTTACCATCGGTATGGCATATATCTTAGTATCATCATGAATTTCTCCTTTGCTGGAACAGCTTTTCCATGTGAGCTCATAGTATTGGCAATCTCATTGAACCTAAGATACATATTAGAAATAGGTTCATCAGGCTTCATTTTAAAATTATCACATTTAATAGTAGAGGTGTTCGGTCTCATTTCTTTAACAATAGTTGTACCTTCTTGGGAAACACCCAGGGTATCCCAAATTTCATAAGAAGTTGTACAAGAAGATATGTGATTGAATTATTAATCTCTTAAAGCATAGTAGAAATCATTCATTTATTTACAGTTATTACTCTATGCAGTCTTAGTATATTTATCCCAAGTAGTTCTATCAGTTTCTAGAACCTTATATTGAGTTTCTATAGCTGTCCAGATATCAAAACTCATACTATCCAAAAGAATTTTCATTTTAAGCTTCCACTGAGCATAAATTACACCATTAAAAAAGGGTGTCCTGTTGGTAGCAACACCTTCTAGTCTATTGTCCATAACTAGATTTAAGAAAATATATTTTAAGAGATAAAATATAGAAATAAAATAAATTTAAGATCTTTAAAGATGCATCTAAAATCACAGTTGAAAAACATAGTGTTTTGAAATCTTGTATCAATAAAAACAACCTCTGATATCAAATGTTGGTTGGAGTGGAGACTCAAGAGGGTGGGGGTGAATTGAGTTCCAATTAATATTTCTGTCAAAAATATTTCTATTAAAATCCCCCAAATTTAAAAACAAGTTAAACTGCAATAAATTTATACAGACTGTAAATTTTCAATTAGTTTCTCAATGATTGATTAGGTCTCAGTTAATTTTATCAGCGGATTAAAATAACTTTTGAAACTAACTTACTGGTTCACAATAAGTATAAACACTTGATAGTTTAGCTATCAAAGTTACATTAAAACAAATATTATTTCAATGTAATTAGCACCGGTATATTCAATACAGTTTATAATCAAAATAGATAACACAGTAGTTTTTGAAACAATATAGTCAGTCTCAAGACAAGACTTAGTACTCTCAAACAATTTATATAAATTTTACCCACACCCTGGATCAGGGTAAAAAATAGTACAAGAGAATTTCCAGGTCCTAAGACCTCTACCATAGTTATACGTGGGAAAAAAATTGATAGCAACAACACACAGGCTGTCCAGGTCCTACTTGACCTCTACCACTATCCTTAGTGGGATACAAGAAATTGTGGAAATATTGGTGTGAGGATTTAGTATCCTCCAGTTCAACATAGGATTCAGTGTGTTTGTAAATTATACAGAGTACACACAATTCTTGAAAAATTAAATAACGAATAACTTAGATAGAGTATATGAGAGTTTAAAATGCTCTAGTGATAAGAAGTGCGGCTCTGAACTCATTCGATTCAGCAGAAATGCTTATTAGTCCTCTGGTTTTTGTATAGAAACACAGAGTGTCGTGGTTCTCCTTCTTTCACTTCCAGTGTAAGTGTTCATCTCGAGTATGAGTAAAAATTATAGCCCGTGAACTTCTTCTTTGAATTTTTGTTCTTGATGACTATGATAGTTATTTGTGTGTTCTTCTTTTCATGTATGTCCGTGCATGGAAGAATTCCCTTTTTTTCCTCTCTTTATTATGTGACTTTTTACTGTAGCTCGATCTTCCTTATATTCCACGAGCTCCGACAATAGGAATGGTTACCATTTAATAGGTATGAGGTATGGTTCCCTGACTTTCTATCAACTAACATTAAATATCATTAATTTCATTAAAAACATCAAATATGACTGTTGATATTAAATATGAGTTAATAGAAATTCAAACAGTTTTTATGACTATCGGTGAGTCATGAGATCAGTGAGTCATTTTGAATCTGCATCGGTTTCGGTATGTCATGATCATTGGTATCAGTAGCTCCTTTGATCATCGATATCATTTGGTCCTTTGATCATCGATATCGGTAGCTCCTTTGATCATCAGTATCGGTAGGTCCTTTGATCATCAGTATCGGTAGCTACTTTGATCAATGGTATCGATAGGTCCTTTGATCATCTATATCGGAAGGTCCTTTAATAATCAGTATCGGTATCTCCTTTGATCATCAGTATAGGTAGGTCCTTTAATCATCGGTATCAGTAGGTCCTTTGATCATCATTATCGGTAGGTGCCATCAGTGTGACCGTTAACATCGGTGAGAACGTTCTTCATCGGTGCAACCATTCATCATCAGTGCGACCGTTCATCATTAGTGAGACCGTTCATCATCAGTGCGACTGTTCATCATCGGTGCGACTGTTCATCAATGGTTCCACCATTCATTATCGGTGTGACCATTCATGATTGGTCCGATCGTTCATCATCGATGCGACCGTTCATCATCGGGGCGATTGTTCATCATCGGTGACTCAGGAAAATAACTAACGATGAGTCAAACATGGAATTTTCACAAAGTGTCTGTTCAGTCCAGAATACATCCAGGTCAACATTAAATCATAAATTAACATAGATAAATATTTGTAGACATTATTTAAACCTATATAAACACATTTAGAATAATTGGAACAAATGACTAAACAATGATTTGGGATTATTAAAATAGTCATCCCACAGATAGTTTAACAATTTTCTCTGCACAAATATTCTTATATATCCCATTAATGAATAACCATTAAATTATATTAATAATATAATGATATGTGAAAAATACATAAAAATAAAAATGTTATTAATTTCACTCACCATTGACAACATAATCCCAAAAATGTTGGGGAAATATCATTATAGGTGTTATGAATTAATTGGAGGAGACTAGACATGATGTTTCAACATAAATTCCATAAATATCTATATTTGAATAGAATTTTAAAAGATATCATTAATTTCATAATTTATTTTCATATATTCTAGATAAACATCTCCATTAAAAACAATATTTCTAATAAATTTGATCTTTATATTATTTTTTTGTTATTTAATGTTATACAGGATTTTAAAATGATAAATTACGCATTGATTATCTAATATTATATTTAATGTTTTATATAATTTTACTTTAGAATCATCCAAAATAAAATTAATCCACAAAATCTGAATAACCAAAAAATTATCTGAAACATATTCTGATTTTAATGTACTCAAATTCACAGAACATTGTTTATTTCTTCGTCAACTCTCACAACACTCACAAATGGAAAATCTTCTCCTAAATTTAGATATTCTACCATTATAATCTCAATCCAATTAAACATTAATAAAACCATGAATATTTATATTAAACATCCTTTATATATATTCTAATGTGATGTTTATTCATAAAAATACCACAGAATTCTATTTTTTCCCCAACATATGTTTTTACTTAGTATCACAATGATATTTGGAATATAATGTCACAACCTGAATAATATCAGGTCCTGAAAATGTGAGAATAAAAAACATCCTATCATCTTGAGAAATTATTTTTGATTCACAATTTTTTCCAAACTCATCATTACTCAACTTTGTCCTCACTGAAATAAGAGTACAAACAGATTTTATTCCATCTAAAAATAAAAAATAACGCCCTTTAAAAATTTTATTAAGAGAATAAAATAAAATATTCTATTTTTTATCATGGAATACATATATGAAATATAATTATCCCATCAAAGAAATTTAAAAATTATTCTTCATTTTGTAGGAAATAATTTTAAAACGTATTCTTCTTCCCTAGATAATATTATAAAATCCACATATATATTAAAAATTAGTTTTCATACGTTATCTTCTTTCACAAAATAAGTTACTTTTAACCTTTACCATATAAAAATTCAATATTATCATGGAACCATCATAATTTAAATATGAGGACATGGATCATGTTTAAACCATACAAGGATTTTTTTAAATATAGCATTATTTTTTTCATCTATATATTATAGAAAACCCAAATGATGTTTTATGTGATAAAATTTCTTCATTAATTCCATTTACAAAATCAAACTATAAATACATCAAATAAACGTTTTCATTTTGAGGATAAACCACTTAACAAATCATTTTAATATTTTCCAATCATGAAAATTTGGAAAATTTCCTTCAATATTTATACCTTCTACATGTAAATAGACATTAAAACTAATATTTATTTATTGGATCGTATAATAACAAATATACACAAGAGGGGGGAGAATTATGTCTTTTAAAAATTCTTTTCATGATCATGTATTTCCCTTTAACATAATTAGTTGAATTATTGCAGCAGAAATTTAAATAGAAGAGAAACAAGATATATAGCGGTTCGGGGAACAGAAAGCCCCTAGTCTACTCCAACAATACTCTACTCCACGAGCTTGGTGATTTTCACTATCTGGTCCTCTTGTCAACATACCATTCCACAACTAAGTATAGGTATTTGAGACCATTACAATCAAAGGCAAAAAATCCTTCTAGTTCACTCATAGAACCTATAAAACATAGCATGAAAAGCCGATCACTCAATAATAGAAAAGAACGGTATTTTTACTTTGAAAATAATTTCCATTTGTTCATCGAAATTGAAATAGAATTCAGTTGACAGTAAATGGATCATAGCCTTCAGAAATAATGATCTTCAATTAAGATTCGTTCTGAGTCAATAATGTTGTAGTAGATATAAATATATAATTCACAACTTCTGCAGTATAAGATTCAAAGTAGATCTTCAATGTTGAATGAGTGAATCTTCTATCATTATTTTTCTTCTTCAATAAAAAGAGCTTTTTCGCTCTTTTGAATCAGTAGATTTGTGTTCCCGATAGTCTCTGTTTTCCATCATTTTATGAATGTTTAACATTGTTGTTCAGAAAAACATGTATATATTATCTGTGTAAATATCAAATATATATAATAATGACAAGAACTTATACTGGAAATTTAGATCCACAAAATTTTTCTTCTGACTCGTGATAATAAAAAATTCAAAAAAACAGAGCAGTCGTAACTTTACTAATGATTCGGCATAAAAATCTCCTTTGAATTAGATCTTTTAAATCATTGATAAAACACCATTGAATCAGTCAAAGACGCGCTTAAAAATCTGCATTAAATTCTGCTTGAAATTATCATAATAATCCACTTGCAGACCGTTGCATAAAAATATATTCCTTAATTCTCCGATGCCAAACATAAGGTTGAACTGTATAGCATGCATCTTTCAAACGTAAGGTTGAACACAAATGTAGGGTTGATGTCGCATCCCTCAAACGTATGGTTGATTACAAATGTAGAGTGATGAACCATACCTATCTTTTCAATAATCAAATGTATGATAAATGATCCATACATTAATAAGCTTCAAAACATAATGTACATGATCCATACTTTTGATGAAACGTAAGATTGTTTACAGAAGTAAGGTTGATAAACCATATATTTTAGAAACAACCGTATCATTTAAAATATTCGTATGGTTCTTCTTGCATACTTTTTCAATAACCCAAATGTAGGGTTACTTCCTAACATAGGGTTCCTCTTCCATACTTTTCCAATAGTGTATGGTTGATTAACCATACTTTTCATATATCTCATAAAGTATACATCACATTTCATCCTTACGCTACATTTCTCCACTTAGTGTATAAACAGTGTTTCCATAACACGCTTAAGCAATTCCCGAATATGTAGAGCATGAAAAGTGTTTCAAAAAAATGCTAATGAAAATACTTTAGCAATTAAATCTCATTGTTCAAGAACTTACATATTTGTCCAGAAATAAAAAAAAATCAATAATAAATTCCTGAAATATACATAAAAAATAAAATCATTAGAAAAAAAATAAGAGTATTTGTGAGCATAAAAGTCATCATAGATATAGAGTATTGTTCTCAAGAATCTCCCCATTTTTAATAAAAATATTTTGTATTGTTAAAAAACAACACTTTCTCAACAATCTCTCCCTTTTGATGATCACAAAATCCATAAAATAACCTATGAAATTAACTTACTAAATTAATTACATATAGTTTTGAATTTTTCAATGATAAATACAATATTAGAAATTACTGAATTTCTCCATATTTAATGGATTAAGATAACACTTAATATTTGAAAAGGATAAAATAAAATATTGGTTTTTTTATGCAAATTTCTCCCTCTTTTTGTGATATAAAAAATAATTATAGAATATGGAATAGAACACATTTAATGTAGCACTAAACTTAAGTAAATTCCTTCATTAACCATTTTTCAATAAGAGAACCAGGATTACTGGAATATCTAAACAAATACAGTAAAATAAAATAAAATAAAATAAATATAAT
This sequence comes from Viscum album, assembly GCA_963277665.1. Classification (NCBI taxonomy): domain Eukaryota; kingdom Viridiplantae; phylum Streptophyta; class Magnoliopsida; order Santalales; family Viscaceae; genus Viscum; species Viscum album. The sequence continues at coordinate 1,608,801,044 of OY728131.1, read as the reverse complement.
GATAAAGTGAATCAAAATTGCATTTAAAACAAAGAATATGTACAATCATGATGATAACAAGAATCAAGGTTTGGTAAGAGTATGAGATATGGTATATCTCCTTTGAACCACTATCTTGATTTTTATCATTTTATCCCTTATCATTTTCATCATTCCATCTCCGATTTTGATAATAAGATCTCAATTATCCTGAGTCATATGAATATATTCTATCAAGTTTACTCTAAAAAACTCATGAAGACTCTCTTCCTTCTCTATAAACATAGTTAACTTCTCTGTGAACTGAGTCAACATAGTTCTAATACTTGGTTCACTTGAGGTTAACTGGTCAACTAAAAAAATCTTATTATCAAAGAAAACTAATATTGGGGCACTATTGCATTGCAAATCATGCAATATGTTATTCAAATTGCTCATTGCTAGTGTGATAGCCTGAAATATTTTAATTAAATCAGGTGAAGTACATGATCCACTAGCTTTACCAGTTCTGATAGATGCAAACTATGTCTCTATATATGTTTTGAATTTGGATAGATCTATCTTCATCACTATTTCTGATTTTAGCCTATCTGTCAACATCTCTTTCTTCAAATTTTCATCTTCCTGTCGGGAAACTGTACATCCTTTAAGCCTTTGAAATTTCAACTATTCTTTGTCTAAGGATATCCTTAGAGAAATATTTTCAGATTCCAAAATAGAGAAATTTCTATATAGCTCTTCTGCTTATTCACTGAATTATAGGCACCCTGTTCTTGGTTCTCATTTTCAGCTTCAATGTGATGCAGTAGTACAAATAGAAACGATTCTGCATCAGATTTTTCTTTTTCTTCCTCATGAGCTAGCTGGTCCAGAGACATTTCCTCAGAGTCTTTTCCAGAATCTTCCATAGAAAAAATCCTCATGAATTTACCTCTGTTTTTACTTCATAAACATTCTCATCGCGAACATCAGTAATCAGTTCTTCCATTGGATTTTCTAAAATAAAATCTTATTGAATTTTTGGAGGACAGGCAACTTCCTCACCAGGATCTGCCTCCTTTTCCTTTTTAATTGTAATGTCAGCTTCAGTTATAATTTGAGGTTCAATTTTAGTTTTTACATGGGGAGTCATTGTAATTTTAGTAGTATCCTCTTCTTGTGGATTCTCAACAGCTTCTTCTCTGACAAAACTGTAAGAGAGTAAATCACTTATTGTCAAAAAAGGTGATACAAGTTCCTCATTAGTAGTTATTTTTTGTGAATCTGAAGTCCCTCCGGACTTACTTCTTCTTGAGTTTCTTTAGTTTTCAATCCTATTATTCATACAACAGTGCTCAATCTCGATTCATCATGTCCCTCATTGGACTTTGCAGACTGAGCTTGAGCGGTCCTTTCTTCTTCGTCAGCCCCTACTTGCAAAAGTATTCCATTCAATGTACTCTAGAAGTAACCAATCGTTCTCAGGGTCCCATCACCAAAAGTGTTATTATGATGACATCTAACTCTGGCGTCCACCTGCCTCGCCATATCATTTTTGTACATTATTTTTGAAATGAATCTACCAATGGATAAAAATTCATGCGGGCTTCTGATTGAAAACAATAACGATGATACCTTACCATGTACCTAAGAAAATTAAGCCATATATCCCTCATTAACAGAAACATTATATACATCTCTGGATACAAGAATTTCTCCAACTCAGACATCCTCGATGCAATCCTTGTTTTCAAAAATTTCACTAGGATATTCTGATCTGGATCCATGTCCTTTATCGACATCTTCCTTATATGAGTTGAACCAAAAAGAAAAGACATGATATATTCATATTTATGCACTGAATCTCCTATATATTTCAAATCAAAATGAAAAAATCCCCCATGAGGGATGTTCAGAATCAGACCAATCTCTATAGAGTATATCAAAACATCTTTATATTCAATCATCACTAACATAGTATCCTCATATTAAACCAGACTAAATTGTACCGAGATAAAAAAATATCTTAGTTCTATCTGATACAAAAACTCAGACTTCTCACCATTGAAGTTCTGCTCTAGATTTTTAAAAGAGAGAGCTTCTTTCAGTAGAATATTCATCTGAAATAGATATTCATGGTCTGTGACATTTCTTGGAAAAATTGTACTTCCATAGGAGCGTATTTTCTTTATTGTTCTGGTCTTAGATTAATCGGTTCTCTTGGTCTTGGCCATTTCTGTAGAAATTTTTGTTGAAGGATAGAAATAGGATTAGGGTTTAGATGTTTTAGGTTCAAGTAGACAAAGAGTGGTAAAGCACAGCAGGTTCAATGGGATTTTTGGTATAAAATTAAATGATTCGTAATTTGAAAGGTTTCTGACAGCCTTGATTCTCGTGTCATCAATAATTAATACACAGATTTTCAAAACGAATAAAATTGATCGCACAAAAAAATATTCTATTTGAAAAACAAATAACTAATTTATTTTAAATATTATTAAAATAATAAAACATTATAATAAAATAAAACCGTATTTAAAATTAAATAAACCTAGATCCCCCTTAATAAAATCACAACATGTATTTGGAAATGGTCAAGTAAAAATATATGCTAATTGTATTTCAGTACTTACAAATTCCAAAGATATATCCTTTTTAAGAACATTATCTCTTATAAAATGATGTCGGATATCAATATTCTTAGTCCTAAAATGATTAATAGGATTCTCTGAAATATTTTTTCACTAGTAGTATAAAATAAAATAGTCGTACTATTAAAATTTAGTTCAAAATCCATAATAATGTTTTTCATCTTCAAGACATGTGCCCAGCAACTACCAACAGATACATATTCTTCCTTGGAAGATGACAGGGAAAATGGGTGTTGTTTCTTATTTGACCATGACACGAAGGATTTTCTTAAAAAGTGGAAAGTACCTGAAGTTCTTTTCCTATATAATATAAAACACCCAAGGTCTGCATCTGAATATGAAATTAAATTAAATCAGAAATTTCCGGATAAAGAAGAGATTTAAAAATAGTTCATTTTAAATATCTAAAAATTCTTTTAACATCAGTTAAATGGGTTCTTTAGGATTTGATTTAAATTTTTCACAAAGACAAACTGAATAAATTATATCTATATTCTTAGCGATAATATATAATAAACTACCAATCATACTTCTATATAACATGTTCTCAACTAATTTTCCAGTTTCATCCAAATCTAGTTTTATATTAGTACACATAAGAGTTGTATATGTCTTACTATTTTCAAGTCTAAATTTCATTAGTAAATAAATAATGTATTTTCATTGATTAAAATATTTTCAAAAATCATTTTGATAAATGTTATGTCTTAAAAATAAAATTAATTCTCCCATTATACTCATTTAAAATTCTTTTTTCATTATATTTTAAAACTCATGAAAAAGGCATTTATTAGGTGATCCAAAAATTGCATCATCTCCATAAATTTGAACCAATAAAATATTATAATTTACAGTTTTCTTAAATAGTGTTGGATCTTCCATTCCATCAATAAACAAATTTCAAAAGAAAAGACCTTAATCTTTCATAACAAGCACTTAGTGCTTGTTTAAGGCCATAAAGATATTTCGTGAGTTTAAAAACAGATTCTGGTTTTTTAGAATTTTCAAAACCAGGAGGTTGCTCAACATAAACCTCCTCCATCAAATAACCATTTAAAAAGGAAGACATTACATCCATCTAAAATTATTTAAAATTCATAAGATATTCATATTCTAAGAGGATTCTAATGGCTTCTAATCTTGCTACAGTTGGAATGGTCTCATCATAATCTATACCTTCTTTTTGATTATAACCTTTACCTAAAATTCTTGCTTTCTTTCTAGTTATTATTCCTTGATCATCTTTTTTATTTCTAAAAACCCATTTGGTTCCAATAACTGGATAATTCTGTGTTCTTTCAACTAATTTCCAGACTTCATTTCTTTTGAACTGGTTTAGTTCTTCTTGAATTTCTATCATCCATCTTTCATCATCAAAAGCTTCTTCTATAGAATTTGGTTCTTATTGGGATAGAAAAGCATAAAACACAATAAGATTTCCTATGTGCCTTCTAGTTTTTATTCTGGTTTCTAAGTATCATATTACAATTTCTAAAGAGTGATTATATAGGTTCATTGACTATCTAGGTAAGTGTCATTTTCTTTTGGATGGGACTGAATTTCATTTATATCTTTTCAAAATCATCTTTCAGATTCTCAAGTCTCACGTTATCATTAGAATCAAGCTCATACATTTGATCTATCCTTTTCTCAAAGGGATCAGATTCATCAAATTTCACAAGAACTGATTTTTCAACAAGCCATGAATTTTTAGTAACAATTCAATAAGCTTTGGAAGTATCAGTTTATCCTACGAAAATTCCTTCATCATATTTTTTATCAAACTTACCAAGATTATCTTTGGTGTTTAAGATGTAAACCTTGTATCTAGAAACATTAAAGTAATTTACATTAGGTTTTCTGTTAGTACAGATTTTATAGGGTGTCTTTTTTAAAATTTTTCTAATTAAAACTCTATTCATGTAACACCCCAAGCTTCCACGGTACGATTCTCTTTGAATAATGCATTACCATGTGTTGTAACCAACTTCGAGTTCTAACACACACCGCAACCAATCAAACTAGTTGTTATGAATAGTAATACCCACTTTTTGAAATGTTATACATTTTATCCTTCAAAATGGACTTCATTTTTGGATTTTAAATATTCTAATTAGATTTTGGTTAATTTGTGGTACTTTTCGGATAACTTTCATATTTTAATGAATAGCGAAAATTACTAAATTTTAATTAAAAACCACTTTTTTAATCGAAATAATTAATAGTGATAAATTATGAATTTGAGTGATTTTAGATTATTATTAGATTATATTTTTACCATTTAATCCAATTTTGGTCATTGGATGTAATTTCACATTTAAACTAGACATAAGCAAGTGCCAATCTTTTGATGGTTATTATCTCTTAAAAACACGCTTTTTGTTTTAACAACGCGAGTTAATTTTAATTTAATGTCTTCCACTTATGTGTTATGAATTTAGAAAAATGGATTCCATATTTAGAATCAGGAGTTCCAAATTGTGTAAAGAGGTAACTTTTATTTTTAGACATTTGTATATAATTACTTCAGTAAATATTTTATTTAATATGGTTAAAGGGTAAATCTCGTAAATAAAGGTAAACAAATCATATTATAATAGTTATAAATTACTCTAAAATGTCTCCTAACCCAATTGGTTTATACATATCCAACCATGGGCATCTTTGGGTCAATTATGAAACCCCATGGATCCACTTGTAAGTGATAATGACACTTTATATTAATTAAGTTAATGTAACTACAAAAATGACTGAAGCATATATATTTTAGAAAAAACAATTTTTAAATAGGGTGATATATGTTATATTTTCGACTATAAATATTCATTATAAAGATAAAAATAATTCTTATATATTGGAATTTATTTATTATTTTTAGACATTGAATAAGTTAATTTATTTATGTCACAATAATGATGCAGTATTTTACTTAGTATTGATAGAATCAAATAATTAGTATCATAAATGTTAAAATAAATATAATTTAAAGTTTTGATGCCATAAACGAATTTTATTGGTATATATGACATGTTAGAGTTTCTAAAATGAATTTTTTTTATTTAACAAATTTGTTAAGAATTGAAAAAAATCAATTATTAAAAATTGTCAAAATTGACAAAAATGAGTTTTTTAAAACAAATATTATATTATTAATTGGTATTCTATTCCTAAAAAATTATGGTTCGTCCAAATGACTTATATCAACATAGGTGTATAATTAATGGACAACTTTGGGGTCTATTGGAATTTTATAGTAAGTATATTGACTATATAATATAAAAATAAAAAGTGACATGGTAAGTGTCAAACTAATTAACTATGAGTTAAAACTAAAAGATAAGGTTAATATAGTAACCCAAACCTAGATAAAATCAATTGGATGAAAGGATTTCGACACATCCCCATATTAGACTATTAATATTCCACTTTTGAGCCATTAGAAAACGAATATGAATTTATTATAAAAAATACTATAAGTTTTTCCTAAAGATCCCCTCCTCCCCCTAATAAAAGGACACCACTTCTAACCAATTATTCATACCTTAAAAGCCTTTTGGTTCCACAAACCCCTACCAAATTATCCTTTTAAATTCTATCAATTCAACATATAGTCCTTCTTTTAGTCATAAATCCATCCTATGGAGCCCTTTTGATCAAATAAAAAGGAAGAATCTGAAGAAGAGGTAATGTTTTCACCACCCTCTTTCAAGTTCATTTCTTCTTCAACTTCTTCTTTCTTTGTTATTTCAATTATAAAATAATAATTCCAGTATCTTCTAGGTATTTTGATGTTATTATATATATGGTGAAACCATATTTAGTATTCTATCCATCCTTTTAATGAAATCTCACCATACGTGCATACGTACGACTTACCGTCTCCACGTTGTGGTGTAACTATTATTCAATACATTATTATTTGGATGGGTATAATAATGATGTGTATTTTCTATAAATAATAAATATAAAATGATAATGATTTTTTATATATTATATACCATCCAATTATATATTATTTTAATATAAAAATAATGATTATTTTGCACATGTTATTATATATATGGTGAAACCATATTTAGTATTCTATCCATCCTTTTAATGACATCTCACCATACGTGTGTACGTACGACTTACCGGCTCCACGTCATGGTGTAACAATTATTCAATACATTATTATTTGGATGGGTATAATAATGATGTGTATTTTCTGTAAATAATAAATATAAAATGATAATGATTTTTTATATATTATATACCATCCAATTATATATTATTTTAATATCAAAAGAATCATTTTTTCACACGTGTGTACGTACCGATTATCGTCTCCACGACGCGATGAGATTAATTTCCAAGTTCACCATTCATCGACGATTATAAACATATATATTACTAATAAGTATATAATATATGACATAATAATTCTACTGGAGATATATATATTTATATATATATGTATTTTTTTACTTACATATATCTTATTCACTTACTTCCATTCAATATGATATGAAAACGAAAACAGCGTTTATGCGTACGTACATACTACCGTCTCCATAAACGGTGTCTTGAATTTCATATATATGTCTATTATACATATTTATATTCTTAATATATATCATATATAAATCATTTTTTATATTCTGGAAGAATTTAAATCCTGATCTAAGTAATACAATCAAGTGTAACAAGTTAAAACGCATACGATAATGAAAGCAATTATTACCCGAGATATTAATATAACATGGAAATTATTATTAAATGGGTAGTATAATGTTATAAATGAATAATTTATGATATAATAAATATTAATATGGTTCTAGTATAATTTAATATCATACTATAGTCTTCATACATGAGGTTAAACGTACCCTCGACTAAAGTAAAGTTCAAGGTAAGGGGTTTTCATCTCACTCCATATTCCCATGAGATTCATGTCATATTGCCACTATTACCTTTTGTGTGGTGTATGTACTACCCATAATTGTATTCTTTGTGTAATAAACATTAATTTATGTGTATTTACATATTAATTGTATGATATCTCTTTCATGGGTTGTATGTTTCCTAAGTTACCAAACTGGTTAGGGTTTATTTAACAATCTCTTCATTATCAGAGGTTGTTTATACATAATTATCTACTAGGACTTCTTTATCATCCATATCCATGTTTCTTAAAAATTTATTTGAAAACATTATTACTATTTTACAAGATATGGTTTAAAGTCATTTATACAATTCTTTCACTTTTTATATGAAGTTTATAAAGGAATTTTTCCGTCGATTTCCAAATAAGTTCTTTTTTAGAATTTTCGACAAAATTAATGTAACAATATTTTCAAAGTAAATGTTTTATTTCATAATTATGTGACCCTTAAATGATTTCAAAATAGAAAGAGATATTTCTCTAAAAAGAATTTTTATTTCATCTATGTCAACATCCTTTGATGGATTTTATGTTTATTTTGAGTTGATTTATTATGATACAAAACTTCCATATTGTATTGATGGTTCTGTGATATGTTTGACTGTGGATGTGATATTTTTATACCATTCATTATTTATGGTTAATGTATTCACATTTCATATGCTAGTTTTAATACGTATGTTTATGATATGTCTAAACCTTTTCGTATGAGGAATGTATTGGACTTAGTAAGTGATGAGTGGATCCCGCTATAGCTCCTTGATGCATCCGTAGGTCTCATGAGATAACAAGTTGGGGAATTGTCCAAGGCCTTTTCCCAATTTGATTTATGGTTTTTGACGAGGCCTTAATAATTTTAGACATCTTGGCAGAAGCCTTGACAAAATGTTTTAGAATGTCTGGCATTATACATTCCCTTATTATGGAAATAATATTGATTGTTCATGTGGTCATTCGACTAGCAGAATACCCATGATTATGTTTTATTATGACATTATTCAATCAACTCATATTCTTTCCATAAAAGTTTTCATGTTTATTATTGGTAAAGGCATGTGGTTTCAATTTTTCACCATGCTTAATATTTATTTAATTTTCTGTTGTATTTCTTACCATTACTGAGCATTTGAGCTCACCCTTTTCTATGTTTTATTTTTCCCAGGATTCCAAGAAGTGTATTATGATTGATATGTAGGGTTAAGCTAAATGGAATAATGGTGTTCTCAAGGAACTATTTATGATATTTTTTATGTTTTAGATTGTAATGTAATGTTAATGTATGTAATATATTTTCCAAGACTGGTAAAATGATCAGTCCTTCAGGAATTTATTTTTTGTAATCATGCCAATGTATTATAATAATTCACCGACTCTAGGTAACTGGGGTTGGGGCGTTACAGTTGGTATCAGCGGAAGTTTAGAAATAACCATGTAAACTAGATTTAGATAATCTATTATTAGATCATATATCCCTAAGATATACTTTGAGGATTAGAATAGAAGAACATCCTAGAATTTTGGTATTGTAGACATTTTGTGAGTTTTCCCAGAAATACTTCCATGTCTGGATACGAGCAGGTAGAGGCGGATCTGGCATAGATGTACCTAGGGGTAAAACCCAAAAACACCACTTTGAGCTAGACTTGAACGGGAACTGGTGCACAACAACAGGCCTTACTATACTCTTGGTTACGACACTCCCAGGGGATATTCTTAGGATAATTCTCATTTTCTTTACAAACCATTTTGAAGAGTTTATGAGTATATACATCCTCAAAGAAAACATTTTTGTGATTATGGATTATATCCATAAACTGTTCAATTTACGTTATGTATTTTACATGTTTGGAATTGTGAATTGATATTTATAAATAGACCTATTGTATGCCATTGTTTAGAAATGGCGCGCAGTAGAAGGAATGACAACTCTAGAAATTTGAATGATCTAAAGAGTAAGAAGGATCGTATCTTTCACGGTATTAATACAACATTTATAAGGGAAATATTCTCCCACGTATTATCATCATATGAAGAAATAGTATCATTTGCTGATAAGATAAGTAAATTATTCTCGGAGTCCTTTGGATTTGAAGAGTATCCAGAGAATAAAATGATGGTATAGAGAAGGATTGATAAAGATAAGAAGCTAAATAAAGATTTTCCCATATGTGATAACTGTGGGAAGAAACACCCTGGAACTTTCCTGAAAGGAATGGGAGTTTGTTATAAGTGTGGAGAAAAAGGACACCAAGTACGTGATTGTAAGGGTAAGAAAATATTTTCAAATGTAAAATTATTCATCTACAAGGCGTTGAGACACTACGAAAATAAACGTCTCATTCATAAGAGTATACCACAAATGATGTTATTGGATAATAATCAAGTTATGATACAACATCAGATGAAAATGAATGACTAGTGTTCTTATGTTGTTATTATAGAATTATTTCATTTGAGTGTTTAATCAATAGTATAGTGGTTACATGAATTATGGAGATAAATAAGTACTATACTGTAATACTATTTTATTGAGTATTTGAGATTATATGGTTCTAAGAAAAGTGACTTAATAGTAAGCTACACTTTTTGGAAAATAAATAGTTGAAGGAAATGTAATCCTTAATATGGTCCTAATAATGAGGTAGTGATTTTGTAATAAGAGATGGTTGATTTTGGTAATTCAGGATGTTGTAGTGTTGTAAAAGAATACATAATGAAGGTGTTCACATGTTATTGCCTAGAAAAAAGATTCATCATTATGTTTAACTTCCGTATAAACTTTGGACTGAGAGTTTGGATATAAGTATTTTGGATAATTCTAAAAGTGGTAATGGATTATGTTTGAAATTGGATACTATTGTTAAGGTTATTTTTTTATTGACATAAAAAGGAGATCCCAGAGGTCGTGTGACAATCAGTCGTGTATGGCAAGGCCGCGAGACTTGAACCTGCAACCGAAGGGCAACAAGAGTGTATCACCTACCAATTTCCCACGTGATGTCTTGTATTGAATAATGTAGTCTTTTTTTAAAAAAAATCTAGTAGATGAATTATAAATTCATTTTTTGGCACCCTATATGAATAGGATAAATAGAATATATATTTTAGTTAAATTATCTTTTAGAGTGAAAGATGAGTTTGTGGTAGAAATTTTTTAAAGGATGGGACTCTACTTTTCAAGTGCATATTTTTCTTCTTCTATTATTCTATGAAGAAATTAATTCTTATACTTTAGTGAAGGGATCTTAAAACAAAAAATGTGTTATCCTAATACCATGTGTTTTTTTGAACCGGTGTTATTTTAAATCATCGTAGATTAATGAATTTAACGCCCTCAATTTTATACTTGTTTGTTATTGATGACCTCAATCACTACCTATAAATATTTACGTTTTCACTCCAATTATATGTCTCTAAATTCCACCAATGTTCTCCTAATCGAGATCATAATTTGGTGGTGAACCTTTCATTTCCCTTTTCTTCTTATTAAGACTAAATTTTGTTAACCCAATTTCCGTTGTGGGTTTTCCCACAAAGGTATTTTCTATTTTCAACCTTTTATTTTTGAAAAATAATTTCAAATTATGAGGACGCAATTTATTGAAGGAGAGGAGAATGTAACACCCCAAGCTTCCACAGTACACTTCTCTTTGAATAATGCAGTAGCATGTGTTGTACGCAACTTCGAGTTCTAACACACACCGCATCCAATCAAACTAGCCGTTATTAATAGTAATGACAACTTTTTGAAATTTTATACATTTTATATTTCAAAATGGACTTCATTTTTGGATTTTAAATATTGAAATTTTCTTAGGGAGAATTTTAGGTACTTTTTGGATAACTTTCATATTTTGATGAATAATGAAAATTACTAAATTTTAATTAAAAGCAACTTTATTAATCGAAATAATTAGTAATGATAAATTATAAATTTGTGTGATTTTAGAGTAAATTAGATTATATTTTTACCATTTAATCCAATTTTGGTCATTTTATGTAATTTCAGATTTAAAATGGACATAATCAAGTGTCAAACTTCTGATAGTTATTATCTCTTAAAAACACGCTTTTTGATTTAACAACGAGAGTTAATTTAAAATTAATTTCTGCCACATCTGTGTTATGAATTTAGAAAAATGGATTCCATATTTAGAATCAAGAGTTCTAAATTGTGTAAATATGCAAATTTTATTTTTAGGCATTTTAAAAATTACTTCAGTAAATATTTTATTTACCATAGTTAAAGGGTAATCCGGTAAATAAGGGTAAACAAATAATATAATAATAGTCATAAATTCCCTTAAAACGTGTCCTAACCCAATTGGTTGATTCATATCCGACCATGGGCTTCTTTGGGTCGATTTGGGGACCCCATGGATACACTTTTGAGTGATAATGACAATTTGTATTAATTAAGTTAAAGTAACTACAAAAATGACTTAGAAATATATATTTTAGAAAAAAAAATTATATAGGGTTATTTGTGTTATATTTTTGACTATAAATATTCGTTAGAAAGATAATAATATTTCCTACATAATGGTATTTTATTTATAATTTTTACACATTGAAAAATTAAATTTATTTATGAAACAATAATGATTCAGTATTTTCCTTATTAATGAAAGAATCTAATAATTAGTATTATAAATGTTAACATAAATATAATTTAAATTTTTGAAGCGATCCATTAATTTTATGGTAAATATGACATTTTAGGATTTATTAAATGAATTTTTTATAATTAATAAATTTGTTAAGACTTTAACAAAAATCAATTACTAAATATTGTCAAAATTTACATAGATGAGTTTTTTAAAAAAAATATTATATTATTAATTGATATTCTATAGAAAAGAATTTATGTTTTGGCCAATGGACTCATATCAAGATAGGTGTATCATTAATGGACCACTTGGTAGTCTCTTGGAAGTTTATAGTATGTTAATTGACTATATAATATACTAATACAAAGTTACATGGTAAGTGCCAAACTAATTAACTAAGAGTTAAAACAAAAAGATAAGGTTAATATTATGACCCAAACCTATATAAAATATATTGGATGAAATTATTTCGACCCATACCCATATTATACTTTCATTAATCTACTTTGGAGCCATTAGAATCTGAATATGAATTTATTATAAATTATTACTTTATGTTTTTTCTAAAGAGCCCCTCCTCCCCCTTATAAAAACACACCATTTCTAACCAATTATTCATACCCTCAAAGCCTTTTGGTTAGGCCAACCCCTGCCCAATTATCCTCTCAACTTCCCTCAATTCAACTTATAGGCCTTCATTTAGTCGGAAATCCACCCTAAGGATCCCTTTTGATCAAATCAAAAGGAAGATCTCGAAGAAGAGGTCATGTTCCCCCCCCCCCCACTTTCAAGATCCTTTCTTCTTCAACTTATTCATTCATTGTTATTTACATTCAAAAATAATAACTCCAGCATCTTCTATATACTGTTATGTTATTATAAATATGGTACAACCATATTTAGTATTCTATCCATCCTTTGAATGACATGTCACCATACGTGCGTGCGTACGGCATATCGTCTCCACGTCGTGGCGTAATTGTTATTCAATACATTATTATTTGGATGGGTATAATGATGATGTGTATTTGATGAAAATAATAAATATAACATGATAAGGATTATTTATATATGATATAAAATCCAATTATATATTATTTTAATATCAAAAAATTGTTATTTTCGCTCATGCGTACGTACGGATTACCGTCTCCACGACGCGATGAGATTCATTTCCACGTTCACCATTCATCAACGATTATAAAAATAAATATTACTAATAAGTATGTAATATATGGCATAAAAAATCTAATGGAGATATATATATATATATATATATATATATATAAGTATTTTTGTACTTACATATATCTTATTCACTTACTTCCATTCAATACTATATGAAAATGAAAACAGCATTTATCCGTACGTACGGACTACCGTCTCCATAAACGGTGTTTTCCATTTCATATATATGTTAATTATACATATTTATATTCTAAATATATATTATATATAAATTATGTTTTATATTCTGGAATTAGTTGAATCATTATCTATGTAATACAATCAAGAGTAACAAGTTAAAACATGTACGATAAAGAAAGCGATTATTACCTGAGATATTAATATAACGTGGAAATTATTATTAAATGGGTAGTATAAAGTCATATATGAATAATGTATGATATCATAAATATTAATATTCTTTTGGTATAATTTAATAACATACTATATTCTTCATACAAGTGTTTTAGCATACCCTCCACTAAAGGAAAGTGCAAGGTAAGGGGTTTTCATCTCACTCCTTATTCCCGTGAGAATCATGTCATATTGCCACTATTTCCTTTTGTGTGGTGTATGAACTGCCCATAATTGAATTCATTGTGTAATACACTTTAATTTATGTTTATTTACATATTAATTGTATGATATCTCTTTCATGGGGTGTATTTTTTGTAAGTTACCAAACTGGTGAAGGTTTATTTCACAATCTCTTCATTATCTGAGCTTGTTTGTACATAATTATCTACTGGGACATCTTTATAATCCATATCCATGTTTCTTAAAAATGTATTTCAAAAAATTCTTACTATGTTAAAAGATATGAGTTAAATTCATTTATACCCTTTTTTGACTTTTTATATGATGTTTATACAGAAATCTTTCTTTTGTTTTCCAAATAAGGTCTTCTTTACCATTTTCGATAAAATTAAGTTAAGAATGTCTTTTTTTAACTTATACAGCAGGTGCGGGTATTTTCTACCATTATAAACTTTTGGAAGCTTCCATTACAAGCATATAAGAATATTTTAAAATTAAATGTTTTATTTAATAATTACGTGACTCTTAAATGATTTAAAAATAGAAAGAGATATTTATCTAAAAAGAGTTTTGATTATATCTATGTCAACATACTTTGATGGATTTTAAGTTTATCTGGAGTTGATTTATTATGATACAAAACATCCATATTGTATTTAAGTTTTTGTGATATATTTGACTATGGATGTGCTATTTTTATACCATCTATGATTTATGGTTAAATTATTGACATTCCGTATGCTAGTTTTAATACGAATGTTTATGATATGTTTAAACCTTTTCATATGTGGAATATATTGGACTTAGTATGTGATGGGTGGAGCCCGCTATAGCTCCAAGATGCATTGCTAGTTCTCATGAGACAACTGGACATGGAAATGGCCAAGGCCTTTTCCCAATTTGATTTATGGTTTCGGCCGAGGCCTTAATCATTTAAGACATCTTGGTCGAGGTCTTGACAAAATGTTTTAGAATGTATGGCATTATACATTCCCTCATTATGGAAATAGTATTGATGGTTCATGTGGTCATTCAACTAGTAGAATACCCATAATTATGTTTTATTATGGAATTATTTACTCAACTCATATTATTTCCATAAAAGTATTCATGTTTATTATTGGTAAAGGCATGTGGTTTCAATTAGTCACCATGCTTAATATTAATATCATTTTCCGCTATATTGCTTACCCTTACTGAGCATTTGAGGTCACCCCTTTCTATGTTTTATTTTTCCTAGGATTCGAAGAAGTGTATTATGATTGATATGAAGGGTTAAGATAAAGGTAATAATGGGTTCCTCAAGGAACTATTTATTCTGTGCTTTATGTTTGAAATTGTAATGAAATGTTAATGTATGTAATCTATTTTCCAAGACTACTAAACTGATCGGTCCTTCAATACTTGATTCCTTGTAATCATGCCAATGTATTTAAATAATGAAACGACCATGGGTAACTGGGGTCGGGGAATTACAAGTCATTATATATCAGGCATTGCTTACCGGTTCTTTCCAAAAAATAGGTAGTAATATTGTATTCATTTATCATAGTCAAAGCCATCTCATGAATAGTATTATTCCTTCTTTCAACAATTCCATTTTGTTAAGGAGTTCATAGTGAATATAAGGTGTGTTTAATACCCATATTTGAGAAAAAGGAATTGAATTCCAGATTCTCGAATTCCTGACCATGATCACTTCATAATAAAATTATTTTAAAACCTTTTTCATTTTGAACATCTTTGCAAAACCTTAGAAATAATTTGAAAGCTTCATTTTTAAATTTTTAAATGAAATTCCATGTAAATATAGAATAGTCATCAACCAAACCATATAATATAAATTACCAGCCAAGCTTGCTACTCTTGAAGCTCCAAACAAATCAACAGAGATAAGTTCTAGAGGTTTAGATGTATCAATTTTGTTAATAGATTTGAAGGTTGATTTGTGATGCCTTCCTAGTTGGCATGCATCACAGAATCTATCACATTCAAACTTGAGACTAGGAAAATATGATTCTAATTGTTTTTTGGATAATTTATCTAAATCGTATATATTTCAATGTCCAAGTCTTCTATACCAGATCCAAGATTCATTTATCTTAGTAGTTAAGAAGTTAACTTGTTGTTGACACAAGGAATTTAAATACAGGGTATACACATTTTCAATTCAATGTGCTCTAATTTTAAGCAGTTTATTTTTGAAAACAGAACAACAATTGTTAGAAAAATCAATAGCATAACCATCATCACATAGTTGAGAGATACTTATCATATTGTGATTCAATACTTATACATAATGTACATTGTTTATTAAGATAACATCTGGTTCTCCAATTGTTCCAATGCCAATGATCCTCCCTTTAGAATTGTCACATTAAGTGACAAGTCCACCATCTTTTTGAGTGAGTGTATAGAAATTTGATGATCTTCCACTTATATTCTGTGAGCAGCCACTATCCATATACCATATGGACTTTTTTCTTCTGTGACCTACTTTCTGTAAAGTAATTTAAACAAGTTACTTCGGTACACATATTCTATTGGGTCCAGTTGTGTTAGCCAGCAAAGATAGGGGAATCCTAAATTTATTAGTTTTTCTAAAATCAACAGAATCAAATATTTTATTTGAAACAATGTTTTCTTAATACCACTTATTTGTGGTTTTCTTAAGAAACAATTTTTAGAAATATGTCCCCTTGTTCCACAATAAATTCAATTTAATCTTTTAGATATTGGAACAAAATAATTCATGTACATCATAGGTTTATATAATTTACTACCAATTCCAAATAATTCTTTCTTAATAACAGTTTTTTCAAGAATTTCATTCAAGTTGTTTTTTCCTTTGGTAAAAATAATGGCTACAATTTTATATGTTTCTACTTCTGTTTGTAGTGTTTTAATTTTAGCTTCATAATCTATATAGTCAATGTTAGATGAATTATACTTATCATTTAACTCACTCAATTGCATTACAATTGTATCTATTTCATCTGAAATAGTCTTTTTAATGTTCTTTAATGACTTATGTTTCCTAAAAATAGAGTCATATTTTTCTTCAAGCATGTTGCAGTAGGATGCATGTTTTTCATTAGAATAGATTGTTTCAAAACAAGAGTGAGAGTCAAGAAGATTAATATGTTTGTACCTCATCTGTTTCTTCCATAAATCACCTGTTGGCTTTCAGAATTACTTCTTTATTCTCTGAGTCTAATTCTAAAGAGCAGTTGGAGTCTTCAAACACACTCAATGTAGCTTTCATTTCATTCTTGTATTTTTTTCTCATAATCATTCCTTTTGAATAAATTTTTATTCTGTATTCTTTTAACTATGGACAGTCAGGTCTGATATGAACCATCTTCTTGCACTCATAACATTTGAAATCCTTTTCATCCTTTTTGAATGTTTTTATGAAACCTTTCTTCTTTATATAGAATTTAGTAATCTTTATGGCAAGCTGAGCCAGTTCTATATCATAATTTGCTGAATCAAAACATTCTGATGTCACGGTTACTTCTTTTTTTCTTTATATTTTTTTCTTTTTGAGTGAGATGACACTTTTAAGGCAGTTTCGTCTCTCTTGATCAAAAACATATGCTCATTTTCTTCCACTTGCATCTCAGCATCATAAATGTGTTTCTATAAATGCTCTCATGGTTATGTCTTTAACAGGTGTTGACTGTCTGATTGCAGCAAAGATTCCATTCCATTTAGTAGGCAGTACACTCAATACATTTAAATCATGATCGGTTTTTTTTTATTGGGTCTCTCGAAGCTGTTATATTATTGAAAATCTCTGTTAATCTTCCATTAATTTGAGTAATTATTTCACCTTCAAACATTCTAAATGTATCGAATTTATGCTTAGCAGTAGAATATCTCATTTTCCTAACATTTTCAGTTCGTTCATAAGCAACAGAAATAAATTTCCACATCTCATATGCTATAGGGCATTGAGATACTCTATTTAATTAATGATATCGTAGACCATATAAAATAGCATTTATTTCCTTCGAGTTCATATCATATTCTTCTTCAGTAGTTGTACTCCATGCCTCAGGTTTTTCAGGCATTTCATATGGAGTTAGAATCTTTGAATATGCATTATATCCATGGTTTTTCAGATATATTATCATTCTTGATTTCCCACATCCATAATTTTCTCCATTGAAGTACAGTTCTCTAACCATAGACATTCCCTCTCTTGTATCAGTAATCCTTTTTTGTGTATAATCACTTTCATCTTATTAAGGATTTATCAGAAATCTCAACCTCTGATACCAATTGTTGGATCGGATTATACCAAATTTACACAATAGGGGGGTGAATTGTGTCTTTTAAAAATTCATTACAAGATCATCTTCTTCCCATTAACATTAATTAGAGGAATTAATACTATGGAAATTTAAATAGCATAGACACATGATGTATAGTGGTTCGGGGAATAGAAGGCCTCTAGACTACTCAACCAAGGCTCTACTCCCTGATCTTCGTGATTTTCACTATCTGGTCCTCTTGTCAATAGACCATTCCACAACTTAGTATAGGCATTTTGCACCTTTAGAATCTAAGGAAAAAAAACCTTTTGGCTCACTCACAGAACCTATACAACTTAGTACGAGAAGCTGATCACTCAAGAATAGAAAAGTAATTTATTTGTACTTTGAAAATACATTCTAGTTGTTCTTCACAATTGCAACATAATGAAATTGACAGTAGATGGATCATAGCCTTCATAAATAATGATCTTCAAATAAGAGTTTTTCTAAGTCGATCCTATTGTAGTTGATATAAAAATATAATTCACAACTTTAGAAGTTACAGATTCACAGTATATCATTGATGTAGAATGAGTTAATATTCTATTTTGATTCTTCTTCTTCAATAATAAGTGCTTTGTTGCTCTTTTAATCAACAGATCTGTGTTCTCGATAGTTTATTTTTTCCTTCATTTTTTCAATGTTCAACATTGTTGTCCGAAAAAACTCGTATATATTCTCTGTGTAAATATCACATCAATATAATAAAGACGAGTCCAACTCGTACAAATTTAGATCCACAAAAGTCACCTTCTGACTCGAAATAATAAAAAATTCAAAATAACAGAGCAGTCTTAAATTCCCTAAATAATCGACATAAAAAGCACATTTTAAATTGATACTTTAAATCATTGATAAAATGGCTTTGAATCAGTCAAAGACGAGCTTTAAAATCAGCATTAAATCCATCTTGAAATTATCCTAATAATCCGGTTTCAGATCATTGCTTGATAATATCATCTTTAATTATATAACTCCAAATATAAGGTTGAACTGTATAGAATTAATCTTTTAAACGTAAGGTTAAACACAAATGTAGGGTTTATGTCACGTCCTTCAAATGTAAGGATGATTAAAAACATAGGGTTGATGAACCATACATTTCATTTCAACAATCAAATGTTTGATAAATGATCCATACTTTTATAAACTTCCAAAAATAAGGTACATGATCTATACTTTTGATGAAACGTAATATTGTTTATAAAAGTAATGTTCATGAACAATAAATTTGAGAAACAAACATAACATTTAAAACTAACGTATGGTTCTTCTTCCATTATCTTCAATAACCCAAACATAGGGTTCCTTCCTAACGTAGGGTTCCTTCCCCATACTTTTTCGATAACGTATGGTTGATAAACCATACTTTTCTGATATCTCATAATATATATATCACATTTCATCCTTACGCTATGTTACTCCACACATGGTATGAATAGTGTATCTAGAACATTCTTAAGCAAGTCCCAAATATGTAGAGCATGAGCAGTGTTTGTAGAACATGCTGACGTGAATACATCAGAAATTAAATATCATTGTTCAAGAACTTCAATATTTCACCCATAACTAAAAAAATAAATAATAAATTCTTGAAATATAATTAGAAAATAAAATAATTAGAAAACAATTAAGGGAATTTTTGAGCATCAAAATCATCAGAAAGATAGAATATTGTTCTTAACAATCCCACCCTTTTTAATAAATAAATTATGTATCGTTGAAAAACAACACTTGAAAAATATTATTTTCTTATAGAATCTTTTCAATGTTCATTCATTTTTTTATGTAAACCCTCTTCGTTATGATAACTTTATTATTTTTTGGTCGTGTAAAAGGTTCCCATATTTAATTTTTCTCAATTTGACCAATCATTTATTTCATTGCAAAAAAAAATTAATTATATTTAATATATTCGAAATCATATTTTTCTTCAAATTTTGAGATATGTTATTTTTTATTTTATAATATCAACTTCATTTTGTTATACACTAGATCATTTTGATTCACAATTATATTATTTGTATTTAAATGATTTGGTAAAGTATGAAATTTAAAAGATTATTTTTTTTCCTGACATTTCTCATCGCATAATTCATCATAATCAAGAAAAGTATATTTTTTTCATCTTTAATTTAGTTAAAAACATTATATATATCATTCTCCATTTTTACAATTTTTTTTATTTTTAATAAAATTGACATCGTATAAATCCATTATCATGTTTAAAAAATTGTCATATATTTTTAACTTATACCATTTCATTAATTTCTCCTAAATATTTCTTCTACAGTTTTATCATCAAAATTTTATTTATCTGGATATTAAAATTTTAGAAAATATAAACATTTAAAAAAATTAGTATTTAAATAAGGTTATTTAATAATAAATTTGATATGTAGTCATGTTGGATTTTAACATCAATAATCATATGTTATTAAAATGTTCCATATTACTAATAACTTCTCTCAAATATATGATTGAATGTTTTTATATTCTAATAGGATTCTTACTATCTCTACCATACATATATTCTTCTATTTTACTAATACATATCTTTTTGTTGTATTTGGAGATATATAATTTTTTTTATTCAACTCATTCTAACATATGATTCAAAATAAATTTCGTGTTATTTCTATAATATTATTTGTTATCGAATTCATAATGTAAACCCCCATTTCACTCTAAAAAAATTTTCAAAAGTATTCAGACATTTCAATATCCCCCGACATGGGAGTTATAAAAATAATTTTGTTCATTTGAGTGAAATAATTATTTAATGATATAATGTATATATATATATATTGATTGATTCCTTATTTCCCCACATAAACCAGAATGAATAAATTCAAGGAGATGGTAAACTAAAACATGACAATGTTATGAATTTTATTGGTCATCTTCCCTTGATAATATGTTATAAAATAATATTCTACTATAAATTTAATTTATGGTGTTTTTTACAACATATACTTAATTGTGTTTTATCATAATTTTCTACAGATGAAGGCTATGTATTTGGTGGAAAACATTATTATCATCTTCAACACAAATATAAATTGCGTTGTTATATTCCACAATCAAAAAAATAATACCATTAGTTATTCTTTCTTTTGTGATATCATTTTTATATTTTAAACTTTTGAAGGAAGAAGAATAATATATAATAATGACATCTTTTACATCATCTCAATATTAATATTCACTATGTATGTGATTTATTATTCCATCGACAAATAAAATATCCTTCAATTTTGCAACATCATCATATAAATAATCTATTATTCTTGTATGATTTTAGAGAACCATCATTTCCAAAGGAAGACACACCTCCATCATTATTTTTATAATATTTAATTTTTTTATATCACTTTTCATTTGTGAATATGAAACACAGTCAAGTCTCCACGTTTTTTTATTTTACTTTCCCTTAATGACATCTTAATAAAAAATTATCTTTTCTCAACATTAGTATGTCCATATTACTTTTCATTTCTACATTAAAAAACTTTTTTATCAATAGAGGGTTATACAACCTTCGAGATTATGTCCATACATATTACATCTTATATGAACTTTAAAACATTTAAATTTATCATTTTTTGATGTTTTCTCAAATATTGAGTTTTTAATTTCTTAACATCATGTGTGTTAAGAATGTTACACATTATTATATAAAAATTGTATTCAAATTATTAATACATCATCCATGATGATACATATAATACTGTAAATTACAATACCTATGCCTAGCGATTCTACATAACATAAAAACTCCACCATATAATTATCTTTTAATAGTATTGTTTTTTTACTATAGATACATTTTTGAGGTTGATAACATCATCTTGTTCTAGCATAATGAGTTTAGGGACCATAATTCATTCTTAGTTATTTTTTATCTCTTTTATATATGATTTTTTTCTCTGATTTTTTTCTCCATCAAAACCATCCTAATAATTTTCATATCACCTAAAATGTTAGAAAACCTATTTAAAATTAATATTTTTGATAGGGGTAAATTTAAATTATTCTTAAATTGAATTTTATCAGAAGCGATATGGGATTGAGATTTTACATCTAAAGAATTATTTATGGTTTCATTCTTCTTCATTTAGGTAATTTTATACTCAAAAAGATTTGATTTAATATTGTTAACATGTTATGATTTTGATTGTAGCTTCATGTAGAGACCATTTACCTTATTTTAGTCTAATGAAATTATATTAGTTTATAAATAATATCTCGAGTATTTATTCATATTCTTTATTGAAAAAAAATTTCTAACCTTCATCAAGTATTCCTATATATTGTTTTATCATATTGATCATATTCATTATATATCAATTTTTAGCATGACATGCAACACATTTAGTTCTGAAATGATACCATATGTTGGATTATTCATCACCTACCTCATCACTATTTTTTGTGTATTTAATATTCCCATCATTTTCAGTAAATGTTATAACATTTAATAAAAATTGATCTTATGGATAATTGGTTCAATATGGGTCTAATTCATTATAAATAATCAACATACATATCTTAGTCGAATTAAACATATTCTTATATTTGTTCAATGTCTTTTATATTTAGGAAATTATTTTGAAATTATTTAAATTATGTATTATTTCTGAATCATTTCAACATTCTAAAACCTTTTTATTGGTAAAATTAATTAAAACATTTCAAATTATACCGCACAGAAACCTTATAATAATATGTTTTAATCCGTACATTCCTATACCTATCTATGAAATTATATAGATAAGTGAATTTATTTGATAAATAAAAACATTATACTATTCATCCCCATAATGAGAAGGATGAGAATATGAAAGATCATGAATTTTTATTATTCACATAACCTCAAATTAAATATCTTATTTCCTCTAATTTTTTAATGTTTGATATTTTAACAATTCTTATGAAATAAAATGATAATTATTTCGTCAATAGATAAATTATATTTATCACATAAAGAGTTAATTTTTGAATAAATTATGTTTGGAATGTTTCTCATAATATTCATTACTGTTGTAGAATCATCCAAACAATCTCAAAATCCTCTGATGTTACAAAAAATTTCCCTTAACATGGTGAATTATTCATCTATAATGTTTCATCTATCATAATTATGTCTTCAATCATACTATGAAATATTTTTATGTTTCAATAATTCATATTAGTATTATATTTAGAAATTCATTTCATTTTTTCTCACATACTTATTGTTTTTTTTAAACCCCATTAACTTTATATAATTATCTTCTAATTGAGACCAAAGGTTGAATTTATTATAATTCCATCGTATAATGTATGTCATTTTTCAGAAATCATATAAGAAGAATCATTATCTATATTTTGAAAACCTGTTGTAGCTGAATCAACAAAATTCATGCCCTAAAAAATTTTATAATGAATCATTATATTTTTTCCACAATGATAAATTGTTCTATACAATATAGTAATTCCTTTACTTTTTAAATAGTTTATATTTTACATGATAAGGATTCAACAACAGAGGTTTTTATATGATACTAATTTATGTTTAAAAGGATTTATAAAAACTGAGAAGGGTTGTAAAATTAGTTATATTTGTTTAGTATGTTTTAATTTGTTTAGAATATTAACCCTTAAAATATGTTAATGATTATTAAAATAATTTTTTTTAATAGATACTCATGAGTTTAAAAGAATGAATATAAGTAAAGAACACAATATTTATAATTTAATGTAATTATGTAATGAAAAATATTCATGACATTGCCAATATAATTTGTCATTGGATATTCTGTATAATGAAGATGTGAATACAAATTCTTAAAATTTCCATTAGACAACTTATATATACTTTTTGGAATGATTATACTAACTACCATAAGTTTATAATTATTTATCTTCAAATATTAATCCAGAAAATTTATAGAATATGTCTAAACTTCTCAAAAAAAATGCATTGTCTAGATCCTTAGTCAGATGTTGCTGGGTCAGATTCTCTTATCTTGATGGGGTTGGATCCGATGGTCAGTTTCTGATTAATATAGTACAATGGACATAGTATGAAGAATCCAATCTGAATATGAATTAATCAAACAATTCATAATATCTATGTATGATCATCCTCATTCATGTATGAAAAAATTCATATGGAATGCCTTATAATATATTCTGAATAAAAACTGATAACTTTCACACTTAATTTTTAGTGCTCCTTTTATTCTCCTCACATGAATGGCTATAAATTAGAATGCATTGCCTTTATTTTTATAGGCATCTATGAATGGAAAAAAGACAGTAAACTTTAAAAAATTCCATTCTATCTCAAAATTTAAAACTCACAAAATTATAAATAATTGAATTTCACATTTGATAAAATTAACTATTCAAAAATATTTTAGAATATTCATCTTTATTATCCACAATCAGCCATATCGGGCTTCCAATCTTTTTTTAGTTTGATGGAACCTCCTTAGCAAAATAATATAAAACATCCTCAACACAATAATATAGAACCTTATCCTCTCGTTGTAAAGAAACATCATCTCCTTATTTTATTATAATCATTCATACAAATTTATTGAATGTTCAATTTTATTTATCCTCCAATTCAATTGATTTATTGGTGTGAAGCATTCATCCAATATATAAGTGTTTATTCATATTTTTCTTGATGAATATCAACATTGAACTCATTAATTTTCCTTCACTAGAGTTACAATAAATCCCTTATAATCATTGTAGTACTTTGTTATTTTTTTTAAATATTATTTATAGAAACATACATATTTAATCACGTATCCCTAAGTAATTAATAAGTGTGAACAAATATGATTACTCAATTTTTTTTAATTTGATGGTGACATCACTCAGATAATCCTCAAAATTGTTCATATTTACTCACATCGACATTTTAAATCTTTTATTTCTTGTACTTATCGATCTAATCTTATGTGGCATGGTTTCTAGAACCAATACAATCTATTCCGAGACCATAAAAAACATTAATACTTCAAAATAAATTATCTGGGGGAATTATAATGTTTTTTTATAACTCAATGACCTGCAAAGTATCATCTGATAAAATGTTTTAAAATCAATATTTCTTTATTTCCTGAAATAACTATAATTATTAAACCACTTATATGACATTATGACTTTTTAGGAAACATAAATTTGAAGGAAACATAATCACAATGTTGATGGAACTGAGATAGATGGATATTTTGATAAACAAAACAATATTTCTAATAATTTCATCCATCGGTTCTGCTCAGCTCTGTAACATGCATATGGGAAAAACATTCAATATAATTATACAATTTTTTAGTGGGTTCAAGATATCATAAAAAATCATATTTATAAAAAATATTATTCTGATGAACTAGGTCTGATCTTGATGAACTGAACATTCCCTTAAAAATGATTTGATTTTGAAAATAAAAAAAAATTAAGAATAAATCTCAATAGTTATCCATTTTATTAATCTTATGAATAATCCTACATTTTTTTTTGGAATCATATCAGTATTATCACAAATATTTTCTATGTTGAACTATAATGGAGTGATTTCCCTCCAGCCAAAAAATTTGAGCAATGATTCTTATGGAATGCAATGATATTGGACACAAAGACTATAAATAGACTACAATTCTGTGCTGAAAAATTTATTCCATAATAAATACTTAATCCAACATTACATGAGAACCAATGTATTTGAAATGGGGATCATATCATTTTCATATTCTATTTCACAATGTTATATTAAAGATGAAACACAATGTTTTTCTAATATATGAACATCATGTTCAAAATCTTATATGATACAAAACATAAATCATAGATTATAATTTTCCAAAACTACACTTTGAAATATTTTTGAACATATTAAATATAATTTATTGCTTGTGATGACCGCAACACCATGTATTAATAAAAAATTATAATCTATTATAATATTATTGCTTAAAAATTATCATTATAAACTTGCAATTAATTTGGACAGTTTGAATATGACTACAACTTTTCTAAATTATATAAATTATATATTTACATATATAAATGTTCATCTATTGATTAGAAATAAATAATGATCATTTCAAAATAATTCCTCAAATATTATCATTATTCTAAAAATATTTATAATAATGCAATTTTAATATACATTAAAATTTATTTTTGAACCAATTTGATATTTTATTTAAAAAATTAATATATATATATTATAAATCCAAATTCCAAATTTATCTAGGGAAGTTCATTTTATGTTTTTATAAAAAAAATAATATTTTTATGAATAGTGAAATATTCGGATTTTTATTGAAAAAATCATTCTGAATTAAAATATTTTTTAGGATAATTTATATTTTAAAATATTATAAAAGTAAAATTATTTATATTTTAATTTTTATAATAATTTCCTAAATTTATATCAATTTTATTTTAATATATATTTTTATTATTTTTAAAACATTGAATTATATTTCCATGGAAAACAATTTTTTTCGATGTGTATGGGTTTTAATATTAATTTTCATTTAAACAATTATATAATATGATTCGTAATAAATTTATTTCAAATATAAGATTTCAATAATTTATAAAACATAATAACCTAACCTAATTTTTTTTTAAATTAATGTATTGTAAATAGAGTAAATATTATTTACTATGGTTAAGTTAAAAATATATATATTAAGGGGTTATATTATAATGATAAGGGTTAAAAATTTCCTAAAACATTTCCCAAAAATTATTTATAGAATTATTTTGACCTTATAAAGAATAAATGTGTTCAATGAATCATTTTGGAGGATTTTTGAAATCTTATGCCATGACCCCCTCCCCAGAAGGTGTACCCCCTAGGTTGGGAATGTGAGTTGGGAGATAGTGCCCCCTGAGTCCCGCTCCATTAGGCCCTGGGTTGGTGACTAGAACCGAGGGTATTGTAACCACACAATTGGGAGGCATTACCCTCGAAGAGAACCCATGAAAAAGAGAGATATAAAATAGACACCAACCAACTCCAACTCAGAATGTACTATAACTGAAATCCCAAGTGCACATATATATTGTCATGAAAAACTATGACAATAGAAAGAGAAAACTCTATGTACCAAAAGAAAGTAAAAAACAATTGCAATCACAAAGCCAGAACAACTCCTACAACCCCATGCTAATAGTAACTAGCCAAACCTCTAATCTCTTACAATTGAATTGAAAAACATTTTATATATATTCATAGGGTGATTATAACATTATACTCAGTAGGATCCTCCTCAGAGCCTCTTGTGATAATTTAATGAAAGTATGCTAAATCATAGTGAACAAAAAGTGAAACTAACTCATCACCTAAAAGGGTATACTATGTTCACAGCCTCACCATGAATACTCTTATCATGTATCACATAAAAGATTTTATAATATAAAAAATAATATCAAGGGTCTCGTGCTACTACTTCACCATTGGTTTGTGCCTTTTCCCCAACGTCGCAAGTCCAAAAAATCTCTCTATTAAAGGCTTTCCTGAAGACACTAGGGCGAAGCACCACAACATGTATCTCATTCAACAAAACCACCATGTCTTTGTATGAAAAATAATTGTGTTGTTTATAGGAGCCACCACATCTCGCATAATGTGTATCATATGTTGGATATTAAAACTCGGGCCATTATAACCCATAAACCATTTAAGGATCCTCAATCCATCATAGCCTATACATGTTACACCTACAGTAGTCCATAAGAAACTATATCAAAATATAAGTTTGTAAATAACCACAATCCATTACACTACTATACACACATATAACTTGAAAACTAACCGATATGCCTACCAGCACATGTAACATCTATGGGAAGATAGTAGGTCTAAAAGGGGTAGTCATCCATCCATCCTCCCACCAGAATGTTGGGTAAATCACCCCACGGGGCTCAGAATCCTTGCGGTATCAGTTTCCCTAATCAACGGGGTGGAGTAGCATTTAGAAACACCAAAAGTACAGAATATACAATAGATCACAACCACACTATGGAAATTACCTAGTCATATACTCAATTGAAACTAATGTCTCTCGGACTCCCTACTTCCACTTATAAGACTAGGTATCCTATAAGAACACAATCAATTAAAGAAATTTATTACATTACTTCATTCCATTTTAATAAGTTCTTCATTACATTAATTGAATCTATAGACATTAATTATCCATTAAAAATTATATTTATTTAGCATCACACCCAAAGTCCATAGTTATATTAAATTGTAACCTCAGTATGGCGTCCCAGCCAGCTCCAACCCCATGGGTTAGCATCATTTATTCAGTCATTTTTAATAACATTATACTTTCCCATATTCCTGTCATTATGGAACAACATTCTACGCTACTAAACTCAACGGTTTCATCATAGTAAGTAAATGAACTACCCATAATTTCTTTTCCACCAACATTAATAGCATAGACCCATCCTACTTCAATATGATAAACATAGAAATCATGTGTCATACCTCGTGCATCATCACCCCTTTTGGTAGGACGGTAAGCAAACCATCATGTATGAGAAGTGGGGAATGTAAAGAATAAAAACAACCAATAAGTTATAGAAAGCATCCAAACATTCTCAAACAACATGTTTCATCATCCCTGGTGTCCTCTCCAACACCCACTTTCATAAAACGATGCATCTCTCCACTCAAGGCATGAACTGATGCCACCACCAATGGGCCTCCCTACCCCCACATTTCACAACAGCCATCCTGGCTCCCATCACTACACAAGCCATAGGAAAACAAAAATCACATCAATTGGGCTATTGGACAATAAACAAGGAATCCTCCTTTCAAACACAATGATATCTCACTTCTCCAAGCATAAGGCTTTTGGCCTTTACAAGAAAGAGGGTAACTCAGAACCCTACCAGGCATTATCTTTTATCAATAAGTATTTTTTTATTACATCCTAAATTAACTGGTTTGTTATTAGTTGGTTCTAATTAATGGAAACCTAAATTCAAGCAATGAGAGCTACCAATTAATAATTAAACACTTAATTTGACATACCTTTAAACAATAATCAATTCATGCTTTTGGTTTAACAACACACTGGAATAGATATGAAAATCTGCATTAATTTTATTAACATCATATTACAAAAACAATCACTAGTTCCATTTATGTGATTATTTATTATTATCTATTTAATTATCAATTATTTATGGCATTAAGTTATTTACCAATTTCATAATGTGATACATGATAACAAAATAATCATAGATATCACACAATCTTACAAAAAAAGGGGAAAACCATTTTCATGGTGCAAAAAAACAACATGTGATCAAAAAAATCCATTCAAACTGGTTGAAGTATTTAATTTGGTCAATTCCATTGTTATCCAATGGGATAAATCATACTAACTATACAATTTCACATAACAGAATAGAGATGAAAATAATCTCCTACCTCAAAAATGTTTTTGATGTTCTTTGCTCATGAATGGATCAAAGAAGCAGATCATGATCACCTTCCCTACAACTACTGAATCACCAAAGGATGTCGCAACACAACAACATCAAAAAAAACAAACTAAACTCCCATAATACAATGAAGATATAGCATAATGGCATGGAAAAATGAAACAGGAGAAAAGGGTTTGAAGAAAACCAAGGAACAGAGGTAGATCATACATCAAATCAAAGACGGATCGACCAATGAAGCCTAGGATCATTATTAGAGAATATATCTCTAAAACTCCATGATGGGGTCTGCTAGATCTCCTGGGATGAGAGGAAAAGATTCCTCATCCATATGGTTTGAATAACCCAGGTAGCTAATATGTTATTAAAACATACAATGGTGGGTTAGTACATGACATGTGCTTCCCCTTAACGACTTCTATTTCATTGGGTTCGACATATGCTAAAAAACATGTCACCTAAGTGCTCTGTTTTATTTTTCTATAACATGATCTGGTTATGTCATGTACCCCATGGTCACGTTGTGTGCCACGATGCTACCATAATTCTTCCACCAAACTCTTCCAGACTCCTTCTGATCCTTCTGCGAGAACCCCAATCCTAAAAAAAAGCAACATGTCGATCCACATGGATTCGGTCCATTACATCAGATACCTCTCAAAAACATTCTCATCCTTGAGATTCCGAAACTATCTGAAAAGGAAAACATAAAAGGGGATTGAACAACAACCAATTGAGATACATATCAATAGTGAAAATCCACAATAATCATAAAAAATAAATCCATATTATAAATAGGAAAGGTCTATAACCACAAAGGATACATTAATACTTGAAAAGAGTTAAACATAAAACAACACTGGGTACAGAACACATATCTATGACTCACATTCCAATGTACTATCCTACACTCCATCATGTCACCACAAAACATGATACAAGGGTATTGAAAACACATGAAACACCTTATCATTATGGTCTTATATTTCTACTGACTGCACCTCGAAGGTATCATCTTCATCAACATTGATCTCTCCCCAACCAATGACATTAGAGTCATCATGAAGATAATGATAGATATGTAAAACATGAAAAAAAATTATGTATTCGTCTCATCTGTGTGGGAATGGCTCTCATCAGGCCACAACATCAACACGAGACAACACCTCAAGAGGCATAACAAAATAGAGATAAAGAATAATCCCACAACCAAACCATCATTGCCCACGATGGGGAGTCACCTTCAGAAACACATGATCCACAACATCAAACTCAAAAGCTCTCCTCCTTCGATCTGCATATTATTTCTGACGATCTGGTGCAATATTTATCTTCTCACGAATCACATGAACCATCTCTTTAGTATTCTGCACTAGTTCATGTCCAAGAATTGGGGACACTCAAACCCCAGTCCAGCACAATGGATAATGAGAAGGTCAGAAATACAAGGATTAAATTGGTTCTATACAGACGGTGAATTGAAAAATATTTTTGTAAGTGAACACCACTAAGGGTAAGTGTCTCATCCATGCAGCTCTAAAATCTAGGACACAAGAGCCCAACATGTTTTCTATAGTCTGGATTGTTTGTTGAATATGACTGTCCACTTGTAGATGAATAGTATTAATATGTCATACCTAAGAACCAAAATCATGGTAGAGACCTCTTCACACCCTATATGTAAAATGAGTATCTTCATCAGAAATGAACATCATTTGGACTCCGTAGAGTCTCACCACCATGTCTACATACTTCCTTGAAAAATATTCCACTGAGATGAATTTGATGAATGCTATAAAGTGGGATGAATTATTTTAAATCATCATGTACCCCCAAAATAGAGCCATGTCATCCCTGACCTCGATTTAAATAGTAACAAAGTCCATTGATATGTCCTCCCACTTCCACTAAGGAATATCTAATGGCTGGAGCCAACCACCATGGACACAATGTTTGACTTTCACCTTCTGACAGAGAAAACATTGAGACAAAAACTCTGCAACTGCATGCTTCATCTTAGGCCACCAAAGATGACACCTCAAGGTTTGGTAAATCTTTTTCATGAAATGATGTACCATTAATGGTGAACTGTGTAACTCTTTGAGAACTATATAACATATCTCAAAAGGAACAAAAATCCTTCCCAGAAACAACACTCAATGTTTTTCATCCTCAAACCAACCATCAGGGGCCACACCATGAACAACTCGGTCACTCCAGAGCTCCACCTAGAGATCCCCCAATTGGGACTCTTCCACCATCTGCACCAGATATTACTACACAAACATCTGGAAAAGACAACCTCATCCCCACAACTTCTACCATATCGAGATGTAATGTTGAGAGTTCTTTCATCACTATACAAGAATCACCATACTAACAAACCGCATCAATACATGACTTAAGGATCAGTGCCTCATTTACATAATTCCCCTACCCTGGTGCATATGGGATTTTTATGTCATATTACTTTATAAAATTCATCTACTGACTTTATGGAATTTTCAAGTCATGTTGTGAGAAAACATACCTGATGCTCATATGATTAGTGAAAACCAAGATTCACTCTCTAATAAAGTAAATTATCCAAATTACAATTAAAAAAACCAAGGGAACTAACTCAAGATCATGAGTGGAATAGTGATGTTAATGGGGAAGTAATTCCCAAGACCCATAATAAACGACTGATCTATGCTGCATCAAAATACATATTGACCCCAAATACGAAGCATCTTATAAAACCTCAAACTAAACTCCCTCTTCTAGAAGACAACGAACCTGGAGAACATACCAAATTATCCTTTAGATGCATGAAAGTTTCCTGAATCTGATCAGTCTACATGAACACATAATCCTCCTTGTTTAATGCTGTCAGAGGAGTCACAACAGTAGAGAACCGGCTAAGAACCTCATGTAGTAGCCTATGATACCAAGTAATCATCAAACCACTTCTACTATATTGGGGGATCCCTAAGACACAAATTATTATATCTTTTATGGATCCAAATATAATCCTTACTGGGAAACAACATTCCACAAGAAATAAACATCATGAGCCCAAAACTCACACATTTAAAATTCCCAAATAGCTGTTGTTGACGAAGAACTTCCAAAATGTCATGAAGATTCTCTTCATGTACCTCCTCATACGTGGACTACACAATGATTACATTGATGAAAACCACCAAGAAAATATCCAGAAACATTAGGAACACATTGTTCATTAATCCCATCACCACAGCTAGAGCATTTGTCACACCAAAAGGCATCACAAAAAAACTCTTAATTCTCATGAAAACAACGGAAAATAGTCATCAAGATATCCTCATCCTTCACAGGTATATGATTATATCATAACCATGTGTCTATATTTGAGAACCAGCATTAACCATTCATTTAAATGAATAAATAATCAATCCATGGAATAGGATAGATATTATTCACTGTAATGTTGTTTATTCAACGATAATAGATACAAAACTGTGAACTGCCTTCAGCCTTTTTCACAAACAAAACCGGTTCACCCCAGGGTCACACACTCAGCCATACAAAATCACATTGTAACAGACCATCATGATATATATGGAGAAATTGTAAATCATAAGGGGCTATCCTATATGGATACATAGAGATTGTAGAATCTTCATGTTGTAGCTCGATCACAAACTCAATCTATCGTCGAGTGGGTGGGGCTACAACATATACTAGAAAGACATCAAGGTTCTCTTCTATGACCCTAGGATACGCCAGCTATTAAATCTATGAATACCTCAGCATTAATTTATTCATCAAGGATGATAAAGATAGAACATGCCTTTATCCCATCTGAGGTTCTCACTCGCCGACAAACACTTTTGGATCTATATCAGCATCGTAGAACCCCACCAGCCTTTTGAAACAACCCATGAGAGCCTACACCAAATAAAAATAATCTATATTGATAATTACATCATATTGTTTTATTCAAAGACATATAAATTCATCCTAAGAGAGATGCTTCCCCATCCCTAGCTCATGATCTCTACATAATTCAAACAAGTAATCTCGACCTCCAACTAGTGTAGTCAACTCCAAGGGAACTGGAATCCTCTCTACATCAAGTCCCAAAGCATAGACAAGGGAAAGAGATATGAATGATTGTGTCTCACCTGAATCAAACAAGGCATACACCCAAGTAGAAAACAAAAAAGGGTTCCTCAAACGACGTCTGGATCACTAAGTGCAGAAAACGCTAAAGCATGAAGTTGACCACAACCTCCTCCATGACCTCTATGACCCTGATGATGACCACCAACATAGCCAAAACCCGCTCTCTGAGTTACATGGAGCATCATAGGGTTTTACTAGACCCGCCCCATCTACTCTCAACTGATCCAAAGCTGGTGCACCCTACTGCTGCTGCCACAGCTTGAACTACCTCATCAGAAGATCCTAGAGTGGAACACCTGGTGAACAATGACTACTCTAAAAGGGTATGAATTGTCACTAATGATGACCTTGTCCTCCACATTAAAAAAATATCATAATACCTTGGAATAATCATGATATCCACCTCCCTAAGAGATACGAGATGATAAGGGCTGGTACCTACCCCTGAGAGAATGGAAACTCTTCTGCCCAACAAATGGTAACCCCGGACAAAAGCTATACTTCATGGAAAATCAAGATGACCCCCCTCTTGTGGGGATCCGATTCAGTCCATAGTCCTCTGGATGACCTCTTTCCTCTCCAACACATTATGATTTTTCTTTAACATAAATGGGGTAACCTAGCGCTGGATCTATGGACACAATGCCTCTTCTAAATTCTCAACTATGAAAATGTATCATAACTCCTCCCATTAGATTGTGAACCCTCATGATCCCTAAAGAACAAGAACCAGCACTTCCTCGGTGCTCCACTCAGCATCATCACACCCGAAGACACTAGATGCTCAATCTGAGCACAGATAAAACTGAAGCCTATATCAACCTCCTCCAACCTGTCTTTTGTGACTGCATCTGAAATATAGCCATCAATCTTTTTTATAATCTGGAACAGAAACTCTCATAGTGTCCCCCTCTAATTTTAATCTTCATCAACCTCTACCCTACGGTGATCTATTGTCGCGGAATTCTGTACATCTTCTATGAAAACCTAACAAGGGTGTCGATCTAGAGCCATAATGAAAAATTAATAAATAGTTAATGATCCTAATACTAGGATATGAAAGACTCAAAATTAATTAATTATTTGTTTTCTTTTATTCATTTTTGGTATACCCATCCAAATGTCTATCAATTCAAACACAAGAACAATGAATAATGATGTGTTATTATTTCCTAGTTCACTACCCTACAACTAACATCCACTATTTTAGTAGGAATTGTAAACCTAACGGTCCGTGTATCAGATTACAAGGGGTGCTAACCAACGATGTCTCATCTGGTCTACAGTGATTACATCACTTGAAAAACTTGACTAACACCATTTCCCTAACAACCCATGAAACCTCACCTATGGCTAATAGAAATCTCCTTTATATCCCTAAACCATACCTCTGATACCACTCTGTTATGACCCCCTCCCCACATGGTGTACCCCCTAGGTCGGAAATGTGAGAAGGGAGATAGTAACCCCCGAGTCTCGCCTCCAGTAGGCCCCAAGTTGGCGACTAGCACGGAGGGTATAATAACCACAAAAATTGGATGAATTAACCTCTAAGAGAACACAAGAGAAAGAAATGAATAAAAAGGACACAAACCTTTGCCAACTAAGACTGCAATATAAATTAAATCCCAATGAAATAAATTTAATGTCATGAAATAATACTATAACAGAAATGGGAAACTGCATGTACCAAAATATAGTAGAAATGTCAGAAACCACAAAGCCCAAACTACTCCTACAATCACATGCTAGCAGTAACCGGCCTGATCTCCAAAATTCTCCAAGGGAACTAAAAGCATTTTAAATATTCATTTTATGAGTAAAAGAGTATACTCTATAGGACCCCCCTAGGGCCTCTCGTGAAAAATTAATGTATTTGAAACCATAGTGAACAACAATTGAATCTAACTCATCACCTAAATAGAAATACGTGTTCCCAACCAGACAATGGATAGTCTCACTTTGTATCACATACAATATTATATAATACAAAAAATGAATATCAAGGGTACCCCAATACTACTTCCCCATGGGCTTTCTGCTTTTCCCCATCATTGCACGTCCTGTGCTTCTCTCTCCAAAAAGGCTTTCCATTGACACCTAGGTGAAGAACCTAAACATGAACCACGTTCTACCGAACCACTATGTACATGTTAACAAATTAACCAGGTAGTTTTCGAGATCCAATACTTCTCTTATAACATGTATCATATGTCGAGTATTAATCCTCAAGACATTATAGACGAAACACTGAGTAAGGATCCACATCTCATCATAGCCTGTACATGTTACACCTATTGTAGTCCATAGAAAACTATATCTATAATATATGTTTGTGAATAAACACAATCCATTACATCCCTCTACAAATATATATGGGAGAAACTAACCAATATGCCTACCTGCACATGTAATTACCCAGAGACAAGAGTGGGTCCAATGTCAGTAGACATCTATCCATCCTCCCACCTGATTGTTCGAGAAAACACCCCCAGGGCTCAGTATACCTAAGGTGTTTGTTTCCCCAACTGATGGGGTAGAGTAGTGTATATAAGCACAAAAAGCACAGAATATAATATAGCTCACAACCACACTATGATAATAACCTTGTCATAGAATCAAATAAAGCTAACGTCTCTCGGACTCCTGGCTACCAATTCTAGGACTTTGTATATTATAAGTACAAAACCATTTAAAGATCATTATTACATTATATCATTCCTTTTTTATAATTTTTACTTTATGTAAATTAAATACTTAAACATTAATTAACCATTAAAAATTATATTTCATTAGCATCACACCCGATGTCTAATGTTTCATTAAATTGTATACACAAAACTGCATCCCAGCTGGCACCAACCCCATGGGTTAACAACATTTATTCAATCATTTCATAAGAACATTATTACTTTTTAATATTCCCAGGCATTCTAGAAAATAATCTAAACAACCAAACAAAATGGGGCTCAAATCAGTGAGTAGATGAACTAACCATAAAGTATTTTCCAACTATAGAAAGAGCATAGAACCATCCTCCACCAAGATTATAACCATAGAAATCACATGGCATACCCCGCGCATCTTCTTCCCTTTTGGATGAAGGGTATGAAAACCAGATGCCTTGAGCTACCAGAAAAGTAACCATGATAAATGTACAACAAGAATAATCAAGCATCCAAACATTTACATCAAACCCATTTCATCATCTCGGGTGTCTTCCATGAAACCCACATGTGTAAACCAATGCATCTTGCCACTCTAGGTGTCAAGTTCTTTCATAACTAATGGGCCTCTATGCACCCACATATCACAACACCCATCCAGGCTCACCACACCACACAGGTAGTATAAAAAAAACATAAAATCAATTCAGATATTGTCTCTTAAACCAGGAATTTATCCTTCAAACAAAATGAACTCTCATCGCACCAAAGCATATGTCTCATGGCCTTTATAAGGAATAGGGTAACCCAAAACCCTACTAGGAATTATCTTTTTTCAAGAAATAGTTCATTGAACCTTCTTAAATCAACCAGTTAATTATTATTAGGATCCAAATATGGGCAACCTAACTGAAATATATCATAACTACCACAAA
Source organism: Viscum album (assembly GCA_963277665.1). Lineage (NCBI taxonomy): Eukaryota > Viridiplantae > Streptophyta > Magnoliopsida > Santalales > Viscaceae > Viscum > Viscum album. The sequence continues at coordinate 1,608,763,584 of OY728131.1, read as the reverse complement.
AAATTTAAACAAATAATTTGTCATGCCTTTAAATAACAAGAGCCCACATGCTCAATGTTTTACAAAAAACTCGAATAGGCATGCACATCTACATCAATTTAATTAACATCAGATTACAACATCTATAACAAGATTCATTTAGATGCAACATTATTCATATCCATTTAATTATAAATTAATTTCAAATTTACATTCAATAACAATTTAATCTTCATAAAAATGATAACAGATGAAGCATAGATATCACACAATCTAGAAAAATTAGAGGCAAACCATTATCATGATTCCAAGAAACAACATTCGATCAAAAAAATTCATTCAATCCGGTTCATGTATTTAATTAGGTCAATTCCAATGGGATCTAAAGGGATAACTCATGCTAAATCTACAATTTCACATAAAATAATAGATAAGAGACGAATTTCTTACCTCAAAAGTTTTCTGATATTCTTTTCTCGAGAACGGATCAAAGAATTGGATCACGATTATCGTCCCTGCAAAAACTGTATCCACCAGAGGATTTTACGGTACAACCGCATCGACAAAATCCAATGAAAACACCCATAGAACCATGGAGTCCATGTTCCAAGGTTTTACAATAGAAACATGAGAAATATGATCAATGGAAATGAAGGAAATGAGGTAGATCATACCTCAGATCAATGACAGATCAAAGAAGGAAGCATGAGATCAATTCTAGCTAATGAGATCTCAAAAACTCCATGGAGGGGTCATCTGGGATTCCTGGGATGACATGAATAGAAGCCTCATACAATGTGGTGGAAAATAACGAGCTGTTTATATGTTTTTAAAACATACAATGGTGGGTCATTGATGGATGTGTACTTCCTCATCAAGTCATGTACTGCCTTGTGTTTAACTTATGCCGAAAAACATGTCGCCTCAGTGCTTTGTTTTTTTGTAGAACTCAAACCGGTCATATATTGTACACCATGTTCACGTTGTGTACCCCAACTGATTGTATCTTTCTGCTACCTAGCTCCTATAGAAATCTTTTTAACCTTCTATGAGAACCCCAATATTTGAAAAAATGCAATTGATCGATCCACAGGGATCTTGTCCCTTACAGATGATTTCATGGGAATTACAATTTCATTTAAATTTTTCAGCGTATTTCCGTTCTCTTAATTATAAATCTCCCACCCTCATCCCCTCCTAGGACATCCGAAATCATTTATTTAGTCAATACATACCCAAATATTTTCTGTAATTCCCTATTTACAACCAAGAGGCCATATTTCTAATAAATAACCGCCCTATCAATGAAATAGGAATAAACCTAAATAGGCTCTATGGAGATGTGGTAAAATTTTTAAACAAGTGCATTTGATTAATTCCTCATTACACCCCCTTCAATTAATCTTCACTAATGATAATATAATAAAACATGTATATACTATATAATTAGAATATTATACGATAATTTAATAAACCAAATCCATATCTAATTCCAAAAATGTAAATTGAATCTATTGATCGTGCGTATTGTTGACAATCACCTTAAGAATCAAAGCAATTCGTTTTCTATCACCCCCCATTAATGGATTGATAAATTTATCGATTTAACTAATTAATATGAAATTTATAAAATTATAATAATTATATAATTATGACATCCCACATAATTAATTAATTTACGTTCCATTAGGGAAACTATAAAGTCGCTCGTGTGTATGGTGGACTACATCCTTCCAAAGAGAGGTGAAATATTTTGCACATATGATATAAATGTAAGTTAGTAAGGATAATAATAATGAATATATTATATATTAATTACCTAAATATATTTATGTAAATTTAATATAACATCTATGTTTTAACCTTAAATCTATTTCATTGCTCACACATATGTGCCAGCTACCACCTTCAAATAATGATTTTCAATGTTTTTAACTTCATTATTATATATAGAGTAATAGTAAAAGATTTTATTAATTTAAATTATATAATCTACATAATAATGTTCATTTATTTTGAATTTTAATTTATTTTCCTTTAATTCAATCCTTTGAGAAAAAAAAGAAACAACATTAATGTGTAGGAATTTCTTACAATCTTTATGAGCAGTGGAATCCATTTTTTATCTCTGATTGTTATATATTACACTATTTAAATATATATTGAATATATATGATAATAAATTTTTCTAACATTGTAGTGATTATGTAACCATTTTTTAAAAAAAAATATTAAATCTACTAAACCAAAACATATATAAAAATGAATTATTTATCAACCGAAATATTTATTTTAACAATAAAATTTCAACTCCTAGGAAATAATAAATATATAAATAAATAAAATATGGTATTAGATAATTGTGAAAGTTTTTTTGACATATTTATAATAAAACAATACATAATACATATAATATTCATAATCATATGATGGAAATTATACCTAAGGTAATGATTTCCCATCTCCCTTTTACATGCATGATTCGTAAGCCATATTCACTAGTTTGTTCATTTTATTTCTATATAAACCGAAAATTTGTTATATAATTTAATGAATCACATTTAATAAATGATATTTATTTTTTCATTTAATTTTATTTCATTTATGGTGATTATGATTAAAAATATTCTATTATGGTAATGGTTTATATTATGATCAAATTATTTATCGTGATTGATAATAATTAAATTTATGTAGATCATATATTATGATCTATGATTCAACAAACAACTATAATTTCGTAATATCTAGTGATTAATGAAAATATCTAGAAATAATAAAATATTATAGTATTTAGTTCTTAAAACTATAATGAAATGTTTTTTTTCTCAAAATCTATGATTATTTCTCTCTTCAAAAAATTTTTTATAAAAAATAATTCATTCTAAAAGTGTTTTAAAATTATCATTTAAATTTTTAAAAAATATTTAATATTGAATTCTTAAACAATATTAAATATTAAAAAAAATTAGATGAATATTCAAGTCATTTCAAAACATGATATATTTACATTTTAGAAATATTCTGGAAGAAATTATTAGCATATAATTTAAAAAAATTATAGAATTTCACACTCTAAGGACTATAAAATGATTGAAATAATCCATTATATTTCATTAAAAATCATAAAAATTATATTTAATTTTTTAACTATTATATTTAAAAATATTTTCAATGTGAAAATTTTATTTTTCTCAAAAGGAATATTTATTACAATTTTTATGTTAATTATATTCATCCATGATATATGTCCATTATTGTTATTAGATTCACTGGAAATATGTTCTATTTTTACCTTAATAATTATTACTCTTGATTTTTTGTGATCACATTTACTAGATTGATAAAATTTTGTTACCGTTCATCATTTAATATTGTATATATAGTGATTGTAATTATTGATTGGGGGAGTATTTAAAATTTTTAGGATAGTTATTCAATATGAATGTTTATGTTGATTTTAACATTATGTTACAATTTTTAGTTACCCATTAACACCTATTTTAATTATTCTTCGTTTGGGGTTTATTTAGGTTGTTTATGAGGTAAATATTTGAAATTATGAAAGGATATATGGTTATGCATGGTGGGCGCATTATTTTTTAAAACCACTCCAACCAAGGAGGTGAGGATTTTCATAGTTGGTAAATAGGTTGAAACATGTTCAACCATCAAAGAGAAACTATGCTACCCCACCACCATGGAATATAGAACGAGAGAATGGTTTCACAAACAGTGTGGCACTTCATTGCAATCCATTCAAACAAGATTTAATTATTCTGATCACTCATTAAAATTTCCAAAACCCCAATTTATTCTTCTACATAATCCATAATCAATGATTGAGGAATTCATAGGAACTTGGGTCTCCCGATAACAAATTTTTGATCCACCAATCTCTCTCCATGATAGATCGAATCTATGTGATCATCATTCGATCTATTCACATTAAGAGTTATTGTCCTATTTCATATATCCCTCTCTCTTAGTCACTAGATATTATAGATTATTTAATATCTATGTTTTTGGAGGATATAATACACATTTTTCTATATCTTGAATGTGTGTTTGGTTCTATGGCCATAAAATTCATCATTTTTCTTTGGAATTTCACGAAATATTCATTGTAATTCATGATATATAGTTTTAAAATAAATTTTATTCAATTATTTTATAAAACAAAATTATCTAAATTGGGATTTGTGTTTTCTTTTATATTAATTTGTGATAAACGACCCAATTCCGAATAATTTTTGCGTGTCTGTGGATTTTGAAGGATAATATTGAAAGTAAATTTTTTGAAATATATTCGGAAATTGATTTGTGAAATTGATTTCATATTTTTTTTAAATGGAAAAAAATTGATGTGAACCCATTTTTTAATCATGGAAATAAGGAATTATTTCATTAATATTCTATCTTTTTAAATTGAAATTTTTATATTGAAGATGAAAAATTGATTAATTGTAAATAATTTATTTTACATAAATTACACATTATTAATTACTGTTAGAGCACATAAAACCCATAGTATAGATTGATTAATTTTGGACAATACTCTATTAATTCGTTACACCTTTAAAAAAATTAATATTGTTGATGACATCACTAATGAAATGTTGAACATTACTCTTTGACAAGTGTCATAAATACAATTGTACATACATTATTGTGAAAACAAATTCATGTGAGTGAGGATCCAATATTCAAGAAATAATATACCTCATAGCATATGAAAATGTTTCTTCTTTCTGATTATGTTGGAATATATTCCATTGTTTGTAAACTGGTTTACACATTCCTTTTAATTAGAATAATCTATTTTATGTAAAACAATTATGTTTTCATATTTTTAAATAATAACCTAAATTGAAATGTAACAAATATTTTTTTTAAATATGATTTTTTTAATTCGATGTCAATTTAGTTTAAATTGAAATATTAATATTGATAATTTATGTGAAATAATATTATATAATCCTTGGGGAAAAACTACTATGATTTTATGTCTCACCCAACTGGTTCCTTTGAGAGTTTATATATTTCATCCTTCTAGTTTCATGAATTGGGTAATCGCCACTTTGTTGGGGTATTCATTGTTGATCAATAGGATTTGAAAAATTGTGTCCATTGGGACTATTGGTTGATTCACTTGTTTTCATGTACTTTTTAGTTGTACATTGGGGTTTTTCATATTTTAATTTGGGTATTGTTCTCCCTTTTTAGTTTACTTTTTAGAATAATTACTTGTATTTTTTTAGATGTTGATGTGAAAAAATTGTTGGTATTTTCTTATACAAATGCATGTGATTGTACACTTCCCACAGGGATTGGGAACTCCAATTGATCTATATTTATTCATGTTCGTGTGATTGGGTACAAAGGTATCTAGGATGATTCGTGATAATAGTGTATCCATGGTGAAGGTAATGAATCTTTTCATGATTTCAAAATAGTGTGTTGTAAAATTTTAATGACATGGGAGGATGTTCTTATTGGGTATTTTGATGTATATCTCCTAAATGATCTATAAGTCACCATTTGTGGTTGTTTAATGGTGTCATGAGGATTACTTATAGACATTTAAATTATTTTTATTTGGATACGATGAAACTGAAATATTGTGTTTTTATATTTTGAGATAAATTTCAATAGTTTCTCTATTTTCGAGTTAATATGATGTCTTTAACGTTATAAGATAATGATTTATCACATCATGACCTAGAAAAGATGTGATATTTGTATTTAGGAGGAAGATGATAATGAAACTCGAGAGTCATCTCATGGAAAAAAATTTCTCTTTATTATTGTCTATGTTGTCCAATATCCTAGATATATACCTATGCTCATTGACATTCATGCTCTAGTTGTAGAACCATAGTGGGATAAAATGAGTATTAATGCTCATGAGTTTCTTATAAAAAATTTACTATTATTTCTAGGTCCTATGAACATCAACTAGATGAGGATTATTTTAGAAATACTAAGCTTCTATTTGATTTCATGGAATCTCCATCTAAAATCATGGTGAAATATTCAACCTCTGGGTATAAGGACCTATAAAATGATGGTGGGACATGATGGTGATTAAGAAGAAGAATGATTATTTAGATTTTATGAACATTAAATCTATTTTAACTAATACATTTAATCTATAGTCAATAGTGTTTTAAATTGTAATAATTTTTTTTAAACTCGAGTTGGATGACCTAATAATTATAGAATAAGAAAATTTATTTCATATACATGTGTTATTTTTACCTAGGATTATATCAAATTATAAGGTGATAGATTTATTTTTATATAAGGTAAATTGATAAGAAATTCATTCTCAAATTTTTTGGTTTAACCCTCATTGTATACCTGATTTTCTAGATAGAGTGTTGATGGTTAAAATTGGCATAACTAGTATGTCATTTTTGATAGGAGTCTATTTTCTCCTAGCGTATTTTTTTGTGATTTCCCACAAAGGTATGAGGATGTGTGATGATTATCATGGTGGTTCCTAATTGTAGCGATTTTATAGACCTACTACAAGGCCCAACACAATCACATTCCTTTTTTACTAGTGTGCTAAAAATAATAATTTGAAATTATGTTACACAATGGTGTCCAAGAAATGATCATTCTATGGATGCTCTTGTCACATAAAGATATATTTATTTGTATTTTATACTCAAATTAGTGGAATGAGATCATTTTTTTCATGTAAAACTACGATGAAATTAGATTCTTCATGAACCGAGGGGTTTTTTATGTAGACATCTGGAACGATGAATCGTCACATAGTGGAAGAGTCTCTCGACGGTATTGATATATCTATAGAGACAATGGGAGGTTTCATACCCATATCATCATCAATAATGTCTTTTTTTAATATTGGTACATCTCATTAATTTTGTTAAACAAATATTGTGAATATTATTAATATTCTAATATAGATGTTATCTTTTTTATATTAAAACACCTATTTGAACTAAGAGGGGTAAGGGTATCCATTGTCCTTGTTTTCTTTTCTATTTATCAAATATTTAACATACATTTCATTTTATTGTTCATGATATGAAACCATATGAAAACATTTTTATTTTGAATTGAATTGTTTAAAATAATTCTCAAATTGATTAGTATCTTCGATGACTCTCTGTTATTACGCCCAATGGGGTGTACCATATCTTTTATGAAAAATGTAACATGATGTAGATAAGGTGGATCATTCTTATACCGAGTTATGAAATGAGATATGAAATTTTTATTGTTTACATAAAGTGATAATAATTGAGTAGTGATATCTATCCAATTTTTATTGAGTTTACAGATATTTCTTATTTTTGACTTCTTTAGATTTCAACTAGTTTGATATGTGGGGTTCCCTATTGGTTTACTACTAGGTACTCATCCAGTGTTTATACCTTCTTAATGCATGGTAACAACTGAAATAAAGGTGTTGACGTCATAGGTGGATGCTCATTTTGAAAAAAAATTTATGTGCACTAATGTTTCACCTTAGGTGGAAGATGTTATCATTGTTAAGAATGATGATGGGTCACTTCGCCTCTGTTTTGTTTACCAAATACCCAACTGAGTTATAGTAATGAAAAAATATATATTTCCAAATTTTTATAACATATTTTATATTTTTAAAGGAATGAAGTGGTCATCAAATATTTTGAATCATTATGGTTATAGTCAATTGAAAATAATAGAATTTTACATTCATAAAACAACCATTTAGAGAATTTATGGCTAATCTGATGGCCATGATATGAAATTTGTTCTAACAAATTCTAATTAAATATTTATGACATTTAAAAATAGGATTTTCCATGAGTATCTTGTTATATTATTGGTAGTACTCATTTATAAGATATATGTTTAATATATGTTCAAGGAGGAATGTGTGTTCCATCTGAGAGAAGTGACCTACTTTTTGATGTTTCACTAATATCATGGTAAGATATATAAATTTTATTTCTGGATTAGTGAACTGATCTTCAAGATACATGTGGTGTAAGAACATGGTATTTCTATTTATCCTCGAAAGGTGAAGGATGCTTTGACAAGGGACTAACCATGGATTGCTTTCAATATTTGTTGATTATTGGATTTAGCTAGAAATTATCCCTAGTTTATAGAGGTCTTCTCAAAGATGGATTCTTATAAGAAATATATATCTCAAAAGGTAGTAAAATAATATTGGGATGAGTCATTTCAGAGTTCATTTATTGAGCTGAATGTTTTTTGATAACTTCACCAGTTATTAGTCATGTAGAGATTGGGTAAATATTCAATAGATTTGGTAATGGGTTTTTTTTATAAAGGGTAATAATGTCATTTCATATAGAACTGGGATGTTTAGGACACATTAGTAGAATTATACAACCCATGACCCTGAATTCACAACTATGATGAATGATATAAAGTGTTCGATGAATTAACCTTTCATATAAATGTTTACAGTTTCTTTTACTAAAACATATTGATATATATTCTCAATAAAATATTATAATCATTTCCATAGGATTTGGGTGGAATAAAAGAAATATTATGACTTTATAATCCAACACAACTTAGGAAACGAGAATGCCATTGCATTTTAATTGAGAAAAAATCATCCCAACGAGGCGTGAAAAAAATCACTAGAAGATTATTACATTATCAATATTTTTGAACAGTTTCATATATGAGGTTGGGAATCATTCATTGATGTTGTTTCTTTGAGTCATAAGTTGGAATATGCTCTTCTCAATATGATTCTTCCTGAATAGAATCTTGATGATGAGTTCTGTGTAACTAGAGACACACATCATCGTGGGGAGACCATTGATGACTTGTCATTATTCAAAATTAGAATACTATGTTATGAGAATAATTTTTAGTTTTATTAGTGGTACGAAAAGATGTACTGATGGTTTTCCATAATTTTATTTATGCAGTGCACTAAGGAACTATTATTATGTTCTATATCAATCATCATAGATTGTAATTTCTAAACATGATACATGGAATTAGTACTTTTTTCTCATTGTTATGCATTCCGATAGGCTATGGATGAGCACTAGAGACCTTCAGGTTTTCTTCAGCCACATCCAGTGCAATGATAGATGTGGGATGAGATTGTTTTGAACACTGTGGTTATATTTCAACATACCTATTGAATGAATATTATGATATAGAATGTGTTCAATATAATAAAAATATATTATCATATTATTACTATTTGGGTTTCAAACATATATGAGGATCAAAGAAATATCTATTTTTTAGTAATTTTTCTATTACATGGATTTTTATATCATATAGTTTTTGATATAGATCCCTATATTACTTATCATTTTTGGGATAGTCCTTTAGGAGGAAGTAGGATCATTGGTTCATTTGAGTATGAAATACCTTCCATGGTCAAATAGGGAAAAATGAAAGAGCTATACAAAATTTTGAGGATATGCTCGGTGTCTGCTTCTTGACATTGGTTGAGATTTGTATGAACATCGTGGACTGGATGAGTTGGATTAAAAAAATATTTTCCAATCTACGTTAAAAATGTCTCCATTTGAGGCCTTCTATGGAAAACCATGAAAATATCAATTCTTTTGGTTGTAGATTGGTGAATTTTCATTTGATTGAAGAATTTTTGTTTGAGGGATGATATCAAATCTTTTGTTGATTCATCATAGAATGTTGGTGGATCAATTATGGAATAATCAGTATTCTAATCATCAACTTATCCCATTGGAATTATTAGTTGGAGATGTGTTGTTCTTGAATGTTTAACCCCATTTAGGTCACCAATAGCGTGGGAGGTAGGGTAACTTTATTCATAATTTTTGGGAACTATTAAAGTTTTGTAAAAGGTAGGAAATGTGAAATAACTTTTAGTACATCCACTACATATGACATTGATACATAACATGTTGCATGTATAGTAGCTAGAAAATTTTCATTCATATCCATCATGTGTCCATTGCTGAAGTGATCACGAAATTGTGTGAAATTTATTTCTGACTAATAATATAATTCATATTTTTGATTCTGAAAACAAGGTACAAAATTTGAGGATGATACCTTTGATTTAATTACAATGGGATCTCATTTATTATACACATAATTCCTGGGAGTAGGAGGAAAAAATAGAGAGGAGATTCATCATCTATTTAACATAGAATGTTCGTATTATTTTTTCTGCTAATAGAGTGTTTCTATGTTGGGGAGGTTATAAAAAAAATTTATAGTTTTATTCAGTCAATAAACCTTATTATGGTCATGATTATGTTTGGTCTCATATAGGTGTACATCATGTGAAAATTTGGAAATATTATATGGATCATGGGATTTTCATAGTTGGGGTGCAGTTTTCCCAAATTGTGTGTCGTAGTTGTAAATACTCTGAAAAACCAGAAAATGATGGTTTTCATGGTTGGTTCATAGTTCTAAAAATTGTATACCCATAAAGTATAAACCATACAACCCCATAAAATGCATCTCATGAGTAGGGAACCAAGATTGAAAAACCCTATCGCACTACACAACTAACCATGCACATGAGATTTAATTATTTAAAAAATCATTTAATAAATTTTTTACCTCCCAATTACTCTCCTGCATGACCCTAACTTAGGGTGGGACGATTTCCTATATATCTTAGTCTCCCAAGAACAATTATTGGATACTCCAAACAATATAAATGGTTTATTAATGCAAGAAGATCATCATTTAATATCATCCTAGAAATAGTTATTCTCCTTTTACCATTACCCTATTGAAATCTTAACTCCTCATTAGAGGTGATTGTTTTCGATCATCAATATTGGTTGGGTTCTTGGGTATTCCTTAATGAAAACCGACATTATAGTTTCCCATAGTGTGTTTTGTGATTCTGGATCTCATGATCCCATGGTAGTTTGTTTTTTTATCATTGGGTTTTTTATATAAAACTATAATTTTTTATATAAATTATTTTTTTTAATTGTATTATAAATAATAATTTCATATATATTTGGATTTTTATTATCATTGGAAGGATATATTGAAAAACCCATAGTTCCACTAAATTAGATTGTATTTTTGGATTTTGAAATAATATTGTGGAATAAAATTCCTTGAATTAAATTGTAGAATTTATTGAAAATATTGATTTTAAATAATAAATCGATAAAAAATAATTTTTTTCAGATTCCATTGGTTATTTATAAGAAATTTGAATGACTTTATTAAATCACAACGTTATTAAATTGAAATTTGAATACTGAAAAAGGAAAATGGACTATTTTTTTAATTTTTTTAAGATAAATTTATCATTATTGATTTTTGTTTGAGCTCGCACACGACTAGGTATTTAGTGATTTATATTTGACACCATTATATAGATTCATTATGACTATATTATACCATATATATGAGGTCACATACTTGATTGGGTGGTGATGGGTCATCTTTAACTATTGTTGAAGGGACATATGTACACATATTTTTTCACCACATATTCAAGTGTGTGAGAATCCCATATCAATGAAATATCACCCCCTTGGGATATGAACATGTTTATCCATGGTGGTTGTATTGATATATAATATTTTATATTTATTTTATACTATCTATTGGAATTTATATATTGAATTTTAAGAAAACATTTATTAAGGAAATATTTAAAATATATCCATTAATCAAAATGTAAATCTAGATTTGTTTTAAATATTGTTTTGTACATCCATAGATGATTATTTAAAATTATACAATTTATTATGATATTTTATTTCGAATCTTATGATGAAATCCTATGTGAGACCCTCCTAGGGTTATAGTAGAGGCCCCACTCATGACTTCTAGAGGTTTTAGATTACTTATTTCCCAATTCATGTATGGGGAATGCAACTATTGGAGGTTGTCGTTAATGTTGATATTTGGATTTTGAACTATTGTTTTCAGTGATACATTCGGTTGGTTCCCAGTTATATGGTGTATTATTGTCATACATTTGGTTTGATTACATATTTTACTTATAAAAAAATTCTCCATGTAGAATTTCATATTATGAGTAATGTAATGTAATGTTTTCTTCCATTATTTTTATCAAATATTCATTCCTTATTTTATCTTGTATGACTTCATGTAGTATTGTATAACCCGTGGGGATCTAGAATGCCCCTCAGGTTATATCAGTGTCTTCTCTATTGCGATGTTACCAGGGTATCTGTGATAGTTTGTAAAATTTATTTGTGTTTAACCCATTAATATTAGGAATCCATTGAACATATTTTGTTTTTAGTGGGGCTTCGAGTGACACAGCACCTTAATGCATTGATCAGTCTCATAAAAAATCAATTTTTCAAAGTAGACATAGTGCTAAAAAATGATTTAAATTCTCATTTGAAATTTTTTGACAATATGATTACGATTCATGACAATATGAATTCCCTAGTTATTAAATTATTCATTGATTTCCATGTCATAATTATATTTTTTATAATATCAATATAAATTCATCAAGCACATGTGATTTCTTATATAGTAATATTTTATAATTATTAATTTATAAAACATTATGATCACGATATTGAGTAAATTTTTTGTGTTTCTATTATCATATTTACCACATGCATTTGTAGTTATTTTTTCATATCAATACCTATACTCATACCATTAATGAACATTTTAGCTCACACAGTTCTTAAATATTATCAAACACATGATAACATGAAGTATTTTATGATTGATATACTATTATATAATAATAGTTAATATGATGTTCTCAAATAAATAATTTTTTAATTTTATGTTGCTAATTTTCATGAGAAGTTGAAAAGGCATCTAGTATACACTGAATATTAAATTATTCGGTATTTATAGATAACATTCCGTGTATATTATGAATATGTAATAATGTAACCACTAAATCTATGATAACAGGGTTGAGGATCATACAGTTTGTATCTGATGAGTTTTAGTATAAACATTGGGATCAATATTTTGAAACACATATATTAATTTAACATAACCATACGAATATAATTAAGGATAAGTATAGATGAAAATACTAATTTTTTTAAGTTACATATTATGTGGCTTTCCAAAGAAATAAGTCAATTTTCGGATAATACAAGTTGTGTGGTTTTGAAAAAGATATACCAAGGTTTAATAGCCTCAAAATTTATTCATTGGGAAAAAATTGAGTAATACATGGTTCATGAATATAGTCCATACTGTGCCCCTGATTTTACAGTCCATGTGATAGGGTTTGGTTAGTTAACATTTTCATTATGAACAATCAATAACAATTTCTATATATGAGGTCCATGAATGGCCTAGGGTAAACCTAAGGTTTCAATGATTGAAAATTAAACTTCATGATTTATATGTCCTAATAATTATTTTTCACGATTATTTGGTTTTAACAATAATTATTATTTCTTAAAATTTACTTTTTAGTATTATGAATATTATGGGAACTATATGGATTTTTGTTAACATTGAATATAGATTAAAATGTTTTGATGATAATAAAAATGGAATGATGACTGGTGTGGAGTCTATTGTCACTTTTTCAAATAATTTGACATGTTATATTATTATTAAATGGAACTATTACCAATTCTTGGACTCTCTAATGAATAAAAGGATGATGCTCAATGAGACAGAATTTGTTACAGACCATTGATGAAACATGATTAAGTATCATATATGTTAGGAATTCTTGGATGAAAACCCATTTTAATGTCAAAAAGTTAGTGAATGGTGTTTTTTTGTAACAATGGCACAAAAATGTAATTACAAACCAAAAATAAAATATATTGGTAACATAATAGAAAATAATATTTCCTTCCTTTGAAATTATTGATGGTTTAAAGGTTATAAATGATGAATATATTTGAATTATCAAAATTCATTTCATAGGGGAATTATCATGAAGATATTCATCACGGTTGTATGAGAAATGCATATAATAATAGTGATTAAGTGACTACACATGACATATTAAATGAATTTAGTATTAATAAATAAGATGTTGAATCCAATTATTATTTACTGAAGGAAGTGTAATGATTAATGTTCATAGTCTTTTATATAAGTTATATTAATGATGAGTACTTTATAAATAATATACTTTTTATGAATAATGAAATGTGTATTTATTTTACTAGTATACATTTTTAGTTTTTCATGAATATATTAAATGGTATAGTTGACCAAGAATAGAAATTTTGTTGAATTTTGTTCTTTTTACAGAAGAAATTATTGATGTTATGTAACCCTTAATATGCTATTGACATTAGGTTAATAAAAATATAGTTATTATTTAGAATATTGGAGACATTGATATTAGTTAGTGATTTTATGGTTTGTGTTATTTTTCATGGAATTAACTGCATTTTTGGTTTATGGTATACATTTTATAGTAGGTGGTTTTATTTTTTTGATCATTGTATTTTATCAGACATGTTTTTCATGATTAATAATGTCAGATTTTATTTAAATGAATTATATTGAATTTTTTGAATTACTATTGAGTAATTCAAGATAAATTATTATTTCAAACTCAAAAGAAAAATATATTTCTCTAATAATAAATTGAGCGTATTTTGAAATGTGACCATTATGTTTTGAAGTCAATATGACTATTGGTAAATTATGACCATTGTACATTATGAAAATATTAAACTATACACCTAATAATAATTTTAACAATATATGTATTGATTATAAGAAGAAATGACAAAGGAAAATTTATACAGATAGAAGAGTTTGAGGTCTCATCCAGTCGAGTCACTTAGTACAAATCCAATTTGACAAAACACAATATGTGGGTAAGATCATTGGGATTCATTATTGACCAATCCCATATCGGTCTTCATCAAATGAGGCTTGAATGAAATTTCCTACATGAGATGTTTATATTTGGGGAGATTACCACTTAGGCAATGTTAGATAACTCACCCCATTATTCTGTCAACATCAAACAGATCACCCTTATGTAAAGTGTGGGTAATATAATGGGTAATTTGACGATTCCTTCATAATTTATTTTGCAATAACATTGTATCAATAAATAAATTATTCCTCCAATTCCGTTTTGAGAATAGGTTTACACTAAAATTTGAGGAATTTGATAAAATTTTTATTTGGATATGAATTATTCTCTTCAGAAATGATATGATTATTATATGAAATTATTTTATTATAAATAATGAGTAATTTAATGAAATAGTATTATGAAAACAATACTTTTAAAATAATAATATTAAATAATATGATTTTTTCAACTGTCATAAATTTTACTGTTAAATTTCACAATGTATTTTTTATCCGCTATTATTTTTTATAACAATGGTTTTGTTTATTTAGAAAATAAAATTAAAAAAATTAGATATTAATTTTAATAAAACAAATATATTTTTTAAATTATATTTTCTAAATTAGTATAGGCTGAATTTATAAGAATTTATTAAAATAATTTAATTTTTTTTGAATGATAAAAATACCGTTTATGTTTTATAATATGTTTAATTAAATTATAATGTTGTAATATGTAAAATGATATTATGGTAAACACTTTTGGAATTTTATATCATAACAGGTGTCCCAAGTGTCAAATACAATGAGAAAACACCATGTGAAAACCCATATTATTGAATTTACCACTTCCTAAGGTGTTCATGGAAATTAATAAACAAAAACTATCCTTTTTCTAAAAATATAAACCCATTTCATTATTTCACATCAATACCATTTAATAATCTAGTAATATATGATTTATTACCTCCCATTTAGTCATCCCAGTGTTTCAATAAGAACCCATGGTCTAAATCATCTAGTTTATAGAGTGACCCCTTGTGGTATAAGAAATGTCAACTTCTCTTTTCCTTTTAAGATCCATTTTTATGTGGTATGTATTTTTAATTCCCAAACTATATTATTATGTCCATTTTTTCATTCCAATTACTGTATAGTTATACTTATATGAATCATAGACCATTTTCCTTCTCTTTTTAATGTTTTCTTGAACCATGATTCATATATGTAATGCATCCAAAACATCTTCTCAAAATTTATATCTTTTTCTTAAGATATATTCTTAATTTATTTTGAGAATACCCAAATCTCATTATTCTATATTAATATTTATCTTTATGTTATAATGAACTATTTTATTATGTTATTAATATATCGTAATACCACAGTCAATTTTCATGGGGTAATAATGACATAAAGATTTTTTATTTATGAAATTTTTTAAAAAATAATTATTTTTATATGAAATAGGTTTGTTTTATTCTCCATTGGTAAATTATGAAATGATTAATTATGATATACATATATTATATTAATTATAAAATATAAATTGTTGTTTTTTTATTTCTCTCCAAGTCATTGGATATGAATTAAATATCATTAGATGAAATTTTTTATGATACCTTGGTTAATACCCCTGTTATTTTTATGAAACCTTAGTGGAAATCCATTGTCATATTCTTATGAGTGATTAAAATTAATGTTGTATCTACATTTTCATGTTAGTATTTACATCTTTTTTATTATAATATGCCTCTTTCTCATGGAATTAATATATTCCTCATGTATTTAGGTATATTTAAGAAGATTATATGTAAAATGATTCCCTTGAATTCCCATAATAGGTCTTATTATCACCATTTCTATTTATTTATGTCCCTAGGTTCTGAGATATAGTAAATGTACGTAGGATAAACCTATAATGATTCTTTTCATGTCAAATATAATACTTATTTTTTAATGTGTAATTTACATTATTTCCAAGAATCTAAATATTAAAAGATCCCATTTTTATACAATGTAATGGAAATGATTATTTAATTAAAGGGGATATACTTTACTTGGAATGAAAGGATGATATAGATATTTTTTTTGAAATAATATTTTAAATCATTAAGAAAAACCATATGTAATATTTTAAATATAGGGAAACATCCAGCTATTCCGTTGAAGTATTAATTAGGTGGTTTCTATAAAAATAAATCCAAATCTGGTTATATGAAAGTGGGTGTTGTTTGGGAACTAGTGTAACTAGGGGTGATAACACAATCAGGAAGTGTTGGGGATAATATTTTTTAACATGATAAATGACAAAAATCCTTACTCGGAACCTATTTTGACATTCCATGGGTGTATCTTTGGTTAATCAGAATATTTTTATGATTAATTATAATTGATTTAAAGAAAATATAATTTTTTATAAAGAATTACATATTTAAGAATGAAGCTTTAAGACCTGAAATTAATTTCAAAAGATAATATTATTAAATGATACATTTTTCTCACAATGGATATATTTTTATAGAAAATGGATTGAAACAGGACAAACAAGAAAAATGTTGAGGGAAACATACCAGGAGATGAATTCCTTAAGACATAAGTCAGAATAGAAAACATCATGAGAATAAAGTATTAACTAAAATGAATTAGTAATAATAACTTAAATCAATGAAAGAGTACATATTCACCTTAATGATAACATCATTCTATTGAGTCCTTCATCTATCATAAACCACCTTCCTTTAGTGGATGAACAGACCCATTAATTTATAAACGATGGATAAGATCAAGATATAATATTTTTTATATACTATGATTTCAGGGACACTAGAATATCATTGTGGTTGTGTACATGTAATAGGTAGAATCAAATTGGTTGTTGAAACTTGTGAAAACACAAATATAAGAGGTTATATTTAAGGTATATATTTGGATGTGTTTAGGGGATCATTTTAAAAAAAACCCTTTCAATGAGAATTATAATAGATAATGATTTAATAGATTTAATTATGAAGAAAGATTAATATGATGGAATCTATGAGATGGTCTTAATAATTCATTATCATTACCCCTATATCATTTTCATTTATATTAATGGTATGTTTGAATGATTATTTGGATGACTAAGACCCCATCTATAGATTAATATTCTCAATCAAGATTATGATATCTACAAAGAAATAGTGTGAAGTTAGATAGTGGTTGAACTGGAGGTTAGAAAGACATAATAGTCTCATAGATCAAATAAAATGTTAAATCAATGTATCAGGCTTAGGGATTTACATTTATCATGGAAGAGGATGAAACAAATTTAATCATTCAACAAACATCAAATGTGGGAAGAACAATTCTGGTAAATGCACGATCTTGAGCGGGAGATGTTACAAGTGTGGAAGGGATATCAATATTGCTTGGAATTTTCATATTGAGGTGAATCAAAATTTTCTCAGCATAATTGAAAATGAGAATATGGTTCAGGCCCAACCTGATGATCAATCCTTTATGTGTGGAAAACATGATAACTTTTCGAATCATTGTGTAATTCTAAATAAATTGTATTGGAATTACCAGCAACCATAGCATAGGATTGGAAATAAAGGTCATTATTTTCAATCACAGAGACTTATGTTGAATCTCCAAATGATTCAGTGGCATGTACTCTCATTATTCTCTCAAATATAGTAAGAAATTTCTTTTATTTTGGTTCCACGCCTCCATTCATTTCCGCCATGCCTCCAAATAAAGTAGAATGAATCTCGGACGTACTAGAAGTATAATTATCTATCCAATCTCATTATGATTTTAACCATGCATCAACAATGAATAGAAAATCTAAATATCACAATTTAATGGCCAATCTAATTGAAAATTTATTAGTAATTACCATGTCGTATTTCGAAATTATACTATGAATGGAAATGATCTCAATGTATAATTTTATGATCAATTGAAAAAGAAAGAAAATATTAGAAATTTTGAATTGAAAACATACCATTATCTTTAATGGAGATATATTTAGACATGATATTTGTCTTGATGAACCACTCATAGAGTTCTTTATGAAAATTATCCGTGAATATGATGTAGGAAATGAAGGTATATTAATTGAAATAGCCCCCATAATTCATGATTAAATTTATGTATATCCTAATGAGTTACATAGACCACCCCTAGAATGAGGGGTTGAGTTCTCCATTGAGATCATGCCTAGTTCAAAGCTAAATTTAATTACCCTGTATATAATGGTAAATGTCGATCTGGAGGAATTAAAGAAGAAACTCCACGATAATTTTAGTAGGGGTTTATCATACAAAATGTGTCTCTTTGGGAAAAAATATTCTCATTGTTAAGAAAAAGTATGGATCAATTAAGATATGGATTTATTATAGTAAACATAATAGGATTAAAGTGAATAATAAGTGCCCTCATGTAATGGCACAGACCACTCCGGTTCATTCCATTTTGAAAATGTGGTGCTGGAGGTGTTCTGGGAGGTCAAGGTGACATTGGGCATGTGTTTGGGATGAATTTTAAGGAAAGATAAAGGGAAATAGCTTTTTCACGGTTGGCGCACAATTTTCCTAAACCGTTTGGCCAAACCGTATAAGGTTGGTGTTGGAGGCAGTGGCTAACACACTGTTAGCGCACTGTTTGTCTAACCATGCAGACTAGCCATGCGAGGAATGTTTGACAAGGCAGAATCTAACGTACGGTTAGCGCACGGGTTGATAAACTGTGCATACTAACCATGCGGGCACTTAAAGATAGATCCTAAAATTGTGGATCTAACTCGTTTTTCCTTTAATCACCATGTTTATGCCCTTAAGCAGCCATAACTTAGGATTAATCTCCCTTGAAGGTTAGAAAACCTCTCCTAAGCATTTTGGAGGTGATTTGGATTCTTATCTTCGTGAATCGGAGCCGGTTTCTTGAGGTATATGATCGTTCTTGGTTGGTTTCTTAGATCTACATAGATCTACTCTTCATCTTCTCTCAGTTTCTTAGATCTACGACCGTTATGGGTAGATCTAAGTGTGTGGATTCCAAATATGATGATCTTTGGTCTTGGTTGTGTTTCGAGATGAGATCTAATGAGGATTCTTGGAGAATCGACCCGGTTCCTTGGGTGTTCTTCGACTATTGTGGTTTTCCTAGAAAACCATTGAGGTTGGGGATTCATGGCTTCTCTAATTGATTAAATGAAATCTTATAGTTAACATGATTTATCTATTTTGGATCATAATGAAATTGACCTAATTAAATACTTGAACCGGATTAAAAGAATTGGTTCTATCGCATGTTGTTTCTTTGTACCATGATAAAGGTTCGCCTATTGATTTGCTAGATAGTGTGATATCTAGACCTTGCTTGTTAGAATGTTGTTCTTAATGAAATTGATAATGAACATAAATTCAGAATTAATTGATAATTAATTGGATAAAGATAAAGAGGCATGTAAATGAATCTGGTGGTTGTGGTTATGGTTGTTGTTCCCATTTGATGTTAATCAAATTGATGCTGATGTACGTGTTTTATTCCGTTGGTTGGTAAACCTGAAATCTATTAGAACTTGTTGATAGAAGGCTGGATGCATTGTAAAAAGGGCCAAGAACCTAATTTGATGTGATGGTTGTTTTTCCTGCTCCATGTGTTGTAATGTGTCCATGGAGGGGTGTTGTGATATGTGTAGGCATAGAGGCCTTTTGTTTGTGGCAGCGAACGAAGCCTAGAGTGGCGAGATGCGTTAGTTTATGCATGTGCGTGTCGGGGAGGACACCATGGATGATGGAATGGGATGGATGTGATTGAAAGATGCTTGTTGATTCTTGGTTGTTTATCTGCTTTACTTTTCCCCACTGCTCAAGGCAGCTGGTCTTGCTTACCCTTCATCCAAAGGAGGCGAAGACATGCGGAATATTCAATGTGCTTTTCGTGTTTAGACTCTCATGGGAGAATTGGTCTACACACTTTCTATAGACTGCAAAGACTCGACGGTTAGTATATGTACTCACCATGTTGAGCCCCCTTGTGTTTAGTAGCATATGATGCTTTTCTAGAATGCCTGGGAATATGGGGAAGTAATTCTGAAATGAATTTTTGATTAAATGATGTTAACCGATGGGGTTGGAGTTTGTTGAAACTAAATGATGAAGTTGAGATCATTTGAAAGGACAATGGAATTTTTTGGATGTGTTGTAATGGAATTTAATGTGGAATTGTCCTTGGTTAATTAATGTTTGAAGAATTAATTAACATACAGCGGAATTGATAAAAAGGGAGTGAAGTAATCTAATAAAACCCTTAAATTGTTGTGTTCTTATAGGATAACTAGTCTTAGAAGTGGCAGCCCAGAGTCCGAGAGACGTTAGCTGTAGTTGTTTCTAAGACTAGGTTTTTCCCATAGTGTGGTTGTGAGTTATAGTATATTCTGTACTTTTTGTGTTTCTATATGCTACTCCACCCTGTCAGTAAGGGAAACTAGAACCCCAGGGATTATAAGCCCTGGGAGGGGTGTTTTCCCAAACATTCCATTAGGAGGATGAATGGATGACTACCCCCTTTGACCCGCTCTCTTCTCATGGTAGACACTAGTTCCATTAGGAACAATGGATAGTTTTCCCCATATATGTGTGTAGAGGACTATAATGGATTGTGGTTATTCACACAAATATATTCTGGATATATTATCCTATGGACTACTATAGGTGTAACGTGTATAGGATGTGATGGCTTGAGGTTACTTACTTGGTGTATGGGCTGTAATGGATTGAGGTATGATACCCGACGTATGATACACGTTATGTGAGCTATGGTGGATCCCGAAATCTACCTGGATACTTTTGGTTGTGAGTATGGTTTGGTGCTTTTCCCAGGTGTCTGCAGGCAAGACTTTGTGGTGCACGTGGTGCAGATTGTAGAGCTTATTCCAGGTGTATGCGGGCAGGCCTTTGGAGATAGATGCAAATGATGTATGTCGTTGGGTCAATGCGGCAAACCAGTGAGGAAGTAGTAGCGGGGTAATCATGATATTATTTACTATATGCTATATTCTTGTTTGCGTTACTTGGTGAGAGTAGCCATGGTGAGGATGGGAACATAGTATACCTGTTTAGGTGACGTGTTAGTTTCATTTGTTTTTCACTATGCTTTAGCATGCTTTCTTTACCTTTTCAAGAGATTCTTCAGGGAGGATCTTACTGAGTATACTATTATACTCACCCTACATATATATAAATTCTTTTTTAGGTCACTAAGAGCAGGTTGGATATCAAGCTGGTTTCTACTAGGTGGGGGTTGCAGGAGCTATTCGGGCTTCTGGTTGCAGCTGTTTTTACATTCTTTTGGGCACATGCTGTTTTCCATTTGCAGTTTTAGTACTTTTGCATGACATTATATATGTGCACTTGGGTTTTCTTTTATAATTCCATTCTAAGTTGGACTTGGTTGCTGTCAATCTTATCTCTCTCTTACGCATGTGTTATCATAGAGGGTAATGCCTCCCATTTGGGTGTTACTATAACCTCGGTGCTAGTCCCCAACCCGGGGCCTAATGGTGGTGGGACTCGGGGGGTCATTGTCTCCCTTATCACATTACCGGGCCAAGAGGGGTATACATTGTGGGGAGTTGGTCATGAAATAGTTGTATTAGAAGTATGTTTTAGGGATAATATGGAGTTTGGAGTTAGGCGCAGGTGAGGTTACATGGGTTGGTAGGGCAACGGTGGAATTCATTTTTAGAAATTTAGGTAAACAAGGGAGGCCGGATGAGACATAGGCATTTAGGGCCCCCTATGATCTGATGTACGGACCATTATGTTTATAATGGCTACTAAACTAGGTGATACTGGTTGCAGGGTAGAGACCTAGGAAATGATCAGGAATCATTCTTCTTTGTGCCTGTGTTTGAATGGGTAGAACTTGGGATAGGTTAACCTAAAATTAATAAAAGATAACAATTAATTAATTAATGTTTAGTATTCTATATTTCATGTTTAAGAGATCTAATAGCTTTTTATTTTATAGGTATGACTCTAGGTCGACATCCTCGTCAGGTTTGTGTAGAAAATGTCCAGAAGGCTGTTCCAACACATCGCCTCAGGGTAGAGGTTGACGATGAAGACACATGGAGGAAGACACTCCGAGAGTTTCAGTGCTAGAGTCTACAGAAGTACGAGGGATCCATTTCAGATGCAGTCATGGAAGACTGGTTAGAGGAGTTTGAGATAGAATTCAGTTCTATTCGTGCTCAGAAGGATCACTGGGTGTCCTTAGATGTGATGATGCTGTGTGGAGTAGTAAGGCAGTTGTGGTTCTTGTTCCTCGGGAATCGTGAGGAGTCAGTGATCTCATGAGAGGAGTTCTGAGACATGTTTAGATTCAAGTTCCTTACCTAGACTGCGAAGGAATCCAGTTTCCAGGAGCTTCTTACCCTTCAATAGGGGATTTCTACAGTTTGAGAGTTTGGAATCCGTTTTAGGAACCTTTTACAATATTCTTTGGACCTATTACCAGAAGAGGAGGCATGTGCAATGCATTTCGGGGAGGCTTTGTATCCAGAGATCCAGCGCCAGGTCACCCCATTTATGTTAATGACATATATTGAGGTGCTGGTGAGGGTAGAGGTTGTCGAGAGGACATTAGCCAAGACATGATCATCACAAGAGGTGGATCGTCATGATCCCTCACAAAGTAAGGTTGTGGTATGGGGTTCCCGGTTTTCAGGGAAAAAGAGTTTTCGTTTAGTTGGGGGTAGGGCCCAGCCCTTCACATCTTGTGTCTCTAGGGGCAGCAACTCTCAGGCCTATGCCAAGGGATCATGCGCTTGTTTTTCTTATGGTGGTCATGTCCATCAGCAGCGGGAGTGCCCGACATTTCATAGTGGTCATCGTGAACCAGGTGCTATGCTCCAGGTTTCTCCATTGAGGCTATTCCAGCCGAGGAAGCAGCTACTAGTTGCACCAGCTTTTGATTAGTAGAGGGTTCATGGGGAAGGCAGAGGACATCCCCATGATGCATACCATCCTTAGAGAGAAGAGTGTGGTCGGGGTGGTGGTCTTCATTAGGGACAGAGAGGTCATGGAGAAGGTCGTGGTCAGCTTCATGCTCTAGCATTGCCAGCACCAGACGATCCAGATGTCATTTGAGGTACCCTTTGCTTGTTTTTTTACCTTAGTGTATGCCTTGTTTTATTCATGAATTACACACTCCTTCATATCACCTTCCCTTGTCCATGCTTTGGGACTTGAGGTGGAGAGACTTCCAGTGCCCTTGGTGTTGACTACGTCAGTTGGAGGTTGAGATAGCTTGTTTGAAGTATGTAGAGAATTTGAGCTAGTTTTGGGGAAACACCGCTCTTGGGGAGACTTCCTATGTTTACAGATAAAACCATATGATGTAATCCTTGGCATGGATTGGTTGTATTGGGTGCAAGTTATCATGGATTGCATTATGAAGAAGGTCATTTTCTTTGGTGCGGATGGAGAGTGGTGTTTGTTGGTGAGAGATATCCTTGGATGGATCATAGGCACGTTCCGTCCTTATCATCCATAATGGTCGAGATGATGTTGAGTTCTTTATAGGTTCAACAGTTGGCATTTCCTCGCATCCTAGATGAGTACCCTGATGTCTTTCCAGAATAGGTTGTAGACATACCCCCTTGACGAGAGATCGAATTCGGGATCGAGCTACAGTAAGGAGTGTCTCTTATATCTATGTCTCCCTATAGGATGGACCCTTTTGAGTTGCGAGAGCTACGTATACAGATTGATGGTCTGTTGTAGTGCGGTTTTGTTCAGCCATCTGTGACACCATGGGGTGCACCAGTTTTTTTTTTGTAAAGAAGGTCGACGACAGTTTGCGTTTATGTGTCAATTATTGTCACTTAAACAAAGTTACAATAATGAATCACTATCCTCTTCCACAGATTTTTGACTTATTATATCAACAAAAGGGTTCAAGTTGGTTCTCAAAGATCAACTTGTGGTCAGGATATCATCAGATGCGTGTGAAGGATGAGGATATTACGAAGACTGCTTTTCGTTGTCATCATGGGCATTATGATTTCTTTGTAATGCCATTTGGCATGGTGAATGCTCCAGCTATGATTATGGGATTGATGAATACAGTGTTCTGTGAGTTCTTGGACATGTTCATGGTAGTTTTCATTGACGACATCCTTGTGTACTCCACATCTGAAGAGGAGCACACAGAGCATCAACGAGCCGTTTTGGGAGTTCTTCGCCAACATAAGTTGTTTGGGAAGTTGTTGAAGTGTGATTTTTGTGCCTTAGAGGTCATTTTCTTGGGTCATGTTCTATCCCAACAGGGATTATTTGTGGATTCATCGAATATTGAAGAAGTTGTGTCTTGGGAAGCCCCCAAGACAATGTCATAGGTGCGATGTTTTCTTGGTCTCGTAGGCAACTACAGGAGGTTCGTAGAAAATTTCTCAAGAGTCGTGACTCCTCTAATATTGTTAACTAGGAAGGATCATGCATTCATATGGACTAATCAATGTTAGGAAGATTTATAGTATCTAAAGGAGAAGTTAGTAAGTGCTCCAGTCATTTGTATTCCAGTTGAGGGAGTTAGGTTTGATGTTTTTTTTTATGCTTCACATTTGGGGTTAGGTTATATTCTGATACACCAGAGTTCAGTTGTTTCTTATGGGTCACGGAAGTTTCATCCCCTTGAATGCAACTATGGCACTCACGATCTTGAGTTGTCAGCCGTAGTGTTTTCTCTGATGTTGTGGATACATTTCCTCATTGGTGAGCGCTTCGTGGGTTTCACTGATCATAAGAGTTTGAGGTATGTTTTCTCCCAGCGTGACTTGAACTTGCGACAACATTGGTGGATTGAGTTATTACAGTAATACGACATTGAAATATCGTATACACCTAGAAAGGGTAATTTTGTAGCAAATGCACTGATCCGAAAGTCATGAAATGATGGTTTGTGTGAATTCGGTGATTCCTGGAGAGGAATGGAAGAACTGTCACATTTGCATCTTGATATCGAAGAAGTGGGAGGTAGAGGTTGTCTTTTCTATATGACGGTGCAGTCATCCCTGATGCATAAGGTGGAAGAGTCCCATTTGGGTGATCTATAGGTGGATGTCTGGAGAGACCGAGTTGTTTGTGGTGAGTCCCCTGATGGATGGACTGAAGATGAACAACACCGAGTGTAGTATCATGGAAGGCCTTTTGTCCCATTGTTGATGCATGATACGGTTCTCATAGAGTTCCATAGTTCAAATTTAGTATTACATCCATGTGTGAAAATGATGTAACGATCCTTGAGGATCCAGTTTAGGTGGCCTGGGATGAAACGTGTGGCTGTGGAGTTTTTGTCTTAATGTTTAGTCTTCCAGAAGGTGAAGGTCGAACACCGTGTTCCTGGTGGTCTTCTCCAGCCATTAGAGATTCTTCAGTAGAAGTGGGAGGAAATCTCAATGGACATTGTTATAGGTTTACCTCTAGCTTCGGGAGGAAATGATTCTATTTGGGTGGTAGTGGATCGTTTAACAAAATCATCCCACTTCTTAGCGATCAAGGAGTTGAGCTCAGTGGATGTTTTGTCGAGGCAGTATCTAGAGGAGGTTGTGAGTCTTCATGGAGTCCCTAGAATGATCATTTCTGGTCGGGATCCTCGCATTACCTCTAGGGGTTTAAGGGGTCTCCAAAATTCTTTTGGTTCTCAGTTATGCCTTAGCACTGCTTTTCATCCTCAAACGGATGGCCAAACAGAGCGAACTATCCCGACTCTTGAAGCCATGTTACGCCCTTGTGTTCTCGATTTTGGAGGATCATGGATGAGGCACTTACCCTTGGTGGAGTACACTTATAATAATAGTTTCCACTCCACCATCGGTATGGAACCGTTTGAAGCCTTGTATGTCCGGCCTTTATGTTCTCTGTTGTGCAGGACTGGGGTCAGAGAGTCAGCAATTCTCAGACCAGAACTATTGCAGAATAAAATAGAGATGGTTGAGGTGATTCGTGAGAGGATGAAGGAAGCACAAGATATTTAGAAATCCTATGCCGATCAAAGTAGACCCATATAGTTTAATGTTAGGGATAATTTGTTTCTGAAGGTGACTCCCCATCGTGGGAAGCTATGGTTTGGTCTTGGAAGTAAGCTTTCTCCACGGTTTTTTGGGCCTTTTGAGCTGTTATCCCATGTTGGAGTTGTGGTGTATCGAGTAGCTCTTCCCACTCAGATGAGTCGGATACATGATGTTTTCCATGTATCGTAGCTATGTCGTTATCTTCATGATGACTCTCACATAATCGATTGGGGAGAGATCAATGTCGATGATGATGCAACCTTTGAGTAGCGACCTGTGGAGATCCAAGACAGCAGGTATAAGGTGTTGTGTAGGCATTCAATTCCCTTAGTTTGCTTATTGTGGAAACACGGTGGCTTGTAAGAGAGTACTTGGGAACGTGATTCACAGATGTGTGTCCAGTACACAGAGTTGTTTGATGTTTGACTCTTTTCATGTAACTTTGTAACTTTTGTGGTTGTGGAACTTTCATGTTTATGAGATGGAATTCCTTTTTTCTTTGTTGGATTTCTATCTTTTGAGAGGTATCTTGAGGGGTGATTGTTCAAACCCTGTTTCGTTTTCACTTTAGGTGGGTTTTGGATTCTCGAGTACGAGAATGTTTTGAGAGGTATCTGATGTAATGGCCCGGACCTCTCTGGTCCATTCCTTTATGAAAATGTGGTTCTGGAGGTGTTCTGGGAGGTCAAGGTGACTTGGGTGAGCATTTGGGAGGACTTTTAAGGAAAGGTAAAGGGCAATAGCTTTCTCATGGTAGGCGCACGGTATGCCTAAATTGTGTGGCCAAACCATGCAAGTTTGGTGTTGGAGGTAGTGGCTAATGCACAATTAGCACACCATTTGTCTAACCATGAGTACTAACCATTAGAGGAGTGTTTTATGAGGCAGAAGCTATCTCATGGTTAGCGCACGGTTTGTTAAACCGTGGGGACTAACCATGTGGGCACTTAAAGTTAGATCCTAAAATTTAGGATCAAACTCGTTTTGCCTTTAATCACCTCGTTTAAGACCCTAAGCGGCAATAACTCGGGATTACTCTCCCTTGAAGGTTAGAAATCCTCTCCCAAGCATTTTGGACGTGATATGGAGACTTCTCATTGTGAATCGGAGCTGGTTTCTTGAGTTATGTGATCGTTCTTGGTTTGTTTCTTAGATCTACTTAGATCTACTCCTCCTCTTCTCTCAGTTTCTTCGATCTATGTCCATTATGGGTAGATCTATGTGTGTAGATTCCAAATATGTTAAGATTTGGTCTTGGTTGTGTTATGAGAGGAGATCTACGGAGGATTCGTGGAGAATCGTCCCTATTCCATGGGTGTTCTTTGACTGTTGTGGTTTTCCTCAAAAACCTTTAAGGTAGGGGATTTGTGGATTCTCTAATTGTGTATGTGAAATCATATATTTATCATGAATTAGCCTTTTGGATCACAATGAAATTTACATAATTAAATACTCGAACCTGATTAAAAGATTTGGTTTGATCGCATGTTGTTTCTTTGTACCGTGATAACGATTCACCGCTTGATTTTCTAGATAGTGTGATATTTATTCCTTGCATGTTGTCATGTTATTCTTGATGAAATTGTTAAAGAATGTAAATCAATAATTAATTGATAATTAATTGAATAAAGATAAAGAGGCATGTGAACGAATCTGGTTGTTGTTGTGGTGGTTTTTGTTCCAATTTGATGTTAATCAAATTGATGCCAATATAAGTGTTTAATTTAGTTGGTTGGTAAACCTGAAATCTGTTGGTACTTGTTGTTTGAAGGTTGGATGCCTTGTAAAAAGGGAGAAGAGACCAATTTGATGTGATGTTTGTTTTTACTGCTGATTGTGATGCAATGTGACCCTAGAGGGGTGTTGTGATATGTGGAGGCATATAGGCCTTTTGGGTCTGGCAACAGATGACGCCTAGATTGGCGATATGCATCAGTATATGCATGTGGGTGTCATGGAGGACACTAGGGATGATGGAATGGGATGGATGTGATTGATGGATAGTTTTTTATTCTTTGTTGTTTAACTTCTTTACACTTCCCCACTGCTCAAGGTAGCTGGTCTTGCTTACCCTTCTTCTGAAGGAGGTGAATATACGCGGGGTATGCAACATTCTTTCCATGTTTATCCTCTTAAGGTAGAATAGGTCTATGATCTTGCTATAGGCAGCAAAGACTCAACGGGTAGTACATCTACTCACCGTTTTGAGCCCCATTGTGTTTAGTAGCATAGGATTATTTTCTAGAATGCCTGGGAATATGGGGAATCAATTCTAAAATGAATGTTTGATTAAATGATTTTAACCCATGTGGTTGGTGTTTGTTGAAACAAAATTATGAGGTTGAAAACTTTTGAAATGATGGTGGAATTTTTTGGATGCGGTGTTAATGGAATTTAATGTGGAATTTTCCTTGGTTAATTAATGATTAAAGAATTAATTAACGTACAGTGGAATTGATAAAAAGGGAGTGAAGTAATCTAATAAAACCCTTAAATGGTTGTGTACTTACAGGATACCTAGTCTTAGAAGTGGCAGCCCAGAGTCCGAGAGACGTTATCTGCAGTTGTGTCTAAGACTAGGTTATGCTTATAGTGTGGTTTTGAGTTATAGTATATTCTGTACTTTTTTTGTTTCTATACGCTAATCCACCCTGTTAGTAAGGGGAACTGGAACCCCGTGGATTCTGAGCCCTGGGGGGTGTTTTCCCCAACATTCCAGTGGGAGGATAAATGGCTGACTACCCCCTTGGACCCCTCTATCTTCATCTCTTGGTAGATACTAGTGCTATTAGGCATAGCAGTTAGTTTTCCCCATATATATATATAGAGGGATGTAATGTATTGTGGTTATTCACACACATATATTCTGGATATAGTAACCTAGGGACTACTATATGTGTAACGTGTATAGGTTGTGATGGCTTGAGGATCCTTACTCGGTGTATGGGCTGTAATGGCTTGAGGTATAATACCTAACGTATGATGCACGTTATGTGAGCTGTGGTGGCTCCTAGAAACTACCTGGATAATTTTGGTTGTGAGGATGGTGTGGTGCTTTTCCCAGGTGTCTGCGAGAAATCCTTTGTGGTGCACATTGTGTAGATTTTGGAGCTTAGCCTAGGTGTATGTGGGAAGCATTTGGAGAGAGATGCGTAGGACGTATGTCTTTGGGGAAAATCAGAAAACCAGTGGGGAAGTAGTAGTGGGGTACCCTTGATATTCTTTACTATATACTATATTATTTAATGCATTACTTGGTGAGAGTATCCATGGTGAGGTTGGGAACTTAGTATACCCGTTTAGGTGACATGTTAGTTTCACTTATTGTTCACTGTGCTTTAGCATGCTTTCTTTACCTTTTCACGAGATGCTTGTTGGAGGATCCTACTAAGTATACTATTATACTCACCCTACATATATATAAATTGTTTTTAGGGTCGCTTAGAGAGGGTTGGAGATCAGGCTGGTTTCCACTAGCTTGGGGTTGCAGAAGCTGTTTGGGCTTGTGGTTGCAGCTGTTTTTACTTTCTTTTAGGTAATTGCAGTTTTCCTTTTTCAGTTGTAGTACTTTTGAATGACATTACATATGTGCACTTGGGTTTTCTTTTATACTTCAGTTCTGAGTTGGAGTTGGTTGGTGTCAATCATATCTCTCTCTTCCGCATGTGTTCTCTTAGAGGGTAATGCATCCCATTTTTGAGTTACTATATCCTCGGTGCTAGTCGCCAACCTGAGGCCTACTGGAGGAAAGACTTGGGGGTCATTATCTCCCTTCTCACATTTCCATCCTAGGAGCGGTACACATTGTGGGGAGGGGGTCATGACACCTCATCCATGAATTGATGATTTATTTGACATGATTTGTGGGGTTAAATTATATTCTAATATTGTTCATTAATCATGTTATCAAAAATTGAGGGTGAATAATAGAAGATATTAAAATTACTACCTTAAAATCAATATATGAGAATTATTAGTTTGTTCTTATGCCCATCAGCTTTACTAATGCTCCTAAAATGTTTTTGGATATGATGAATAGAGTCTTTAATGGAATCCTTGATAACATTGTCATGGTTTTTATGGATGATATTCTGATATAAACTAATAGTTGTGAGGAGTATGAAGGTCATATAAGGGTTATATTGAAAACTCAATAGATATAGAGGCAATTTGGAAAAATCAGAATATGTGAATTTTTCATAAAATAAGATTTTTTGGGCAACATTATATGAAATAAGGGAATCACAGTTTATCCTACATTGAAAATGAATTTTGTGTAGTGGTGTTATACTACTCATGTAATTGAGATTCATAGTTTCATTGGTTTAATGATATATTATATCAAGTTTTTGAAAATATTATCCTAACATTCTATTCTACTAACTATAGTAACATGAGAAGGGGCCAAGATCATCTGGAAAAAGATGTGTGAATAATGTTTCCAAGAGATGAATAAGATTTTGTTCATTTCCCCTATGTTAAAACTACTCTTTATTAGATAAAGATACATTATTTTTATTGAATAATGTCTGATAGGTCTTGGTTTTTCCTCATTAAAAATTACAAGGTGATTTCCTATGCATGTTGACAATTAAATCCTCATGAGAAGAATTATCCAACACATTTTATGGAGCTAGATGCAATTTTTTTGCACTGAAAATATGGAAGTTCTATATTTATGGGGAAATTTGATATGTACATATACAACCGACATTTGAAGTACTTATACATGAATAATTAATTAAAAATGAATGATAGAAGATGTTTATTAATTCATAAAGACTATTATTGTTCAATTAATTATCATCATAGAATAGAAATAAATTAATTGAAGCATTATGTTGGAATGAAATTGTTGTTCAAGAAACGATGACAATTCAATAAGATTATTTGATTAAAAACCTAGTAAAATATGACATGGTAATTGTAAGGGAAAGGACATAATCAACCATTTCCCAAATTATTACTCAGACATTAATACTAATGAAGAGAATTAATTATCAAAGAGATGTTCCATTGTTTTAGAATAATATTGAGTTAGTGAAGAATGGGAAGCATCCTAAGGTAAATATTGAAAAAAAAGGTGTAATAAAATTTCATATAACACTCTGTGATCCAACGATTCTAGAAACAAATAATGAGGATATGGATGAGGCTCATAGATCTACATTATCAATAAATAATAGAAAAAAATTGTATGGAAATTTGTGATAATTATTTGTGGGATTACATGAAACATGATATTGTTGACTACACTACAAGGTTCTTTTTGTGTCAATAAGTAAAGTGAGGAAGATAGTTTTATAATGGGATATTACAACTACTAACAATTCCATCATGGAATTGAGACAATATCACTTTTTAATTTTTCACTATTCTAAAAAAACCTCCAAAATATATAATTAAATAAGGGTTATAGTGGACCATATCCCTAAGAATGACCTTTTGATATCAATTATCTCATGAAATACTCACCAATATATACATGTATGAAGTGGTAAGGATGTATGGAATAAAACATTATATCATAAATGTTCATGATCTAAGGGTCACATAAAAATTCTAGAGATGCCTTCAACATTACATAAATGTTATATTGAAATTCAATATGAAAGATAACCCTCAAACTAATGGACCAACTGAAAGGTCAATTTCAACACATGTGGAAATACTGAGAACATGGTCGATGGAATTTAAAGGTGGATAGTGTGAATATCTCCCATTAGTTTGGTTCTCATACAACATATCTTCCCTTCATGTATTCAAACAAATCCCTCTAAAGATCAGTATGGAAGGGGATATAGAAATCATACTTGTTTGGATAATTTTAGAGAGAAAAATATTCTAGGAATTAGTTTTTTTCCAGAGATGATGGAAAATTTTCATTCCCTCCAACAACACATTGAAGATTCTCAGAGTTGGAAGAATATCATGGTTGACTACCCTCATAGTCGCATGGAGTTCAATTTTGTAGATAACGTAATACTTTAGATTTAACATCAGATAAAATTCATGAGTTTTTGGAAGAAATGTAATCTCTAACAAAGGTATATCTTCCCCTATGAAATCCTTGATCACTTGGATCAATAGTAATTCATCTAGAACAACTCTAATCTATGATCAATTTGATGTTTTTTCCATATATATTTTTTGATGAATGACATACCTGATCCATCACTAGTACTAAATTTATTGATTAAAAGAATTGTATTTGAACTCTTTTATAAGGAGAAACCAGTGGATATATTGAACCGTAGAGAGAATGTTTTATAAAACAAGACTAACCACCTACTCATGGTGTTGTGGAGAAAACACAAATAATTATAAATTATAAGGGAACTAGAGGAAATAATGAGGCAGAAATACCCTCACCGTTTATCAACTGAGGGAATGAATTGAAATTTAAGGGATTAAATTTTATAAGGGGGAATGAATGAAGGGTCCCAATATTTTTGATATATAAGTTTTTCCTAAAAATGGGTGTTAAATTGTATTGTACAAAAAACAATATTACTATATGAATGAAGTGTGTATAATTTTAAGTGTAACCATCAATTTTCAACCATTATATGACTATTGGACAATTATGACCATTGTTTAATATGAACGTTATTGAATATAATCTTAATAATAATTAAAACATCATAATTATTTTCTATAGTTAGAATTGACAAGGGAAATTTATTTTTGGAAAAAGAGTGGATGAACTCATATAGTTGAGTCATGCCATGCGAAGTTCATTTTCAAAACATGGGTGGGAGGTATAATCTTAGGGATTCTCTCTTGAACAATCCAACGCTAATCATCAATAAATGAGGCTTTAATGAAGTCGCATATAGGCTAAGTTCACTATATATGAGATTAGTTCACATCAGACATTAGTCGAGTCACCGTATTTTTATATCCCCATCACAAACCTCACCATTAAGAATAATATTGTTGTTATATGGGGTTATGATTAAATGACTTACTTATTTAATTTTTAATCCAATTCTTTATATAAAAATTGTATTCCATCAATTCCATTCTGATAATAGTTTACCTTTAAAATATAATGAATTTGATAAAATAATTTATCAGAAAGAAGTTGAAGATTTCATAAATTATTTAATTATTAAAAAAATATGTTATTATGAATAAAGAAAACAATAATTACATTGTTTTATTAAAAATATTTTTAAATAAAAATTAATTTTTTATTTTTTCATGTTTTAGAAATTTCACTGAAATATTGACTGCATTTTCTATCAAATAATTTTTTATAAGTTATATTTTTTATATTTAAAAGTTAAAATACTAAAATTTTGATAATAATTATGATAAAATAAATATCAATTTCGAAATTGGAACTTCTAAAATAGGTTACGCTCAAATTATGTAAATTTTATAAAATGAATTAGTTTTTCATGAATAGTAAAAAATTCAATTTATGTTTTTTATATGTTGAATGATTCATAATGATGTAATATGTCATATAAAATTAAGTTTGATTTTTTTGGATTATAATAACATAATGGTTTTCCCTAGTGGCTAATACAATGGGAAAATACCATTGTAAATCCAATGGTATTGAATTTAACACTACATTTGTGTCCAAATAAATAAAAAAATAAATAATCATATCTTTTTATAAATAACCACCAATATAATGATTTCCTTTAACATCCATATCATTATCCACTAATATCTAACAATTTTACCTCCCAAGTATTTCTACCAAGGTCACGAGAATTCCCCATGGTCTTAATCTTCGAGTTTGGGAGTTACTTACTCTTCATGGTAAGGGAAATATCAACTTCCCTTTTTTTCATTCAAGTTCTATTTTTAGTTGGTATGTTTTCAAAATTTCAAAATTATTTACATATGTACATTTTATTATATCACTTTACTATATTAGTATTATTTTTATAAAATTTATGTCCATTTACCCCTCTTTTTAATGTTTTGTAAAGCCATGTTTCGTACCCATTATGCTACAGAATATTCCTAGATTCAAATTCGCTATTTTTATCATGAAATATAATATATTATTTTGAGTATACCCAAACCACTTTATTTTGTAGGGTTATTTTTTTTACATGTAAAAATGAACTATTTTATTATGGTAATTTCATAAATGAAACCACCTTCGTATTCTGTTAATAATGACATAATGTTATTATCTTTAAGAATTTTTTTTAAAACACCGTGATTTTGATATGTAACACGTTTATTTTATTTACCATGAATTATTTATGAAACGTTTTATTTCACAATATTTGGCTCATATTAATTAATAAATATAAATTTTGATACCTGAAAGAGCTCCAATGCATTGTGTAATGAATTTAATATCTATATATGTCATTTTTTACGATACTATAGTGAATCACCATAGTAAATTTTTTGACACCTCTGTGACAAACCATGTTTATATTCTTATGATTGACTCAAATAAACATTGTATCGTCATTTATGTGTTATTATTTATGTATTTATAATTATAATCGACCCATCATTAATTATTTTATTATATTTATCATGCCTTTAATATTATTTCTCATGATCACATGAAACTATTTCATTTCCATTCCAATATTAGTTCTTATGCTCCCACTTTCCTTTGATGTATATACCCTAATTCTGAGATTATGAAAATGTACATAATTTGAACCAATGATGAATCCTTTCAATTAGAATAAAATAATATTTTCTGTTTTCTTATGTTATTTAACTTTTTCCAGTGAAACAAAGCATTAAAATATACTCTAATAGCACCAAGTAAATGAAAACAATATATAATAATATGCAGGATTCCAGTATAATTGATATTTTTTAAAATTAATAAGAATTACATGTTAACTATAAATGGATGTTATAAAATGTTAAAATATTATATTATATTTTCATCCATGAAAAATTAATTTTTTATATTCATTTATTTGATTAAGTGATGATGTTGAAATGAAATGATGAATTACCAAAAATTGATATTATTCTTATAAAATATAGTGATGTCAAGTAATTATATTTCATAATATTCTATGAAAATAATATAATTCATAAACTCCATGAATAACATCTTAATAAAAAATGAAAAACTAATAATTTCATTTTTGATGAACATATTTTCTTATAACCCTTTTTATACTACTTTTTTTGGGGTCACAAACCATCTCTATAACACCAATATTCTAGAGATAAATTATCCCTATCACTCAATATAATTATATATTATTTTCATCCATCTATATAATTTCACATAAAATAAATGGTCTCTTACAAGGAAACCTAGTACTGGGAAATTAAATAATTCCTTAGTTATTCACTTTATCCATTTTCAAGAAGAATTTTTATTAACCCTTATTAATATCTAGGTTCCTAATAATTTTTTTAAAATTTCAATCTCTTTAAGACCAAGATCATGATTAAATTGTGACGATGTAATTAATTTAATTCAGTAGAATATAACTCCCAATGATTTTACTACCTATGCAATCTATTATTAACACCATTAGAAAATTTATTTGTTAAAATAATCATTATTCATTAAATCAGCATGTCAAAATTCTATTTTTTGAAAAGGTTTATATTATTGGTATAGATTTATATGTGTTGTGAATTGTGATAGATATTGATTTTTTTTTAAAACAAACTATTTATTTAAATTTTAAAAAATTAAAAATATTATTTTCATATTGACTCAAAATTAAAATCCCTTCAAATAAATTAAAATTAATATAAAAATAGGTTGGTAGAAATAATATCGAATTGAATGGTGATATAAAATGTTTTAAATGTTTTAAATATTTATATTTGGAAATATGAATTTTCGACACATCTACGATTGTAATATTTATTGAATTATGCTAAATATATTAATTTAATTTATAAAAATTAAGTACATTATATTAATAAAAATATTTTATACTATCAAATTATTTCAAAAAAAAATTTCAACATGATGAATAATGAAAACACTAAAAGATAATTACAACTCTAAAGAAGAAAATGGATTTATAATGGGTAAAATAAAAAGATAAGGGTTAAATGAACTAAAACATTTAAATTCCCCATTGAATTTCAATATTTTTAACATATCACCTATATGGTTTTAGAGTTTCATTTTTTTTTAATTTTCATATGTGAAAAATTAGTGTATCACACTATCATTTAAATAATTCCAAGTGTGTCAACTCACCCATTTATAAAAGGACCCATCTCTTATCCCCTCTTCACACATACAAAACACATTTAATAAAAAAAATACCTTCCCAAATCAAATCTTTAATTACCTCCAAATAACCTAGATTCCTTATTTTGATTATGAATCCCCCCAATAATGTCATAAGTAGTAAAGGTAAAGTGTGTCCATGAAGAAGAGTAAAAATTAATTATTGTACATATTTTCTTTATTTATTCATCCACACTATATAGATCACATTTATATATTATTATTAAAAAACATTAGTATATAATATATATTTATAATACACTATCTAATTGGATAACATGAATCCATGTCTATATTCATCAAATAATAAATGAAAATATAGATCATGTGAATGGTGGACTATCACCCTCTAAATCTATGTAATTCATGTTTTCATCACAACATTTAATATATGGATATAATTATTGATATAAATTATTTATATTAAATATATTAAATTATTATAATTCTATAATTATTATATCACATATAAATTCATACATTATATTTTATGGGGAATTTGATAATGTCACATGTGTGTATGGTGGACTACTTCCTCATAAAATTATTTAATTCTACTTACACATATTATTTTCTGGGAATGGAATTTGAAAATTATTATAAAATTTATGTGATAATTATAACTTACTATTGTATGTAGAAGAATATTATGACCTATATAATCTTACCTTAAATTTTTTAAGAAAAAAGAATATAATGCTCACTAGAACGTTGGACAATTGCTTCCACATAATGGTGATAAATATTATTCATTTCACTTTTACATGGATTCTAATAATGGTAAATTTGATTAATATATTCTACATATATACCATTATTAAAATTATATAATGTTAAATTAACATTTATATTGTTTTATAGTACGTATCATGAAAAATGGAAACATGGTTCTTCTGTATATACGTTTTACAATCTCCCTAAACTTTGTAACCCATTTTTAATATATAATTATTATATAATACTATAATTACATATTTAATGAGTATTTATGATAGGTAAATATTTTTTAACATTCTGGATATGATGTATCCTTGATAATATTAAAGGATATAATCTGACAAACCTAAATATATCAACAACATTAACTAATTAGCAAAAAA
Organism: Viscum album; assembly: GCA_963277665.1. Classification (NCBI taxonomy): domain Eukaryota; kingdom Viridiplantae; phylum Streptophyta; class Magnoliopsida; order Santalales; family Viscaceae; genus Viscum; species Viscum album. The sequence goes on along the minus strand of OY728131.1, from coordinate 1,608,725,438 downwards.
ATAGTGATTTTAAAGTAGGAATGTAAATAAAATGTGGATGAAATACAATACATAAATTAAATATTTTATGAAATATACATTAATAGTTTATAAATAAAACTCTAAAAATCAATTATTACTTATATAGATGGTTATGAAACATATAAATTAAATCTAATCAAAGGTAAGGGTTTCTTGTACAACATTTACTTATACAAGGTGTTCTCTATATTCACCAAAATGTTCTTTTAGGAATCACATATAATTCCCCTTTATATTATATTTCATTAATCAATTTATCTTAATATTATTCATTTCATTATTTTAAGTTATTTCATAAATAGATATTATGAATCAAATGTTTTCCATTAGGTAATGGATTATTTTACAATTCCATGGTTTATTAGGAATGATTGCGATTAAAATATAGATGATTAAAAATTATAATCAATCATTCATGAAATAAATTATTTTTCTTATAATATTGTTATCCATGATAACATTAAGTAATTTTACAATTTCCCAATATATAGTACTTAAAATCATTGTCAAAATGATTTTAATAAATCCAATCTTTATTTCTCTCTTCAGTCAAAAATACATTTTCATAAAAATTCAAAATTTGTAAAAAGGTTTTCACAATAGGTTTTACACATTTAAAAATGGATTATTATATATGTTTGAATTTTACAAAAAATTTAAAAGGAATCATTGATATAAAATGTATGGAATGAATGAAATTTTACACCCCCATGAAAAATAAATTAATTAAATAATAATTAATAGGTTTAATATTTTGTTTTGGAAGAAAATTATAACCAATATATTTTATAAACATGTTATTTTAAAATTAATTTTCAATTTGAAAGGGGTGTCTTCCTAAAAATTGATCATAATGAACTTTTCATGTTATTTCATTTCATCAATATCATAATACCATGGTTTTACTTATGATCCATGTGTAATTGGTTGTATTAATACTAAAATATTATTTAATGGGATTGTTTATTTTTTGACTGACTTTGGATGTATATTTTTATTACAATTTAACATATTAATATTCATTATTTATTATTATGCTTATTTATTTTGGTATTTATTAACATATCATTTTACATTTAACCAATATGAATGTTTGTATTGATTATATTTCACCCCATTTATAGGAGGAAAAAAATTGATATTAATTTATTGGTGTGGTACGTAATTTTAAAGACCCTTGATGCATTAAAATCTCTCATGTGACAAACTAGTTGACTAAATTAGACATGTTACTACACATAGATCTATACATAATTAAAAAAATGTCTTGATATAATGATTCAAATATCTGTAATTATGCATTGAATCATTTTTAAAATATTCATTTATGTCAAAGTTATTACTTTATCAGATATAATATGAATGGAAAATTCATAATATCATGTGATTACATATACAGATTTATTTTATCATTTTTATATAGTCATATACAATCTTCATGTTTTTGATTAAATGGAAAACATTTTATATAATAACATTTTCATATTTATTATTATTTATTAATTTATTGTATATTTTGTACTCATACAACTAATAATAATTTATGATCACTTATTTATTATGTTTTATTTCCCCTATGATACCAAGTGGTGTTTTATTTTTAATATTCTTGGATATGATTTTGGAAAATTATGATGTTTAAAAAAAATTAAATTTATCTTTACAACTATAAACTAAATTACAAATGGGTATCTAGTTAATTTAGACTAAATAAATATTCATCCCCTTACGGTGAGATTACATATATATAATTCCATTGAAAAAAACTGACCACTAATTCCATGATAGTAGTATTTGGGTCTTCACTATAAATCAATTGACAATAAAACTTTGAGTCACCCAAAAGAAGTTTTTATATTTAATAATAAATCATAATAACTTATGAGTCAACTATTTAATAGATAAAGAGTAAAATAAAATAGAAATATTAAATTGAGATATCATAAAACAATATCATACATAAAAATGAAATGTTACAAGTCTCCATTTGAAATCATTATGAAGAAAGTAACATTAAATTATTATTTTTTAAATAATATTGTATTTTTGTTGTTAATAATTAATCATTTATAATGAAAAAAATCATTTCTAAAATTATTATCCAGTAGATGGAAAAATAATTTATTTTGATAGGAAAAATTATATTTTTAATATTAAAAATTCATTTTTCATTACCAAATTAATCAAATAGCGATAAATATAGCAAATTAAAATGGATAATGTGATATTTTATTATTACAAGAAAAAAATATAAATGTTTAAATATTTTATGGGATTAAATAGGTGATAAGAGTGAATACAAACATGGAATAAAAAGATATCATTTCTTTATGATAAGAGTTATTATTAACATCAACATATTTTATGATGAAATAAAATATTCAAAAAAATATGTTTTTCTATTTATATTTAAAATACACTAAACTGATGAATACTTCAATATAATAGCATCAACAGATTAATAAAATTTATCATGTAAAATCAAAATAAAATTTGTTAATTATGACTCATTGAATGAATTTATTTCATGAAAATCATATAAAACACATGTATCAATTGATTTGAAAGATTATGAAGTGCATAACATTGGATGGTCTTTTAAATTTAATAATTTAAAATAAATTTTTATAAAAAAACCCATAAGATAGTTTTTTCACCACACACCATAATTTATTTGATAAATATATGTTTGTCTCATAGAAATAATTGTCAGTCATGAAAAACATAAATAATTGAGGAAATAATACATATTTTGAAGTACAAATCAAATTAATATTGATAATAGTAATATTTAAATATAGAATAGATACACATCCTGTTAAATAGATCTTATTGAAAAATTGATTGGTTTACCTTGAAAGAACATCTTATTATCTACATTAATACTCTACTACCTATATAAAATATTCTTATAAATAATATAGATAATTTTGTGGATAAATAAATATTATATAATGAAGTAGAAGAGACATGTTAACTATTTTTATGGAAATATCACCAATATTTTTATTTTTATTACATTAATCATGATTCTTTTTATTTCAATAATCATTGTTTTTAAAAAATTGATCTCTTATATCAATAGTATTCATATTATCTTTCATTTTCATTCACATCATGAGGGAAAATTAAACTGGGTGAGGTAGTCTTACAAAGATAAACCAATTGAAGAAATAATGATAAATAGTATAATAATTAAGGAATACATAAATACATTATAAAAAGACTAATGTGATATTCTCTCATAGGTTATTCTATATGGTTAGATTAATTAATATTAAATAATGGAGCATCACCAATTCATTATATTGGGAGTGTTATTTGAAATATCATTTATAGAAAAGTCTCTAGGATAATATTCAACTTCATATAAATTAATAATTATGTATAATTGGTAAAGGTAATATATTATATAGTGATTGATATTACTCTTCATGTCCAATAATATTTTCAGGGTTCCTATGAATGACCATGATGTCTATATAGTATTTTAATTTACTACACATCATAAATATCATAGCTGATGATGATGGAAATAAAATATAATAATATATTATACTAGTATCCATGTACGATGATTGTTTCTTAACCACTTCCATGCTTTTTTCTTCCTCCAAGATTCATTACAACGTGAACACAACAAATGAGTGTAAAATTAATTACCTCTATAATGGAATGGTCTTTCAATATTAGATAAATCATTTTTACATGAATTTGTAATAATATTATAAATTTTTCTTCTAATCATTTCATCAATTAATATACCAATAGTGTTGATGATAATTATTTTGATGTGTAAGATCACTTAAAAAATCACCAATAGATTTTATTAATTAAAATATGCATTAAATGATTTTCTAAATATGAGAACTCACTCAGTTTACATCACATAATTAATGATTTTAAGCCCATTTAATAAGAAATTATATCACAATTTTCATTAATTGGTAATGATCCAAATCCTCAAATCCTCTTTATTCTATTTAACAGGCCTAATTATAGGGGACATTACGAAACACTACCTTTGTGTTCATTAACAATACCCTATTTTCATATTCAATATAATTATATTTGGAATCTGTGTTAACAATATCAAATGTGGAGGCTAGGAGTATTTTATGATGATCATAAATTACGAGTGACATAATTAATTACTTTATATGGTTAGGATAACTATGTTATTGCTGAATTTGAATCCATTATTAGTGGTCTCATGTTAATTAGGATCTACAATGGCTCCCACATATATGTTAAATCAAATTCATCACTTCATATGAAGTTTTTCATGTCTACTGATGGTGTAATTGGTACATTCCCAACCTCATTTTGGAATTCTAAAGCATCATTGATCAATGTTTACTAATTATTAATACATTGTAGTAGGAAAATAAGGTAGATTGTTTTGATTTGAAAAATGATACACTATAATTTCTTTAATTTAATTAAAGCATTGGAACCATCCCCACAAACTCTACATATTTTATTTATAGATGATATTATTATATAATACATGAAAACCTTAAAAACTCCAATATAATATTATTCAATAAATTTATAAAATCTTATTTATCTAAAATTGTTATTTTAATTGTTAAAATAATTTTTAAATTCAACACAATATTTGAATGAATTCATGATGTTGTTTGAGTATATGTTTCAATAAAATAATTATATAATTATAATAATAATATATATTTTTTCAAATATAGATTAATATGAACATTATTTATCTAAAGGATGCTAATGTAATTTTTTTTGGTATTATATGTGAGTGAAATGGGCAGAATTGATGTTGTCATACTCTTATTTGTCTATTAAACCATGTTCCATTCAATATCCTTTTTGAAAATTTTTATCAATATTCAAGAACAAATAGTTCCTTCATTGAAAAATAATGATATCTACAGGTAAAATTTTAGAGATTATGATCTATTTATATTAATATCGAAATTTTTATAATGTGACGTTATTGACATTGATAACACATATCATTTCCTCATACTATAAATGAAGGATTGGAAGCAAATTGATTTAATTTAGGGACGATTGGTGAATGAGATGGTGTAATATGAACAAGATATAAATTGGGGTAAAAAATTATTTTTTAATGTTGTTATCATACCTGGAGAAGTAGAGGAATTTATCATAGATAGAATGGCTGAAATTCATGATGAAGAATGATCACAATTCAAAAGTGATTTAATTTAAAAGAATGTGTTGAATAATTAGACAGAAGATTATGATGTTTAAATTATATGAAATGTGCTAGTGACATGGTTTATAAATTTGTAATAATGAATATATAGAACAAGAATAAATTTAAATTTAAATATATTCACTAAATGGGAAGAAGATAATTTTTAGTGATATAGTGAATATTTCAATTTTATTTAATTATGAATTTTGGTGATAAAATAATATAAATCCTTATTATTATTCATTCAATAGATTGGGAGGTAATAGTGGATAGAAATTTGTATAAATTTTAATTTTGTAACTCATTAGATTATATATATTGTTGTTAAATATATTTATAAATTAATTGAGAACAAGATCCAATCTGTTAGAATATTAAAATTGAAAGAAAATGTTATAGCTAAACGATAGATAATTGATTTTATTGTTAATCAGTTGGTTTTAGAAATTATTAGACTATTAAAAATTTATTAAAAAATTATATTTTATTAATTAGAAATATTGTCGACTTTCTGGGAGATTATAATTACAAAATGGAAAATATTTAAATACCAATTGGATTAAAGGTCAATATCAGAGTATCTAGGTATTTTATATGCTAAATTTAGATTTTAGAAACCATGAATATATATATATATACATATAAATATTTTTAGATAAATTTAATTATATATCACCGGGAAAATTATTGTGGCAAAAAAGGCATTATGATGTTGAAGAAGGATTATTGTTTGCTGAATTATAGTCTAGCATAAATTACCATGGAATATCATTGTAATATTTTTTTAAAAATTAATTGATGGTATGGGTGATTTGGGAAGGTTATACAGATGTCTTATAGTCTTTTTTTCATTGAATATAAAATAATATATTATTCTAAATAATTGTTCAATGTTTTTCTCAATATATTTTTTCTTACAATTTTTAATATATTAAAGTATCATGTAATGTTTTACACAGTTGTATATTTTAAATATAAATCACGGATATGGTAATGGTGTACTGATCATATTTTTGGCCCTCAAATATCAACATAAGTATATATAAAGTAATTGAAAAATCATTATTAAATACATATCATTCCAAAATAATAAGTATTATGAAACAATCCCCCAGAAGTTGATATAGTAATTTAAATACAGCCATTATATACTGAATATATTTTAATAATTTTATCCTCTGAAGATTTCCTTCTACATGATTTATATTTTTTAGAAGATATGAAAAATATAATGGTCTCACAATGTATAAAATTCAAGAGTTTCTCCAAAACTGAAATAGATATGTTATAATTCATTTCATTATGAAATATGTGACGACATTGACCATTTTATTTAATGAACTGAATAGTCGATCTAGGAAATATTTTTTAGTGGAACCGATAACTAATTTATATTACATCATAATCACATATTTCATTTAATAATGTCTTTAAAACCAATGTACCATGAAGATTAATATATCCCTAGGATATATGGATACAAGGTATGAAATTTTGGTTAATGAATCTAATAAATAATATTATTGGGGCCACATGAAAAATTGTTTTCAAATTGTAATTATCTAATCTGATAAGAAGAAAAAAATTATCCCCAATTATTAATATATGTAATTATGATAATGTATAAGGAAAAAATTTATTGAATGATTGATAAATTGGGAGAAAAAATATTATATAAGGTTTTTTGTAATTACCCTCAAATTATCATTGTCTTGAGAGTACAATGAATCATTACCTGGCCTTGTGATACATCCCCAAGATGCTAAGGGCTTGAAATAAATTCCAAAGGGTTTAATATTCAAGTGGGTGAAAATTTACCCCTTAATAAAAAAACAATTAACACATCTAACAATATGTAAACATCTCAATATATGATGCATGAATAAATGAAAGACAACTCAACCACTTTATTTATATAAAAACCACTCTAATTTAACACATTGGAAGAAAAACCCTCTATCAATTTAAATAGTAAAAGAACCACAAATTGCACAAAAAGACCACAAGATTGCTTTCTCTATAAGCTATAAGCTCCATAATCACCAAAGAGCCCATGTATCATGAGGTTGTACTAAAAAAATGTGATATTTTATCATATACCATGTCTTAAAAGATAGAATATGCAAAATAATCAATGTTCCAATGTAGGGGTGAGCATAAACACTATTGATTTTACCTAATTACTTCCCTACTAATGAATATAGGATTGAAAAATTAGACACATTTATATGAAATAATTTATATAAAAATATTATGCAATAAAATTTACAAAATAATGATAACACGTTCCAAAATTCATTTATAAAAAAATTAAAACACAAGAAATTGAAACTAGTTCACATGATTATTTTTCAAAATAATTAAATAATATAATATTTAAAACCATTTCATAATATTCATTTTGGATTAACCAATCCATGGTTCAGAACACAAACACCCATTCATCCTTTGTATGACATTTTCATACCCATGAGTAGTCTCTCATTAATTATCTTGTGTCCCAATGACACACACACCCGATCCAGGGTCATTAACCTTTTACCCACAATGGTACATATCCCTTATTTAGAGTCACTTAATGCAGGAAATCACAAAACCAAATATATTCCCAAATCATTCCAAATAACCAATTCAAACTATTTTAATAAAACTATACTTTTATTGAAAACCAATGAACAACCCAATTTCTAAAAAACAATTTCATTTTAATAAAACCATACTTTATATTGAAATCATCTAATCAAATACCTGTTCACCAATTCTCGGCAACCTCCCTTAAAAAATACATATTTTTTAACCACGATTAAAACTACTTATTCAAAACCCCAAATTTTCATGATTTCCATAATTTACCAAACCATCAAAAAAGATTATTTCCAACAATTCACCAACCACTAATTCTTACTAATATTAAAACAAGAATACACTTGGTAAATCATAAAAATTAGATATACTAAGAAGAGTCAAGAGTGTTGCCACATAACATGAATCCTTTTTAAAAAAACCTGACAACGGATGAAGAACGATCTAGAAACTGGGTGGATTCTCTACAAAATAGGCATAGATCCCTTCTCCTATCACAAAAATGACCCAATATACACTTATATGGAATCCACCAACATATTACTACGCATAATAGTCATATATCATATATATAAATAGAATATAAGAAATAGATCTTTGTATTTCTAATGAAACATGACAATAACATAGAGAACATCACATACCAAGAAAATCTGGCTTCTATGAGCCAGTGAAGAGAACCAAATTGGTTGCTAAACACATGGGAGAGGTTCCATATCATTCAATGGAAAGAAATATTAAATTATGACCATTATGAAGAAAATTTTAGCAACTAAGAGCCAAAATTAATAAGATCATAAAAAATTAAGACCTTACTTTTCACTACACACGGTTAGTCCACATGGTTATGAAAACTATGCACTAATCGTTTATTTTCCACTATCCCAAAACTGCATTTGTTCATGGTTTCTCCTTGGAACTCTATAAAATTTTGGAAAAAATATTAACATACTATGATCCTTTATTTTTTCCCCATAAAATTCATAAATTTTTACCAAACAATCCCATCTTCCAACTATATAATTTATAAACATGAAATGAATCATTTATGGATTACATAGTAGAATCCAGGAGTACAACATTCTCTCCACCATTGTTCATTACAAATATGGAAAGTAGAAAACCCTCAATATCTTTAATGTATTTTGACCATATGTTTTTCATTTTGTTCTCACATTCCCTAATATCTTTCTGAATCTAACGATGTTGTCATAAAACCAGTACTAGACCGATGCTTTTTCCACAAAAGACATTATCTTTCTTATACACAATCTTCACCACGATATAGTCCAATAATGGTCCATCACTCTGTGAATGTGATCACATCAGATATCATGTCTAAGATTGTCCTAAATATTATTTAATTATGATTTGAGGAAAAAACTTATTCACACAACTAAACCATGGTGGCAATTCCAGTCGATATTCAACATCTACAATCCAATCTAGTATCTCATAATGGCCAATGTATTAGGGAGTTAACATTAACTTCATCCCAAAATGATGATGTCCAAGGCTTGGAGGCTTCCCCAAGAACACATTATCACTTGAGAAAAACATTAATGGGTGTCGACGATGATCCGTAAAATATTTCTGAGGAATATGAGTCGTCTTCAGCCTCTTTAGGATAAGATGAATCTTGTCCATTGTTTCATGGAAAAGGCTCTGCCCAACTAGTGAAGTCTCACCTATTTCCACCAAACATATTGGAGAACATCAATGATGCCCATACAATGATTCACATGTATCCATATGTATCGAGGCCTGATATCTATTATAATAAGAGAACTCCACTAAGGGTATATGTTCCTCTCATTAGCCATAAATTCCATTACACATTCTCATAATAAGTATTCCAATTTCTATATCATTCGTTCATATTGGTTGTCCATATGAGGTTGATATTCCAGAATCATATTCATCAAAGTTCCAAGGGATTACTATATGTATTTCCAAAAAAGAGATGTGAACCTCTGATTTCTAATTGAGACGATCAAAACATGTATACCATTTATCATTAAAAATTATGATATAAACTTTTGGACAGATCCTCCACAGTATGAGTTTCATTAATTAGAATGAAATGACTAGACATGGTAAGTCGATCCAATATCTCCAAGATTGCAACATGATTCTGAACTATTCATTGGATAACTATATCAAAATACATCATTATCTACTCCCATTTTCACATTGGGCTGTGTAAGCACACATACATATCAACTGGTTGATGATGTTCTACCTTTACATGACCACATGTTATGAACTGTGAAATTTTCTCATCCACTTTCCTTTTCATGTTTCTCCACTAATAATACGCCTTCAATTCATTGTACATCATCTGTGTTCTAGGATAAAAATCCATGTTGGAATGGTGGTAAATAAAAAGATGTTCTTTCTGACAAGCTATAGGTACAACCATTTGATCTCTTATCAAGAAAACTATAACCCCATCAAGTTTCTATCCCACAATAGTCTCTCCACCATTGAGTTTTCAACTCCTAAACTAGCATTCTACATCCGATATTTTCTTCTTCTTTTCCATTTTACCCAATTATGAACACATCAATTTAAATGAAAACTACCAAATCACATCGGCCTTCATATTCCACATACATATTAGTGAGGACCGAAATAAAATACCATTCATTTGAAACTTTATTTTCCAACTGAGCATATGAATTTCTTCTTAATGCATAAACCACCAAATTAACTTTTCTTATTTTATAAATCATATTTATGTAAAATATATAGAGATACTCCATTTATCTCATTTTCCTCATATTCAAATCTCATTGTGAGAAAATGTGATTCTAGCTCTTATGATCTGTGAACACAAGAAATATCACACAAAATAGATAGTGATGTCATGTATTCAATGATTGGGCAACTATAGCTAATTCCTAGTCATGGGTTGGGTAATTATTCTCAAGAATTCCAATATTCCTTGTACCATATGAAACCATATTGTTTCATTCAATGAAGACAAAACATAGCCTTCATCCTAAAGCATCATAATACACCACATATTCTTATACTTCTTTTTGAAAAATCAAAATAGTTACAGAAGTAAGAAGAAATTGTAGATCTAGTCAAAGCTTTCAAAATTCCTTAGTCCATTGTATTGGAACATTCTTTCTTTTTCAATGTTGTTGTTAGAAAATAATGTCGTGAAAAGTCACACACATAGAATTTGTAATAAAAAATTAGACAAAGAAAACATCATATCTAAAAGTCATTAATTAGAGGATTCCATGAGATCACAACTAATATATTTAAATTGTTTACTAAATAATCTTCTTCAAAAATCACATGGCTTAGAAATCATACCCCGTGTATCCAAAAGTCGCACATAGATAATTTCTCATACAAACGATAATCTCTAATGATTCCAAACATTGTCACCAATTGCTGATCATTTTTTGACCACTTCCTTGAATACACTAAGATATAATCAACAAACATCACAAAAAATGAATCTAAATAACTCTAAAATGTCCAATTCATTAATACCATAAAAACTTCTAGTGCATTCTTATTTCTGAAAGGCATGACTAAATATTAAGAGTGTCAATATATTCTTCTAAAAAAATTAATCAAAATATCATCCATATGAACATTCAATTGATGGTATTCTGGTGAAAAGTAAATTTTATGGAACCATTGTGCTCCCCTAAATTGATCAAATAAGTCATCAGCTCATGGTAGTGGATACTTATTTTTTATCAGAACTGCATTAAGATTACAATATTCCACAAATATCCTTAGAGATCCATATTCCTTCTTAACAAACATGATTTATGCTTACCAAGAAGATTTTCATGTAAAAATGAATAATTTTCATTCCAACTCCTCCATTGATACATTCAATTACCATAAATATGTTGGTACAATCCTATAAGACGAATGTGATGTAGGTTTTGTCCCCGAGAGAAGGTTAATCGTAACCATTACTTACCTTGCAAGAGTAAATCCGGAGAAGTTCTTGGGAATGATATATAGAAATTCATCCATAGATAATATATTACTATTATGCTCATGTTATTCCATTGATGCTCATGTCAGTTCCACATATTGGTAAGAGATCGTTCCAATCGCTAGTTCCAATAATCTTATTGCATCTTCCTTTATAACCCTATCTCCTCAATAAAAGCCTGACAACATCCTTACTTGTGAAATTAAATATTCTTATATAATAGTTGATGTGATCCTTTAACATTTTCATCTAATTCATACCCATGATTATATCAATGTCATACATATCCAACACCAAGTTTCCCTATTTCAGTTCAGCTACATGAATAGATAAATAACAATATTTAAACACAAATTCTATACATTCTCTTTCACCAGGAGGAGTTTGATTTCTTTCCCATAAGGAATCATCTCATGTTTTAATCATATCATGTAAAATAAAAAATACGAAATTATGTAATGTTATGCACCAATGTCATCCAACACATGTGTGGGGGAAGATTTCAATTTAATCGTTCCACTCCCGATAGATAGTCTAGTCGGATCATATACAACTATAAACTCATCTCTATACAATTTCTTAATCTTGGAACTATACTATTTATTTAAATGAAGAGAAATCCCTTGTTGGGGAGTCATGGTATTCCTAGAATCACTAAGGCTAGCTCTGCTCTATTTATGAGATTAATTCTTTTTTCCCTCATATTGTTGAAGAATTAGATACATGTGATGCTCGAGAAATGTTTCGAGCACCCGACATCTATGCATGACCACAATAGTACTAATGATGTCCCAAATTCATTAAATTATGGTATTCTCTAGGTTTTGTTGTACACTCTAACTTTATGTTTTCAAAAGAACCACATTGGAAGCATCCTGGTTTTCACTTTGGTCATGGAGGAAGGATCACTAATCTAGTAATATGATTTTGATTCCCTCTCCCACCTAGGAAATAGATGCCTCTATTGCACATGGTCCCACCATTCTAGTTCCCAAAATTTATCATAGGTATCATTATACATCCTCCTCCCATACCTCATGACATATCAAGACCTACCACTATTTATATCTTCACCATCTCTATAAAATATTTAATAAAGAAAACTACATTATATTAGTGAAACTCATTCTATAGCCCTGATTTAAGGATTTGTTCCGTCAAGGTAGCACTTGTTGCAACTTCAAGTGAAAAGTGAAATAAATTAATAAATTAAGCAGCATACTCAATGATATAGAGAATTTCATAATTCAGACTAAAGAATTTTGTAGCCCTCTGGATACTAAACATGAGAGGATATAAATTATTGTAAAAAACTTCCTCAAAATCCTCCCATATAAGTACTTCATCCATTTTATCATGCACTGCTAAATCCCATCACTAGTGTGAGAGATCCTCAAGAATAAAATTTTCAAACATGAATTTTATCTATAATGGTGTTCCAATGAAATTAATGATACTATTCGTCCTATTCAGCCACACCCTTAACTTTTTGGGTTCATAATCACTATGAAATATGGGAGGATTCTTCTTCATTATCTGGATGGAATGATTCAATTTCCATGGTTTATCCCTCAAGTTCCATGCATCCACATCATGAAATTATTGGAAAATAATCATAACTAGCTCATAGTTCAATTGTGGCTCAATTAATACCACCATCTCAGCAGCTTCTTCTGCTAGGTTTCAATGAATCCCACTAGGTTCCATTTTCTAATCAATTGAAAAACTCGGTAAGTCTCACTCCCAAGAGACTGATGGATTTAATTATATAATTTTATCGCATTAACTATAATAAAAATATTTTCCAAATAGAACCATTTTCATGTTCATACATCTTTGAAAAATACATTCTTGTTTCTGAAAATCAATCAATTATCAAAATAAATCAATTATCATCATTTCAAAATCATTCATTTGAAAAAAAAATCCATTTTTAAAAAATTTATAAATTTTTCACACAACCATGAATTAGTACTCTCAATGAAATATTCAATTATAGTGGTAATTAGTTCTTATACAATTCATTTCATGCTCATATCATTAGATAAACCCATGAAAATGAGATTCCAAGATCATATAAGTGTCTCCAAAAAACATATTTACCCAAATTATTGGTAACATGATGTGTAGCATAATCTGGTTAGTTATCTTATTTTATGAAATACATTTATTGTCCCGAAAATCCTACTCCTTTATAAGACTAGAACCAATGGAATAGAAAAAAAAATTCAGATCCATTACCAATAAATTGTTGACTAGTTGTTACAAAATGACCAAATAAGGTGATTCAATTTTTAATGACCTTATAATTCTTCGTGGATTGAGAGTAAAAAGAATAAATACATGTCCATAAGTGACATCCCCAATACTGAAAAGGGTGGAAATAAAGGAATGGGTTTTTAAAATACATTTTAAGGATTCATTACAAATTAAATAATAAAACTATTAACTCATCCAAACATAAATTAATAGCTCACTATATTATGCAGGTATAAATTAATGACTACCAAACTACTTCATTTATAACACAACCACACCAAGTATATCACAGTGGGAGACATATAAAGTATCAATTTAAATAGAAGAATAAAAACTAAAGACACCATGAATACTTCAAGACTCCTTACTCCATAGTCTCCATGTTCCATCATCACCAAACATCCCAAATATAACGAGGTGGGGCTAAAACATGTGACACTTTTCCTGTTCCCATTTCCTAGAAGATAACATCTAAAAAAGCATCAACATGCCAAATAATAGGTGAGTATAAACCTAGTAGGATTTCCCAAATTTCATTACAACTCAATACACTATTATTAAAATTCTATAAATATTTATATAAAACTATTTATATAAAACAATTCTTTAATACAGTTTATTACATTATGGTACCATGTTCCCAAAACCATATATAACCAAATGAAATCACATGTAATTGGAAAAAATTATAAATCATGTTTTTTCTATAAATATATCAAATCCAATAATTAAAACCATTTCACAAATATTCTTTTGGATTTTTAAATCCATGGTTCACAACGCACACACACCCATCCATGTTTCCTTTGACAGTTTCATACCCACGAGCTGTCTCTCGTCAAAATATCTTGTGTCCCAATTCAAAATAATTCCAATAAAGGGTCCCACATCTTGTACCCCAATGGTACATATCCCTTATTCAGTGGCATTACTTTCATGTACTCACAGAACCTAATATCTTCAAAAACAATTCCAAATCACCAATCCAAACTATTTCAATAAAACATTACATTTATTGAAATCTAATGCACAAACCAATACCAAAAGAAACAATTAATTTCAATAAAACATTAATTTTTTTATAATAATGAAAAAAACTCATGTTACACAATTCTATAAAATCCCCATTTTAAAAGTTATATTATAAAATCATGAACAAAAGCACTTGTTAAAATCACCCAGTTTTCTAGGTTTCCATAATTTATCAAACCATCTCAGAAGATAGTTTGCAACAATTCACAAACCACCAATTCACAATAAATTTAACACAAGAATATAAACTTAATTTTATAACAATTATTAAAACAAAGACTTCTTAAGATTAAGGTGACCTATCATGATGTTTTTGTCGAAACCCGAGAACGGGCGAAGAATGCTCCAACAACATGGTTGATTCTCCGCAAAATGGCCTTAGATCCCTTCTCCTATCAAGACTAAGACCAAAACTATTCATATTTTTAATCCACCATTTTAGAAATTCCCAAAAATGGAGTATATCTGTGAAAAAAGAGAACATGATAAATCTATAAATTTATATCATTAGAAACGTGATGAGAATGAAGATTACCATCACATATAGAGATATTTGGGCTACCAAACACCAATGGATAGCCAAAGATAGATTATTTAATACACGAGAGAGGTTCCCCAACCTTAAATCGAAGGAAATATATAATATAGGCCATTCATGATTAAAATAATGAAAATACAAGAAAAAACTATAAGATACAAAAAAATTGGATAATACTTTTTCCCTATACACGGTTAGTACTAATGGATACACAAATCGTGTGCTAACTGTGCATTTTCAATTGTCCCAAATTTTTATATTGTGTCAAGTTTCTCCTTGTACCTCCACATGGATTGGAATAATCATGAACCTCTATGTTTTTGAAAAAAACATTATGAAATATTACCTAACACTCCCTTCCTCCACCTTACAATTTATATCCGTTAAAGAATCACGTAAGGTTTACATACTTGAAACTGTAGATAAAATACTATTAATGGAGAAGTTGATATAAAATAATTAACAATGTATTCAATAAAAATTTTATTTTTTCAAGAATGGATATATTTTAATTGAATATCATTAATTTATGGAGTAAATTAGATACAATATATATAAAAATAAAGACAATTATTTAGGAATTTTGATTAAATTGGAGTTAGGGTAATATACATATTATATAGTTGGGTGTGGAATTATATAACTATCATTGGAAAAATTTAACATTAGTTAACATAGATGTAGAGGAAGATGTAATGTCTATAATATGTATACTAAAAATCATATTATATAATATATAATATATTGTTACATCATATAAAAATTATACAGATGAAAAATCAATTAATGGATACTTATCATATCATAATGTATATAGGTGGATAACGAGAAAGTCATTCATTTTTATGTAGTGTGTGGTAAATAGTCTTTGATTTATGGGAAATTTTTCATATTTAGTACTTACCATTCTTAAAATAGTAAATAATTTGAATTTATATTTAATAATTCATTTTAATACATTTATATATCATTACACGTATACACCTTTTATTTATCCTCGTGTGCGATAACAATGTTAAATTACTACTACCTTATTTTTTTCAATTATATTTATTATATTTTTTGTCACTACATTGAAATGAAATATATTGTGAATGATGTTAATACTAACCTATAAAAAAATTATAGAGAAGGGTTATATGGAAAATGTAATATTTTAAAAATTGAATGATTTACCTCTTCTAAGGGTCCCATATGTCTCAAATCACATCACAATGGTAATAATCATTTTCGGTATGATGTAGATTTCATTTTAGAGATAGTCACAATATCATTTATTTATTTATGGAGTTCTTTATTTTATTTAACTAAAATATTAATTATCTTGATTTTCTGAAATATATAGATTGTATCTATTATTATATAGTTTTTAACATGGATTAGTGGTAGATATTTATACACATATACTCAGTCACTCATTAATGATATTTTTATATGATGAAAAAGGATAATTGAATCTCAAAATATTGTTATGTCAATGGAGTATGAGGTCATCAACAAGATGATAAATATGAATTATATAAAATCAGAAAATGGTTTTGTACTCTTTACTATTTTGCCTTTTCATAATCAAATAATCCATTTATTTTTAATTTCATCCATTATTTTAAATTTAATATTTAATACTTTCAAAACTATTATTATTAAATATAGAGGAACCATGCGATTTCAACAATAATATAAAAATTATAGTGTTTATATATTTTAATATCTAGCATCATTATTTAATTATAATTTAATGCCTTGCAGTATGGACAGTCTATCCTGTATTTCGTAGTTTTTGTTCATTTTTTTCCTTTATATAGTTTTACAATGAAATATTTGTTCCAAATAGTTGATGTAAATGATCTTTTTTATGTTGTATTTTAAATTAAAAACCCCAGATTCAATCTCCTTTAGCTATCATTCTCATTTAGATAGAAATAATTCTCTATTACATAAAAATTATACGATGAATAAAAAAAAGACAATGATACATAATATTCATAGGGATTTATCATGATTTTAATTAATTAAATTATCCTATCTAACAATACCACCATAAATAAATCATATATATCTTGAATAATAATAGAATATAATTTTTTTTATATACTATGTTTATAATATAAAATAGTGTTCCCATGACATATAAATAATATATATATATATAGTTTTATATTTAATGGTTAAATAAGATTGGAGAGAATATCTCTTATCATACATATTTTTAACTTGGTGCATCTCATTCCACTCACAAAAATGTATATGCACGATACATTTCACATTTCTATGAATGGATGTAAACATCCATGGTTCTTATAAATTGAATAACAATATTTTATACATAAAAATTATTTGGTTAATTCAAATTTAATATATTAAATCATATCACCTGATTAATAACACAACCAACCACCTCGTGATTAGGTTCAACTCAATGATAAGGCCTACAAGCCAAAAAATAATGACGATTTACATGAAATATTACATTAAAATGAAATCTTTTGAATATTACTACTTTTTATATTATACTAATGAATTAAATGATAGAATTATAATATATATATATATATTATTGGTCATCCAGAACAAAAAAATAACTCTCTTGGAATAATATTTGAAATTATACATTTCTATATGATCACCAAATTATTCTAAATGACATAATTATTCACAAACCATAAATTAATCTAATTAAAAAAATTAGGGATAAATAATGTTAATACATTTATGGGTAAATGATTATTTAATTCACTGATATATATAATCTATATGAATATTTAATAAACTTGAGAGCCTTTCTATATAATTTGATATATTCGAAATATTATTATCCTCCATTTATAAAATTTAAAATTGCAAACATAAGTATCATTATTAGTTGTATTTGAAAAGTAATGATCAAACATTCCAAATGTTTATTTCAGTTTACTCTACTCTGTATCTTTACCATATAATCACATAATAGTTATGAAATTAGTATATACCAAATTCAACATATCTTTATTTCAATTTTATTATAACTTCTTTCTATCACACATTAGTGATGAAGTATCTGTGGAAATTTTATTTAAAATAATATGGAGATTTGGGATTTTAAAGTTTTATGTTGAAAACATATTCATTATATAAAATTATTTTTTATTCAAAAAAAATTATAATGTTATTATGATATAATTGTCAATTATTTGTAAATATTTATAACTAATCTATAATTTATATATTAATTATAAAGTAACAATAAATTATCATCAATATTTTAAATGATATAATATTTAAATGGAATTAAATTGAAATCATTAAATTAAGATCATACTATAAAGATTTTTTCCCACACATTTAGGATTTAATATTATTATGAAAATCAATTATTTTACCATAATCATTTATTTTTTATTCTCTTTTTATCTCAATAAGATTTATTGAAGATAAAATATCAGGATTTATAGTCTGATTGTATTATTTTGAAGTCCATTTATTTTATAACACAATTTTTAATGTATAATAAGTTTCATATAAAATGTAAAAAAAATATATTAATTGAATCATTAAGCCTTTTTATTGACTCTCAATGATGCATTGTAGACCAGTTCTGATATTATGTGAATGTATTTCAATTATGTATAGGTTTGTTATAATTGAATCATTTCATATACCCCTTGAAAACTTAACATTATTTTATTGATGTCGTCTAACTATTGGACACCCCAAAAACATTATTAATCTTTATAATTTAGCTTTTTCTGAATTTTATATTCACATAATTAGGGCAGATTTCTTATTAATGATGAATTAGATTTCATAAATTTGTTGTGGAGATTATTTTAACTTTAAAGACCTGTAAAATTCAAGGAAAAGTTTTTCTTAATTTTCTTTGGGATTTTATATGAACGCAATTTCTGACGGCACATGATTCTGATGCCCGGTGTGCCCGGAATTTCTATCCGAAGTTTAGCTCGGGTATGTTCAGTGAACGAAGGAGTGGGAATTTATAACTTTTGAACTGGTGCTCGGAATCGAATTCTAAGGGCACTGATGGAACCGTAGCGCCGGTAATTTCTTAGGAACACCATTTCTGGAGTTGCGTTTACACGAGAGAAGTTGTTAATGTATGTGGAAGGAAAAAATAAAAATTATGCAACAATTTTTATTTTTACTTTAATTGGATTAAGCTTTGGGTGGAAGTTGGGAAAAACCACCCAACTTCCATTTGTAGGTTATGAAGGTGGGGGGGCCCACACGAACCCTACCCCTTCACCTTCCCTAACCTTCAATAACCCTTCATAAATTATGACAACTTGTGTAATTTAATTTTTGTCGTTTAATTCAAACCTTTGAATTTCAAACATTATGTTGTGTTAATAAAATAAGTTAGTGTCTTATTTTATTTTTGGTTGGAGTCTTGTTGCCTTGAGAGCTTTGGGATAAAAAGCTAAGGGAGTCTTGATTGCTTCATCCTCTTCGTCGAAGAACACGAAGAACGCGAAAACACGAAGAACGCTGGATTCCTCGGAGGTCGACGTCTCCTTCCGCGACGTCTGCTTCCACGACGCCTCTTCCCATGAAGGATATTCTGTGATGAATCCTCATTCGACGAACCTCCGTTCAAGCTACGCTCGAGGTAGGGGTTTATTTATATATTTTTGTTCGTGATTACTAATTTGACATTCTTAGTGGAATTTTGACCAATTGCTATCGATTAACGAAAGGGGGCCGAACCGCACAAACACGGCCGACCCTCCTCCATTATCCATGTTGGTTTCTAATGTGGATTAGAACAGAATGGCGTGGTGCGGTCGCACCACGCGGAATCATGCGGCACAGAATGCGCGGTGCCGTCCCGCCACGCCGTGAAATCGAACAAGGACGTGACGCCGTCGTACCGCGTTGGAGAAACCCGAAGACACCGCGGCCAGAGCGGGGCCGCGGTTGAGGGGTGCGGCGCCATCGCGCCGCGCCAGACGAATCAAGGTTGCAGCCGGTTTCGAGCCGCGGCGGAGCAGGGAGACCGGCGGCCGGTTCCGGGCTGCCGGCGTCGAAGCAGGGGGGACCGGCCATCGCCGGTCCCGTGGCAGCAGAAACCGGTCGGCCGGGGCGGGCCGGCCGGGGGGGGGGGGGCGACCGGACAAGGGGAAAGCCGGGGGTTCAAACCCCCGTCCGGCCAGCTGAGTAGCCCCCATTAAGGGGGGCCGCGGTTACAAAGCAGGGGGCAGGCGCCCCCCACTCCAAACGGCTCAGCCGTTTGGCCGAGCGCCCGACCAGCGCGCTGGGCGCGCTGCGCCCAGGCCTGGCCAGCTGCCTGGCCGGGTCGGGCCATGCCCTCTGGGTCGGGCCGTGACCAAGCGGGCTGGACCCGGACCCGGTTCGGGTCGACCTGGTTCGGGTCGACCCTGGGTGTATCGGGTCGGGTCGGACCGGGCCTGAACCCCTTAATACTGAATCCTTTCCGGTCGGACGCCCATAACTTGTGCTACGGGCCTCCGATCAATGCACCATTAGTTGTGATCCGGATCTTGGATCGAGACGGTCGTTTCGGTATATTTCACTCAAGGTTTCGAAATACTTTGGGTTTGGCCGAGTTGGTTCGTACACGAAACCAACTGGGCCCTCGGAGCGGAAACGCTCATATCTTGAGCTCCGGACATCCGAATGACGTACTGTCGACATTGATGGATTTCTCTAATTGAGACAGATATTTTGGCTTACTCCTCCCGAGGTTTGAACGCAGGTGGAGTACGTTCATGTTGGTTTTGCTTAAAAACCAACCAGGCCCCTGGAACGAAAAAGCCAATAACTCTCAGACCGGGCGTCCGATTGACGCACCGTCTGCGACGTTGAGTTCCTGTTGACGATACGGAACTTTTGGATACATAAACTCTGGAATATGTGTTTATTGATGTATCAGCCTCTCAGCTCGTGGAGCGGACCCTCCCGAACGAGGTTGCTATGTGCGGGAACCCTAGAGCTGGCTGCGTTTGCGACTGTGATGACAACAACGACTGTACAGAGATCCTCAGTGGATTCGACGGCGACGACTACATCACTCAGCGATCCTACGTGGATCAATGCTACCAATCCTGTGTGGATCTGATCCTGTGTGGGTCAGCGCTCAGCAGTTCTGTGTGAGGCAGCACCTACAGATCATGTGTGGGTCTGATCCTGTGTGGGTACTTGTGGGGGTTCGTTACCTATCGATCCTTTGTGGGTTAGATCCTTTGTGGGTCATTGCGGGGGTTAGTTACCTATCGATCCTTTGTGGGTCAGATCCTTTGTGGGTCATTGCGGGGGTTAGTACCTATCGATCCTTTGTGGGTCTGGCGGCTTAGATGAATGAGTGGAAATATCTGATCATCTCTATCGTCATATGTAGAAGTATACCTATGTGAGCTGAATCCTGTTTTTCTTTCCTATGTGAATTGTGTTGAGCTATCCTGTGTGGATTTACATTTTACTTTCCCGTGTGGACTGGGATGTACTTGGGCTCAGATGTTGGAGACGAACGAGAATTAATGACTTAGGTATATGTATGGGCATATACCTAAGCAGTGTCAGATGTTACTCGTGATTTCATCTTTCCTTTTTGTTTTATCCTTTGTGGATTCAGGGAGGCCTTTGGGGGTCTCGGGGTCCCTCATGAGTAGCTTATACTCACCCCTGCACGGGCTATGCCCGCACTATGTTGTGTTGGTTGCAGACGACAGACAGTGCTGATCGTGGTTGAGGCTTGCGCAGCAGGACGGTACTAGGAGGTGGACCACTGGGCGGGATGTACTCGGAGCGGTCGGATGGACCCGAGGAGCAATGGAGGCTATTTGTACCCACCCTTTAGGTGGTATTTCCAGTGGACATCTCGGCGTTGTGGCTTTACTTTTCAGTTTCTGTTTTCCCTTTCCAGTTGTACTTTACTTTTAGTTTGGGTTTGTATACTGGCCCACTTACTTTTCCGCACTTACTGTTGTACTCAGTTTTTACTTAGTGTTTACTTCTACTATTTTCTTGCTCTGTGGTGTTTGTTTACTTTACAAAGGCAATGCCTTCCCTTTTTACCGGGAATTACGCCTTGGTGCTAGTCGCCAGCCCCTGGCCTATGGAAGGCGGGCTTGGGGTAGTCATGGCACGAGTCCCGAGGATGGGTCGTGACAAATTGTTATCAGAGGAGTTCGGTTCTACCACATAACTTGGGACTCTGATCTTTTTCTATGTGAAGCAATAGTGTTAAGTGTATTGGGTGTGGTTATCAGTCCAGGGAGTCCAGTGTTGGTGCGGCGGCCGATGTATCCGTACACCAGGACCCTAACTTCTGATTTCCAACTTAATGCACGAAAACATTGATTGCATGTGTGTTTCAAGTATTCTTTATGATTACTTTATGTCATCTTACCAGGTATACTGATTGACCGTGGCACACATGTTTTTTTTTCAGGATGGCCCCACGACGGCAGCCAGCTAGGGTTCCAAGAGTTGTGTGTGACGACATCCCACCGAGCGACGAGGCCTCGGTGCAGGTCCCTTTGACATCAGAGGCACTGGTGGTACCTCTACTCGCCGAGCCACCGATGCTTCCATCCCTAGCCGCTGACGATGCACATCACCTTAGTGCACTTCATGAGTTCCAGCGCCAACGACCGCCCAGGTTCAGTGGGGAGACTGACTCTCAGGCAGCCAAGGACTGGCTGGAGTCAGTGGTGAGAGTTTTCAGGTTAGTGAGGACACCAGCAGACCTCATGGTGATCCTCGCAGTGCGCCTACTACATGCGGCAGCAGGCAGATGGTGGAGCTTGATGCTCTAGGTGCCCGATGAGGCATCTCTCCTCTGGACGGACTTTGAGAGCCTTTTCCGCTCGGAGTTCATCCTAGCCACCCTTCATGCGGTGCGCATCCAGGAGCTTCTTCAGCTGCGGTATGGTAGCTTGACGGTAGCCCAGTACTCGGCAAGATTTACCGATCTCTCGTGCTACTCGACAGACATGGTACGGGACCCATTCTTCCGGGCCCGGACCTTTGAGCAGGGATTGAGACATGAGATCAGGGCATCGCTATTCTCTCTCAGCATTCTGACTCAGGCAGGAGTATTGGAGCGAGCTCTTCTCATCGACAGTTTTCTTGCTAAGTCTACACCAGCGGCGAGACCTACCGCAGGGCGACACGTGGTGGAGTCTTCTGCAGCCGGCAGTAGACAGATGTCGCAGAGGTCCAAGCAGGTCAGGCCAACGGGCTTATGACCACAGGATACTCGCTTGGAGGTGAGGGGCACACGCAGCAGAACCAGTCTTACGAGTGGAAGACAATGCTATGCATGCGGCGGGCAGGGCCACATGGCTCGTGACTACCCGACCCGCCATACAGAGGAGAAGTAGGCGGTTGAGGAACTACCTAGGCAGAGGCAGAGGTTCGACCGTGGCGGTCTGCAGGGAGCAGGTGGATGAGGCCGAGGAGATGGTTGAGTGGCAGGTGGTGGACGACGTTTTGAGGCTCCACCACCACCACCACCAGGAGGTCCACCCCAACCTCAGGGGAGATCACAGCTTCAGGCAGCTGAAGCTTACGATCATGGAGCTTCAGAAGCGGGTGGACTAGTGCGGGACTAACTCCAGGCATAGAGGCCTTTGCCCATAATGCCTATAGCTTCATAGTTTGTGTTGCCTTGTGTCCTTGTACTTTAATTTGAAGTAATAAAAGACACTTTCAATGGTGATGTTTTCTTTCTTGTCTTTTGTTTGTTATTACTAAGAGGTGCCGGTTAAAAACTGGTGACTTGACCCTCACTTGTGAGATTCTTACTGGAGGAGACCCAATGACCACAAACTGATACCGACAGTGTGACTCAACCCTTGGAGGCAATAGTAAGGGTTGGATCTCTTGGTAGCAGTGTTGAGGCCTTACGACATCATCCATGCCATGAATTAACTAATCATGATGGGATTGACTGTATTAGGCAAGGAACGTGGTTCATCCAGGGGATGAGACTAGATTTCCCTTTTCGGCAAAGGAGAAATCTTTGCAGCTTTGCAGAACATTAATGAGGAAGGGGAAACCCTTCGTGTGGTCAAACAGATGTCAGCAGAGCTTCCAGGAGCTGAGACAGAGATTGACCAGCGCCCCTATCTTGAGGTTGCCAGAGGAGGGAGTAGGGTACGTAGTCTATTGTGATGCATTAGGGCCCGGACTCAGATGTGTCCTGATGCAGGAGTGGGCAGTGATCTCTTATGAATCACGTCAGTTGAGGCCACATGAGCAAAACTATGCTACCCATGACCTGAAGTTAGCAGCAGTGGTCTTCGCTCTGAAGACATGGTGACACTATCTGATGGGCGAACGCTTTTCAGTATTTTCTGACCATCAGAGTCTCAAATACATCTTCTCTCAGAAGGACCTGAATCTGAGACAGCGACGATGGCTCGAGTACCTCCAGGACTATGACTTTGAGATATTCTATACTCCTGGGAAGGGGAACATAGTAGTCGATGCTCTCAGCAGGAGGGCGGGCATTCAGCTACTTGAGGAGGCGGCAGAGCAGCTAGCTGCCTTGCAGATATCCTTCGTGGATAGAGATGGAGCAGCCTTCCTTCAGTCACTCACAGTCACCCAACCACTATTGCAGCGGGTCAGAGAGGTATAGCGTGGGGACGCAGACCGTGAGACGCGGTGTGCACAGATATCCTCAGGACAGGCACCTGATGGTTTCTCCTTTGTAACAGAGCACGAAGTCCTTTGCAGAGGACGTACCTTGGTACCAGTTTCATTATGGGAGGAGGTTCTGAGAGAGTTTCACACTTCCCCCTTGGCGGTACATCCCGGAGTGGCGAAGATGTACCAGGACCTCAGACGACAGCACTGGTGGTCGGGCATGAAGAAGGTTGTGGCGGAGTTCGTTTCTCGATGCCTCACCTGCCAGTAGGTGAAGGCAGGGCATCAGGTACCAGTAGGCTTGGTACAGCCCTTGGAGGTCCTGGAGTGGATGTGG
Organism: Viscum album; assembly: GCA_963277665.1. Taxonomy (NCBI): domain Eukaryota; kingdom Viridiplantae; phylum Streptophyta; class Magnoliopsida; order Santalales; family Viscaceae; genus Viscum; species Viscum album. Next base: position 1,608,699,886 of record OY728131.1, on the reverse strand, counting down.
GACGGGATATCTATGGACTTTGTGACTGGACTTCCACGCACTTCCAGAGGTCACGACTCCATTTGGGTGATTGTCGACCGACTCACCAAGTCAGCTCACTTCTTACCCATCAGAGAGCAGGGCTCAGTGGAGAGCTTGGGACGTCTCTACATTCAGGAGATTGTACGGCTTCATGGTGTGTCATCGTCTATTGTCTCCGATCGAGATGCTCGCTTTACATTCCGGCTTTAGAAGGGGTTGCAGGAGGCGTTCGGGACGCAGCTACGTCTGAGCACAGCCTTTCACCTTTAGACGGATGGTCAGACAGAGAGGACCATTCAGACTCTCAAGGACATGCTCCGCGCATGTGTCCTCAACTTTGGTCGCAGCTGGGAGGACCACCTATCCTTGGTGGAGTTCGCGTACAACAACAGCTATCACTCCACCATCGGGATGGCACCATACGAGGCGTTGTACGGCTGACCTTGCAGATCTCCTTTGTGCTGGACAGACCCTGGGGAGTCAGCACTTGTGGGACCAGAGATGGTCCAGGCCACGACAGAGAAGTTCTAGGTCATCCAGGAGCGGATGAGGACAGCTCAGAGCTGGCATAAGTCTTATGCTAACAGGAGGCGGAGGCCACTTGAGTTAGAGGATGGCGACCACGTCTTCTTGCGTGTCTCACCTCGACGTGGATTACGGAGATTTGGCCGAGGCGGAAAGTTGTCTCCACACTTCATCGGACCGTTCTAGGTCCTCAACAGGATTGGCGAGGTAGCTTATCACCTGGCTCTACCACCTTAGTTGCACCGGGTGCACGACGTCTTCCACATATCTCAGCTGAGGAGATACGTGCATGACCCGACGCATATCATTGACCATGGGGAGCAGGACGTTGATGATGGGGAGAATTTTATGGAGGTTTCAGTGGAGATCAAGGATCGACAGGAGCGGGTCCTATGTGGACGATCGATTTCTCTTGTGCGCATCAGATGGTAGCACGGGAACCTCTAAGAGAGCACTTGGGAGCAGGAGGCTCAGATGCGTGCTCAGTACCCACATTTGTTTCCCTAGTTTATGATGTATCTTTACGGGGACGTAAATCCCTGAGGTGGGAGTAATGTAAAGACCAGTAAAATTCAAGGAAAATATTTTCTTAATTTTCTTTGGGATTTTATATGAACGCAGTTTCTGACGGCACTTGATTTTGAGGCCCGGTGTGCCCGGAATTTCTATCCGAAGTTTAGCTCGGGTACGTTCAGTGAACGAATGAGTGGAAATTTCTAACTTTTGAACCGGTGCTCGGAATTAAATTTTGAGGGCACCGATGGAACCGTAGCACCAGTAATTTCTTAGGAATGCCATTTCCGGGGTTGCATTTACATGATAGAAGTTGTTAATTTATGTGGATGGAAAAAATAAAAATTATGCAACAATTTTTATTTTTACATTAAGAGGATTAAGCTTTAGGTGGAAGTTGGGAAAAACCACCCAACTTCCATTTGTAGGTTATGAAGGTGGTGGGTCCCACACAAACCCTACCCCTTCACCTTCCCTAACCTTCCATAACCCTTCAAAAATTATGACAACTTGTGTAATTTAATTTTTGTGGTTTAATTCAAACCTTTGAATTTCAAACCTTATGTTGTGTTATTAAAATAACTTAGTGTCTTATTTTATTTTTGGTTGGAGTCTTGTTGCCTTGAGAGCTTTGGGAGAAAAAGCTAAGGGAGTCTTGAGTGCTTCATCCTCTTCATCGAAGAACACGAAGAACGTGAAGAACGCGAAGAACGTCGGATTCCTCAGAGGTCGACGTCTCCTTCTGCGACATCTCCTTCCACGACGCCTCTTCCCACGATGGATATTCCGCGACGAATCCTCGTTTGACGAACCTCCATTCAAGCTACGCTCGAGGTAGGGGTTTATTTATTTATTATTGTTCGTGATTACTACTTTGACGTTCTTCGTGGAATTTTGACCAATTGCTATCGATTAACGAGAGGGGGCCAGACCGCACAAACACGACCGACCCTCCAACATTATCCATGTTGGTTTCTAATGTGGATTGGAACGGAATGGCGTGGTGCTGTCGCACCACGCGGAATCGTGCGACAAGGAATGTGCGGCTCCGTCGCGCCGCGCCGTGAAATCGAACAAGGACGTGACGCCGTCGCACCGTGTCGGAGAAACCTGAAGACACTGTGGCCGGAGCGGGGCCACGGTGGAGGGGCACAGCACCGTCACACCACACCGGACGAATCAAGGTCGTGACCAGTTCTGGGCCGCGACGGAGCAGTGAGACCGGCGGCCGGTTCCGGGCCGCCAGCGTCGGAGCAGGGGGGACCGTCCATCACCGGTCCTGTGGCGGCAGAAACCGGGCGGCCGGGGTGGGCTGGCCGGACAAGGGGAAAGTCGGGGGTTCAAACCCCCGGCCGGCCAGCTGAGCGGCCCCCATTAAGGGGGTCACGGTTACAAACCAGGGGGGCAGGCGCTCCCCACTCCAAATGGCTCGGCCGTTTGGCCGAGCGCCTGACCAGTGCACTGGGCAAGCTACGTCCAGTCTGGGCCGGCTGCTTGGCCGGTCCTCCAGGCCGGGCCGCGTCCATACCCGGTTTGGTTCGACCTGGTTCGGGTCGACCCTGGGGGTATCGGGCCGGATCGGACCGGGCCCGAACCCCTTAATACCGAATCTTTTCTGGTCGGACGCCCATAACATGTGCTACGGGCCTCCGATCGATCCACCGTCAGTTGCGATGCGATCCTTGGATCGAGACAGTCATTTAGGTATATCGCACTCAAGGTTTCTAAATACTTTAGGTTCGGCCGAGTTGGTTCGTACACAAAACCAACCGGGCCCTCGGAGCAGAAACGCTCATATCTTGAGCTCCGGACGTCTGAATGATGTACCGTTGACTTTGATGGACTTCACTAAGTGAGACGGATCTTTTGGATTACTCCACCCGAGGTTTGGACGCTGGTGGAGTACGGTCGGGTTGGTTTTGCCTTAAAAACCAGTCGGGCCCCTGGAACGAAAAAGCCAATAACTCTCAGACCGGGCGTCCGATTGACGCGCCGTCTGCGACGTTGAGTTCATGTTGACGATACGGAACTTTTGGATACATCAACTTTGGACTATGTGTTAGTTGATGTATCAGCCTCTCGGCTCCTGGAGTGGACCCTCCCGAACGACCTTGCTGTGTGCGGGAACCCTAGAGCTGGCTGCGTTTGCGACTGTGACGACGACGACGACTGTACAGAGATCCTCAGTGGATTCGACGATGATGACTACTGCACTCAGCGATCCTACGTGGATCAGTGTTACCGATCTTGTGTGGGTCTGATCCTGTGTGGGTCAGTGTTCAACGGTTCTGTGTGAGCCAGCGCCTACAGATCATGTGTGGGTCCGATCCTATGTGGGTCTTTGCGGGGGTTAGTTACCTATCGATCCTTTGTGGGTCAAATCCTTTGTGGGTCATTGCGGGGGTTAGTTACCTATCGATCCTTTGTGGGGCAGATCCTTTGTGGGTCATTGCGGGGGTTAGTACCTATCGATCATTTGTGGTTCCGACGGCTTAGATGAATCAGTGGAAATATCTGATCATCTCTATCATCATACGAAGAAGTATACCTGTGTGAGCTGAATCATGTTTTGCTTTCTTATGTGGATTGTGTTGAGCTATCCAGTTTGGATTTACGTTTTACTTTCCTGTGTGGACTGGGATGTACTTGGGCTCGGATGTTGGATTCGAACGAGAATTAATGACTTAGGTATATGTATGGGCATATACCTAAGAAGTGTCGGATGTTACTTCGTGATTGCATCTTTCCTTTGTGGTTTATCCTTTGTGGATTCAGGGAGACCTTCGGGGGTCTCGAGGTCCCTACTGAGTAGCTTATACTCACCCCTATACAGGCTATGCCCACACTATGTTGTGTTGGTTGCAGACGATGGACAGCGCTGATCGTGGTTGAGGCTTGCGCAGTAGGACGGTACCAGGAGGTGGACCACTGGGCGGGACTTACTCGGAGCAGTCGGCTGGACCTGAGGAGCAGTGGTGGCTATCTGTACCCACCCTTCTGGTGGGATTTCCAGTGGACAGCTCAGCGTTGCGGCTTTACTTTTCTGTTGTTGTTTTCCCTTTCTAGTTGTACTTTACTTTTAGTTTGGGTTTGTATACTGGCCCACTTACTTTTCTGCACTTACTGTTGTACTCAGTTATTACTTAGTGTTTACTTCTACTGCTTGCTTGCTCTATGGTGTTTGTTTACTTTACAAAGGCAATGCCTTCCCTTTTTACTGGGAATTACGCCTTGGTGCTAGTCGCCAGCCCCTGGCCTATGGAAGGCGGGCTTGGGGTAGTCACGGCACGGGCCCCGAGGACGGGTCGTGACATTAACATATTTTAATTTTACTATTAACAATATTCAAAATTAGTTATTATAACATTTACGAAAATGGTTATATAAGAAATTAAATAGATATATATATATATATATATATATATATATACCGGAAGGGGACTGGGACATCTCTATTTTTTAGAATTACTAAATCATAATTACTAAAAATTTTGAGACTTATATTTTTTGGTCATTTTTATATATAAACAATTTCATCTAAACTCAATCCATTAATGTATATCATGTTCGTCAAAGACCCCAATAAATTTATCTATCAAATTCAGCACAAACCTATTTTAAATTTCTTAAGATTATGATAAATAAGAATTATCATTATAATATACAAAAATATTGAGTATTATTATACCTTAGTAAAGAATCAATATCATATTAGTGGAAATATTAACAAGTCAATTAGCTATGAAGGGGTGACCTTATATTTAACATACATTGATTGATGAATAAAATATAACTATGAAATCTAAGATAAGTAAAAAAAATATTATTACATATACACCCCCAAATACATGTAGACAAACTAATATTCTATATTCGTTATGAGATATAGTACTGGGGTACCGAAAATTGACATGAACTACCATTTTTTATATTTGAGGTGTTGAATATTTTACACAATGGAATGTAATAAAACTGTAAATATTGTAATATCCTGAAAATATTAAATGATATTAAAAACCCTCTTGTTGTTAAGTTATTATTAATTTAATATTAAAATGTAATTTTTCAGTTTAAAATTCACAAAATAAATGATTTAATAGAATTCCGTAATTGTATAATTCAAATTTTATTTATTAAAATATGTTATGGAATATTTTTGGACATAGGAACTAAGTTAGTGTGTCATTTTAAATCCTATAGGAGACATTATATAGATGGAAAAAATCATTAACATATTATATTCCAAAATCATTATCAATAATGTAAAACACAATATCTCTCAAATGGTGCATTGTTTGGGAAAAATAAAATACCAAAATTAGGTAAGAGATGTGGGTTTTACCCTTTAATGAGCATGATATATGTGGGAATCAATGTTTTTGTTAGATCATATTAAATGACATAATATTTAATTTTCTATTATTAATTACAAAAATAATTTAATATCTCTCTAACTTTTAATCCTTGGAAAATATGAGACCACTATTATGTTCAGGATGCGGAGTTTACATTATATGAGATAGAGCTTTTATGTGTGTTATGTTTTAGGAAACATCACACAAAATAATGATTTTTAATATTTAATTAAAATATTATTTCTGTTTTATATAATTAAAATAATTTTTTTTTAATTTTCATCTTCTTCCATGCTCAAAACAGCTGTGATGATCATTATTGTTGTCTAAAACCATTTTTTTTCAAACCCTTATTGCATGATTTAGAATTTAAATGACATAATATAATTATTGTAGTCACTTATCCATTTTGATTCTGAAGAAAGGTAGCATTAAATTGAAATTTTAATGATAGAAAAGATGAGATACATTTAATAGTACTAATTCGTATTTTCGTCATCATCATTATTATAAAATATAGAATATAATATTTCTATGTGGAAATTAAAATATATATATATATGGGTCGTATATATATTTATGCATGCAAGTGTATCTATATATAATGTGGAAACATATATATGGGTTATATATATAAATATTGATTTATATACATATATATTTATTTATATATATAATATTTATATATATATAATCATATAAAATCGATATGAATGAATAATAATAATTATAAAATGGGTGGTATCATATATAAAAAAGTGTTATTTTTATAGAATAAAAAAATATTATATGGTGACACAAATAGAGTAATGAAGGGAAATTAGTAAAAAATTAATAAACAATAATAACATAAATTAATTATCAAAAAAATAAAATAAATTCTATAAAGGGGGATTGTGAGGCCACGAGCATTGTACTAGAGGTCACACCACCCTCTCAATATCTTCTGATCTCATATTTTTTTGATCATTTATTTATTTATTTCTTCCAACCTTCCCATTCTGGGTTTTCTCATTTTATATAGTTCAGTTAGAATAAATAATCAATCAATAATAATGTGTAATTACCAAGGGTAATATATTTAATATTATAAAACTATAATTTTGATATTATAAATGGAAAATTCGTAAAAATATCATATAATAATTTTGATATTATGAATGATTAATTTTTCAAAATATGTAGATATAATTATTACATAATAAAAGTATAATTAGTAAAAGTATAAAACAATATTTGATAGATTATTCAAGGATAAATAATAGATTATAAATTTTTTCAAGGATAATCTCATGGATTTATAATAACATAACATATAAAATTTCAATATAATAATTATTTTATATTCTCATAGAATAATTTTTGAATTTTTTAAATCATAATTTTATGTTAAATAATAGATAATTTTAAAGAAAAATTATAAAAATTTAATTACAAAATAATTTTTTTTGGAACAATTATCATTATATAATGATTATTTTCAACTTATTATAACTTATTAAAAGATAATTAGAAATGATAATATACGTGAAATTATCAATGATATTTATAAAAGGAAATTTAAGATAATTATATTTATAGTGATATAAAATTATAATTTATGAGAAATTTTCAACAGATAATTATTGCAGAGGATAATATTACGAGTGCATGTGCTGACCTAAATAATAACAGGGAAATTATATAGTATTTATAAATTATCTTTGTGTGGAATGTTTTTCCCTTTATAAATAAAATAACTACTTTTGGTTCTAAAACCCCTTGGATAATCTTGAGGCATTTAAATATACATGTTCATGATCATAAGGTCACAAAGTCGTGTAATTGATAATTGAGTATTCCACTCTCATTATCAAGTCAATTTTTGTTGTTTATCATTTATATGAAATATATGTAATTAGTGTAGGAGGTTCCTTAACTTTTCAAACACTTTTTTTCACATTTTTGCATAAATGATTTATGTGTAGACACTATTGATGATCATTTTATATTATGATCACATATGGGAGTGATTTTTCACTGATATCCTTATGTTACACTTGTATCCATTAATACATGTAACTTATTAGTCATGTATGATGTTGATCACATGTAATTTTTTTACTATACATATGATGATTTTTTTATTGTTGACAGTGTTACCTACTTAAATATTTCTGTTTTTGGGATGGAGTTCTTTGATAACATAGATGGTGAACCATTGGGACTTGATTAGTCCAAAGAGAGGGAGTTCCCATGATTTTTGATAATGACTGCGTGGGGACTATTAATTGGGTAAAGATATGATGACACCCCAAGGATTCTTTCTAAATCTTTTGATGACTATCTGATGACAAGGGGTATGTTCTTGAATCATACAGGATCCATATATTCTCTCGATAAATAGATAATGAAAAGAACATGAATTATATTATTAAAAGTGATGGTGAGTATCATGATCACATGATTTGTAGTATAAGGATTCATCAACAAGGTGGCTAATTGTTGATTCTTATGTCACTATGATTATACATCTGTTATAGTGAATAATTAGTTATGGTCAAGGCTTCATGGTGGCTTTGTTAGCACACAACCACATAGTTTTGGATTATTTGTTTCTATTCCTATTACAAATTTACTATTATTAGTGTTTACACTAGTATACAGAATCACATTAGGTTAACGATTCATTTTTTGGGGTCCTAATGAGACTTGTTCTCATACATACTAAGTCATTTTGTTGGGATTCTAGATTTCCAGAGAGGTATGAAAAAGGGGAAGGTCTCTTTGAATGATGGATAAGGTAAGGAGAGTGGAGATTGTGGGGATAGAAAAGAAACTATAGTGTCATTATGTTCTTCATTATTTATTTAAACTACTTATTCCACTAAAAAGGCTTTCGAATATTGGTAGTAGTTTTTGACATACTTCCATTGTGTTTAATTTACTCATATTTCATCAATTTTACTATTAATGTTTACTTAATTAATTATAGATGAATATTGGTCAGATTACATGATATTGATTTTATAGTCTCCCAACTGAATAAATCATACCATCTTTTCTTGTCATCAAATTCTAGAATATAGGGAGGCACACATGGGGTCATGTTGCTGCTGATATAGACATTGAGTTTTTGATCAGGATGACAAAAAATTTAATTATGGATTCAAGACTCACTAAATTTTTTTATCCTTCACATGTGTTGGGAAATTTCAAACATGAGATTTGATGGTTGGGACTTGGGAAGGGGAACTGTGATAGTTCTTGACCAGGATAGTAAAGTTGACGTTTGAGTTTCCCAAAAATATGAATTTTTTATGTTATTTTCTATTACATTACCCTATGGTGATTCAAATTATGTTGAAATAGGATTTATGGTGTTTTGGATGAATTAATGCACCATTACTACACATTGAGGTTTCCATTTAATATATTTACCAGTTCTTGTGTTGCATAATACTTCATTAATTAAATTTTTTAATTTTTTCTATGTTTTCATTATTGTTTCTCATTGTGTGATATATAGGTTCCATGTTATTGTGATATATATATATTTTCTTGTTATTATTAGATGAACTGATCTAAATGTGGTGTTATTAAATATATGATGAAATCAACTGATTTTTTGTGATAGAAACAATGTTTTTTTTCTTGGAAGGATATACATTGGATTAAGGGTATATATTGGTTATCCTTATGTGAAGCTATAAACCACATAAGATAAAAATTTTCTAATATAATATACTAATTACTGTTAATAATAATTATTTTTATTCTTTTATGAAGTTTTATCCATAATGTTACTAAATATGTGTCTTTTACATAAATTATAGAACTAAATATATCATATTTATCCAAAAACAAATATAGGGGTTGCACGTTCATCTAAAAAAATTCAACCATAAGGGTTTTACATGTATTGTTCACTATGAAGGTGGATGGTAGACATTGGCTCTGAATTAATTACTAGAATCCAAAACAGGTAACAATAATCAATAAATATCAACTGATTTGTGTTGATGATCATTATGATATGCTATGGGGATCCATGTGGTTCTCCAATATTGATCTTCACTCAGTTTCTCCTCATTTATGATATAGAGAGGGGTAAATTCACAATACATTATTTCATATTAGGTATAGACTTTATGATTACAGAGTTATTTGGGTCATGTTGATGAACACATTGGGTGTGTTCGTAACACTAATGATCAAGATCATTCATCCATAAATAATCTCATTCTTTATCATATTATTGAATGATCTCTTCATATACTCATGAAACTACTAAAATATGTTTGTCACCTAATCGTTGTCCTGAGTATGATTCGATCATAAATGATTCATGTAAAGATTTTGAAGTGCGACTTCATTACCTAACAGGTGATGGTCCGAGAAATGTGGTGTCTCACACATTTATTACTATAAAACTAGATAATGTTGGGGATATCAGGTCAAGGAAACATCCTCCAATAATGAAAGAGTTTAGTATCATTTGGGGTTATCTTGATATTACTGACTTCATACCATGGTCTTATCCTAACTACCTGCTATGAACAGAACAATTATAAATAAAATTCAATTGATAATTTATTTATATGACTAATTATGTAAAATGTTTATAGAAAATAAACTATCTTATTTTGTTTTATAAATTCTATTATATGTAAAAAATAATGTTTAATTATTATTACATTTAATAATATAGACATTGAATAGTGATAACATGATCAGTATAAATATTGGTTTTTGATAAATCCAATTGGAAAATACAAAGGATGTGATGGGCTCAACCAAAATAATCATAGCCTATGATGCCCATTCAATGATTCATTTGAGGGAGATAGAATAAATGCGTCATTCTTGGGATAAATCCCAAGATGAGATCCAATGACTTATGCATGAGAAAAACCATTTACAGTGGTAGTTCATGTTCATCAATATCACCGCCAAAATTGTGTTCAATAAACCACTCCATGAATATAACAACCTCACTCGACTTAATTTTAAGGTTTTTTTCATGTATTTAATAGATATGTATCAAAAACCTAAAAATGTGAATATTTATATATTTTATAGAAAAATGAATATATTTTCTTCCTATTTTGTTACTTTATAAGTGATATTTTACATTAATACAACAAAAAACAAATATTATTTTTTTGGTAATATTCAAATTCAATCATGAATAAACTTTATTGAATTAATTATTTTTATAAAATATAATTATTAAATAATTTTTGTTATATATATATGATTGTATATTTTTAATGAAGACAAATGTATTTTTTTATGGGATCCAAAACTGTAATTGTTAAGTAAACCTTCATTTCATCATAAAAATCATTTTTATTATAATAGTGAAAATTAAAATATTTTGAAAATTATTTTTCATTGGTCCAAACATAGTTTCCTAATGTTTCTTGATTGTGTTATTATTTTATCATGATAAAAAGAAAATAAAATATTGATGGACCAATTAGTTTAGTAACCTTGGAAATACCAGATACAATCATATGTTTTAAATTACATCTTGAAATGAAATAAAGCGATATTATCCCATTTGAAAACTCTCATATCCCATATAATATCCTTGAAGTACAATCATAATATTCATATTCTCATTATTAGGAATAATTAAACATAATAAAGAGGTGAGCATAGATGCTTAGTAAAGATAAATAATATAGAGAAATATAACCTAAATAAGCATAAACTTTTTAGGCATGGTGTAAAACTAATACAAAATCATTTTAAACCTATTCAAAAATATAATATGGTAAAAAATAAATCAAAAAATTCTATTTAAACATTAAGATTAATAATATACTAGTTGATTAATCACATGTATTATTAATAAAAAATCTCATAATAAGGGAATTAAAAATGTCAGATGTCATAGCAGTACCGTCCAGGCCTCATGCCCAGACCATAAATAACCACACCATCAGGTCCTTGTTCCAATACACTAGTTCGTCTCACGATACCTTCTAATTCATTGACGGAATATAGAGGGAACCACCCATCACATACTAATTACAATGTATTCATGTTATGAAATGGGTAAAACTTACCATAAACAATCATTTTAAAACAATCATATCAAATGTTAATAATTTAACCACATACCATGAATTTTATCAAAATATAATAACTATAATAAAATATATCATAAACCCTTTAATTAATTATGGTGTATTGCATCATAATATACAACTTATATTGAAAATATCCTTGTAATAATTTAAGGGATTCATCAAAATGGTAAGTTTTGATTACATTATAAAATATATGCTCATGACATATATGTTAAATAAATTATTTTTTACATAATTTGCAGAAAATGTCATAAGGTACCGCATTTGGAAAAAGACAGAAGGATTCTGCACAAAATTTTTGATAAAAAGTAAAACATGGGTTAAATGACTTTAAAAAAATTTGATATTTTTTGAATTACATTTATAGAAACATGGGCATGGATGTTAATATGTCCAAGTAGATACTTACATATAAACAAACTTGAATAATAATGAGATTGTGATATTAACCCTTACCTTGAACTTTACATTGATTCAATGTGATTTAACCTCTTATATGTTTGTTAAATCATGATATTAAATTGTCCATGGCAAAATCATTTTTTATGATAGTATATATCATCATCTTATATCCTTTTGGTAATAATATTTCCGCATTACTGTTATTTCAGGAGTTAACTTCTTCATTTTCTCATTCCTGATTTGCCTTGTAAGTCAAGATTGTTATGAATAGTATGTATTTTATCTATCTAAAGAATTACATTACATTCATAATTATTAATTTTAATCATAATGTATATTTTTTAATCATTCTTGAATGATTAACATGGAGAATGAAACTCATTGCACCATGCTGGTGGTAGGCCGTACATATGCACGAGTGACAGTATCCTTACCTTAATGGTTAAATGGTATGAAATTGGATGCTATATTAATTATAAAGAATCATTATCATGTTATATTCATTATTTATATCCATTATACTCATCATTATTCCCATCCAAAAGATTAATTCTTTTATAACAATTTATACCAAGGTGTGGAGACAATATGCCATACGTATGCACACATAGTGATATTGTTATTCATTTGATGGATAAAATGATGTTTCGTGGTACCATAATTATAATAACATATACATAAATCATTCATAATAGATTTATTATCTTGATATTTAAAAATCCTAGAATGTGTTTGTAGAAGAAGAAAATAAAATTAAAATAGATGATAAAACAATTACCTATTTTTTCAAGTATCTTTTTTTGATTTCCATAAAACGGATCCATAAGTTGGATTTATGCCCAATGAATGGAATCTAGAATTTTTTAAGGGATGTTAAAAGTGTATATGGGATGTGATTTTCTGATACAATGGGCTTTGGATTTGTGAATTAAAGAGAAAGAGAAGTTCCCTTATATAAGTGAGCAGAGGGGCACTTTAGGAAAATCTTGAAATATTAAAATAATATAAATTATTTTTCAATTAAAAATGGTTCCAAAATGTTTTTGTTCAAGGATAATAATAGTATGTGTTGAAATATCCTAATCTAATTAATTTTATACATGTCTAGTTAATAACATTAACCTAATAGTTTGGGTTTATCCCTTCATTAAATAATTATACATTTAACGGGACAACTTGTTTATTAACAATATAGGGTTAATAGAGTGACAATAAAATATCATAAAAAATAAATTTTATAATTTATAACATATTAAAAACAATAAATGTTAGTTTTTTGAACCTCATATTTTATGTATTTTATAACATATAATAATAAATTATTTATTTTAAAATATCATTTATGTCAATTTTGATACTATTCAATATTTTCATTTTAATAAAATAAAACAAACATTGTAAATATGAAACAATAATTAAAATATAGTAATAACATGACTCTGTATTTTAAAAATTTATGTATTTCAGTAATAATGGATTATTATATTTATTGAAATATTTTTAATATCTTTTAGTAAATATTTATATTAATAAAATAATTTATACTCAAATATTGTGTAAACATTATGGGAAATTATATAATATCTAAATATTATAAATAAATTTCCATGAGTTGGGTAATAATTTAATATTTCTAGTTACTATTTATAACAGATTTTATCTCTTAGATATCCTTATTTTAAAATTATTATTATTATAAGTTATGAGAGTGTGACATTTTGTTATATTCATTAATTATAATAACATTCACCTCATATTCAAAAAAATGGTCTATTAAATGATTCTATTTCAAAAAATTGTAGATAATGGTCTAATTTAGTCATAAAATATGATTTTTACTAGTTTTAGGGTAATTTTAAAATATTATTTTTACATTTAATTACCCTAGTTTTCTATAATGATGTAAATAAAATATTATTAAATATATGAGTCATAATATCCAAAAAATAAAAGTAACAAATTAAAATAATTTGCAGCCACTGATACCAAATATATGGAACCAAATTTTGTAAAATTTAAAATATATATGTTATAGTAATAAATTTCCAATTTAACCCCATTGATAAAATGGGAAAGGAGGTTTTCCAAAAGTAAAATCCATCAAAAGATCGACATATGTTTATATCTAATTTTAATGTGAAAATAATTCAAATAATAAATTATATTAATTTATAAAAAAAATAATCTAATAATACATTAAAAAAATTAACAGGATAATCTAAAGATATAAATAAATTAGACAAAAAATTAGGTTTGAATAAAAATAAAGTATTTTTCACTATTCATTAATATAAGAAAGTTATTCGAAAAAAACATATATTTCAAAAAACCTAATTTTAATGTTCCAATTATAATGAAGGAATTTATTTTGAAAAATTCAATATATATAAGTTTCAAATATTATATTTCAAAAGGGTTCCCCATTAAATGGGAGTGAAACTGCATTTTTTAGAAAAAAATTCATTTATTTGATAAATTGAATTTGTTCTTAAATCATATCTAATAAACACATGAGATGAATATTAAAATTAAAATGGAATATATAAAATTCAAAATTGGGTTAATAGTATTCATATACTCTTTTTAAATGGATTGTTATGGTTCTATAAAACTCGGTGTTTTATATAGCGCATGCTATTGAATTATTTAAAAAGATATGTGTCATGGATGCATGGGGTTTTACATTCTACCATACTTTAAATAATTTAACCCCAAAAATTTATAGAATTTTACATAAAAAATTATTTCTGTGGGTTTTCATCATATGTTTTTAGGTTCCAACATCGCCTCTTCCATTTCTGGATTTCTCCAAAAAACCTTTAGCAAACAATTCACCTAATTTTTCAAGGTTGTTATCATGTATCATGAATCATGTTATCCTCTTAGGAATAAGATATTTTTGGTTATATATTTTTTTAATTATATTTGAGAACATGAGTTAGGATTGGATTTTATTATCTTAATATCGATACATTTAACACATCATGGAATATGGAGAGACATGGAGGCCCTGCCAAATGGTATGATACAACTCCAATTTGTTCTGAATTATCAAAAGGTAAGATGTTCATATGACTTAATCAACACTTCCAATCAAATCATATAACTCCATTTCATGGTGATAACTAAATTAAAAAATGATCTGACACTTTAGTTTCCATATTCTTTATTCATTTGTCATCATATCTATTTTTCCAACATTGAGATGTTTTTATATTAATTTTAATAATATTTACTTTATCCTTCATTACATTAAAAAAATATTGGCCTATGAGTTTCATTTCACTAACCTCATCCCAATATGTCTATATAAGACATATCATTCTAAATTACGCTTTATATGCTCCCAACTTAATCCTTGAATGCAATCTATTATTATACAAAAATTCCACTAGAGGGAATTACTAATACCCCATTCCTTGAATGCTAACAAAGAATGATGTCAACATGTATTTTAATGATTAAATTGTTCACTATGACTGTCCATTAGTTTGAGGCAGGTAGGTCGTGCTCAAACGAAACTCTGTATCTAGGGTGTTTTAAAAACATTTCCAGAAATGTGATGTAAAATGAGGATCATTGTCAAAAAAAATTGATAGGGGTACACCATGAAGTTATTAAATCATCATTAATATATAGTCTATCTAATTATTCAACCAGTAAACCTTCTCTTAAATAAAAAAAATATGTTTATTTGGTAAGATGATCAACAATAACCAATATCGTATCATTTCTTATGATCTTCCTTGGTATCCCCATGAAAATGTCCATTATAATATCATCCCATTTCCACACATGTATAGGATGAGGTTTCATAACTCATATAGGATGTTTTATTCAAGCATTCGCCTATTGAAAAATCATACATCTTGACACATAATCAGTTATTTCCTTCTTCATTTTGTCACACCAAAAACATTCCTTCAAATAAATATACATCTATGTGAATCCCTGGTGTATATAGAAATTTTTGTTATGAAAAGCATCCTATAATTATATTTTTATCTCAGGTATAGTCAGAAATGAAATCTACTTCTGAAATTTCAATATCTCATATTTATTAACAAAATCAATCAGTGTCCCATCATTCCCATATTTCATTTTCTTTTCATAATCCTCATCATTAGACAGAATTTTTTTTCTGTTCTAGTAAATATTGTTTTGAAATCATTTGAAAATGTAGTGATGTTCCACCTTGCATGATAATTCACATATCTATATTTACCAGATACATAAATATAGGATTTATTTCAACTCTTGTTATTTAGAACTCCATGGTCCGTTGTACCCAAATAATCAAAAGCCTTAATTTTCCTTCACTAGGTGGTAGTGTATTGTGAAATCAAGATTTTTAACTAGCTCAATCCATCTTATTTTTCTTAGGATTAGTTCTTTCTATGATAAAAATGTATTTCAAACACTTTTTATTGGTATATATCTCAAATATTTCACCGCATATATTGTGTCTCTATATATTTAGAGAAAACATTTCTATGGATAACTCAAGAACATGAGTTCGGTTGTACTTTCAAGAATGTTAAACTACCATGCTGCATATGTAATAACCATATCAATCTTCAGAAGGAAACAAGCATGTTTTTTCTTTAACGCGTCACAATAAATCACAAACCCATTATTATCAGATGGTAATTTCAGGATAAGATCATTGTCTAATCTTTCTCACCAATTACTCAAAGCATTTTTCACACTCATTTGTCCAAATTAATTTAACACCATTACATGTGGTATTTTTAATGGGATTTAATATCGGGAAAAATTATATTCAAAACACTGATAGTGTCCCACTAAACCAATCAAATGATGTACCTAGGTAATACATGCCAGTGATGGATAGTCATGGATTTACATTTTCATTATAATATTAATAGAGATTCCATCCTTGGAGAAGATATAACCATGAAAATAAATTTCCTAAAACAAAAATTTAAACATTCTAAACATCTGATATTGTGTATTTCTTCGTAGAGTCTTCAGAAAAATCTGCATGTAGTTCTCAAGGATCTCATTGATTTTGGATTATACCATAATCAAAAAAAATTTATACTTCAAAAAAATCATGAAAATATTTCTTTAACACTTTTATCATTAGATTCACTAAAATAGGGGGTGGATTAGTCTCTCCAAATGAAATTACTATAAACTCATAATTTCAATACCTGGTTCGGAATGATGTAATTGGAAGATATTATTTATTACACTAAATTGATGTTATCCAGAATGATGTTAAATCTTCGAAAAATATTGATCTCCATGACGTTGATCAAATAAGTCATTAAATGTGATGTTGAGGATACATGCTATTTATCATACTGAAAATTATTTCTCTTAAGTAAATTCACTTCCACATTGATCATTATATAATATTAATAAAATGAAATGGGGATCCCCATTGGAGAACTCTATAGTGAATAACTCCCATAATAGTCAACACTTCTATTTTTTCATCAACTATACTAATTCCATAGTGTCCATTCTATATGGAGTTTTTAAAATTGGACATGCACCAGGAGATAAATCATTAATAAAATAAACTTCTTGTGCTTGATAATGTCATGTTAAATACTCTTAATATACATCAATATATCGTCATACATCAGATAAATCCTCAATTTTTCAATATTTTGTTCTTCATCCATTGCTATTCTTTCCTACCCCTCACCAAGAATCGCATTCATTAAATCTACTAGGGGTAGATTTTCTTAAGAATTATGTGATTTCATTTATATTCATATGATAATGGATTCTATATCTTCATCAAAAATCATAACTTCATTCTTCATGCAAGCGATTTTTGAATCATATTTTGATAGATTGTCTATAATGGGGATTTTATCAATGTAAACAATAAGTATTTTTTTAATGTCGTCAGATAAAGAACATTAATTTTCTATAATGGGAACATCCTGACACATCTTCCTTATAATGATTCTTCTCTAAGAGAGTTTGACTGACAACTCCCATAGTAATGTAAATTGGAAAAAACTAATTTTTAATGCAAACTAGGAAGATAAAAATGAATGTAAGGATCCATTATCAAATAAAAATTTGAAAAATTATGAGTAAATGATTAATATACCTATTATCACTTCATTAGGTACATCAACAAATATAGTTTTGATCGCAAAAAAATTGAATTGATCCATTTTCATTTTATGGGGAAAGTTTCCTTGACTCTTAGGATTATAATTTTCATAATTTTCCACATCTATAAAATTATAGCATGGAAAATTTATAGATTATTTCGTCCATTTTCAATTACGTTCTTGGTGTAATTTTCCTCTACACATATAAAAAACACCCATTCCCAATAGGCATTTTTCTGGTGTTTCAACCAACAATTAATGATTGTTGTAAATTCAAAATTTCCCTTCTTCCCTTTATTTCCTTTAATAGAGGGTTCAACATCCCTCTTCTTTTTTTATATAATTTAATGTCATATGACTTTGAGAATTCATTTAATGTCATGATAGTACATGAGACTATATCTTTGTATAATGTGAATGATTGTGAGACTAATGCATGTCATAGGAATGGTTTTAATCCCTAAATGAATTGATCAATATTACTTTTGGTGATACAAATAAAGTCTATAACTTACCCTTATATCCAGGTGGTGTTAGCATCATACATCGCAACAATGCAACATTGCAACAGTTTCATTGTCATTCTATATAAAACTCATAAATTTCCACTTCAACGTTGCTCGTACATCAGGAGGAAAGTATTTTTCTAAGATTAATTTATTAAATTACCTCCATTACATATTTTCAACCACTTCATAATCCTATATGTTATTAATTAATGATAACCGTTAATTTTAATCTCCTGATAGATGATAATGCTGAAAAATAACTTTTTACATTTCATTAATCCGTAATGCAATAAAAACTTCGATATGTAACATGTCTATTACATAGATACAAATGGATTTTTATTCCAACTGATTTTTGGGGGTTTATGGCTCTTGAATAAGTCTAATATTGATCCTCTACATTGTTGATCAAGATAATCTATACATGTAAGCTTATTATTCAGGACCTGATTAAGTTCTTCCAATATGTTTAAAAGTTGTTTCGCACTAGTTGTGTCACAAGCACCACTATAAATATCAAGAACATGAGGAAAACCCCATATTGATTGAGATCATTAATACAGCTATTGTTCGTTACAATCAGTTATATTTATAAACAATGGAATACATTACACTAGTTTATGAATCATAATGCATAATTCATAACTAGTTAAATACATAAAATAAATTCAAATATTTATTCATATCAAATCCATAATCATAATAAAGGTTTTTTGGGGACAAATCTACTCCTAAATCATAAATAATGTTTTGTTATGAAAATTGAATTATCGTAATCATATCCTCCGATAGTGTAAAACTATGTGTGCAGTAAGACCCGTTTTTATGTACCCAGTTTCCCCGAGCCAAGACCAAAACTCATTGTGGGAGTGGTTTCTCCTAGGTACATATGTTTTAAAACTACATCCACAGCATGTATCCAGATAGGGAATTATTTTCAAGGATTACTTAAATTATATCAACATTACAAAAAAAATTAGGATATTCATATATACATATCATCAATGTTTATCATAGGGTAGTGTCCCTTAATTAATGTCTATTCTAAATATACATTCTAAGGATGGTAATAAACTTCCACCAATAAATATTGCAACACCCCTAACGTTGTTCCCATGATTTTGTGCATTATTTTATTACATTATCTAGATAACAAGAAAATAATATCTCAAAGGAAAGATAAAAATAGTGGTATCATAAATATTTGATACATAGATAAGTTTTATATTATAACATGACATAGAGAAACATATTCTCCCCTTTGAAAATTCTAATATACCTTAAACGATCCTTGTAGGTCAATCATAATATACTTTTTTTCGACATGGGGAAAAATGAAACATAAGAAAGGGGTGAGATCAGATGCTCAGTATGGATAATCAATATAGCTAAAATAATCATATATAGGTATAAACATTTAAGGCATGGAATAAAAATGAAACAAAATCATTTTAAACATAACCTTCATCATAATATGTCATGAAATAAATAAAATAATTCCATTTAAAATTTGAAATATAAATTATACTACTAAAATTATAATATTTATTATCAATAACGAATATTATAATGAGGTAATGAATAATGCAAAACATAATAACCATACCATCAAGGCCTCGTGCTAAGATAATTAATAACCATACCATCAAGGAATTTTTCTAGGACACTAGTTTTTCTCATCAGACATATTGATTTATTTATGTGCTATAGATGGCCCTATGCATCAGATACTTAGTCCAATGAATTTATCATTTGAAAGGGGTAAAACATAACATAAATATTTTTAAAAAACAATTTCATAAAAAATGGTAATACATTAATCATAACCCATGAATAATATCAAAATAGAATATCCAAAGTCAATTATATCAATAACACATGAATAAAATATCGAAGATATTATCATATTAAATCATCCACAATTAATCACAAAACACATTAAAGGATGTTGAGATAGATGAAAATAATACATATAAATCATTCAAACTCTTTGAGAGAAATATCCCTTTTTTAATTTGAAATCATTAAAAATACATGATATTATAAAAAATATTATTAAAATATACTTGTAATATTGTAATAGAATACATATATTGGAATGGCTTCATAATGGATGAAAATATCCTCTCATTCCATGTAAGTAAAAAAAACAATTTTCCCTGAATATGTCTAACTGGTAAAAAAGTACCTCATTTGGAAAAAGAGGGAAGTATTCCTTTAAAAACACACTATTAAAATTCAAATATGGGAAAAATGACATTTAAAAAATTTTGATAATATTTGGAATTATATTTTTGGAAACATATACATTGATGATAATGATTTCCTGATATATTCTTATATATAAACAACCTCGAATAATAATGATATTTTGAAATTAACCTTTACCTTGTAATTGTTTAGCCCATGGTAAATTAACCTTTTGTATAATTATTTAATCATATTATTAAATTATAACAGGACAATATACTATCTTATGATATCATATATTATCCCCTTTCAACCAATGATACTTTTTCAATTTCAAAACACTTTTAAAGGTAAATGTGAGAACCCTCACGGGATTAAACCCCAAAATAAATTACATATTTATTGAAAAAACAAAATGAGCCAATTGGAATCCCTCTCCCTAAAAAAATCTAATGAATATAATTATACATTGATTTAGGGTATCACTTTAAGATGCCTTTATACTAATGTTCCATGTTGTTCCAATCCTTCAAGAATTCCTCTATATTAATCAGACACTATATTGAAACCTCTCAGCAAAATTTGGGCCTACATATCAATCCACTAACCATCCTCCTTAGTTGTGGTCACACAAAGCATTCTTTCTGTCTTCTTTAGTGCTTTAAAATTCATTAAATCTTCAACCATTTCTTCATTCGAGTGCATTAGTAGGTCATTGTATTCCAACACCGAGGATATATATCGATTCCAGTCTCTATGGGATCTTGACTCACATTGATATCCAAGATCCCACTTCTCTTTATCACTAACGGTATTTTCCGAGACAAAGGCCTCACCACCTAAAAACACCATTCCACTAGATGTGTTGCCAATGTATGCATGTTTCTCACATTTATAAGATCCTTTGGGTCCGCTTTCCCTTACTTGAAAATATAGTGGTAGGAGGACTAGTATGTTATTATACTTATTTATACGATGCACCCTTATTTTGTTCTTAGAAAATTTGTTCGAGTCAATAGTAGTTTAAATGCTATTCCACATGGAGGATATGATATATTCCTCCATAAGGACTGTTTAGTTGGACTTAGCATGGATGTACAAAGGATCATCAGTCTCCTCAGGGGATGCTCCATCGTCCCCCAATTTTTCCTTCACCTTTTCATGGATTCCCTCCATCCCATATTGTTCACCACTATCTTGGAAGTATCACTCTCCTAACACTACAAACAGGTTTTGGTAGTTTAAATTTGTTCCCCTAGATATAACCTTATCATTATAAGAAGGGGTCACCTGCAAGTCCTATATTGGAAGCACTGAGACTCTTTCCTGAAGGAGGCCTCATCCAATAAATGGAATGTGTATTGTGTTATCCTCTAGAGCCAAACAATGAGATCCCTCACCATAGTCTTGGTCCTCACAGACTCCATCAATCACCTCGGTTATCTTGGATTTATTTGTTGAATCCATCTGAATTTACATATCTTCTTGAAGGACCCCTTCACTGGGTCACTAGTACCACCATGTGATCCATCATCTTGAATCATGCACAGGTCTTTAACACCCTCTTTATTGCAACCTGAAACTGCATTATCAAGGGGTACCACCTCACCAGCACACATGCCTGATGCATTGTCTTTAAAATCCATTTCCTATGGAATGAAAACCCCAAGATCACCCTTCAGTCTTTGAAAAACCATTTCTAAACACAGGTTTTTATTGTGGACTGAAACATATATTATCCTCTTGTATCTTTTTGGTAATAATATTTCACCATTACTATTGTTTCATGTGTTCACTGCTTTGTTTTCACAATCCTATTTTTTCAGGTAAGTCATGTTTTTTTATGTATAAGATATATATATTTCATATCAATTATGAAGTTAGAAATAAAATTATTATTTATTCTCCTCATATTAATTTTATATTCATCCTTCAATGGTAATCTTGGAGAATGAATCTCACTGCATTGTAGAGAGGTCAGTCTATACATACACACAATCAACAATATCATTCCTTTGATGGTTAAATAGTATGAAAGTGGATGTTATATTAATTATAAATAATAATTATCTTTTTATATTCATCATTTATATCAATTATATTCATCGTTATTTCCATCCCACTAATGTAGCGCTGAATAAAAAATTATACCACAACGTTGATACTATAAGTTGTACACACACAAGCACGGTGATACTGTAAATGATTACTAAAATAAGAAATACGGTTTTACCTAGATTATAATAAAATATCATTATATGTATTATAATATATTTATTAAATTTGTATTGAAATAACATAGAAAGAGGATGGAGAAGAAGAAAATATCATTGAAAGAGATGATAAAACCATTACACCATTTTTGTGTATCTCATTTTGATTTCCACAATATGATCCCTTAGGATGTATTTCAGTCCCAATTATGGCACATATAATATATGACGTAATTTTGGAATGTAAATGGGCATGGTATGGCTGAGAAAATTTTTATAGAGGTGTGAATAAATGAGAAATAAGTGCCCTTTACAGGAGTAGGGAGGGTCACTTTAGAAGACACTTAATATTAAATTAATGAACATTAATTTAAGGGAAAAGATCAAAAGTGAGTTTCATAGATAGTAATATTAATATGGGTCTAAATCAAATCATCCAATGAATTTTGAAATTTCATAGGTCATAAAATTGACTATATCCTCTGTCATTAACCCTTGGTTAAATAATTAAACCTTTACCGTGAAAACTTTTGTTTTTGGACTTTAGGTTAATACAGTTACAATAAAATGACAAAATCAAAAAAAATTGAACAATTGTAAAATATTAAACACTATCCAGGTTATTTGGAAGGAGATTATATTTTTATGAATTTCATAACATTTAATAAAATAGTATTTATTTTAATATATCATTTATTTAAATTTTGATACTTCTCATTATTAACATTTTTAAAAAATAAAACCAACATGATAACATCTATGAAATATATCAATTAATTTTCTAACATGTCTTAGAAATTTTTTTAAAAAATGGATGTCTCTAATAAAGATAAATTTTAATGAAAATAATATTTTTATTGTCATTTATTTGATATTTTAATCAATAAAAAAATTTCTACATCAATATTTTTTTCACCCTTACGTGTAATTATTTAATCTCTAAAAATTATAAATAAATTAATATGATGTAGTTAATTAATATTTTCATTAATATACTATTTATAAAGTTTTTTATCTCCTATAATCCTCTCTATTAAAATTATTATACTTATATGAAATGAGAGTGTGACATTTTTTCACATTCACTGAATTTGATAATATTCATGTCAAACTCACACAAAAAGGGGCCACTAAATGTTTACATTTATAAACAGAGGTGATAGGAGTCTAATTTATTTACAAATTAATATTTTTATAGGTTTTAGGGTAATTTTCATAATATTATTTTTGTTATTAATTACCTATTTCACCCTTAACTGTGGAATTTTTTTTTCAAAAGTTACATTACATAATATCAAATAAAATAAAAGTAACCTATTAACTTTATTTGGAACCCATGATTCCAAATATGGAATCCATTTTTAAAAAATTAAAAAATATTATTTTTATTAATTTATATAATATTATTCCCCATTGACCCAATGAAAAAAACGAGTTTTGCAAAAGGGAAATCCATCAAATGATTGGTAAGAGTTTATATTTAATTTTAATTTGAAAATAAATAAAATTAAATACATTATATTTCATGATAAAAATTACTCTAAATATAATTTATAACCAATTAAAAGTACCACATATATATATTAGATGAAAAATTTGGTTTGAATTAAAATGCAGTATTTTTAAGTATTTATTAAAATATGAAAGTTATAAAAAACCCTTAACAAATCCAAACTAAATTTGTAGCTTCTTATTATAAAAAATAAGTTTTTATTATCGAATATAATATATAAAAGTGTTAAATACAATTTTCATAAAATGATATCCTTTCAAATATGGTAATACTATATTTTATGAAAAATACATCCTTTTTAAAAAAAATTGAATTTGTTCCTATATAATGTTTAAGAAACAAATGATATGAATACTAAAATTATATGGAATATATAAAATTTAAAATGTGATGAATACTATTCAGAACATTTTTTAAAATTACAATTCAGGGTGCGCTTGAACTCAGTGTTTCATGTAGTGCTTGCTATAGAATTATTTAAAAAAATTGTATCATAGAAGCTTAGAGTGTTACATATTTAGATAAAAATAATAATATTTTAAGAATTAGATATTCCAAGTTATGAAGAAATAATTTTTTAATAATTTTCTAAAATAGTCAAATTTTTTGGTAAAAATTAAATATCATAAAAACATAATTTCTATTTTATTAAATTATAATGTCCAAAAAATGATGAAATAAATAATATAAATGGTATAAAAGACCAAATATCTGATTGATATTAATAATAATAATTTTCTATTTTATTTTATTATTTTCATAAATATATTATGAATCCTCAAAAACTTTTAAAGTATTTTATGTTTTTAAAAGTATTAAATTAAGAGTGTGATTCACCACAAAAAAATCAAGGGAAATATTATATTATTTTAGGTTATTATACTTTTATTTTAATTAAATTCACTTCCATTTGGCTGAATCCATGTTTAAAACATTTTTATTGTGTCAAATGTATGTTATTTAATTTTATAGAGTTGAAAACCTATATATGAGAAATAATAATTAAATACACACTCGTGCCTATATAAACCCATCTATCATCCCACCTACCTTCACTAAATGTTCTTGTATCACTTATTTACTCTTCCCTCTCCTATCTATATTCCTTACAAGGTTCACCCAATCTCTCAAAAATCTCATCCAAATCATATGGAGTTATACACTCAAGTAAGTGATCCTTTCCTTGTATTCTTTCTAAAATTTTACATAATATATTATAACTTATATTTTAAATTCCTTATATTGAAATACTATTTATACAAGTCCAATTTTCTGAATGTTTTATGTAAAAATTATGATGTTCCCCTTTTCTATCATCATGCCAGTTTATGAATATTTATATAAAATCATCAATTTTCCATGTGAAACCAATTGTGTAGTGAATACCATACCCATTTCCTATAAAGGGTATTATACATTAAGGGCTACTAAATCTTTTAAATTAATATTATATTAATTTATTTGACACCACATGATCATGGAATAAATAATCATGATGAATGAAATGATTTTTTAGGATCTATATGGAACACTTAGGCATGAAAATGAAATTATTGTGATGAGTGATCCCTAAATTATATATCACTCTAATGAATTTGGTCATGTTCAGTCTCACGATTCATCATGATTGGATAATTACTGCACATGATTAATTTATGGGACATTTTTGGCCATTATGTATTTTTATTTATATTTGTTATATCATTAGGATTCAATGATTTATGTTGTTTCCACATTTTCCATTTTCTGATTGTCATTATATATCATTAATTATTGTGAATGATTCTTTTATTCCCCATTGTTATGACTATTGTATAACATTTTAAAACTATTCATGTGTTTATTCCCATATTTGTATTTATTTCTCACCCCTTTCTTATGTTTGTACCCA
Source organism: Viscum album (assembly GCA_963277665.1). NCBI lineage: Eukaryota > Viridiplantae > Streptophyta > Magnoliopsida > Santalales > Viscaceae > Viscum > Viscum album. Next base: position 1,608,673,570 of record OY728131.1, on the reverse strand, counting down.
GATTATCTTGTGTAGTTTTCAAATCCATGGAATATTATGATCATGTTAAGGATGCTTTCAATAATGTTTATTACTTATAATTTAAATTTGTTATGTAATAAACCTAATTCCCAATGAATCTAGACTCTTTAAGATTATAGGATATATTACATGTACTATTTTGTAATAAATAATGTATTAATGTGAATGAAAGAGTTGGGTTGTTATAGTTTTTATCAAATTAAATATATATTTATTATTTTTATTAATATTAGAAATAATTAGATAAATCCTTAGGGATAAAAACATGTATCAAAAACATCCCTAAATTTTTTTTCAATATAGATTAAGAGGTTTATCAAGAAAAGTAATCATCATATGGGTACATCAAGTGGAAGTGGTTCTCTTATAGATGTACCTGTGGGTAAAAACATTGAAAAGGTATATCAATCTTGACTTGGTGTATATTGCTATGCAAAAATGGGCCTTACCATGCACCTTTATAGAAACCCTCATGAGATATACTTTGAAAAATCCATATTTTAAGTCCATTCCATTATTAAGGGGAAAAATCATTATAGTATAAATTAGGAAATATGTCTTGTATAAACTATATATATTCTTATAAATTCATAATTAAATGAAATACATGTAATTAAAAAACTATCCCTTTACTTTCATTGGATTCCTCTTTATGTTTTAAACAATTTAGAAAAATACTCTCCCAAAAATTTTATTTTCCTCTAGACAATGTATGGAAATTGGAGGAAGTAGGTACACAATCAATTTGAAGGGAAATGTGAAGATTACCCCAACGAGATGCCCATCCCAATGGGATATTTAATCACGAAATTCATGATGATACACTCTCATCTCACAAATGCTCTGAGTAGAATCTTAGATCAAGAGAAGCATCTAGACCCAACTAAGAGACAACAAGATACAATTAAGACATTTTTGTGAAAAAGGCCACTAATATTCAATAGATAACATGTTCCTTTAATCATGGAAAAATGTATAAACTCCATTGATAAGATATTCTACATCCATCAATGTTATGAACAAGATATGGTACTAATGGTACTTCATCATATCGATGGATAATCTGATTTGTTCTATAAAATGTTCAAGAATACAAAGCCTGATAAAGATATCCAATTGATTGGTTGGAAGGAATTATGTAAAATTAAATTCAACAAATATTTTACTCCCACTCTCTGACATATAATGAAATTCCAATTACATTCCCTCATGAAAAAGGAAGATGAATCTAACAAGGTTTATGAGGAATACATCACTATATGTGCATTTTTCGCCCCTGTATTTTTCGTTACCCCTAAAATACATGGTTGACTACTTCATTAGAGGGATAAAACATAGTCTACTAAAATCCCTCTAAATCCAATACTATGATAGCAACGATGAAATTTCTTGATGTTCCCTGAACATTAAAAAGTATAATATTGAGTCTCAAGGGTATCACGTGTATATGTAGACAAATGAGGAGTAAAATTTGTGTTGATCCCTAGATAAATTTAAATTTGACAATAACATTAAATATCCCACATGTAGATTGTGTGGGTTGAAGAACCACGAAAATTATTTAGGGGGAGAGGAAATAATTTAGGTGTAGGAAAAAAGGGAACCAAGATAGTGATTTCCTACAATATAAAACCACTAATGCGATGGAGTCGAGGAATTATCTGGTCATCTGTAATTCTATTGTTCATTTCTTCATATGCATGGATCTAGTGTAATTTTTAAACCAATAGACTATGAAAATAGTTTTAGGAGACAACCAACCACATCCAAAGAGAGGGAGATTTTTTCTTCACACCCATAGAGGTGGATCCCAAAAATTATGTAGTGACATGTATGATAATTGATTATTCAATAAAAGAGAATATATTTTCTTATTTTGATTGTACACAATACATTATAATGATGAATTTTATTATAATTGGTAAAACACACCCATAAATAATGTATGTAGAGTTGTTTGAGAAATGTAAAAATGGGTAATTACTACATTCTAATTATATAACTCCTCTTATATCAAAATTTTTAGTTTAAAGATACCCCTTATACTTTTTGAACTACCATTGGTGGAATTTGATGAAATTCTATGAATTGATTATCTTTCCCTATAGAAAGCCATCATAAATTACTGTGAGAGGGAAACCCATCTACTTATTGAGAATCAACCATTGATTTTGTAAAATTACATGGAGGATGATAAGTAATTTTAATTACCAACATCCCTTTCATGGATGTTTTTTCCTTAATAGAATTAAAATCTATCTCACATGATTGAGTGTCTGGATAAACAATCCTAATTGTAATTCCTATTGTTAGGTAATGTGTTTATGTGATACTCAAAAAAATTATTTGTCTTCCTCATAGAAGAGAGGATTACTTTTCAATTGATATTATACTTAGGTCATTACCACTATCAATGAATTTACATTAATTATATATTGGGGACCTTGAGGAGTTGAAGAAGTAATTGTAGGTGAATTTAGATAAAGGGGTTATATTACCATGTAATGAACAATTTTGTGCACCAATCCTATTCTTTAAGAATAATGATTGGTCAATACACATTTGAATCAATTATCATTTTCAAAATTAGATCATGATAATGAAGAATTATCCTCTTCTATAGATTGATGAATTTGTGAATAAACTATGTGGAACAAAATAATTTTCTAAGATTCATCCGCAGTCAGAATTTTATCATGAAATGGTAACTAATGAGGATATCCTCATAATTTATTTTTGTACAAGGTATGGGATCAATGAAGTCATATAAATTCCATTTGGACTCAATAATTCTACATCAATATTCATAGACATTATGAGAAGAGACATTAGTGATAACCTCTAAAAGTTAGTGGATGTCTTTATAGATGATATTCAAATATATTACAATAACATAGAGGAGTTTAAGGTGCTTTTCATCATTATGATAAAGACCTTAAAAGGGATAATCTCAATAAAGAATTCATAAAATATGAGTTCTTATTTAAGGATATATCTTTAATGGGTAATACTATTATAGTAAATGGTATATCTATAGATCCTTCAAATTTCTATGCAATTGGTGAATGGTTTAACCCTTTAACTATGACAAATATCCATATTTTCCATGGATTAGCTGAGTATTTTCAGTAATTTTTTATTAATTTATTTAAATTATTTAACCCTATAAACAAGCTAAATCAGAAGAGATTCAATTTTCGTTTTAAAGATGAATTTTATGGGATATTCATACAAATAAAAATTATGCATAATATTCACTTTGTAATCACAATACCCACATGTTGATAAATTTTTGTAGCATTCAGTATTGTTTTGAAGAGGGGATTAGGTTTTGAGTTAATGAATTTTAAAAAATTAATTTTCTTATGCTTCATGGATGATGTACATTCATGATCATATATACCAAACACATGATCTAGAGTTATTTAAACTGGTCTTCACCTTGAAAATATCTTATCATTTATCTCTTTGAGATATGTGTTAAATATATGAATATCCAAAAATATTCAAGTAATTATACACATAGAAAGAGCTAAATATGCACCAATGAAGACGGTTAGAGATGATTAATGACAATGAATACTCATTCTACTAACATCATTATAATTTGAATAATGATTAATATTCACTATATATATTATATATGGAAACTAAATCATTGATGAAAATTTAAGGGGATCCGACCATCCAATATTTTGAAAGGATGGACATGGGAATCATATAGCATGGGAAAGAAATAATTATTTCATAAAAGATTTCTCAACCAAATATTCTGAAGAAGTTATAGAATGTAATAAATGAATATTTAGAAATTATGAAACAATTGAAAACTATATAGAAAGGTAAATCCTCGTAGTTAAATGTTAATGAAGAAGGAATTTAGAGATTTGTGTTAATACTCCGTGTTCTATTAAATCATGATTTACGTATGGTATTATTGGATGATGAACTTATGTAGTCTATATCTATTCCACTAGGATTCACAAATATGTATCAGGATATCTATGAGCACTATTTATGGTAACAATTGAAGATGGAGATCAATGAATATACATCATAGTTCTTGATATGTCAGCATGTTAGGGCTGAAGGCTCAATTCTAAGGGAATTTTTCTTCCACTACTCATACAAAAATGGAAACGGGAAAACATCGTCATTGAAATTATCACCATATATCTGAATAAATCTATGTGAAATAATTATATATGAGTTTTTGTGGTTTATGATACCAATAAATCTCAAATTATTACAATTCAATGGGTCTTTTCATTGGATTAACATTAACAGACAAACATTATGGATGCAGGAAGGCATCATGGAATACCAATGTTGATTATATCCGATCATGATCCTAGATTCACATCTAAGCTCTAGAAAAATAATTATTATCGTATAAACATCGTGTAGATCTTTATAATGGCCTATAATCAACAAACTAATCGCCTATATGGGTAGTCTATTCACAATCTAGAAGAATTGTTGTAATCATGTTTTATGGAAATCAATGGAGGATGGGAATGTAACCTCCCGGCCCTGGGTGCCACGCAACAGGTGCCCCGAGCCCGGTCCTCCATGTGACCTCAAGCGCATTTCCCCAAACGCCAGAGGCTTCCAACTAGCAGCGAGGGCCCAGGTCTGATAGTGGGGAAACTATGCCCTCATTTGTCAAAGTGTAGTGCAGCGGAATATAAATAAAACATACAACGACAGCAGAAGCAATAAAAATACACAACTGAAATGAACTAAAGTAGTGGATATAACCAACAGTATATAAATGATGATGCTACATGTTAAAAGTTCTAAGAAATTATCCAGAACATGTTATACATCAATACTATTCAACAAAATACAGAGCACAGCAAAACAAGCAAAACAGCTGGCAGCGGCATCGTGAGCCTAGGCTCGGTCCCATGCCCTCCTACTCCTCAGCAACAGTCATGTACCTGTATAGGGACTCTTTCCCCTATCTACACCTATAGAAACGTAATCTGTTTGGGCTGAAAAGAATTACCCAAATATGGTGTGAGAAATATATCTCAGTAGGAACCCACCAAAGGCCCGTGCCCAACTGCGTGTAAGCATGCAAAAACTGTGTGCAATAGTAAAATGCAATAAGGTAATCAGTATTAAACAGTAACTAAATTAACAATTTAATTTCCATTTTATTATTAATTTAATTTATTTAATTTAGAAATATTATTGTGCTCAATAGCACCAAGCCCTCAGGCCAACCAGAACCGTGCCCTCAGGCTAAAATAGTAAACCACGCCCTTAGGCTTACCCTCAGGCCATACAGAATCCAACCCGCAGGTATTTCCCTCAGGCGTAACAGAATATCGCCCTCAGGCATACGAAGTGTCGCCCTTAGGCACAGAATTCAAGCCCTCAGGCACGAAAGGTTTCCCTCAGGCGGAATAACAATAGCCCTCGGGCTAAAACAGTCACACCCTCAGGCTAATACAGTACAATGCCCACAAGCTAATCACAACAACGCCCTCAGGATAAATACAACAATTCCCTCAGGCGAAACAGGTAACCGGACCATGCCCAACAGGTAAACAAGTAGTAACAAGCAATTACTCTCAAGGAAATTCTATAATTACTACTTTAAAGGCATACCCTCAGGTATCCTGGCCAAACGGCTAAACAGTGAAACACACCCCTGGGGTGGTTCCGGATCCAACCAACGATCCCAACCAGAATTTTATTATCAAAATTTAATTAACTATTCAATTATAGGCATTAAATATAGAAACATTCTCATCCACACGACACCCCAACATGGGTTGGTGCCACAAAAATGCACAAAACACACATCAGTTGGAAAACTAAACACCAAGCCACCTACCTTATACATCAACGAGCGTTATACACGAATGCTGACTCCAGAAACGCCCAAGAACGGAATAGATCTGAAGAAGAACAAAAACTAAACAAATGTAAATAACTTACGTTAGTGAAATAATTGGTAAGAACAGTACCGGGAGAGGAGAGGGCTTACCCGTGCGGTTCCAACGAAATCGTCTGAAGCCGAATCGGGTTCCAGACGAACTCCCGGCGGATCATCAAAGGTCAGGCCTCCTCCTTTGGCTCCAAAATGGCTCAAACGCCTCCTCTTCCAAAATAAGAGGCTACTACCGATTTTAAGCCGAAAAAACAAAGTACATGGCGTGTACTTCTGAGTACACGACGTGTAATTCTTTCATTTAACTAATCATTTGGCAGCACCTCCACACTATTCATCTGTCGACATGAGTACACGGCATGTACTCCCAAGTACATGGCGTGTACTGTCGCCCAGCTGGCGGTGACTCCACCACCTTACTGTTTAAGCATGTCGACTAACTACACGGCGTGTAAGGTACCACTACATGGTGTTTAGTCGATTCCTACATCCTTCGTCGCCGGCATGGATACACGCCCTGGGTAATCATCCTAATACAGCCAAAAGTACATGGCGTGTGGAAAAGGTACACGGCGTGTAGTTCCAGAATTTAGTATTTTTCCCCCTTTTCCATATTTTCTCAAAAACACTTAAGGAAAAGGAAAAGAATAATCTCGTACCTCTAAAATAAGAATCGGGTTCTTACAAACTTCCCCCCTTATAGTAATTTGTCCCCGAATTTCCCTTCCAAGTGTGGCGAAGATAAAGCTCAGAACAGCTCTGGCCACTGAGCACGTACGTCGGCCTCCCACTCCCAGGTCCCGTCCTGCACTTGGCCATGCTTCCATTGCACCCGTACGAGAGGAACTGACCATCCTCGAAAAACCTTTGTGCTCCTGTCAACGGTACGAATCGGATGCTCCTCAAAGGACGCATCATGATGAAGCTCAGCCTCCTCTGGCTAAAAGGTGTGAGAAGGGTCTGAATGATAGCGATGCAACTGAGACACATGGAATACGTCGTGCATGTCTCGGTACCGCTACGGTAACTACAAACGATAGGCAACTAGCCCGACTCTCTCCAGAATCTTGAATGGCCCCACATACCTCGGTGAAAGCTTACCCTGTCTCTTGACCCGCTTGTGTCCCAGCCTCAGAGAAACATGTAAGAAAACCTGATCCCCGACCACGAACTCCAAAGTTTGCCTGCAGGGATCAGCATAAGACTTCTGACGAGACTACACGGTAGCCATCCGCTTCCGAATCAACTAGACCTACTCAGATGTCTCCTGCACGAGCTGTGGCCCCAGTAAGGCTGCCTCACCTGCCTCTAACCAGCACAAAGGTGATCGGCATGGAATACCATATAAAGCCTCGTATGGTGTCATCTCAATAGTCTCCTGAAAACTATTTTTATTGGAAAACTAGACTAAGGGTATATGCTTCTCCCAAGAGCCCCCAATGTCTAGGACGCATTCACGCAGCATGTCCTCTAGCACCTGTATCGTCCACTCTAACTGGCCATCTGTCTAAGGGTGGTATGTTGTGCTCAGAAGCACCTGTGTACCCAGAGACCTCTAAAAGCTCTTCCAGAAATGAGACGTAAATCAGGCGTCCCTATCTGAAACGATAGAACGAGGGACCCCATGAAGACGTACGATCTCTCAGATATACAGCCTTTCGAGCTCGTCCACACCGAAGGTCTCCTTGATCGGCAAGAAGTGAGCTACCTTCATGAGTCTGTCCAAAACAACCCACACGGCGTCGTTGCCTCTAGGTGACCTCAGAAATCCTGTCAAGAAATCCTTCGCGACATCATCCCATTTCCACTCTGTAATAAGCAACTCCTGTAACAGCCCAGCTGGCCTCTGGTGCTCTGCCTTCACCTGCTGATAGGTGGAACACCTCATAACAAAACCAGCTATATCCCTCTTCATACCCAGCCTCCAGTACTGACGTCTCAAGTCTCGGTACATCTTGGTAACCCTGGGATGAACTACCCAAGCTGAAGCATAAAACTCCTGCATCATCTCCTCACGTATATCCCCTGGAACCCATACATGTCCATGGAAACGCAAAAGCTCATCATCGCCTATCGTCCAACTGGGAGGAGGGTCCTCACTTGCCACTGATTCCCGTAGAACTAGGCCTTCTGAAACCGATAGCTACCTCATCCTCACTCTTTCCAAGAGGGTAGAAGTCACAACTAAAGAAGAAAGATAAGTCTTCCCCTGACTATCATGCACCTCCAGATGCATCTCAGAGAACAAATCCATAAGCTTCCACTCACCACTAGCCACCTGCACTGCCTGTATCTGAGTCTTCCTGCTCAATGCATCGTCTACTGCATTACCTTTGCCAGGTGTATAGGCAAGCTCAAAATTGAATGACTGTAGGTACTCGACCCACCTTCTCTGCCTCAAATTCAGGTCACGATGAGTAAAGATATACTTGAGGATTTTTTGTTCGGTGAAAAACACAAAATGCTCTCCCAACAGATAGTGTCTCCAACAGCACAACGCATGAATAGCTGCAGCCAACTCGAGATCATGCCTCGGGTAATTACTCTCATGTGGCCTCAACTGCCGAGAGCCATACGCAACAACTCGGTCGCCCTGCATCAAAATAAATCCAAGCCCAATCCCTGATGCATCACAGTAAACTGTATAGCTCTTCCCATGCTCTGGGAGTATCAGGATCGGTTCTGATGTCAACCTTCCCTTCAGGTCATGAAAAGCTGTCTCGCAAGCTTCTGACCAAACGAACATCAAACCCTTATTATTCAGACCTATCAATGGTGCTGCTAAGCGGGAGAAGTCCTGTATGAAGCGTCTTCAGTAACCATCCAGCCCTAAGAAACTCCTTATCTCAAACACGATCTTAGGATTCTCCCAGGAAACTACTTATCTCACCTTCACTGGGTCTACTGCAACTTCTGCCTCTGAGATGATATGACCCATGAAGTGAATCTGGTCCATCCAAAAGTGGCACTTCGAGTGCTTAGCATATAGCTGATTCTCTCTCAGTGTACTCAATACGATCTCAATATGGGTGGCATGGTCGTGTCGAGTGTGATATTACACCAAGATGTCGTTCACGAATACTACCATAATGGAATCAAGATACAGATGGAACACATGATTCATTAGAGGCATGAAAACTTCTGGCGCGTTCGTCAGTCCGAACGGCATAACCATGTACTCATATAGACCATACCTACTCTTGAAAGTTGTGAGAGGTATATCAGATGATCTAACACACAGGTGATGATATCTGGATCTCAAGTCAATCTTCGAGAACACTCATTCTCCACGAAGCTGATCAAACAGATCATCTATCCTCAGCAAGGGATATCAGTTCTTAACCGTCAACTGGTTTAGCTTCCGATAATCCACACAAAGTCTAAGGGTACCATCTGCCTTTTTCGCAAAAAGGACCAGAGAACCCCAAGGATAAGTACTGGGTTAGATAAAACCCTTCACATGTAGCTCCTCTAACTGTCTCTTGAGCTCCTGCAACTCAGGCGTGGACATCCTATAAGGTGGAATGGACACCGGTGCTGCTCCTGGCACAAGCTCGATAGAGAAATCCACCTCACGCTCCGGAGGTAGACCTGAAAAATCATTCGGGAAGAAATCACTGAAACGATCAACAACTGGAGGTAAATTCGTCTCACAAGTCCCCTGATCATTCAGATATAAGCTCATAATCTGGGTTGTGACTCCACCTCGCCCATGATGCTCTGGTCCAGCTCAACTCACCTGAACATGCCATTCTCCCTTGTATAGAAACTCCCCGCCCTCTGGTGAAGTGAAACGCACCCTGCGACGGTAGCAGTCTATAAAGGCTCAGAAGGGAACCAACCAGTCCATCTCAAGAATGACGTCATAGATCGTCATCTCTAAGACATAGAGGTCCCAAAGGAAGTGACACCCTCCAACCTCAAGGGGGAACTCCTTGCACTGACGCACACCAGCCGTCCCAGTCCCCAACAGAGTGTCTAGTGTCAAGATATCAGAAGAAGTAGAAACACTGAACCCAAGGCTCTCCACAACGGCTACAGATATGAAACTATGTGTAGCACCCGTATCAAAAAGTACTGAAGACAAGATAGAAGCTACTAGAATAGTACCTCTGACTGTAGATGGTCCGGGATCCTTCTCCTGTTGGGTCTCTCGCACTGCATATGCCTGCCCAGTGCCACAGCCCTACGACACAGCCTGGCTACCCTAAGCTTTCCCACCCTGCTGCCTCTACGATCCTGGTGTCTAGCTACCACGGCCATGACCACCATCTCTGCATGTACGACCTGACGTATTCTAGTTCCCTGACTGGTAAGAATCCACTAGTCCTGCGCCTGCACGCGGAGTCTGCACAGAACCCCTCTCACTAGACACTGGTAGAAACACCCTACAAAAGCGTTGCAGATGACCCATCTTGCCGCAAGCTCGGCACTCAACTGGGTCTCGTGGACACTATGGTCTCTTGTGCCCGTCTCTGCCACACTGGTTGCACCTGAGCGGGCCACCTTAAGACACTACCTGGTAGGTACTTCCACCCTCAGAGAATTCCATATGTCTCTTCCACTTGCCAGCAGAAATAGTACCAGTAACTGGTGTTGAACCGCCCTGGCCCACACCACTCGATTCCCGCAGGTTCCCCTCAGAAATCAGTTCCTGGTTTACAATAGAGTGTACTGAAGGCAACATGAAAACATTCACCAGCACTCGGATGTGATATCGAAGACCATCCTCAAAAAGTCTGGTTCTCAACTTCTCATCACCCACCAGCACGGGTGAAAAATGATAAATCTCCATAAAACTAGAAGAATAGTCCATCACCGACATAGCGCCCTGCTGCAGATTCATGAACTCTCAAGCTCTATCTGCCCTCAGTGTCTCGGGAAAGAAGAAGTCATAGAAGACTGCCTGAAAATCTTCCCATGCCATGTCCCTGTGATGCTCTGACTGGGTGGTAACATCCCACCACCTCTTGGTGGAATCACACAGCATGTATGTCGTGAGCTTGACCCTCCACACTAGAGGCATCTCCAAGTGCTCGAAAATAGTCTGCATTGATCCTAGCCAAGACTCTGCAGCCTGTGGTCTGCCATCCCTTGAAAACGTAGGTGGATGCTGCTGTTGAAAGATACGCATCAGATCGGCCATAGATGTGGCAGCCTGTGGTGCTCCCTGAAAGGTCTGCATGAACCGCAATAAGCCTTCACGGAACTGTGCCTCCGTGCCTGTGTCCGGTATAGCATCTGGCACTGCATCTGGCTCTACTGTAGAATCAACTGGTAGCCCATGGCCCACCATCTCCGGAGTATACTCGTCGCTGCTCTCCTGGAGAACAACTCGTGATCATCTAGGCGGCATGACACTACAAGTTCAAAAGCATGACTCAGATTCAAGATTATTAAGACTGAAAGCGAAGGGACCACAAAGGGAATAAGAGGAAGAAGGCATTTTAAAATTTGAAAGACAAGACTACACGGCATGTACTTGACTTCCCTTCCCCTGCCTGGTTCCTTCTACACGGCTAAGCCACACGGCTTCCGTTCAACAAAACTACACGGCATGTATAATATCTACACGGCGTGTGCGATGTTATTTTCCAACTGCCCGTGTCGTCTGTGACAGAGCCGACTACTCGGCTTAACACTACACGGTGTGTTACACCCACACACGGTGTGTACACCACCCCGTTTCCCAGCCACATGGATAACGCCACACGGTCTGTCCTCGGAACAGACTACACGGCATGTCCCACAGGTACACGGCATGTTTAGGGAGAGGTGACACCGGCCCGTGTTGTTTGCTACATGGATGAGTCCCCAGGTCACACTACACGGCGTGTCCATCATTGACACGGCTTTCTGTATAGGAGTTCACCAACCCGTGTTGTTAGTTACACGGTCGGACTCCGGGTCACACTCCACGGCGTGTACTTTAAATACACGGAGTGTTTTACCCAAGACTTGACCTACCCCGTGTCACCGCCCACACAGTTTGTGACACGGGAAGAGACTGCACGGCGTGTACTCAAAAAGTACATTTTTCTTCCCGAACAGAAGAACACACACAGCGTGTATGAGGTCCTACATGGAGTGTATTCTGGGTTTTCCAGACATTATGCCTCAGAAACTTCCCCGGATCCCAGAAAATACTGAAAAACAACACCTAAGTTTCAAATTCCAACCCGTGGGGGCCCATACTCCCCACGAATCAATGTTTGAAATCTTATATGTGTTATAACCAACAAACAGTCAATGATCCACCAAATTCTGGTCAATGGGGGCCCATACACCCCAGAAACCAAATTTTGGCATCCATTCTATAAACAGGCTCAAACAAAAACACCATATCACAAGGATGGTATTTATCAAGCAGCTATCACAATAGCATGCTTTATTATCACATTAACTATCAAAACAACATGAAAATTATAATGCACCTACATGGCATGGAAACTATGCATGGCATGTGATTTCTAGCATGTGATTATATGATGCATGATATGGCATACCCTCATCTCATCGGGTAGCAACTAAATAGAACCCACATACAAAATATAAACAGCACAATCCAAGTGCATCACCCAACGGTGAAAACATATCAACCTTAAAATTGAAAAATCAAAATAATGAAAAATACGAGGTAGACTGGCTTTTCCCTATACACGGGTTAGCTATGCCCGGGCATAGCTTATTACCAACTACCGTTTCATCCTATCCCTGACTATGGCTCCAAATAGTAAGTCAAAGAAAAGAAACTCCTCTGATACCACTTTGTAACGTCCCGGACCCGGGTGCCACACAACGGGTTCCCCGAGCCCGGTTCGCCACGTGACCTCAAGCGTATTTCCCCAAATGCCAGAGGCTACCGACTAGAAGCGAGGGCCCAGGTCTGATAGTGGGGAAACTATGTCCTCATTTGTCAAAGTGTAGCACAGTGGAATATAAATAAAACATACAACGACAGCGGAAGCAGTAAACATACACAACTGAAATGAACTACAACAATGGATATAACCAACAGTATATAAATGATGATGCTACATGTTACAAGTTCTAAGAAAGAATCCATAACATGTTATACATCAATACAGTTCAACAAAATACAGAGCACAACAAAACAAGAAAAACAGCTGGCAGCGGCATCGCGAGCCTAGGCTCGGTCCCATGCCCTCCTACTCCTCCGCAACAGTCAAGTACCTGTATAGGTACTCTTGCCCCTATCTACACCTACAGAAACGTAATCTGTTTGGGCCAAAAATCATGACCCAAACAGGGTGTGAGAAATATATCTCAATAGGCACCCACCAAAGGCTCGTTCCCAACTGCATTTAAGCATTCCACAACAGTGTGCAATAGTAAAATGCAATAAGGTAAGCAGTACTAAATAGTAACTAACTTAACAATTAAATTTCCATTTTATTATTCATTTAATTTATTTAATTTAGTAACATTCTTGTGCTCAACGGAACCAAGCCCTTAGGCCAAACAGAACTGTTCCCTCAGGATAAAATAGTAAACCACGCCCTCAGGTCATACAGAATCCAACCCGTAGGTATTGCCCTCAGGCATAATAGAATCTCTCCCTCAGGCATACGAAGTGTCACCATCAAGCACAGAAGTCAATCCCTTAGGCACGAAAGGTTTCCCTCAGGCAGAATAATGACATCCCTTGGGCAAAAACAGTCACGCCCCCAGGCTAATACAGTACAGTGCCCACTGGCTAATCACAACAACGCCCCTAGGATAAATACAACAATGCCCTCAGGCTAAACAGGTAACCGGGCCATTCCCAACAGGTAAACAAGATGTAACAAGAAATTCCTCTCAAGGCAATTCTACAATTACTACTTTAAAGGTATACCCTCGGGTATCATGGCCAAATGTCTAAACAGTGAAACACACCCCTGGGGTGGTTCCGGATCCAAGCAACGATCCCAACCAGCATTTTATTATCACAATTTAATAACCTATACAATTCTAGGAATTAAATATAGCATCGGCCTCAGCCACACAACACCCCAACATGGGTTCATGGCACAAAAATGCACAAAACACGCAGCAGTTGGAAAACTAAACACCAAGCCATCCACCTTATACGTCAACGAGCGTTATACACGAACACCGACTTCAGAAACTCCCAAGAACGGTGTAGATCTAAAGAAGAAAAAAACCAAACAAATGTAAATAACTTACGTTAGGGAAAGAATTGGTAAGAACAGTACGAGCAGAGGAGATGGCGTACCCATGCGGTTCCAACGAAATCGTCCAAAGCCGAATCGGGTTCCCGAAAAACTCCTGGCAGATGGTCAAAGGTCTGGCCTCCTCCTTTGGCTCCAAAATGGCTCAAATGCCTCCTCTTCCAAAAGAGTAGGCTACTGCCTATTTTAAGCCGAAAAAACAAAGTACAGGGCGTGTACCTCTGAGTACACGGTGTGTACTTCTTTCATTTAACTGTTCATTTGGCGGCACCGCCACACTGTTCATCCGTCGACATGAGTACACGGCATGTACTCCCAAGTACACGGCGTGTACTATCACCCAGCTGGCTGTGACTCCACCACCTTACTGTTTAAGCCTGCCGACTGACTACACGGCGTTTAAGGTACCACTACACGGCGTGTAATCGGTTCCTACACCCTTCGTTGCCGGCATGGCTACACGCCCCGTGTACTCATCCCAAGACGGCCAAAAGTACAAGGTGTGTCGAAAAAGTACATGGCGTGTAGTTCCAGAATTTAGGATTTTTCCCTCTTTTCCATGTTTTCTCAAAAACACTTAAGGAAAAGGAAAAGAAGAAGCTCGTACCTCTAAAATAAGAACCAGGTTCTTACAGGGAATGACATCTCCCTCTAGTCGTGTTATCTTAAATCATCATTTTACACTCAATCATATATATATATCCATATGATTCCCCTTATGGGAAGAGGTATGAAACACCTATATGATGGGAAGAGAAGTTGTAGGTACTGAAATGGCCGGGGAAATGGTTCTAATGTTTAAAAACATGAGGCATCATATCATGGAATCTCATAGTTAATAGAAGATATATTCATAAAATCATCAACGAGACCTATAGTTTTATCTTGGAGCCAAAATATTACATCTTATATATTTTTTGGGATAATCTAATGAGATGTGGGAAGAATGGAAATGTTATTGCATGATAAATTATATCATTTTTATCCTTGATCACATTAGAGAAGTTTCATATTGAATTTCAATCCCAGTTAAATTATATCACGTACATGATGTATTCCATGTATCCCAATTGAGAATATACATACCAAAACCCGTACATATACTAAATATATATGTTTTACCATTGGAGAATAACATTTACTATGAGGAGTATCTAATGAAGATATTATGTCAAATAGATGAATTCATTTGGAATAATATAATGATCATGGTATGTGTGGGATAGAAAACACAATTTTGACAAAGCGACATGGGAACCATAAGAGGTGATGAAATCAAGTAACCCTCGTCTATTTTAATACGGGAATGGAAAATTTTTATGGTGAAATTTTTCTAGGGGGTAATAATAAAATGATCCGAACTATTATAAATAAATTCTCCCATGCAATTGAATTATATGTATTATTATGTATCATGGTTATAGGGAAAAAATTCACTTCTACAATTTCATTATATTATATGATATTTAAAAAGTTATTTAATCAATTATAATGGTTAATAATAGTATTTTAACAATGATAAAATGATTACATTAAATATTGGGTTATAACAAAACCAATTCACATAAAGAAAGGACATGATGGGCACAACTATTACAATTTTATCCTATTAATCCAATTTATCAGATTATCCAATTGAGATAAAATAATTGGAAATTTACCATTACTAAGACCAATAGTATATCCAAAAAAATAATCATGATAAAAGCCCTTCATGGTAGATTTTCAAGAACACTGACATCATGGCCTAAATCATGTTCGTTGATCCACCCATTTAAATATTCACTTACACACAACTTTGTTTTTTGGAATTTTTAGTTATATTAAAAGTATATGATTAAATACAGCAGATATATGAGTATGTTTTTAATTTTGATTAAAATGTTAATAATATTATAATCCAAATATAATTACCTTATAAATGATTTTTTATCATTCAATAAAGAACAAATTTAATTTTTGTGTATTATTTAAATTCAATTAGGGAATTTATTTTAATGGTTTAATATATTTTTGAAATAAATAATATTTTAATAAAATACTATTAAAGAATAATTATTATTATATATAATTTATAATATGTTTTTATGAAATCAAGTGTAATTTTTATAAGGCTTTATAAATTGTTATGGATAAAAAAACCCATCATTTCATAATAAAAGTCAATTTTATTTTATAAGTTAAAATGCACATATTTATTAAACTATTTAAATAAAATGAATATTATTTTCCAAATATGAATGTTGAAATAATTAATTTGTTATTTTTAAATAATTTTCTGAGAGAGTAGAATATTCATGTATGAATTTTATGCTATATAAATATACATTAGGAATTATTACATCATAAATACCCATAAATGAAGTCATAATTACTATAAAAGGTATCCATGAGAAAATTTATATTTAATATTTAAAATAACTATATTTTATGATCATTTTATTAATTTTATAAAGCCACTATGATTCATAAGAAACCATTAATATATTATAATGTTTTCAAATAATTTCTATAAGAATATTACTCACCTCCACATAAGGAATGGAATTATTTTATTAGGCCCAGACCATGAAAAACAAAATATTTACATCCAATTACATTTCATTGAAATAATGGTAAAAACATGTTGTGGTTTATGATTTTTTTTATTTTATTATATAGTTTCCAAAAACAATGTTTGTGAAATAACAAAGAACTTTGTACTCATTTTACTATATAATCCCACCCATGCTGCAACTTATATGAATCTAAAATTGATGTATCATGTCCCTAATCAATCAAACCCTCTCTATATTCCTCAAATAGTTTTTCCGATCTCTCAAGATGCTCCTCCAATGAATTTGGATTCACACACTCTTGTAAGAGATCCTTTTTATTTCTTCTTTTCATCTTTCTATATTATCATATGTCTTATATTCCAAATTCTATAAGTTTGGATATTCCATTAAATATCTATATTGCTTCCTATTTGAGGTAAAAATGATGAGATACCCATTTATCTATCATCAAACATATTTTGTGAATTTTTTTGTGATGTCCTTATGCTACATAAATTTGTCAATGTTTTTCCATGCCAATATAGTTGTGTAGTGAACTCCATAAGGATTTCCTTTCAATTTATTCATCTTTATAAACATTAAAATATTTTAATTTGAATATAAATGTATACATTCAAGACTTATTGAGCATGGAAGAAAACATAATTATTAATGAAACCATTTAGTATCTTATATGTTGCACACTTCAGAATGAGAAAGAAATGAAGCTAACGTGTGCATCCAGAATTATACAGTGCTTCAAAAGAATTTGATAATGTTTAGTCTCCTATGATGTCATGTTGCAATTTAGAATGAACTCGATTACTTTATGATATTTTTTTATCATGATGTTTGGATAGTTATCATTGACCTTTGATTTTGATGAAATGTTTTATGTTCTGTCAAAATTTCCAATTTTATTATTATCATGAACTATAATGACCTATTATTAGTTTTCCTTTATTCCCCATTGACATGACAACATCATAACATGTGTTTAACTTTTTCCATGCTAATTAAAATATTAGAATTTATATCTCACCCATTTCATATGTATCCCCTCATGTAATCATGTGTAGTTTCAAAAGACATGGAATATTATTTTCATGTTAATGATGTCTTCAATAATGATTATGTATTTAAAATTTGATTTGGTTATGCAATGTACCCAATTACCAAAAACACAAGACTGATCAATATTTTACTTTGTATTAAGTGTAATATTATATAATAAATAAATTATTACTGTGTACAAAAACATAGGTATTTTATCTTATCAACACCCATAATAGCACAAACAATAAAGCGAGTGAAGTTCCACTAGAATGATAAATTTGAAGAGGAAATCCATGAGATAAATAGAAGGCTTAAAAATGCTTTAGTACTAAAACATTATAATACTGATATTGGTTTTCCATATTACTATGACGCATCAGGCATCATGAAGGTTTTTTTTAATGAAAATGGAGTAGGTATTAGCAGATGAGTCCCGTTATCTATGTTCCCATACGATGAACAACCCTAAACATGAACTGAATATATTAGATGTGGTCCAATGAAATGTGGAAAACATTATATCTTCAGGGAAAGGATTATTTTTTATATGAATTACAACATAATTCTCTATATTTTCACACATATGGACTTAAATTGAGGTAGAGGTCTACGGTTTAGTATCTGAAGACATTTGATTATTGCAGGTAATATACACCTAGGTAGCGTAATGTCATTATGGATTCATTTGGCCATAAGATGTTGGTCATGTTTGAGCATGGTGAGAGGACATCATATGATAAGTAATGCATTGAGATATTGTTGGATTATTTACGGTTGGATGCTTCTGAGATCAAGGATCTATGACTTGTATCCATTTGGTGATCACATACTCACTTGTTCACTAGGTGAAAAATCGTCCTTAGTTAGACCCATAATGTGTTTTGATGTGGGAGCTCTTGGCTAGTGATGAATCCATGCTCGATTGGTCGATATACAATGATGATGTTTTATTGGTAAATAGATTATTATTATTATATGATTCAATCAATGAGATTCTAATGGGGGGTTACCAAACCACTATATTATATGTACATACTGATAAAACCATGATGAATCATGAATTTAGGTGGAATTCCATGTTCTTAGAGACGTATAGATACTTTTTTGTTATTTATTCTATACACATTATACATCATAGGGTAAATGATATGAACCAGTGTCATGGTGGGTTGTTACATCCATTCATTATGCATATGAGAAAGTACCATGATTTCACAATGAATATTGTAATAGTGACTGCCCGAACTCCTAAAAGTCATGATTTAGTTTCATTGACATTATATATGTTAATAAATTCTAATAGCTTCTTATCTATGAGAGGGAATCACATTGTGGATGAAGT
The DNA here is from genome assembly GCA_963277665.1 of Viscum album. Classification (NCBI taxonomy): domain Eukaryota; kingdom Viridiplantae; phylum Streptophyta; class Magnoliopsida; order Santalales; family Viscaceae; genus Viscum; species Viscum album. Next base: position 1,608,654,514 of record OY728131.1, on the reverse strand, counting down.
GGAAATGCACTATATCTAAATTATCATACTCTTGACCCATGTTCCAATGAGAAATTTTTTAGATACAAATGTTGTTTTATTGTATACATTTTTGAATGGCTTGAAAAAATCCCCAGGGATATAGCTAATATTGAAAAAAATATCCATAGACCAGTTGATTTTCCTAGAATACTATATGATTAATAAAGTATATGCATAGATATTTCACGATAGGCTTATGTGGAGTATGGGATGATAACCTAGCCTTTAATCAGTTTGAAAAGAAGAACAGTTACTACCAATCGATTCCGATGAATCATAATAAGGCTCTTCATGAGATAATTTTTTGATAAACACATGTTGCGATGAGGTAGGTGATATAGCGGTTATAGAAATTTTTTGGTTTAGGAGTCCACTAAGATATTTCATATTATTGTGAATTAGTTTACAAATAATTTGTGAAAACATAAATATTAGGATGATTGTGGGAGGAGACCATTGATTTTTTGTGTATGAAATCAGTTTTAATGTGTGTGACTCCTAACATAGGTAAGGGAATTATACAGTAGCATTGGAATTTAGAATCTAGTGTTTTTTGATAATTGGAGATCACTTTGTTGATAGTGTCATTGGATTATCACCAGGACCTCTATTCTATCTAACATAGTATGAACAACTATTTCCATCATTAAATGATTTAGACATACATAATAGACACTCCACATGTTATGTTTGTGTGAATATTGAATTGGAGAATAATGATTCATAAAAGGAATGGATTATGTAAATTGTCTACCTAACAAAGAAGGTGTTGTGTGGACCGCTGATACCTGTTGTCTGTATTTGATGACATCATGGATGGGTCATTGAGAAAATGTTGGAACATTAATATGATGTTCATTCTCAGTATCCATATATTTTTAGCAAGACAACTAGAGAAATTTCACATGGATGAGAAGTATATATAGGGGATAATTCAAATTTAATTTATTCTTAACACATTATAAGAAATGTTCTATTGATAATGTTTAATTATTTTACAGTGAAAATTATATTTTTCATTAAAAATTACATAATTAATTTTTTAATGTAATTTTGTAAGTATAAAATCATTGATAGAATCATAGAATATTTTATATAATATTTTCGAAGTTAGGAGAAAATTTAGTGTGATATTCTTAGGCTCGTATATCCTCAATAGAGACAAAATATAAAAATTATATATAATGTTTATTTATTTTGAGAAAAAGTATAATTTTTTTAATACCACCCAAATGTTGTTCCATATGAGAAATCCAATTCCACTAATAGGTTTGAGACCAGGGGTTTACCCTTGGCATGGAACAACTTTTGTATGCACTAAATGTTTGGTTAGATGTCATCTGTGTATATGTTGTTTAATATTTATAACATATTTTTGGAAATCACTTAATTTCTATCTTATGTGATGTCATATAAGAAATCTAATACCAATTTTTGGCCTTGTATGTGTTTTTTACCAATGGACATACATAGCGTTTATGCAGCATGGGTTTATTGGAACCATCGTACACAATAAAACCATTCTAATATTTAATTATATAATTATTCCAAATAAAATTAATTGGATACATTATTTATTAAATTTCATCTTCTTCCATGATCAAAACTCAATTGAATCACATGCATGATTTCTAAAACATTTAGTATCAAACAATATAGGAAAAATTTCGATTTTAAACGTCTTAATGGAAGGAATCTAATCAATCCATCATTAAGATTCAGAAGAAACATATATTTAATTTGAAATCATTAATTATGGAAATTATTGGACTTATTTAATAATAATTATAATTTTTTTAATCATAATTATTATTATATTATAAATACATATTATTTCTACAAATTATATTATGTTTATATATGGTGTATAAATATATTAATGCGTATGGGTGTGTATATATATAATGTGGATATATATACATATATATGTTAAATAAATATTTTTTATGAGAACATATATAAGTGTATATATATATATAATTCATATGAAAATATATAGACACACATATATATATATATATTGATAGATAATAATATATATTAAATAGTTGATTTAATATATTTTAAAAAATATTGAAGAGGAAAACTAAAATGAATAAGGCATAGAAAATGTGTCAATGATTTAGAAGAAATAATATGTAAATAAGAAAATAAATGTAATATATAATTAATTTAAATAATAAAATTCTATTTTAAAAGACGATTGGGAGGTGCCTCTAATTTTATAAGAGGTCATGGATCCATCTGATTCTCTTCAAATCTCTCAATGGTTTGTGATTAATTTTTAATTTCTTTATTTGAAACATCTCTCTTTGAAAATATATCTAATACTGATCAAATTTATGGTTCATTGGTTATGTTAAGGTTTCATGAATGAGTAGAATTATAATGCTATATTTTTTTATGAAGGAATAATGTCATTTTTAACCTCATTTTAACAATTTAAATGGTTATGTTTATATTAATTATCATTGAATAATATTGTGTAATTAAAAAGGGATAATTTATTCAAAATTGTAAAACTATATTTGTGAGATTATTAAAGGATAATTATTTAAATTATTAAATTTATCTTCCATTTCTTTAAAGGAAAATTAGTAAAATTATCAAATTATAATTGGCAGATTGTCAGTAGATAATTAATAAAAATATTAAATGATAATTTCAAGATTTTCAAAAGATATTTTTTTGATTATAAAAGGATAATTTATTGAAATCAAATTATATTATGATATTTGAATGGATTTATTGAGATATAACTTATACAATATGTAAAATATAGTTATTTAAAATTATTAATGAATGTATATTGAAATTATCAATTGATAATTATATATTTTATTAAATGATAACTTCTAAAAATTAATCAATATAAATATATATATAAAAAATGAAAATTTAATGTAGATTTTCAAAAAAAATGAAAAATATAATTTCAAACAATGTTTAAAAATATTATTTAGAAAAAATTAAAAATCATGTTCCTAAATGAAAATTTTATAATAAATTATAAAGATATAAATATTAAATGATAACTAATGAATAATTATTAAATGATCATTATTCCTGATGGGAATATTTTTAGCATGTAAGTTATCCTAAATGATAATATTCAAAATATTCTGAAGACTGAATCTATCATCACATGTGATATTGTTTAATCTTTTTTGAAATAAAATATATTTTATTGGTTCTAAAAAGAGTTTAATATACTTAAGGCTTTGATGTATCAATGTTCACGATAATAATGTCATGAAGAAGTTTTCTTGACTATTTAGGAATACAATCCATCTATCAAATCATATAGGGTTTTCATCATTTAATAGTCATTGAATACCTTTAGTTAGGACATTCCTTAAATTGTTGAGCTCATATTTACCCATAATTCCCTAGATGATTTATGTGCATACATATTTAATGATAATTTTATATAATGATCTCATGTGGGTGTGTGTGTCTCCTTTATAACATTATGACAGTTATTTTTTCATGAGTACATGTATCTTATTATACATGATTGATAATTATCACATTAATTGTTTTTCCTGCCTTGAATATGATTATGTGTTATGATTTCTAGTGTAACCAACCTCTCTATGTTTGATTTTGTGGTATTTTCTATTGATACTAATGAAATTAGACCATTGTTAAATTTTGGTTTCTTAGTGGGGGAGTGTAAATGATTTTCAATGTTGACAATGATGGACCTATGAATAGGGTAGGGTATGTAGATTTGTCAAGGATGTCATGTGATTCAGTCGATGACTAGTGGATGCCATGTGGTATGTTCTGGATTCCTTGCAAATGTCAAGAATCTCTTGATGCCTTGGGAATGTCAAGAAAATTACATCTGTGATGAGTAGTGAAGAATAGTTTCACAATCCCAAGAATTATTGATTATCATTGTGTTTAATCTTTGATTCCCCTGACACAATCAATATCCATCTTGGATATGGCAAAATTAGGTACATTTGGGGGTTCATGGAGGCATGGTTAATGCATCAATGCTCAGTTTTAAATAATTTGAATTTATTCTTGTTAATAATTTTTTATTATTCCTTCTTAGAAATATAAGATGTAAATCATCATGTTATGGTTGCATAATAAAGGACCCCGGAACACCCTGAGAGGGGAGGGGTGAATCAGGGTGTCAAATTTTTTCTTTGTAAAGTTGTGGATCTTGTTCCTACGTTAGTAGGAACTTGTTATACCTATCAACCAACTAAAATCAATGATATGACACATCACTTTTACTTGGTTCACCGCAAAGGGATACATCTAAGGAGCATATGCCGACAGTGTGTCGGTCGTACCTAATTCCACTCTTCTTCCCATATTGTGGATTACAAAGGTTCTGGAATAGTCACTTTGTTCCAGGATCAGTGCCTTTAAAAAATTATAGGGATAGCCTATTTCTTCCCTCAGGTCACTCTTGTTGACTCCCCCAGGCTCCCTTCCTTTGTTGAAGACCCAATAAGTTTATAGACGTGAAGGTCTCTTCAATAGAGATGCATTGAAGTCATTGTCTCTACTAAGCACGAGACTATGCATGCATCGAAGTCCTGAATTGATGCTCTTGATCACACTAAACCATTGAACCGGATAATAAAAACATGTAAACAGGTGGCATTGATGATTTCACGTAGCACATACCCTTTGCACCAAAGTTCTCACTTTTTTTGCACAGCCTCCACCTTTTCACACAACTTTTCCTTTTTCACGCAACATCAAATTTTTCCTCGCAACACCATATTTTTCGCCCAACATCACATTTTTTATGGAACATTAAATTATTTGCATAACATTACATTTTTTATAAAACCTCAGGTTTTTTGCACATCCTTGTTCTTTCTCGCGCAACTTGTCCTTTTTCACGCAACCAGTTTACGCGATCCTTTTATGCGCAACAACACTCAGATATTCTCTAAGTCCTCAACCATGTAGAATGAGGGGGTCACCTACTATTTATAGGTGTCTCAGACCCCCATGAAAAAAAAACCCCTGTGGCACAAAAGCACTCTCATTCGACGTGTAATATTTCATGCAGGTACTGTTTTCCACGCACATCTCCAGGTTTTTCTCATAGCCCATGCCTTTTCCATTTTTCGACGTTTTGATTCAGAAGCACAACTAGCGTGAAAAACCTTGATCCACTATTTTTCACATGATGCTGTTTTTCATGAAAAAATAGAATATTTCGCTCACATCCCACATTTTTCACACACCACTTCCTCTTTGTTCACACCTACATTTACCAATAATCCATGTCTTCATTTTCCGAATTTCAGCCCCAAAAATTTGGCAAACACATGGAAATGGTGCCACCTTCAATACTTTTGTCTGCATGAAATGTTTGATCACTTTATGGGGAAACATTCTGAACATCCAATGAGGATTGATAAGAAACACAAACTATACTCCAATTATTATATAGAATGTCCATGGTTCCAACAATCTCCCCCTTTGGGTTTGTTGGAAACCACCAAATAAATTCAATTGAGCATCATCCTCAAGCAATCCAAAAACGTAAGAATAAATTCATCCAACACACTAAATCTACGTGAGCAATTCTTGGTGTAGAAAAAAATATAGGAAGCTTGAATTGGGTTCCCATGTTTTGGAATTGTCAAGGACGCCCAAGTAATTCTCTTACAATTCCATAGAAGCATTACATGTCTAATGTATTCATTCACATCCTTCTCATCCTATCAACCAAATTTAATTCTCATCGTGTCACAGAAGCATTACATGTCCATGACATGCTTCAACATGCCTGAATTTATTCCTTTCTCCCCCATTGACAATAAACCCAAAGACTGGTAATTGTTCATTGTGCAGCTCAAAACACACAACACTTGGATAGTATCTCCCCCAAAAACCTGCATCACATCCATAAACAAATTAAAAGAAGCTAACATAACTAGGGAGAGGGGTATTTTGTAACCTCCTTTGGCATTGGGAGGAGGCATAACACCAAGGTTCAACCGATGCTTCTCAAACACAGCCGCTGAAAATGGCTTGGTCAGGATATAAACCACTTTCTCATCAGTTCCCATATGATACATTCTAATCACGCCTTGCTCAACTTTTTCATTGATAAAGTGATAAATGATTACAATATGTTTTGTATGATAATTCTGAACATGATTCATCATAAGATCAATTTCGCTCTTGTAATCACAGTAAATTATCATTGGTTGCTTCATATCATAGAAAATATGTGTTAGTTGTTTCTTAATCCATAGTAGTTGAGTGAATGCATTTGTGCCAGAGATATACTTAGCATCAACAGTACTAATTGAAGTAAATTCGTGTCTCTTTCTCAACAATCAAAGACATTTATTCCCAATATAGAATACTCCATAATTGGTGGACATTCAATCCACTACATCATCAGCCCAGTCAACTTTAGAAAATGTTGAAAATTCACTGTCCCTTCCTGTAAAAAAGTACAATCCACAATTTTGAGAACCTTGAATATACCTCATGATTCTTTTTATTGCTGCCATATATTCCTCTTTTGGATTACTCTGAGTGAGGTCAGCTAGAAATATTCGAAATAAAATATATGGACATGTCACTGTCAGGTGAAGTGGGCTCCCAATTATCCTTTTGTACATAGTGGGATCTACAGATGTCCCATCCACATGATTTCCAAGTTTGGTTCCAACTGCAATCGGAGTTAACATTGGTTTGGAGACCTGAAAATTAAACTTCTTCAGTTGCTCTATTGAATGCTTTTCTGGAGAAATGAATGTGTAATCCTTATTTTAAATCAACTGTATCCCCAAGAAATATGTGATCTCCCCACTCATAGAGATTTCAAATTCTGATTTAATGTGATTGGAAAAATCATCCACCGATTTCTCCATGATGCCACCAAATATTTTGTAATCAACGTAGACTAGAACCCTGAACTGATCATTTGGAGAATTCATCACAAATATATTGTGATCTACTCCTCTTGATTTGAATTCTAGCTTCTAGAGATAAGAGTCTAGCCGAGAAGACAATGCTCATGGGGCCTACGTCAAACCGTATAGAGGTTTCTATAGTTTTCAAACCTTTTTTTCATCAGTACCAAGAATAAAACCCACCAGTTGTTCAATGTAGACTTCTTCATCGAGTACACCATTCAAGAATGTTTCCTTCACATCCATTTGTATACTTTATATCCTCTTTGGAATGCCATGGAAAGGAATAGCCTGATTGACTATAATCTATCCACTGGAGCGGAGGTTTCTTCAATATCAACACCTTCAATCAAGGAGTACCCTTTACATACCAATCATGCCTTGTTTCTAATAACACTTCCATTATCAACAAACTTGTTCTTGAAGATCCATTTTGTATAAATCACATTGTGAACATTGGGTATCTGGACAAGATCCCATGTCTGATTCTAGTCAATTTGATCTAGATCTTCATTCATGGATTTCACCCAAGATTTATCCTTTGCTTCTTATTCAAATGAGGATGGCTCCACAACTGACAAAAATGCATATTTTGTGTTATTAATCATCCTCCTTGAATGTGTGGGAGCACTTCTATCCCAAATTATGTTTGATGGATCAATCTCAGCTCTTCGATTTCTCCTACATGGTTCAGTTTTATTCTCTCCAGCCATGGTTTTATCTTCAAAATCATCTACTCAGTCAACATCATGATGTGACTGCTGAGTGTTCTGTACACCTTCCTCTATTTTTGAATTTGTTTTTTCTCCATGTTCACTTTTATCCTCACATTCTATCACATCAGCATATGAAATCCTTGAAGCATTTGTGGTTTTCTCTTCAATGATAATAACATCGCTGCTTTCCACAATCCATCCTAATTGCTTTTTGAAACACTTGTAAGATTTACTATTCATTGAGTATCCAAGGTAAATTCCATCATCTACATTGTCACCACACTTACCTTGATTTCCATCCTTTTTCTTGATGAAGTATTCACTTCCAAAAACATGAAAATATTTCAAAGAGGGATTCCTTCCTTGGCACAACTCATGTGGTGTCTAGGTCTCACCCATATAAAGTGATGTTCGATTTTAAATATATAATGTAGCATGAACAACCTCTTTCCAGTAATGCCATGGAATACGACTCTCAATCAGCATATTTTGTGCCATGTTGTTCACCTGTCAATTCCTACATTCAACCACTCCATTTTTTGTGGAGTTCTCACTACCGCTACCTCATGTTTTATCCCATGTTTCTCTAGATAGTTTTTAAATTCAATGGATGTGATTTCCCCTCCATTGTTAGATCGCAGTACATTGACTGTTTTTTCGATAGCATTCTCAGCAATTCGATGATATGTTTTCATGTAGTCAAGTACTTTTTGTTTCCTATGTATAACCATTACACATGCCATTCTACTATAATCATCTATTAAAAGGACAAAGTAACTTCCCCATGACTTCTGGTAACATTTATTAGCCCACATATGTCTGTATGATTGAGATCGACAAGATGAGATACCCTTTTCTTCTATGGCTGATATGAACTACAGACCAACATCCCACGAATGAATGCATCACAATATTTTTCACATTCAAGATCCAGGTTGGGAATGTCCAGGACAATCCTCAGTTTTGATATTTTCTCCATGTCTTGTTGATTTATGTGCCCTAGTCTCTGATACCATAAGTTGTTTTCTTCTTCAACAGTCATGTAACCGATGTCTTCTTTACTATCGAACTGATACATGCTACCTTCTGTTCTAGATCCTTTCATTAGTGAATTTCCAATATTTCTCTTTATAGAGAATCCTTTCTGATAGAAAGTGACTATAAGTCCAGAGTCACTGAGTGGACTCACACATAGAAGATTATGATGCAGACCATCCCCATAAAGAACATCAGTTTTATTTAGTTCTCAATTAGCTATTTCATTACTTCCACAACCTTTTATCTTCAATGCAACATTGTTACCGAACCACACTGTTCCATCGACCATATTCTTGATATTTGTTAATAGGTCTGCATTACCCATCATATGAGAACAAAAACCTCTATCTAGAATCCAAGTATGGTTTCTTTTTGTAGTTGTGAGGATCACCTCTACATGGTTGGATTTTTTAATTTTCTTTTTATCTTTCCATGAGACATTGGATTGAGTGTAGAACACTGATGGCCTTTCAATTATATCGTCTGAGTACATGGGTTCTTTATAGTCAAAGTCTTCTTCAGGAGGAGTAAAAATGTTTGTAATAGCAACACTGTCTTGTTAATGAGCATTAACTTATCTCATTCTCCAGTATGAGTTGTCCATGTCCCTTCTCTACCTTCAATCAATGGCCTTATAACCAATATTAGAACAGTGAAAACAATATCCATAGAAATTGTTTCCTCAAAAAAAAATAGGATATTAATTTTTCTCCTATGTTGAACTCCCATATCTTCTTCATTTAAATAGATTCATGCGTCTTTGTAATAAGACTTGGAATGACCCAGATATCCAAAAAACTGACACTTCATGAGATGAAATGTCTTATCACTTTTGATTATCCTTATTCCTTATTTTGTGGGATAGTAGTTTGAATGCCCCTTATTCTTAGAGGCTTGATCATTGTCTTCAACTATTCTATTTGGTTTAATTGGAGGTTTCTTTTTTAGCACTTTTGGAGACTTTTCTCCATGATCCACTTTTAGTGTGCCTTTATTTTGTCCCCCTTTGTTTGCATCATTTGATAATTCGGCCTTACAACCGATTCCACTATTTCCCTTAGAAGCAGGTCTTTGATCACTCAAAATATTTTCAACTCCATTAGAGCAATGTTTTTCTCTCTCGAACATCTCAACATCTGAGAACCTTCCAAACTATATTTTCTTCCTTGATTCTTTTGAAATTGAATCTATCTCATCTGTACTCATAAGAGTAACAACTTCCTCCTCAAAATTCTCAGTAGTCTTGGACTATTCCTCAAGTATAGAGGTGAGTTCATTTATGACCTTTTCATGTTCATCAATTCTCAGCTTCAGATCCTCTACATCATCATTTATTTCAAGTATTTTAGACTGTACTTTCACAAATTCTTCCAGACATTCAATTCTAGCTTCAAGATGATCAACATATTCAGTGGAGTCTTCTACAATTGATTTCCACTAATTTCAAATCTTACATTTAATCTTAATCTTACTAACAACATCCTTAAGTTGAAAGTCAGGACTGGAACTAGTTTTCAACTAATTTTATACACCAGTATCTTCTGATTTTTCAACAGTGGCCATCATGGTGGCATGGTTTCTAGTTTTATATTCTGGTTCTTCTTCATCACAGAATTCATTATCATCATCTTCCTCTTCACAGTAAAAACTCTTCTTCGGTACTTTCTTTCTTGATTTGAAGTCTATATTTTTGAAAAACATTTTCTGAGCCTTCTCAATGAATTTATCATCGCTATTATCATCATCGATCTTTCTTAACCACTGATAGGAAATGTGACCAACTTTTCCACAATGAAAGAAATATAGAGTTAACTTCCCTTTGAATTTCCCTTTTCCCTTCTAGAACTTCATTACAATGTGAGAAATAATTTCTCTTTCCTCATCATCTTCACCACAACTATCTTTTGAGATTTTCAGTTTCTCAATGAATTTCAACTCCATTTCCTTGCTCACTCGAGTCGTAGAATCTTCTGGTTTGACTCTCATTTCATATGCCACCAGGCTGCTCAGTAGATCATATAGAGAAATCTTTGAAAGATCACTTTCCTCGAGGGTTGAAACCTTTGCATTGTACAGGGGTGGATGTCTTCTCAATATTTTATTCACAATGTCAACGTCATTGATTTCTTCTCCTAGACCCTGAATTGCTCCAACCACTTCAGTAATTTGATTTAAGAAGGAGTCTGCATTCTAATCAAGATGAATCTTCAGATCATTGAATCTATTATGCAGGAATTGTAGTTTCTCCTCCTTCACATTTCTATCTCCTTCATAAATATTTTCAATTTTATCCCACATAGACTTTGCTGAGGTGCAACTCATCACATTTATATAGATATGATATAAAAGGGATGCGGTGAGAGCATTCTGTGCTTTAGCATCTGTATTAGGAATTTTCTTATCTTTATCAGTCATATCCAGCCTTATTGGATCAGTAATATGTATACCATGAATAGTGGTAAAAAGAACTTCCATTCAAGGGGATCTTAGATGAGATTTCATTCTTTTCTTCCAAATCTCAAAATTACTTCTATCAAAGAGGGGAACTCCCTTAACATTGGCTGAATTTTAAATAGTGGAAAAAGACAGATCAAACACTAGATACCTCCCTCTGATACAACTTGAAGGACCCTAGAATATCCTGAGAGGGGAGGGGTGAATCATGGTGTCATGTTTTTCTTTTTAAAGATGTGGATCTTGTTCACACATTAGTAGGAACTTGTTATATCTATCAACCAACTAGAAGCAACGACATGACACATCACTTTTACTTGGTTCACCACAAAGGGCTACGTCTATGAAGCATACACCAATTGTGTGATAGTCATCCCTAATTCCACTATTCTTCACAAGTTTTGGATTACAAAGGTTCAAGAACAGTCACTCTGTCTCAGGCTCACTACCATTACAAAAGCATAGGGATAGTGTACTGCATCCGTCGGGTCACTCCCATTGGCTCCCCCTAGATCATTGCCTTTGGTGAAGACCCAATTAGATTATAGATGTGAAGGTCTCTTCAATATATATTCATTGAAGTCATTGTCTCTACTCATCATGAGACTATGCATGCATCGAAGTCCTAAATTGATGCTCTTGAACACACTAAACCACTAAAATGGATTATCAGAATTTGAAAACAGGTTGCACTAATGATTTCACGCCGCACCTGCCCTTTACGCACAATTTCTCAGTTTTTCACGCAACCTCGACTTTTTTTTGCAACATTTCCTTTTTCACGCAACATCAAATTTTTCAACGCAACATCAGATTTTTCTCGCAACATTAGATTTTTTGTGGGACATCAAATTTGTCACGCAACATCAAATTTTACGAACAGACTCAGATTTTATGTGCTACCTCAGTCTTTCTCGTGCAACATGGCCTTTTTCGTACAACCCCTTTACGATATCCTTTTATGCGCAACATCACTCAGATATTCTCTATGTCTTCAACCGTACAGAATGAGGTGGGTCACCTCCTATTTATAGGAGTCTCAGACCCCCACGCACAAAACCCCCTGTGTTGCGAAAAATCCCTCATTCGGCGTGTAATATTTCGCACAAGTAATGTTTTTCACACACATATCTAGTTTTTTCATGTGACCCATGCCCTTTCCATTATTTGACGTTCTAATTCTGAAACACTACTTGCACAAAAAACCATGCTCCGCTATTTCGCACACCACGCTTTTTTTCACGCACAAATCAAATATTTCACTCACAACCCATATTTATCATGGACCACTTCCTCTATCTGCACACCTCCTTTTACTAATAATCCATGTTATCATTTTTTGATTTCTAGGCCCAAAAATTTGGCAAACCATGGGATGCGGTGCCACATTCAATACTGTTATCTTCTTGAAATGTATGATCACTTTACTGGGAAACATTCTGAAATTCCAATGAGGATTGACCACATACACAAACCATACTCAATTTCTTGCATTGAACGACCATGGTACCTACACATAGGTGGTGTCCTACTGAGACTTTTACTCACACCCAACTCAAGCATGTCATTGTGTTTGTATATTTCATTAGAGATTTAGAGAAGGGAATGGTCCATGTGGTTGATAGCTATTTTGGTGAGTGTAGAGCTAGTGTTGGGATTAGAAGGACACCAACATGATATTATGATGATCATTTATTTTTTTATCATTTTTATTACTCTATAAACTCATTCCACTTTTGAGGGATTTTTTTAATTACATATAATATATGTTCATCTTTTATTTTTCAACATGTTGACTATGATATTTTAGAATTTTGATTATTTTTTGTAATTTATCCATTGACATGATACTAAGGGTATAGTCCCCACACTAATGGTCATAGACCATCTCTTTTATTATGTATCTTCATGCATAATGGGAGGTTTACACTAGGTCGTGTGTTATTCTAGCGTAGTCTCGATTGCTAAAGTAGTGATGTTAAAAATATATTAATGGTTTTAGTAATTTTAGGATGTCATATCTTTTATATTTTCATCATTTATACATTCATCTAGAAATTGTATAATGATTTAAACCTTATATCTAATTATTTTATTCAAATTATACTAATGTGTTACACATTATATTAATACTGATATTTGTTTATATGGTATTAAATATTTTTAAACACAATTATTTGATGTCCAGGTAAAATAATATTGAATTATGGATACTGAGAATTTCATTTAAAATACTCAAAGAAGATATCACAACTTACATAATGGCTGAGAAAGGAGACATATGATACAAAAATCAGTGATTTTATTAGGGTCAGATATATGATGATTCTATTTTTAAAAATATATTCTTGGATATCTAAATTATTTGAAATGGAGATTGATTTTAATTATATTATTGTAAATAATACATATGTTAACTCAAGGAAATATATTGTCCATGATTCATGAACAATAAAATGTGTTTTTTATCATCCAACATGGATGGGGATGAGTTCATTATTAATTTTAGTTGTGTAGTAGGTTTTTATAACAAACCATAAGGGAAGTCCACTTTACATAGTTATCACTAACACTAGATATTTAAAATAATTAAAAACAAAATAATTACAAATAGATAACAATAAAAAATTATCGTTATAGAAGGTTATAAATATTAATATGATTATAAAATTGATTATGATATTACTTATTAATTATATATAAGTGTGGAAGGTGCTTTAGAAGATGTCAGGTGTTATGTTAATGGTTTGTCCAAACATATATTTTTGTATGATGATTTAAAAAATAATATTATTAATAGTTATATTTATTATACTAAATTAATTAAATTATTTTTAATTACTTTTTTTTCTAGGGGATACAATTCTTCTTTATAGCCTCAATGTCAGTTTATTTTTTCCTCTAATATAATGTTACTAGTAATGATTTATTGTCTAAATTTTAATTTCATGATATATATTATTGAAAAAAATCACATTTTCATCAAGATTTTGTGTTTATAACAATTCAATAATTTATATGTTTTTCATTTTATTACATATAGTATTGCATGTATAATTTGAAATTACACAATTCTAGGTGTTTTCATTTAGATGTTTCTAAAAATGTTTGTTTTATGTGTATTTTTTACTATTTAATGAGACATTTTTTATATTGTGAAAAATATTTTATTTTATATGGATTAATAACCAATATGTTTCCTTGATGTATAATTAATATCAATAATTTCATTATAATATAATTTTAATGTATCACACATATGTATTTTTTTGAAAATTAAAATATTAAAATTTTCATTTTCATTTCAAATTTTATATAGTGACATATAATTCTAATAATTAATTGTTTACTTTTTTAGTGAATATATTTTTAATCCATTAATTAATAAATCTTCTCATACTATATTACTATTTCAGTTTAAAAATTAAAAATTTCATCACCTCATTTTTAATGTAAAGAATACATTGTAATCAACGTTGTTATGACAATAATCCTCTTAATTGTTGAATAAAAACATTTCATTAATAATTTTTTAGGGAATTAACGTAGATAAAAATTTATTGATTAATTTTTTATGTTAATTAATTTTCTCTATATTAGTAAACCATAGGTTGCTAGTTTTCATGATTCTCGAGAATAAATATTTTTAATTTGTTGATTAGGTAAATAATTAGAGTAATGCCCCAACCCCAAAACCCAAGAGTCTATGCATTATTTTAATACATTGGAATGATTACAAGGAATAAAATCCTAAATGACCGATCAGTTTAGAAGTCTTCAAAAATAGATTACAGACATTAATGTTACATTACACATTATGAAACAAAACAAAACATAAATGATCCTTTTATAACTCCATTAATCCCTTGGTTTAACCCTATTTATCAATAATAATACGCTTCTTGGAATCCGGGAAAAATAAAACATAAGAATATTGTGAGCTCTGATGCTTAGTAAAAAAACAATATAGCAGAAACTTTCATAAATAATCATAATCATTTAAGGCAATGTATAATACTAAAAAAAAAATTTAAACAAAAAATTCATCATAAAATGGAAAAGATAAATCAAATAATGTCATTTACTTATTGACATGGACATTCAATTAGTCGAATAATCACATGTAATATCAATATCCAATTTCATAATGATGGAATGCATAATTCCAGACATCATAACCACATAGTCAATCCCTCGTGCCAAGACTACAATTAAGATTTTTTCAAGGACTTGTGCCAAGACACTAGTTTGTCTAATGAGACATACTGATGAATTGGGATGCTATAGTGGGCTACACCGGTCACTTACAAAGTCCAATGCATTTCTCATATGAAAAGGCTGATACATAACTGAAACATTCATATTAAAACTAGTATACAAATGTCAATACTTTATACATAAAACATGAATGGTATAAAAATAACACATCCATAGTCAAATATATCCCAAAACCTTCAATAAAATATAGAATATTTGTATCATAATCAATCAACTTCAAACAAGTTTAAAATCCATCAATGGATGTAGACATAGATGAAATAAAAACTATATAAGGGAAATATATCATTCTATTTTGAAATCATTTAGAAGTCATGTAATTATTAAAGAAAACATTTACTTTGAAAATATTCTTATATTCTTGAAAGGGAAGATTCAAAGGTTTTATAATTGCAAAAAAAAATATGCACCTATTGTAAAAGTTAAAAAAAAACTTCTTTCTTTAATTTTTTTCTAAAAGGTCATAAAGGACCTTGTTTGGAAAACGACGGAAAGGTTCCTTTATAAACATTTTCTAAAAAGTCAAACAACTGTATAAATGACTTTAACCCATAGTATATGAAATTGTAATGATGTTTTGAAATATTTTGTTTGAAACATGTATGTGGATGATAATGATGTCCCAGTAGATACTTATATATTTACAAACTCATATAAGTAAAGAGATTGTAGAATTAACCATTACCTTGTAATTTTCCTAGGTCAGTGATACATTATCCTCCTGTATAATAGTTAAATCATTGTTATAAAATTTGAAAAAAAATCATATATATAAAAATCATATCATATATAATCTTCCAATACTTCTTTGTTAATAATATTGTCATTGTATCATTGTTTCATGTGTAAACTGGTCGATTTTCCTTTATATGCTTGGTTACGTAAGCCATGTTTGTTATGGATAAGATGTATTTGATTCATATACAGAATTATATTAAGTTATTAAATGTAACTTTTAGTCATAAAATGAAAATTATTCATGAATTATTATGATAGGGAATGAATATCACCGCTTTTGTGGAGACAGTAATCTGTACGTACGCACGAGCGACAATATCCTTATATTGATGTTGAAATCATATGTAATTGGATGGTATATCATATATATAGAATCATCAACATGTTATAAATATTATTTACATATTTCATACTCATTATTAATTCCATACAAATAATTAAGTGTCTTTATAACAAACTACACCACGACGTCGAGATAGTAAGTTGTACGTACGCACGTATGGTGACTTTTTCATTTATAGGATTGATATAATAACGAATATGGTTGTACCATATTTATAATAACATCACAGTATTTAGGAGTTACTTGAGTTATTATATTAGTTATGAAAAAACAATTAATGAGGAAGATGTAGAAGAGAGTAACATGAAAGAGGGTGGTGAAATTATTATCTCTTCTTTGGGTGTTTCCTATTGAGTTGATCAAAATGGCCCCATAGATTGGTTTTCTTATCAATGTAAGGACTCTAGGTTTATTTTAGGGATGTTGGGAGGATATTTTGGTAGGGTTTGGATGAGCCAATTGGCTATGGAGGTGTTAAATTAAGAGAAGGGAAATACTATTTTATAAGAGAGGTGAGAGTCACTTTAAAAACTCTTGAAATATTATATTATAATAAAATCATTTTGGGTTTCTAATGGCTCCAAAATGATTTATTTCTAGGATATTGGAAGCATGTGTCAATAACCACTCAACCAATAGGTTTTATACATGTTTAGGTCACCATATTAACCATATATTTTAGATTTAACCATTAGTTAAATAGTGTATCTTTTAGAAATATTATATAATTTAATAATATAATATTTGTTTTAAAAACTCATTTATGTCAATTTTGAAACTATTTAGTACATGGTTTTTGTGAAAGTCATCACAACATGATTACATCGAAACAAATACATTAAAACAACCCTAACATGTCATGTTCACCTAGAAAATTCTTGGATTTCATAAAATCTTTGAAATTATATTTATTTTAATATTTATAATACCAATTATTTGATTCTTTAATTAATATTGTAATTACTGCATCATCATTGTTTCATAAATAAATTTAATTCTTTATTGTCTAAAAATGATAAATAAAATACCATGATTCAGGAAATATTTTTATCTTTCTAATGAGTATTTTGATTCGAATTTATCTTATGTATTACCCTATATGAAAAATTTATTAGTTATAAATCATTAATTTAACACTTTTAAGTCTTCTTTATATAAAATAATAATAAATGTCTAAATCTAATCTAAGTGCACCAAAGAGGATAATATTTTATTCCAAATGTTGTTTTTGGTAGAATTTCCCTTATCCTATAGAATTAGGACACGTGTTAGGGTAATTATAATATCATGTTTACCCTTAATTTCCATATTAACTTTTAACTATGGTAATAAAAGTCAAAAGCTACTATTCACCAAAAAATATTTTCATCATATTGAAAAAAATATTACTTACTGATTTCAACCATATCTCTCTGATTTTGGAATTTCAACTCTCATAAGTGGTAAAATTGTGTTTTATGCAAATTTGTAAATGTACCTAGAAGGTGGGGAAACGAGGTCAAAAAGTTTAATAAAATCTTATACATCTTATTTTATTATAAAATGACTCAAATGAATTATATTGAACTTATATAGGTATTATATATCTATTTTTACTTAAAATAAATTTATATAAAATAAAAAATTATTTAAATAAAATGTCGGTTTTAAATAACAACACAGTGTTCTTCACTATTCATTAAAAATTTAATGTTTTCATAAAAATACCAAAAATTTACCCTCAGATTATTTTGATATTATGAATTAATAATTGAAGTATATTTTAACATATTCAAAACATGGAAGTTTAATTTATTAATTTAAAATTAATTCCTGTTTTCAAAACGAAAAACATGTTTTTTAAAAATAAAAACTATCAAAATATTGACATCTGTTTATGTCAAATTTAAATGTAAAATTACGTATAATAAATTACATTGTATTAAATGATAAAAATATAAACTAATTATACTTAAATATAATTAAATGGTATAATTTAACACTATAAATTATTTTGATTAAAAAATTTGTTTTCAATTAAAATTTAGTATTTTTTACTACTCACCCAAATATGAATGTAATCAGAAAAACAACAAAAATTAATGGAAAATAAATTTTTATCTCCCAATTCTAAAGAAAATATTATTTTGTCAAATTGAATATATAAAAGTGTTAAATATTGGATTTAAAAAGGGTTCTCCATTAAATGTCAGTAGAATTACATTTTCTAAAAAATACTTCCTTTATCTGATAAAAAAATAATTTCATCTTATATTATGTCTAAGAAACACATAATATGGATGTTAAATTTTATATGGAATATATAAAATTCAAAACATAGATAATAATATTCATAAAAAATTTTGAACAACTAGTTTAGTATGTCGTGGTGCGCTCGATCTCGGTGTTGCTTGTAGAATAAGTTATTGAATTACATTGATGAAATAACATACTATAAAATTTTTTAGTGTTACATTCTCCCCTCCTTCAATAAATTGTGTCCTTGTTATTTTAAATTGTTCTTTGAAAATAAATGTTTAAAAATATAAAAATACCATTGTGGAAAACCCAAATTAGAAATTGGGTTAATAAAATTTAGTCTTAATAAGAGAGAAATGGAAATGAAAAAGGCACCACCAAATTATGATCTCGATTAAGGGAACATTGGTGAAAATTAAAGAAAAATAATTGGAGAAAACGTAAATATTTATAGAGAGTGATTGAGGTCATCAATAATAATAAAGTGTATAATTGAGGACCCTAAATCCATCAATCTATGATGATTTAAAATATTATTGGTTCTAAAAAATAGACAGTATGAGGATAACACATTTTCGGTTTTATGTTCCCTTCATTTAAGTCTAATAATTAATTTTTTAATAGAATAAGTGGGAAAAAATATACATGACTAATATAGTTTCATCCTTCAACTAATTCCTACCAGAAACTCATCATTCACTCTAAAAGATAATAGAATTAAAAAATATTCTATTTATCCTAATCTTATAGGAATCCAAAAACAGTGAATTTATAATCCATTTGTCAGATAATTTAAAAAAACAACATTTTACAAACTAGATCATCATGTGGGCCAGTGGATGGTGATTCACCCATGTCGCCCTTCAGTTGTGGGTTCATATCTCGCGGCCTTACCAGATGCAACAGGTTGTCGCCCGACATCTGGGTTGTCATTTTTATAATATTCCAAAAAATTAATATTAATAATTTTATTTAACCTTAAATAATAGTATCCAATGTTTAACTTAATACATTCAAACCATTATTCTTATCCAAAATACTTCAGTCCAAACTCACAGTCCAAAATTTATAAGGAAGGTAAACACAATCAACATCCTTTTCTCTACATAATAACATGTGAATACCTTTATCATGTATTCATTTAAAACATGGTAACACCATGAATTACCATAAAAACATATTGATTACATTTAGGCTCCCTTATTCCTTATAGAATAAAAGATATACTCTATATATCCAAAAATGTCATAAACTCCAATAGTGAAGGAATATACAAATCATTAATCAGTTTCAAGGTTTTCAAGAATATCCATTATAATTTATCCAAATATATATTATCTTATTCCAAAATCACTACCTCAGTATCAGAACCATATTAAGGTTTATCATTCTTACAACCATATATTTTCCAAAAACATAAACCTAAAATTTAGTCAGTTTTCATGGTTCTACACAATCTTATGTCCATAATGAAATAGTACTGATGTACAATCCTTATATACAATATAATTCTTATAAAATTTACATCATTAATACTATAGTGAAATGTAACAATACATTAATAGTAACATAAGAACTCTAATCATTCATCTTCATCTTGGTATTATCAAAACATGATTATTATCCAATAGCAGCATTAAGAATATACTATGATTATTTGGATATTTATACTCGTAGTGTCCCAACTCATTATAGATGAAACATTGTATATTTGAAACTTTTTTTACCCTTTCAATCATGTAATTTTTTTCCATTTTCTCCACACATATAACAAACTCAAATTCCCTTCAATCATTTACCAAGGAGATTCTTTCCATAGTTATCACATATGGGAAAATCCTTCTTTCCCCTCTTTCCTTTGTCCATCTTTGTTTTTTCCATCCTTTTATTTTATTTCTTCCCTTCAAATCTATAGGACACAGAGAATTCTTTACTTTTTATATTCACATAAGATATAATTTATTCATATGATGAGAATTCATGGGCGAAAATTTCCTATTTAAATTTTGGCTTAATACCAATGCAAGATATTATCCTTCCTAATCTTTGGTTCATGCGTATTGCTGGAGTTCTCATTACATCTACTAGGAACCATTTCTAAACAATGGTATACACTAGGTTAGTTTATGAATCACAATATATAATTCCAAACATGTTAAGAACTTAACATAAATTGAAAAGTTTATGGATATAATCTGTAATCATAAAATAAATTTCTTTGAGGAGGTATATACTAATAAATTATTCTTAATTGTTTGTAAAGAAAATGTAAATTTTCTTAAGCATATCCCCTTGTATTGTCGTAACTAGGAGTGTAGAAAGGCCCCTTTTCATCTACCAGGATACCTTGGGTAAATCCTGAATCTCCTTATTAGAGTTTTCACTCCTAGGTACATCTGTGCCAGAGCTGTCTCTACCAGCTCGTATCCAGACAAGGATGTATTGCTCGAAAAATTCACAAAATATCAACATTACCAATATTCTTCGTAGTACTTCTATGCTAATCATTAAAGTCAATCCTAGGGTAATTTTCTCTAATCATAGGTTTTATAAATCTAATTTCCAAGGTTTTTGGTAAACATCCTCTAATACCAACTATATTGTTTCGACCAAAAAATCCCAAAGTCAGTGCATTATTTTAATACATTGACATGGTTACAAGGAATCAAGTCACAAAAGACCTATCAGTTTAGCAGTCCTGGAAAAGAGATTACATACATGAACGTCAAACAGAAAATTAGAAAATAAACCACAACATAAATGATCCTTTCATTAATCCATTAATTCCCAAACATAACCCTTTATATCTACGTTATAAACTTCTTGGAATCCTGGGAAAATAATACATAAGACATGGGTGATCTCAGATGCTCAGTAAGGATAAAAATATAGAAGAAACTTTTATAAATAATCATAAATATTTAAGGCAATGTATAAGAATAAAACAAAAGCCTTTTAAACATAATCATCAACATAATATAGAAAAGATAAATCAAATAATTCACTTTACTTATTCACATTGATATTCTACTAGTCGACTAATCACATGTAATATCAATATCGAATATCATAATGATGGAATGCAGAATGTATGACATCATAAACACATAGTTAAGTATTGGTGCTGAGACTACAAATAATATTTGTCGAGGCCTTTTGTTGAGACGCTAGTTTGTCTCATGAGAACAACTGATGAATCGAGGGGCTATAGAGGGCTCTACATGTCACCTACTGTGTTCAATGAATTTCTCATATTAAAAGGATTAAACATAATATAAACATTTGTATTAAAACTATTATACCAAATATAAATACTATATACATAAACCATGAATGGTATAAAAATAATACATCTATAGTCAAATATATCACAAAAACATCAATACAATATGAAAGATTTGTATCACAATAAATCAGCATCAAACCAGTTTAAAATCCATCAAAGGATGTTGACATAGATGAAATAATGATTTTTTGAGAGAAATATCTATTTCTATATTGAAATCATTTATAAGTCATGTAATTATGAATGAAAACATTTATTTTTAAAATATTATTATAATCTTCTATCGGCAGATTTGAAGGTGTTATAATGGCAGAAAATATATGCACCCACCATATAAGTTGAAAAAACACTCCTTCTTTAATATTGTCCAAAAGGCCGTAAAGGACCTTGTTTGGAAAATGAAATAAAGATTCCTTTATAAATTTTATATAAAAATTCAAACAAGGGTATAATTGACTTTAACCCATATTCATGAAAGTAGTAAAAAAAATTGAAATATATTTATATAAAACACAGATGTGGATGATAAAGAGGTCAGAGTGGCTACATACATATTAATAACCTTTGATAAGTAAAGAGATTTTAGATTTAACCCTTACATTGTACTTCTCCTTATTTGAGGTTACATTAACCTTTTATATAATAGATAAATCATTTTTATTAAATTATATGAAAATAATATAAATAAATATGAAATCATATATGATCTTCCAATATTTTATTGTTAATAACATTTTAGTAGTATCATCATTTCGGGTGTTAACTGATATGTTTTCCTTTATAAGTGTGGTTATGTAATCCATGGTTGTTATGGATAGGATTTATTTCATTCATATCATTAATGATATTAACTTCATGAACAATATTTTTAATCATAAAAAATTATTCTTGAATGATTACGTTGGGGAATGAATCATATTTCGTTTGTGGAGATGGTAATCTGTACCTAATCATGAGTGACAATATAATTATCTTGATGGTGAAATAGTATGTAATTGGATGGTATATCATATATAATGAATAAATAACATGTTATAAATATTATTTACCTCATTTATAGTCATTATTATATCCATACAAATAATCATGTGTTTGAATAACTAACAACACCACGATGTGGAGACGGTAAGTCGTACGTACACATGTATGGTTAATTTTCATTTATATGATGGATAGAATAACGAATATGGTTGTAAAATATTTATAATAACATAAAAATATTTAGTAGTTACTAGAGTTATTATTTTGGTATGGAAAAAACAATGAAAAAGGATCTGTAAGAAGAAAATAATTTGAAAGATGGTGGTGAAATTATCACTAGTTCTTCGGGTATTTCCTTTTGAGTTGATCAAAACGGCCCTACAGGCTAGCTTCATTATCAATGTAAAGACACTTTATTATTTGAGGGAAGTTTGGATGATATTTTGGTAGGGTTTGGCTAAGATAAATTGCATTGGAAGTGTTAAATTAAGAGAAGGGGGTGTACCCTTTTATAAGAGAGGTGAGGGTCACTTTAGGAAATGCTTTAAATATTATTTTTTAATAAAATACATCTCGATATCTAATGGCTCCAAAATGATTTATTTCTAGGATAAAATGGGTATGGATATAACACCACTCAACCAATAAGTTTTATATAGGTTTTGATCACCATATTAACCTTATCTTTTATATTTAACCCTTAATTAAATAGTTTATCTTTTACCATGTATTCTTGTAATATTATAAAAAAATGGTAAATAAACATAATATAAATTTCCAAGAGAACCTCATGTAGTTAATTGAGGATATACCTATTATTATATAAGTACTTCGGAAAAACCATATAATTTTTAGACTATTATATAATTTAATAATATAATATTTGTTGTAAAAACTCATTTTTGTCAATTTTTACAATATTTAGTATTTGGTTTCTGAGAAAGTAATAAACACTGGATTACATCAAAAAAATTCATGGAATCAACCCTAACATGTCATATTCACCTATAAAATTCGTTTATGTCATAAAAACATTGATAGTATTTTAATTTTAATTTTTATAATACCATTTATTTGATTCTTTCATTAATAAGGTAATTACTCCATCATCATTGTGTCACAAATAAATTTAATTATTTAATGTCTAAATATTATAAATAAAATAAAATGATCTATTAAACCTCAATATGAATTCTAATGAACATTTATAGTCAATTTATTATATGTATAACCCTATAATAAAAATGTTTTAGTTTTAAAACATTGAATTTAACACTTTTAACTCTTCATTTAATAAAATAATAATAAATGTCCTAATCTAATCCAAGTGGAACAAAGAGGAACATATTTTATTCCTAATGTTGTTGTAGGTGGAATTACACATATCCAATAGGATTAGGACATGCCTTAGTTAATTATAATATCATTTTAACCCTTAATAACCCTATTTACTTTTAACCGTGGTAAATAAATGTCAAAAGTTACTATTCACCAAAATTTATTTTCAGCATATTGAACCAAATTTTACTCACTAATATCAACAATTTCTCTCAAATTTTTGAAATTCAACTCACAGAAGTGGTAAAATTATCTTTTATGAAAATTTATAAATGTACCTTGAAAGTGGGTAAATGAGGTTTAAAAGTTCAATAAAATTTTATACACCGAATTGTATTATAAAATGTATCCAATGAATTACATTTAAAATATATAGGTAATATATATATATATATATTGACTTAAAACAATTTAAATAAAATAAATAATTATTTAAATAAAAATTCAGTTTTAAATAATACCGTAGTGTTTTTCACTATTCATCAAAAATTGAATGTTTTTAGAAAAATACCAAAAATTTACCCTAAGGTAATTATGATATTATGAATTCAAAAATTAAGTCTATTTTACAAAATTATAAACATAGATGTTGCATTTATTAATTTAAAATTAATTTGCATTGTCAAAACCAAAAAACTGGTTTCTAAAAAGTAAAAACTATCAAAAGATTGTCATGTGTTTATGTAGAATTTAAATGTGAAATTACTTATAATGACTTAAATTTTATTAAATACTCCAAATATAATCTAGTTATACTTAAAAAACATTAAAATATATAATTTATCACTATGAATTATTTTGATTAAAAAAAATTACTTCAATTAAATTTTAGTAATTTTCACCATTCACCCAAAATATTATTGTTATCATAAAAATACCAAAAATTTATCTAAACTAATTTTTTATGTTCATATTTTACCAAAATGTTTATATTGTTAAATTTAATATATAAAATTTTCATTTTTTTATTTAAAAAGGGTTCTCCATTAAAAGGAGAAAAAATTGCATTTTTTGAAAAATAATTTTTTTATCTGAAAAAAATAATTGTATTCTAATATAATGTCTAAGATACAAATAATATGGATGTTAAAATTTATATGATATATATAAAATTCAAAATGCAGATAATATTATTCAGAACCACTTTTGAACAGCTAGTTTGGTATGTCGTGGTTCGCTCGAACTTAGTGTTGTGTGTACTGTAATTTAATGGTCTCGACCCTCATGGTCCATCCCTTTTCTAAATTCTGGATCCTAATTGTGGCGTCACAGTGGTAGTACATCATTTCAGGCGTGACCGATCGGTGTGACACTATATGTGGGTCATCGATCGGTGCGACCGATCGGTGTATGACCGATCGGCGTGACACGATAGGTGTGTCACCGATCGGTGGGTCACCGATTGGTGCGACTAATCGGTGTCACACTATTAGCATATCACCGATCCATGTGACTGATCGGTTTACGACCGATCGTTGTGACACTATTGGTGTGCCACTGATCGGAGCGACACAATCGGTGTCACACAGCCTTGCCGAGTTTTTCTTCTACAGTTTTTCCCATAACGCTACTCTTAAACCTTTTTAACCTTTTTGAAATGATTCAAGGTCGTTTTTAGACCCATAATCAATGATTAAATTCCTAAGAGTGGGGCGACCCTCAACGGACCCAGCTATGTGTCTGTGTAACGTTCCCATCTGTTTATATAAAATCCTTTTAAAGTCACAGTTGTTACCACCAATTCCCGATAAGAGTTATTAAATAACAATTACTTCTGTATTGTGTAACCACCCAACCGCGTGGTGAAACCATGTTCTTCCCATAAAACTATTGAAGATATTTATATCTGGTGACCCTGGGCTCATCTTTTTATCGCACTATCTTTCCTCGTTTTCTTTTTATTGGCCGGGTTCGCTCTTCCCTTGGGTCGTTTGGAGTTCCCTTCCCAAGGCTTCTGTTGCACCTATACTGGGGATTTTCTACTCATCCTTGGAGTCCCTGGAGTTCCCCCGCTACAAGTCATGCATCCCCAGTTCTTGGCACGCAGATTTAAAACTTCAATCCTTGATCAATCCATGTAGGGTTTTCCTTCATCTCTCTTTACTATATATCATGCGGGGAGGGTATGCTATTTGTTTCTATGGGATGGATGAAACCCAACATTAATGAAGATAAAAAACTGAATTTTAAAGAATTAAGGGGGGTATGATCGATGTTTCTGATGTATTTTCTTTACCCTTGATTATTTATGTTGTGAATTGTGCAGGCATATGCCCACTGAAAATCATGGCAGTTGGTGGTCTTTCATTGTTCATTAATGAAACTCCGTCCTCTATGATGATTGAATGGATCCAACATGGTAATTTGGTTAATCACGTAAACTCGGATGATTTAAATGAATAACCAGTGAACAACAATCCTTGTGTGATCAACCTTGTTAACCAACAGAAATAAAAACCCTATAAATAATATGTTTGAATCAGGAAGTTTCCCTACTCTGTTTGGTAGTAGGTGTGTTTTCCTACTAGATTCTTATGAGGTGATGTGGATGAGGACGGGATCATCTATTGTGGTACGATTATTGGTTGTGAATCTGAAGTCGTGTGGGGCTGTATCTCGAGTATTGGTTTGGTTCTAGTACTTTGAGGGATCTCCATGATCGCTTTGTTGTTGGGACATCACAAGAGAACCGGGTGTGAATGCTTAAATTGATGTTTGGATGTTTCACTTTCTCTGGATTGTGGTTGTGCCGGTTAGTTTCCCAGAAGTGCAGAATTCACTTAAATGGGATCACATGAACATGAAAAAAAGAATGGATTAAATGGTGAATTTGTTTTAGGAATGAGTTGTGACATGGCTGTGAGTGTTGTGCCTGTGTTTTATGAATGAATAGTAACTAGGGTGTTTGTGATAAAGTTGGTTTTGGAACCCCTAGGTTTGGATGAGTGCTTGTTAACTATACATATATTTGTAGTTTTATGTTTCTTATTTTCTCCCCACCCATGTTGAGCACTTCATGCTGAACACCCCCATTTCATAGGGGAGGGTGTTTTTTCCAACACTTCTATGAGTTACTGATTTTTAGCTCCTTTTATTATATATTTCCCAAATATCCCATGATTCATCGGGAAAGCTGTGATGACCTAAGGACCATTTTAGCCCAAGGTTCTTCGGGTAGGGTAGTTGTAGTGGTTGGCCGAGGTGTGTGCGAGCAGGTTATTTCCCAAGTGTCTTCGGGATGAGGCCCAGGTGTCTTTGGGCATAGAAGTTGTTGTTCTAGCCTAGTTGTTTGCGGGAAGGGTTACGCATGGTTGTTGTGGACCAAGTGTTTGTGGGCGGGATGTTCGGTTGTAGCCCAGGTATGTGCGGGCAGGGTGTGGCAGTAGGACTGCGAAGATAATGGCGATAGAGGTTTGATGCGTAGGATGTGTCCAATAACTAGTGGGAAAGTGGTGTGGGGTACCCAAATATTGATTTTCTATTGCTATACATTACTTGACTTTCATTATTTGGGGAGTTTTCCATGGTGAGTCTTGGGTGGATAGATTACCTTGTTCGGTTCTTGGGTCATCTCATTTCTCACGGGGCATTTGAACGCCTCCCCACTTGTTCATGAGAGTCTTTGGTTTTCCCTACTGAGTATACTTGTATTCTCACCCTACGTGTATAAAACTATTTTCAGGTTTCCAGGAGGACTTCAGGGATCGTGCAGGATCATGCTGGTTTGGATGTTGGGACAGCTGTTGTTGTTGTTTTCCCCTCTTTGGTTTTTTTCCTTTTGGGGTTTTCTTGTACCTTGTAGCATTTAATTTTGGAACATGCATATGGGAATAGTTTTTTTTAGATTTACATGTATTTCCACCTTTGGTGTTGTTGGTAATTACTATCTTATCTCCTGATCCTATTAAATAAAAACGGTAATGCCTTCCTTCTTGTGTGTGATTATATACCCTTGGTTCTAGTTGCCACTCTGGGACCTATTGAAGGCGGGTCTCAAGGGTCATTATATCTCCTTCAATTTGAAGAAGGAAGGGTTTGGTAAACTGATATCCCTTCCGTCATCTTGGTGATGGCGGGTCATGACAGAATGATATTAGTTGCAGGTTTGGGGGACTGAGAGATAGGATGGAGTCTAGGGTTAGGTATAGTGAGGGATGCATGGGATGGTAGGGAAATAGTGTTGCGTGATCTTGGTGCGTGAAATTGGCCATGGAAGACCAACTAGGACATGTGATTTTAGGGCCCCGCGTGATCCGACACAAGGACTCTAGGCCTACCGAACAACCAAGTTAGGCTACACTAATTGCAGGATAGAGACCCTAAGAAAGGTCCATGCATCATAATGACTTGTGTTATTGTGTTTCTAGGGTATTTTGGGGATTTAAAATGAATAAGAAGTCTAAGAAAATTTAAAATAAATCTTGTACACTACTCAAGCTTAGGAATTTCTTTGTTTACCTTACAGCTATGGCACCTAGATGGAGACTAAGGGTTGTACGAGCGACCGAGGCCCCGGTGGTTGATGTTGCTGAATGTCAGAGGGCTGACCGAGAGGAGGAGGACGATCAGTGCCATAGGACGCTTTGTTCCTTTCAGCAGCAGGCCCTCGGGTAGTATGAGGGTAGCATCTCAGACATGGAAACAGAGAGCTGCCTAGAGGAGCTAGTTATAACTTTCAACTTGATCCGGGCTCCGACAGAAAACTGGGTTCCTCTGGCTATAATTTAAATGCGGGGAGCAGCACGTCACTGGTGGACTCTTTTTCTTGGGGAGAAGAGGGAGGCTGAGTATACGTGAGTTGACTTCGAGAATGAGTTCCAGGAATAATTCCTCTCTTCCACGATGAAGGCTGAGAAGAGGCAGGATCCACTCTCCCTCCAGCAGGGGAGCTGGGCATGGGCAGTTACACAACGCTGAGGCAATAGCTCTAGCATGGCTGGTAGTCATTCGAGGTACGATAATCTTTTTTATTACTCTTGTTTATGCCTTTTTCGACACAAGAGCATCACACTCCTTTGTTGCGCATAGTCTGGCCAATGCTCTGGGTCAAGATGTTGAGAGACTTTTACTGCCACTGGTGTTGGGTACACCAGTCAGAGGTCAGAACGACTTGTTTTATGTTTGTCGAGGGTGTAGACTAGTTATAAGGCCACATCATTCAATCAGTAATGTTCTACTATTGCAGATACATCCATACGATGTCATCCTAGGAATTGACTGGCTATTCTCTTTATGTGTAGTTATTGACTGCTTCTGAGGAAGTATCATGTTTTCAGATTTGGGCGACCGACGTGTAACATTCATTGGTGAGCGAGGTTTCCAGAAAAGAATTAGGCGAGAGGAGCCCCTCCTTTCATTGTTAGCTAAACTGTCTATGGACTTGGTGGATGCCGAAATGGTAGAAGTCCCAGGGATCGTCAGTGAATTCATAGATGTCTTCCCTGAAGGAGTGGCGACTCTACACCCTCGACATGATGTTGAGTTCGTGATATACTTGCAACATGGTTCCCGTCTGATTTCAATGGATCCCTATCGGATGGAGCCTTCTGAGTTACGGGAGTTGCAGATTCATATTGACGATCTGATGAACAAGGGTTTTGTTTGACCAAGTGCATCACCTTGGGGTGCTCTTGTCTTTTTCGCAAAGAAGGCAGATGGTGGTCTCATGCTGTGCATAGACTACCAGAGACTGAATCAGGTAACTGTCATGAACCATTACCCTCTTATGAGGATAGACAGTTTCTTTGACCATTTGAGTGGAGAAGGTTGGTTCTGTAAGATTGATATGTGGTCTGGATATCACCAGTTGAGGGTGAAAGAGGGTGACTTCTCAAAGACTGCCTTCAGGTGTAGGTATGGACACTTTGAGTTTATAGTCATGTTGTTCGGTGTTACGGATGCACCATCTGTGTTCATGGGACTCATTAACTCCATCTTCTGGGAATACCTAGATCGGTTTGTAGTCGTTTTTATTGATGGCATCTTGATCTGCTCAAGGTCATAGGTGGATCATTCTATGCACCTGAGAATGGTTTTAGAGGTCCTCTGACAAAACCAACTTTATAGGAAATTGTCCAAGTGAAAGTTTTGGAAGCAATAAGTGCACTTCCTTGGACATGTGGTGTCCGAGCAGGGAATAAAGGTGCACCCATAGAAGTTCTAGGCGGTTTTTCCTTGGGCAGCACCCAGGAGCATGATAGAAATTCGTAGTTTCTAAGGTCAGGTAGGTTACTACCGGAGGTTCCTGCCCAACTTATCCTGAGTTGCAGCACCATTGACAGCCTTGACTAAGAAGGGCCAGGATTTTTTGTTGAGTGGGCAGTGTGAGGCAATCACCTATCTAAAGGGGAAGTTTTTTAGTGCCCTGGTGCTGAGTTTTCCAGAAGAATGGGTAGCGTATGAGGTGTTCTGTGATGCTTCAGGACAGGTCCTCGGGTGTGTGATGATGCAATGAAAAGGGGTAATATTTTATGGGTCTAGATAGTTTTAAGAACCCGTTTTTTGTCTATAAAAAACTTTGGAATATTCTTGATATTATTCCAGAGCAACACCTTCAAACGGCGTGCAATTCTGAGCCCTGGTGTGACTGAAATTAAATTTTTATTGTGTTCACACTGAGAATGCCAAATAAATGGAATAACTCCTAAATAGTGATCCGGATCAAAAGTATGATTATACAGATGGGTCCAGAATGGGGTTTTTACCCTAGGAACAACATAAAAAATGTCTACACGGGGCGTTTGGACCCCTCTCTCGCTAACGGAACGTTAAAAGGATAATTAAAACAATTAATTTATTTGTTTAATGGTTAAACTCTAGTATCTCTTAAACGGTGTCTTGGATGGGAAAACTGAGGGCACCATTGAGACCGGAATGTTCTATTTACCCTAGGAGGGGTGCAACTTTCACAGGCATGGGCCTACTGTGAAAGATGCCTCCAGGGGTGTTTTCGTAATTTGGCGGCCATGGGCGTTAAGTTTAATAACATTTGAATGGGACCTCAGATTAAAATTCTGAGACCGCCATTGTGCTCGGGATGTGGTTTTTACCTTAGGGGAGGCTTAACCTCTACCCCGTCAAGAGTTTCAGATGTGGGTCCTTTTGTGGGTGATTAAAAATTAATTAAGTTAATTGATTTTTATTTCCTACTTAAACCAACTCACTCCCCTCCCACCTCCATTTTCACCTCCTGGTGGAAGAACCTTAAACATCCCCTCTCAACCACCTCCTCCTAATCCCTCCCAATCGAGGTGCTTGCGGTGACGGTGAGGCTCGACGTGCGGCGAAGCTCCGGGCTACGCCCAAGAGGTAAGCGGTTGTTGTTTTCCTTTTTAATTCTCGAGCCTCCTTTGAATCCCAACAATCGTGTCGAATTGTTGATATTTTGTCGAGAAAATCCCATTTATGTGTAGTATATTTCAATCTCTTTCTGACGCTTGTTGCGGATTTCAATTCCATGTTCTGAGGAGCTCGCAAATGTCCGGCGAAGATTGCGGGTTTTTGAGTGCTTCCAGTAGATTTTGGGGCGTTTCGGCGAGCTAGCACGGCGGCAGGCGGCGGCGGAGCGCGCGACGGCGGCGGCGGTGTGAGGCCAGGCGGAGGCGCGAGTCGGTGCAGGCCAAGGGAGGG
The DNA here is from genome assembly GCA_963277665.1 of Viscum album. Lineage (NCBI taxonomy): Eukaryota > Viridiplantae > Streptophyta > Magnoliopsida > Santalales > Viscaceae > Viscum > Viscum album. The sequence continues at coordinate 1,608,622,540 of OY728131.1, read as the reverse complement.
TGTCGGCCGGGCTTCAAGCGGCCGAGGCTTGCGGCGGCGGCGAGCGGGCGCCAGCGGGGGCGCGGAGCAAAGACCGGGGTCGCGTCGTGCGATCCCACTGCCAGACCAAGACCCGCCAAAGGCAGGTCTCCGCGTGGAAGAAGAGACCAGCTTTCAGGCCGGTCGGCGGAACAGTGGACCGCGGCCGGCCTAGGCCGGTCCAGCCCAAGGGGCTTTCCCCCTCGACTCGGACGCCTATAATTTCCGCTACAGGCATCCATTTTGCATTCATTTTGCGACTGTGGAACCATATCGACGAGATGATCTTTTTGAGATGGTCTCAGTAATTTTTAATTCCCGAGACGAGGGGCTCAAGGAGCGGCATGACATTAAGTGCATGGGTGTTTTTCTCAGAGTTCTTGTTTTGGACGGCGCAGACACATTTGATGTCCAATTTGAGTGCTGTCAGTGGTGTTGGGACCCTGATGTCGAGGCAGAGTTTACCAGTATGGTTTCGGGTGTTGAATCTGGAGTTGAGGTGTGGGCCCCATAGCCCATCTTATAAGCTGCGAGCAGCGTTTAGCAACTTTTTCATCTGACGTCCATTCAGGGCATGCGAGCAGTCAATCCTGGGTGTTTTTTCGAGGGCATTTCAAAGGAGCAATCCATCCGCTTTAATTCTGCATGAAGGTGGGGGCCCCGTGAGGGCCGTTTTGAGAGTTGGCGGTGATTTTTAGCTTTATCACCGGGTGTCCGTTTTGGAAAAGTGAATAGTACATCTTGTGTACTTTTTCGAGAGGATCGCAAGGGTGCGATCCGTTCGTTGTGTTTTGGGACCAGAATGCGGGTCCCACGAAGCACCGCTCGTGTGCGGTGCGCCGAAATGAATCTTTTTCTCTGGATATTTTTTGCACTCAAGTGAGCAGTCCTTTTGACGTGTTTCCCTGAGGGGATCGCAATGGTGTGATGCGCCCGACTGTTTTTGGGGCCGAGGCTCGGGATCACGGGACGTCGTTCGGGCGTAAAGCGGTGTTGGCAACTTTTTCATTGGTTAACCGTTAGAGGTGAGTAAGTAGTCGATATCACATGTTTTTTCACGAGGATTACAACGGTGTAATCTGTTCAGGTGAGCGGATCCTCTTACATGATCTTATTAAATGTGGAAATATGAAAGTTGTACTGATGGTGTTTCTTCATGCGGTGTTTGTAGGGAACCATTGGTGTGTTATCGCGTTCACTCCTAGGAGAGTGAAGTTGGTGATTAATGAGATGTTGTTGGTCGTGCCTGGGCCGATGAGGTGGCAAGTTGGATTTTTTACGTTTATTCCCTTTGCGTTGATGTTGGGTCTCGTGTGCACGATATCCATTCGGCTGGAAACCTGGTATACTCTGGGAGTATACGGGAACGCTTGGAGGTACATGTGGTTGTTCGTACCTGAGAACGTTTGTGCGCTTGGTTGGAGGTTAACTTGGGGAAACTCGTCGTGTGGGTCTCATGTGCATGTCGTGTTCTGCATTACATAATTTTGACCTCTCGTGACGTAGAGGGTTCCTTTGTTCTCATTTGCTGACCAGCGGGGTTGATTTTTCCATGGTTTTGTTCTCGATGGTTTGGCCGACATAGGTGGTTTGGTTCCTCTATTTCTTCAACTGTGAGGGGTTTCAGAATCGTGCCCCTTTCACCGGACTGCGGCACCGTTTACGACTACGTGTACTCGTATAGTGTGGGTGATTTCCCGCTTTAAGGGATGAGTTGTCTCGGTCTACTTCGACAGTGACTCACCAGATTGGAGCGTGCTCGCCTTGAGAGCCCCAGGGAGTTCCTCCTGTCCCTTCGTGTTCCCTGGTAGAGTTCTTGTGGATTCGGTATGACCAACATTTTATGCAGGTACTGATCCTGTACCCATGAGGTTGTTTCCAGCAGGGCTGTCCAGGAGGTTGTACCATCCAGCAGGGATGGCCAGTGGGTTACCATCCAGCAGGGGTGGCCAGTACCTCAGTTTTCACCGAGCAGTACCATCCAGCCGGGATGGCCAAAGCGGTTCTGGGTTTACCTCCAACAGGGATGGACAGTGGTCCCCGATGTCGGTCTTACCTCTAGCGGGGCTGGGAAGTGGTCCTTGATGCTGGGTCTACCTCCAGCAGGGAGGGGAAGTGGTCCCCGATGACGGTTCCGAGCATCCATACCCTTTTACGGGACTGGGCATTAAGACTTGTCGATGACTTTAGGGCATAAAATAAATCTATAGTATAAATTATCGTTTTAATGACATGTTACATATAAAAATATATTAAAAATTATTTTATATAAAAATTATATTTCATAATTTTATATTTTATATAAGTTATATTGTTTTTATTTTTATAATTTCATACTAAAGGACCATATATCCGATAACTATATGTATGATGTCAATATACTGAACCCACATTTTGGAATTCCTATATATAACCTGAAATAAATTAATAAAATCAATAGTTATACTAATTTACTTCTCAATTAACATGTATAATATATTTTTTGTTTTTATTCATCATATAATAATTTTCATTTGATTTATGATCATAATTGAAACCTATTGTGTAATTATTTTATATTTTTATTATTTTTAATAAGTAGTGGTTTTATTCAATGGGTAGTTTTCATATTGATATATAATATATAATTACTAAAATATATTTATCTTTATACTTTAATGTTATTTTTTATTTGATTTAAAATATTTGTCTTTCATTTTAGATTATCATTTCATGAATAAAAAAATATTCTCTATAATGTATTTAATTCAATGTTAATAAAATTTGAAAATCATGATATGTTACATTTTTTTCATTATAAGTTAATTTTCATATGGAAAATATTGTAACTCTGATATGAAAAATATATTTAATTACTTCTATATTATATCTTTGGTTTCCTATACAAATTTATCATGTATTTCATTTATTTAAAAAATTTATATATGATAATTGAATTATTTGGTTGTAAATTAGCTCTAGGATTCAATATTTTTACCAGTTGTTCAACGTAATAAAAATCATGTTAATTTTTTATAAACATGGGTTTATGGAACATATGCATGGGGATGTGTGTATTTTTTTATATATAATACATTGATGACAAAATGAACTTGGTAGTTGTTCAGTTTATGTGAAATCTGTTTAACTATTATCCCTACATGATATATTATTATTGATTTTTATTGTATATAAAGATAAACATTACATTAATCTGTAATTTTATAACCCTATTCCTTGGTTATATTTGATGGTATAAGTTATCTGAGACATTAATATATAAAAATATTATCATATATCTTCTATCTAATATTTTAATATTTTATTTCTTGTTTAATGTAATGAATATTCTCATAAATCTCAAGATAAAAATAACTTTCAGGATTCTTATGATCATGAACATTACCCAAAAATGTTTAAGTTATACACCTTCCCTTACATGGATCATCATATTTTTATATTTTACAGATTGAATATGAACAATATTTAATCAAAAATATATAATAAAAAGGTGTTGATAAAAAAATCCTCTCAGATCTAGTGGTTATGACCTCAAAATATCCTCTTGATTATGAAGATACTATTAATATTTACATGTTTATTTAGTGTGATCTATTTTACTAATGATCAATTATCCATGGTATAATGGTTGAGGACTCCTCCAGTATATTTTGTAAATCCTTGAATCTCAATTAGTTGGAATTGAAAGACTTAATACAAGTAGCCTTAGTATTTCATTGAAATATATCTTCTAAGGTTGATGGAGTGAACAATATTATCTAATGGAATAGAAATGGATTATCCTAATATTGTGATATAGTATAGAGAAAATATTAAAATTTCATTTTTAATTTATAACATAAAAAACAATTATATCCCTGGTAATTTTTTTTTATTTTTATATATGTAAGGGTAATTTGTAATTAAACCCCTTATTTTTATAGCATTTATCATTAATAGTATAGTGATCCATCTATTATGAAATATAACCAAAAATTTCCCCGTATAAGTGTTCCCACACGAATTGATACATGATAGCTCTATACATATTTGGGTCTCTTGAATAGATATATAATGATGACTTATGTGAATCATCCTATACATCATTTCACAATTCATATATTAATTGGACTCATATTCTCTTCTCGAATCATATAATTCTATAATAGTATTTCTTGAACTAATTTTTTTTATTACCATCAATTGAATGAATATTTCATCCTTATACATGTCCATGATATTTACATGGATGAATAGTAAATCTATTATTCAATAAAGATTACATTTTATTTAATAAAATATAATTTCATTGACCATCCATTGATAATCCCTTAGTATTTGGTCATTTTTATTCATCATCTTGATGAAGGTATCATTTTCCATCATTTTTTATAAATAAGTATATTAGTTTTCATTATGTGGGTAGTAATTATTTGAGGATTCGTTGTTTTAGATCAACTTCATCCATCCATATTGGCATAGGATCAACTATGATTGGGTTGATATATAATAAAACCTCTTACAATCATTACATTTTTAAATATTTTAATCACTTTGATAAAACCGCAATATCAATAATATGAAAGTCACCTTAGTGAGGTCGAAATAATTATATTATTTTTTTAAAATGTAAATAAAATTTATATGTGGAAAAATCTACCACAATTTTATTTTTTATAAGAACATATCCCAAGAATTTAGTCGACGTATTCATGAATATATAAAATCTTCTCTAGTACATGTTAATGTGACTGCATGACTAGTTACTAACTGTGTATTAATCTCCTCAAAATATTCTTCACATTTCCATATTCACTAGAACATAATTATCCTTTAATATAACATTTTTAGTATATTTAATATGCAGGAAAAAAATTTCACAACGAATTGATAACATAAAAAATTCCTTTAAAACAATAGAGATATATTAAAATGATCCATTAAGGATATTTTGTTAAAACCTATCTTTTCATTACAGAACCCAATAATGAGACATTATTCACCGAGATATTAATCCAATTAATTATTTTAAGTTCCTATGTTCGATATAATAATCCCCAAATGAACATTTTTATCTTTCATTATCATGGAATATATGATAATATAATCTTTAAAAAAAATGGATGAGGTAATATAAAAATTCATTTTTAATTTCATCCATTAATATAAAAATTTAGTTTTTATATAAATATGGACTAACTCTGACCATAGACAATATAGGTCTTATACAAAAGATTGTCTTTATTGTATCATTGCATTTCCAACGTCACATATCATAACATCATCAAAGGAAAATTTTTTGTTAAAATTTCATTCATTTATATTGGTTATATAAAAAATAAATATGATGTATATGGTATATGTTCGGGTTAGATATTTTTTTATCATCACGAAAATCAATTCTATGGTTAAATGAGCCATCCATATCCTTAAAATATTGAACTTGTGATTCTCATAATTAAATAAATGGGTGAATTATAACATTTTATAGACTCTCTAAAATATTTTTCATTATTTTATTAGTTTCAATGGTTTTCATTTTTTTAAGACTGTTCATTGTGTTAAAAAATATCTTTTTAGTTAAATTGTAAAATGATTCTCACTTTCTTAGGGAACACCCTTTACAACATGATATTCTAATATAACAGGAACATATTCTGCATTCACTCCTCCCCTATAAGTTTTACCATGTGAGACTCATTATTATCTATGAAGACCACAATAATAAATTTTTCCCAAAAGGCTAAAATAATTTTAATTTCATAGATATTTGGTAATAGGATGAATATAAATATGAAATTTTATTTCTATAACTAAACATTGATTTGGTCACAATATAGGTAGTTATAATCCATGACCATTGTCCCATCAAATTCCACAAAGAATTGATTAATTATATTTTATCAATGATTTTTCAAATAATATATTATAAAAAAATGTCATCTATATGTTGAATTTCATGGCCTCAACACTAGCTATTTCTTTTTTACTATTAAATGTCCAATTTTTCATATGGTGAATAAACATTTTCAGGTAAACATAAATATATGATTTTACATGATGTACTATATCCCAAAAAAGAATTTTTAGAACATTAATGGATGTCATGTGTTCTTTTCACCACTATTAATTAATGTATTATTTCAGTAGTGGGTATTTCATATCATTTCCCCATATAATTTATATTAAGATGAAATATATTTTAATTTTCATCATTGACTCTTGGTTTTGTTCGCGTGTTCAAATAACATTTACACACCTTATAATTGAGCATTAATATATGGGTGGTGCAATCTTTAGAGACCTCTATTAAACACTGTAATGCCCCGACCCCAGTTACCCTGAGTCGGTGCATTATTTTTATACATTTGCATGATTACAAGGAATCAAGTCCCGAAAAACATATCGGTTTAGTAGTCTTGGATAATAGATTACATACATTAACATTAAATTACAATTTCAAACATAAAACACAGCATAAATAGTACTTTGAGAACGCCATTATTCCCATTAGCTTAACCCTGCATATCAATCATAATACACTTCTTAGAATTCTGGGAAAAATAAAACATATAAAGGGGTGAGCTCAAACGCTCAGTAATGGGTAAGCAATACAGCGGAAAATGACATAAATATTAAGCATGGTGAATAATTGAAACTACATGCCTTTACCAATAATAAACTTGAATAATTTTATGGAAAGAATATGAGTTGAGTAAATAATGCCATAATAAAACATAATCATGGGTATTCTACTAGTCGAATAACCACATAAACCATCAATATTATTTCCATAATGAGGGAATGTATAATTCCAGACATTATAAAACATTTTGTCAAGGCCTCAACCAAGACGTCTAAAAATGATTAAGGCCTCGTCCAAAACCATAAATCAAATTGGGAAAAGGCCTCGGCCAATTCCACGTCTAGTTGTCTCATGAGACCTAATGATGCATTTAGGAGCTATAGCAGGCTCCACCCGTCACTTACTATGTCCAATACATTCCTCATATGAAAAGGATGAAACTTAACATAAACATTCGTATAAGAACTGGGATACGAAATTTCAATACATTAACCACAAACCATGAATGGTATAAAAATAACACATCCACAGTCAAACATATCACAAAACCTTCAATACAATATGGAAGTTTTGTATCATAATAAATCAACTTCAAAACAAGTTTAAAATCCATTAAAGTATTTGACATAGATGGAAATGATTTGTAAAACTCTTTGATATAAATACCCTTTTTCATGAAAACATTTAAAAGTCACACAATTTGTAAAAGAAGTCATTTAAAGACATTTTTGAATCAAAGTGTCCCACACCACTTTGAAACTTTTGAAAGTAATTAACATTTTAAAAACATTCATGTCCATATAAATAAATCCTTAAAAAACATTTTGAATACATGAACATTGATGAGAAATATTTAGAAGAATAAATATTTAAAACATTTGAAATGTTGTTTTATTAAAAATTCCCTTAAAATAATCCCTTTGAATACTATTTCATAAAACATGGACATAGATAATAAATATGTCCCACTAGATACTTACGTAAAAACAACCTCAGATAATAAAAAGATTTTGAAATTTACCCTTACCAATTTGGTAACTTATGAAACATACACCCCATAAAAGAGGTATCATACAATGAATATTTCAATACACATAAATTAAAGTGTATTACAAAAAGAATACAATTGTGGGTAGTACATACATCACACAAAAGGTAATAGTGGCAATATGGCATGAATCTCACGAGAATAAGGAGTGAGATGAAAACCCCTTACCTTGTACTTTTATTTTGTCGAGTGTTGGTTAATCTCCTATATAATGGTTAAATTATTGTTATTAAATTCTAAAAGAATAATATACATTAATATTATATCATATATGATCTTTTAACATTTCATTTTTAATAATAACATGGTATTATCGTCATTTCGGGTGTTAACTTACTCGTTTTATTTTATATGTTTTGTTACATGAGTCGTGTTTGATATGGATAGTTTGTATCATATACATATCAAGAATGATATCAAGTCCTTAAAAATTATTTTTAATCATAAAATAATAATTATACTTGAATGGATATGATGGGGAATGAATCTCATCATGTTCGTGGAGACGGTAGTCCATACGTACGCATGAACGCTACTTCCATTTCATTTTTAATTTTAAAAGGAATAAAAAACAAATAATACATCGGTATATTATTATTCCAGTATAATATAATATCTTATATGTGTTACTTAAGTTCATTAATACCATCCTTTATATGTTCCATGTATGGTATAAATGTGTCATATCACTTTGAGGGGGCGGTAGTCCGCACTTCCTCAAATGAAATTATCGTATATATATACAACAAGAAACGAATAATGGTATTCTATAAAATGGAATTACAGAAGATTATATATAAAATAAATATAAATAATATCATCTTTAATTATAGTTCCATCATAATGGCCACCATGAGAGGTGGAAGGAGATAATTGAACAATCATCGTTTCGTGAGGTGTTTGGTTTCCATCCGCAGAAACATTATGTTCTTCACCCATTAGATGGAGGTGTGTGTAAATTTAGTTCGAATAATTCTCATAAAAATATCATAGTATATTTAAGAAACTGTTTTTGTTACAAAAGAAAAGATTGAGAAGAGTTTAGGGGTTGGAGAAGTAAAATAAAAGAAAAGAAGCTAAGAGAAATCACTACCTTTTATTGGGGTAACTCCCTTTGGTTTGAACCAAAAAGGACTCTTGAAGATCCTTGTTCATAAGGTGAGGAATCTAGGAGAAGTATAGGGATGTAAAGAGCTTAATTTTTCCGAGTATGGATGAGCCAAAAGGCTTGAAAGGTGTGAGGAATTGGTTTGAAGTGGTGACTTTTTATAAGGGGGAGGAGGGGCTCTTTAGGAAAATCATAAAGTATTAATTTATAATAAATTTATATTCGGTTTCTAATGGCTCCAAAGTAGATTATTCAATGTCTATGGTGGGGATGGGTCGAACTCCACTTATCTAATAGGTTTTATACATGTTTGGGTCACTTTATTAACCTTATATTTTAGTTTTAACCGTTAGTTAGTTAGTTTGACATTTACCATGTCTCTTAGTATTTTTATATTATATGGTTAATAGACTTACTATAAACTTCCAAGAGACCCCCAAGTGGTCCATTAATGATAAACCTATCATGATATAAGTCTTTTGGCCGAACCTTATATTATTAGGAATATTAACTCAATTAATCATTTAATATTTGTTTTAAATATTAATTTATGTCAATTTTGACACTATTTGGTATTTTATTTTTGTGAAAGTCATCAAAACTTGTTTACTTCAAACAGGATACATTGAATCAGCCCTAACATGTCATAGTCACCTAGAAAATTCGTGGATGTCATAAAAACTTTGAAATTATATTTATTTTAATATTTATATTACCATTTATTTGATGATTTCATTAATAAGTTAATTATTGCATCATCATTATGTCATAAATAAATTTAATTATTTAATGTCTAAAAATTATAATTAAAATTCCATTATGTAGGAAATATTTTTAGCTTTCTCATGAAAATTTGTAATCGAATTTATCATATGTATAACCCTATATTAAAAATGTTTTAGTTATTAAACATTGATTTTAACTCTTTTAACTCTTCTTTGAATTAAATAATAATAAATGTCCTAATCTAATCCAAGTGGACCTAAAGGGTCATGTTTTATTCCTAATGTTGTTTTTGGTCGAATTAAACTTATCCAATAGAATTAGTACACGTGTTAGGTTAATAATAATATCATTTTTACCCTTAATTACCCTATTTACTTTTTATCTTGGTAAATAAAAGTAAAAAGTTACTATTCACCAAAAATTATTTTTATCTTATTGAACCACATTTTACTCCTTGATATTAACTGTGTCTCTCTAATTTTCAAAATTCCACTCACAGAAGCGATAAAATAATGTTTTATGTGAATTTACAAATTCTCATAGGAGGTGGGTAAAACACGGTGAAAAAGTTCAATAAAATTTTTATATATCTACAATTATTATAAACTGCCTCAAATGAATTACATTGAATTTATATAGGTGTTATGTATCTATTTTTACCTAAAATAAATTTAAATAATATAAATAATTATTTAAATAAAAAGCCAGTTTTAAACAGTAACTCGGTGTTTTTCACTATTCATCAAAAATTGAAAGTTTTTAGACAAATACCAAAAATTTACCCTAAGATAATTTTGATATTAAAAATTCAATAATGAAGTCTATTTTACCAAATTTAAAACATAGAAGTTTCATTTATTATTTTAAAATTAATTCCCACTATTAAAACAAAATGCGTGTTTTTAAGAAACTATAACTATCAAAAGATTAACACTTGTTTATATCCGGTTTAAATGTGAAATTATGTCCAATGACCAAAATTAGATTAAATGGTTAAAATATATTATAAATATAATTTAAAACCACTAAAATTTATTATTTATCACTATTAATTATTTCGATTAAAAAAGTTGTTTTTAATTAAAATTTACTAATTTTCACTATTCATCAAAATATGAAAGTTATCCGAAAAGTACCAAAATTTCACCCTTTGCTAATTTCGATATTCTGAATCCAAAAATAAAGTCTATTTTGAGAGATTAAATTTATAAAATTTCAAAAAGTGTGTATTACTATTTATAATGGCTACTTTGATTGGTCGTGGTGTTTGTTAGAACTCGAAGTTGCGTACAACACACGCTACTGTATTATTCAAAGAGAAGCGTACCATAAAAGATTGGGGTGTTACATTATCCCCTCCTTCAATAAATTAGATCCTCGCAATTTATACTCAGTATTGGAAACTTGGGGTTGACATTTCAAAATATCTTAGTTGAAATCCCACATCGAGAAAGGGATTAATGAGGCCTCTATTGAAAATAATGAGTGGTAAGTATGAAGGTTACCGAAAATAACATATACTAGGGTTCCATGTAATAAAATATATATATGGAATAGAAATATAACCATCAATATCTGATGGATTGTGGTAGAGAACATGGCTATGAAAAGGCCAACTATCCCAAAGCCATAAATTTGTGATGATCTAAGGTACAATCTAGGACAACATTTTTTTTGTAAGTTCCTTTTCTTAATGTTGAGGAATTTATTTATGAGATTGGATAAGATCATAAGGAGATATACTTAAATTATAATTAGAGTTTTATCCATTAATAAATTTCTACCACAAACTCATCTTTCTCCCTAAAACATAATACAACTCAAAAATACTCTATTTATCCTAATTGTATAGGGTTCCAAATATAACGAATTTATAATTCACATATCAGAACTTTTAAAAAAGAAACTATATTATACCATCCAGGAACTTCATGTAGTCCAGTGGTAGGCAATAAATTCCAATTTCACTATGGTTGTGGGTTCGATTCCCGTAGCTTTTTTCGACGCGACGGGTCGTCACACGGTCTGCGTGTTGTCCTTTGATAAAAATCCAAAAATAACCTTTCAAACATAATCCCTTATAACTTTTAGACTTATCCAAAATACTTCTCTAAACACTCAGTCCGAAATTTATATGAAAGGTAAACATAATGTAGATCCTTTTTACCCCGTAATAGCATGTTAATACCTTCATCATGTATTCTTTTAAAACACTAAAACATCATGAATTACCATAAAACCTTATTGATTACATTCATGCTCCCTTATTCCTTATAGAATACTGGATATACTTCATCCATCCAAAAATATTTTAAACTCCAATAATGAAGTAATATACAAATCCTTAATCAGTTTCAAGGGAGTCATGAATATCCAATATAATTTACCCAAATCAACCATATCTTATTCCAAAATCAGTACCTCAATATTAGGACCATATTAAGGTTTATCTTTCCTTCAACCATGTAATTTCCAAAAAGTTTAACTCATTGTAGAGTCACTTTTCTTAGTACTATAAAATCTCAAATCCTCAATGAAATAGTACTGCAGTACAATCCATATTTATTTCCAGTACATCATTGATACAACACTTCAATGAAATAATTAAAAAATAAAAACAAAATAACACTAGTCATTCCTCCTCATCTGAGATAGTATTATAACTTGATTATTATCCAATAGCATCATTTGTGGCACAGTCTGATAATTGGGACATTGGTTCGCGTAGTGTCCAAACTCCTTGAAGATGAAGCATTGTACATTTGAAACCTTTTTCTTACCCATGCAGTCACATACTTGGTATCCTTTTTCTCCACACTTATAACATACTCCCATTCCCTTCAAGCATTTTCCAAGGTGATTCTTTCTACAGTTATCACATATGGGAAAATCCTTCTTTACCTTATTCCCTTTATCTGTCCTTCTCTCTACCATCCTTTCCTTCTCTAGCTTCCCTTCAAAGCCATAGGACTCCAGGAATTATTTACTTATCATATCAAAACATGATATTATTTCTTCATATGATAATATTATTTGGGAGACTATTTCCCTTCTAAATTTGGGCTTAAGACCATGAAAGATATGATCTTTCTTACTCTTTGGATCATGTGTATTGCTGGAGTTCTCATTCCTTCTACTGGGTGCCATTTCTAAACAATAGAAAACACTAGATTAGTTTGTGAATAGAAATACCTAATCCCAAACTTGTAAAACACTTGACATAAATTAAACAGTTTATGGATATAATCCATAATCATAAAAATGTCTTCTTTGAGAAGTATATATTCATAAACCCTTAATAATGGTTTATAATGAAAATGAGAATTATCCTAAGCATATCCCCCGGGAGTTTCGTAACCAAGAGTGTAGCAAGGCTCGTTGTTGTGCACCAGTTCCCGTTCGAATCTAGCACAAAGCGGTGTTTTGGGGTTTTACCCCTAGGTACATCTGTGTCAGAGCCGCCTCTACCTGCTAATATCTAGATAGGGATGTATTGCTCGAAAAACTCACAAAATCTCAATAATATCAAAATTTTCGGAAGTTCTTCTCTACTAATCCTCAAAGTCTATCTTAGGGATATGTGCTCTAATCAACGTTTATATAAATCTAGCTTCCAAGATTATCTATAAACTTCCTCTGATACTAACTGTAATGCCCCGACCCCAGTTACCCAGATTCGGTGCATTATTTTAATACATTGGCATGATTACAATGAATCATGTCCCGAAAAACCGATCGGTTTAGAAGTCTTGGAAAATAGATTTCATACATTAACATTAAATTACAATTTCAAACATAAAATACAGCATAAATAATTCTTTGAGAATTATATTTTTTCCCTTTAGCTTAACCCTGCATATCAATCATAATACACTTCTTGGAATCCTGGGAAAAATAAAACATAGAAAGGGGTGAGCTCAAACGCTCAGTAAGGGTAAGCAATACAGTAGAAAATGAAATAAATATTAAGCATGGTTAATAATTGAAACCACATGCCTTTACCAATAATAAACATGAATACTTTTATGGAAATAATATGAGTTGAGTAAATAATGCCATAATAAAACATAATCATGGGTATTCTACTAGTCAAATAACCACATGATCCATCAATATAATTTTCATAATTAGGGAATGTATAATGCCAGACATTCTAAAATATTTTGTCAAGCCCTCAGCCAAGACGTCTAAAAATGATTAAGGCCTCGGCCAAAACCATAAATCAAATTAGGAAAAGGCATCAGCCAATTCCACGTCTAGTTGTCTCATGAGACCTACCGATGCATCGAGGAGCTATAGCGGGTGTCACCCATCACTTACTATGTCCAATACATTCCTCATATGAAAAGGATGAAACTTAACATAAACATTCTTATAAGAACTAGGATACGAAATTTCAATACTTTACCCACAAACCATGAATGGTATAAAAATAACACATCCATAGTCAAACATATCACAAAACCTTCAATACAATATGGAAGTTTTGTATCATAATAAATCAAATTCAAAACAAGTTTAAAATCCATTAAAGGATTTGACATACATGGAAATGATTTGTAAAACTCAATGATAGAAATACCCCTTTTCATGAAAACATTTAAAAGTCACACAATTTGGAAACTAAGTAATTTAAATCCATTTTTGAATCAAAGTGTCCTATACCACTTTGAAACTTTTAAAAGGAATTAACATTTTACAAACATTCATGTCCATATAAATAAATCCTAAAAAACCATTTTGAATACATGAACATTGATGAGAAAGATTTAGAAGAATAACTATTTAAAACATTTGAAATATTGTTTTAGTAAAAAGTCCCTTAAAATAACTCCTTTGAATACTATTTCATAAAACATGGACATGGATAATAAATATTTCCCACTAGATACTTACGTAAAAACGACCTCGGATAATAAAAAGATTGCGAAATTAACCCTTACCAATTTGGTAACTTACGAAACATACACCCCATAAAAGAGGTATTATACAATGAATATTTCAATACACATAAATTAAAGTGAAATACACAAAGAATACAATTATGGGCAGTATATACACCACACAAATGGTAATAGTGGAAATATGGCATGAATCTCACGAGAATAAGGGGTGAGATTAAATCCCTTACCTTGTACTTTTCCTTTGTCAATGGTAGGGTAATCTCATTTATAATGGTTAAATGATTGTTATTAAATTATAAAAGATTAATATACATTAATATTATATCATATATGATCTTTTAACATTGATTTGTTAATAATATCTTAGTATTATCGTCGTTTCAGGTGTTAACTTAATCGTTTTATTTTATATGTTTTGTTACATGAGCCATGTTTGATATGGATAAGTTGCATCTTATAAATATCCAGAATGATATCAAGTACTTAAACATTATTTTTAATCATAAAATGAAAATTATACTTTAATGGATACGATGGGGAATGAATCTCATCGCGTTCGTGGAGACGGTAGTCCGTACGTACGCATGAACGCTACTTCCATTTCATTTTTCATTTTTAAAGGAATCAAAAACAAATAATACATCAGTATATTATTATTCCAGGATAATATAATATCTTATATGTGTTACTTAAGTTTATTAATACCATCCTTTATATGTTCCATGTATGGTATAAACGAGTCATATCACTTTGAGGGGGCGGTAGTCTGCACTTCCTCAAATGAAATTATCGTATATATATACAATATGAAACAAATAATGGTATGCTATAAAATGGAATTACAGAAGATTATATATAAAATAAATATAATTAATATAATATTTAATTATAGTTCCATCATAAATTCCACCATGATAGGCGGTAGGAGATAATAGAACAATCATCGTTTTGTGAGGCGTTTGGTTGCCATCCACAGAAACACTATGTTCTTCACCTATTAGATGGAGTTGTGTGTAAGTGTAGTTATAATACTTCTCATAAAGATATACTAGTAAATTAGGATACTGGTTTTGTTACAAAATAAAATATTTGTAAGAGTTTAGGGGTTGGATAAGTAAAATAAAAGAAAAGAATCTAAGAGTTGGGGTAACTCCCTTTAGTTTGAACCAAAAAAGACTCTTGAAGTGCCTTCTGCCGAAGGTGAGGCATCTAGGAGGAGGAGAGGGATGTATAGAGATTAATTTTCCAGATGATAGACGAGCCAACGGGCTTGAAATGTGTGAGGAATCGGTTAGAATTGGTGTCTTTTTATAAGGGGGATGAGGGGCTCTTTAGGAAAAACTTAAAGTAATAATTTATAATAAATTCATATTTGGTTTCTAATAGCTCGAAAGTGTATTATTCAAATACTAAGGTGGGTATGGGTTTAACTCCATTTAACCAATAGGTTTTAGACAGGTTTTGGTCACTTTATTAACCATATATTTTAGTTTTAACCCTTAGTTACTTAGTTTGACATTTACTATGTCTCTTAGTATTTTTATGTTATATGGTTAATATACTTAATATAAACTTCCAAGAGACCCCCAAGTGATCCATTAATGATACACCTATCATGATATAAGTCATTAGGTCGATCCTTATATTTTTAGGAATATAATATCAATTAATCATTTAATATTTGTTTTAAATATTAATTTATGTCAATTTTGACACTATTTGGTATTTTGTTTTTGTGAAAGTCATCACAACTTTATTACTTCGAAAAAGATACATTTAATCATCCATAACATGTCATAGTCACCTAGAAAATTCGTGGATGTCATAAAAACTTTGAAATTATATTTATTTTATTATTTATATTACCATTTATTTGATGCTTTCATTAATAAGGTAATTACTACATCATCATTGTGTCATAAATAAATTTAATTATTTAATGTCTAAAAATTATAATTAAAATATAATTATGTATGAAATCTTTTTATATTTATAATGAATATTTATAATCGAATTTATCTTATGTATAACCCTATATTAAAAAATTTTTAGTTATTAAACATTGATTTTAAATCTTTTTACTTTTCTTTGAATTAAATAATAATAAATGTCCTAATCTAATCCAAGTGGACCTAAAGGGTCATATTTTATTCCTAAGGGTATTTTTGGTCGAATTAAACTTATCCAATAGAATTAGGACATGTTTTTGGGTAATAATAACATCATTTTTACCCTTAATTACCCTATTTACTTTTTACCGTGGTAAATAAAAGTAAAAATTTATTATTCACCAAAATATATTTTTATCTTATTGAACCACATTTTACTCCTTGATATTAACCGTGTCTCTTGTATTTTCGAAATTCCACTCACAGAAGCGGTAAAATTATGTTTTATGTGAATTTACAAATTCTCCTAGGAGGTGGGTAAAAGACGGTGAAAAAGTTCAATAAAAGTTTTATATATCTAAAATTATTATAAACTACCTCCAATGAATTACATTGAATTTATATAGGTGTTATGTATCTATTTTGACCTAAAATAAATTTAAATAATATAAATAATTATTTAAATAAAAAGCCGGTTTTAAACTGTAACCTAGTGTTTTCACTATTCATCAAAAATTGAATGTTTTTAGAAAAATACCAAAAATTTACCCTAAGCTAATTTTGATATTACGAATTAAATAATGAAGTCTATTTTACCAAATTCAAAACATAAAAGTTAATTTTATTAATTTAAAATTAATTCCCACTGTTAAAAAAAATGCGTGTTTTTAAGAAACAATAACTATCAAAAGATTGACACTTGTTTATATCCGGTTTAAATGTAAAATTATGTCCAATGACCAAAATTGGATTAAATAGTAAAAATATATTCTAAATATAATTTAAAACCACTCAAATTCATTATTTATTACTATTAATTATTTTTATTAAAAAAGTTGTTTTTAATTAAAATTTACTGATTTTCACTATTCATCAAAATATGAAAGTTATCTAAAAAGTACCAAAATTTCACCCTTGGATAATTTTGATATTCTGAATCCAAAAATGAATCCCATTTTGATAGATAAAATTTATAAAATTTTAAAAAGTGGGTATTACTATTTATTACGGCGACTTTGATTGGTTGTGGTGTGTGTTAGAACTCGAAGTTGCGTACATACCACGCTAATGAATTATTCAAAGAGAAGCGTACCATAGAAGCTTAGGGTGCTAAAAACATATTCATTATTTAGAATCCTTTTATAATTTTCACATTTTTATAATTGATTCCATTATCATTGAAAATTAAAGAATATATCTTTAAAGTTATAGTTATTTATTATATGAATAATTAAACATTACAAGCATAATGATTGATTAATTTTTATCAAGATATAAGTTTTATAAAATTTACATTTTTAAAAAGTGTCATATTTATTTTCTTACCCAAAAAGAAAAAAGAAAAATGGGACTCTATTATTTCTATTTCCTCCTTTAAAGAACATAATACAGCCCTTTTAAATAAACCATGGTCAATTATAGTTAAAAAATATTCAGACATGGATTTATTTCACTACATTAAAGATTTAATTTTATTTAATTCTGATGAAGAACTACCTAAATGTATTCTTAATTTTTAATAATTTGTAAAAAAATTATATTCTAATTTTTTTGCTTTATAATATTTCCTAAATATTACAATGAAGAGTTTAGAGAAATAAATATTAAATAATTTCTTCCATTACTGCTCCCATTATATGGTGTCGATTTCATACAAATTTCACATATTCCTAATGTGGGTCAACCATTGATATTTACCCCCATAAGTACGATAAAAAAAATTAGAATTGTTTTGAACTTTTAGAAGTGGTTAATGAAAAATATATTTTCTTTTTTATTAATCAATTATTCCAAACATAGGTACAAAAATGAACCTCAAATCTATGTTGCACATTGCTGAATGAATGTCTCAATATAGTTTTATAATTAAATTAGATTATTTAGGATATCATATTTAATTATTTTTGTTTCCAAGGGTTCATATAGTGTAGTGAGAATAACCAAATAGATTTTATGTAAAACCCAAAACATCCAAGGTATGATTCTTTTTAAATATTTCAATAGCTTATGTTGTACACAACACCATGTTCGAGTACACCATGACTATCCATTTTAAATGTGTTTTTGAATAGTATTAACATCATTTTTAATTTTATATATTCCATATAATTTAAATATTCAAATCATGTTTTTATTATATGATGTAAGAAAAAATTCAATTTTTCAAATAAAAGAAATATTTTTCCTTAAATATAGTTTCACCAACTTTAAATGAAGAACCATTTTTAAATACAATACATGAAAATTATATATATTAAATTTTATAAAATAATCAACTTATTTAAGAGTAGAATATACAAATTTAGGTTGAATTGTTTTTTAATTTTTGTAATAAATTTAATATTTTAATGAACAGTGAAAAAATACTATATTTCAATTCATAACTTCTTTTTCAGCTAGTTTATTTATATTGTTATATTTTAATTTTATTTCATTTTAATGTATAATTACAATAATTTTTTATAATTTAATATTATTTTATTCATTTAAATTATTTTATCATTAAAATTTATAAATAGACACAAGCCAATAATTTGATGGTTTTTACATTTGAAAACACGTTTTCTCGTTTTGGTCATGAGGGTTGATTTTAAATTAATTACTACATGTTCTATTTTTTAATATTTTAAAAATATATAAAATATTTATAATTATTACGTCCAAATTATGTCAATTGGATACTTATTTTTTTGGATATTATGATTTGAATATATAGCAATTTTTATTGACTTGTTTAAGGGTAAATCAGTTAATTAAATGTAAACATAATATTAAAAAAATAAAATCACACCTGTTAAAATCATATTTAATTACTAAATTAGACTTTTATAACCCTTTTTATAAATTTAATTATTTAATGGACACTTATCCATAAATATGACAAGAATATTATTGAAATTAATGCCAGTGAAAAAATGTCACACTCCCATTTCATATATGTATAATAATATTAATATATATATATATCCAATAGATGACATCAATTATAACTATTATCTAAAAATATAAAATAATTTCCTACCTTATAGATATTTATTTATAATTTTTAGAAATTAAATAATTACCATTAATGGTGACATAATAGTGAAGTAGAAATTATTTTATTAATATAAATATCAAATAAATGATATTAAAAATATTAAAATAATTATAATTTTATTTAATTAATGAAATAAAACAATATTTTAAATAAAATATTCTTGGTATAAAAATATTTTATGTATTTTTTCACTTTTATCATGTTGGTTATTTTTTTATAAAAAAGGAATATTTTTAATAGTTTTAAAATTGATTAAAATGATACTTAAGAATAAATAATATTTAATTAAAAGTTATAAAATTAATAAAACATCAGGTTCACACAGATAACATGTATAATGTAAAACATGTCATATAAATTGTGATTTGGATTCTTTAATAATTTTATTGAACTATTTTTTCTTAATAGTGTAAAAAAGAGAACTTGTCATGGTAAATGATCAATTATTTATCTCAAGTTTAATGCCAAAAGTTAAGTCCCATTTTATGACATAAAAAGTTCTAAAAATCATTTTTTTATTTTATTTAGACCCCTAATTATTTTATACTTGAAAGAAATCACTATGGATATATTTAAAATAGAAAATAAATTTACAATAAATTAACATTTTAAGATCTTCCTAACATACCCCTCAATAGTCTTACAAAAGGGAACTTATCCTTATATTTAATTAACGCCTATAAAGACATTTTTCTAATACAATAACTACCCATTTCCTCTCCCAAAATCCATCACTACATCTTAGAGGCCATATATTGGGGATAAATCCATATTATGGGTTTCTTGTGCAAATCTAAAAAAGATACCCATAAAGGATGTAATTTTTTTATAAACAATTTCAACGTTCTTTTCTCCATATAATTCCTCTTTGTATGTTGTTTCTATACCAATGATATAACTATAGTATAATACACATATTGATATGTTATTATAATCATTATATAACCATTTACCTCAATTTATCCACAAAATGAATAATAATATCACCATGTTTCCATACATAGAGCTTACTGTCTCCACACTGTGGTGGAATTTGTTTTTTAGAACTACATTATTTGGATGTATAAGATTGAGTATAATGTATATAAGTAATTAATATAACAATATAATAATTTGGTATAATTAATATACCATCCAATTCCATACTATTTAACCAGCAAGTGAATATTATTTTTGCTAGTTCCTATGCACACCCTACCGCCCCCTCAACACAGTCAGATTTCATGTACACATAAACCATTCAAGAAGGATTGAAAAAATTATACAATTAATTAATATAAAAAAATTGCATCATAATTTCATTTTATATATGAATAAAATAAATACTATCCCAAAAAATAGACTTTCATGACATAATAGGAATGGAAAAATGAAGCATGTAACACCTGAAAACATAGAAATATAGAATTATTATTGTGGAAAAGATATAACAAGATCATATATGAAATCATTAATATGGATATTGTCCTAGTATAATTAAATAACATGATTTATGAAATATATAAGAAGTTAACTATATCTCTAATAATGGAATGTATACAGAAAAGGATAATTTTAAAATCTCAATATTATTCGAGGTTGTTTATACGTAAGTATCTACTAGGACATATTTATCATCGAGTTCCATGTTTCTTATAATTTAATTCATTATATTATATTCATTTTTTTAATGTAATTTTTTTCTATGTTTTAATGTTTATAAAACCTTTTTAAAGGATTCATTCTATCATTTTCAAATGTGGTACATTATAAACATTTTGGAAAATTAAAGAATGAATGTTTTTTAACTTATATGGTGAAAGCGTCAATTTTTTGCTGTTATGAAGCTTTTCCATTTTGAATCATACCTTACAATGATATTTTAATAATAAATTTTTTATGTTATAATTATGAGTCCAGTAAATTATTTCAAAGTAAAAAATGAATGTTTCTCTCTAAGAGTCCTATTGATTTAATTAAGTTATTTTCATCTATCTCAACACACATTGTTGGAATTTAAAATTAATTTAGGTTGATTTTTATGATAAAAAATTATATATTGTGTTTAAGGGTTTATGAAGTATTTGACATTGGATATTCTATTTTTTATACCGTTCAAGATTTATGGATATAATATATACATTTAATATTTATGTTTTAATAAATAAAATTATGTTTCATTTTTCCACTAATATAATATGAATTCATTGGACTTAGTAGGTGATGGGTGGGGCCTAATATATCCCATCAATTCAATTGTAGGTCTCTTGATAAAAAATATTGTCTTGGAACAATGTCTTAATGGTATGGTTATTTATTTTCTTGGCATGCTGCCTTGATGATATGGTTATGATTTATGGAATTTTGCATTCCTTTGTTATCAGATTAGTTATTGATATTAAAGGTTATTACTAAACTATTAGATTATAAATATGAATGTTAAAATAGAATTTTTGGATTTATTTCATTTAATATTACTCTTAATATTGTGTTTAAAAGGATTGTGTTTTATTTTTATACCATTCATTAAAAGTTTATATTTATTTATAATAGCATTCAATATATAATTAATCCTAACTGATCATCTGACATCACCAATTTATCATATTTAATTTTCCCAAAGGATGTGAAGAATAATTTTATAATTTGTCTACATGGTATTTCTATATGATATAATATTTTTCAATAGGTATATTATGTTTTTTTGTTTTACGTTTAAATGTAAAACTTATGTTGATATATAGCATTTCCCAGACTACTAAAATGATTGGTCTATTAGGATTTGATTTTTTTATGATCAATGGAATCTATTAAAATAATTCCTTGAATCTATAAAACTAGGTTTGGGGAGTTATAGTTTATATCAGAGAAACATTAGTAAAATCCTTTGAAATGATATTTTGAAAACATTCAAATTTCAAGACACCGCCCTAATAGAGAATTTGAGAATCAATATATAAAAGCATCCTCAATTTTTGGAAATATAAAGAATAATGTATTTTAACCAAAAAATAAAATATTTTTTGGATTCTACAAGTTTAAGTGGCTATGGAACATACGTAACAAGTAGTAACAACTCTGAATAGGTGTTTCAGATATGACTTCGGTTAATCTGGTACACGATTATGAGACTTACTATGAAAATGGTTTTACAGTCTAGGGTGTTATGCATAAGAAAATTCACATTTTATTTATAGACCATTAAGAAGGATTTATGGGTTAATATTTCCCCAAGGAATCATTTTTTATGATTATCGTTTAGATATGAATAAATTTTTAAATTTATGTTATATGTTTTACTATTTTTAAATTATGGTTTATAATTCATAACCTAACATATTATTTTCCATTTTATAGAAATTGATCCTAATTAAAGGAACAAAAACCATATCATGGAAGGTAATACATGTAGGTATTTCCCTACAATACAAGATAATGATAGTGGTGCCTATGATACAACTGTTGTTGAATAAATTATAATCATATTGGAACAATTTTCTCAGGTATTGAATAATAACTTTACCCATTTGGAGTATCCTGATCCATAACACGGAGGATCATTGTTATACCTCTTCTAGAAGTAAAAACCATCAATATTCAAGGGGACTACAAATACTTTTGTTCTGGAAAATGGATATGTTTTTTAGAAAAAATATATATTTATTAGGGGAGTAATAAAATGGAAAAGGTTGGTGTGGAAGTCTATCATCTATAAAGAGATGCAGATATATGGTTATCATTTACTCAATTAATAATGGAGTATGAAAAGGTAGAAAATATATAATTCATATAATATAATGAAATATTCATAGAAAAACACATTTCTCGGGATCTATGAGCAGATATGGAAGGAAATTTCTAAGTATAATACTGAAGGATGATAAGAATATTAAAATTTAAGAAGCCATCTTCACATAGATGGCATGTCATACATTAATCTATATATATAACCGTATAAGTATGATTAATTAATTCATTACTAGATTAAAACCAATCCTCTAATGTGCATCTATCCCCAAGTGATTCTCACCGTTCAAAGATATCATCTCATGTGCTATCAACACATAAAAATATTTCTCTTTTTATTATGATTTTAAACTAGTGAAAGAGAATAAGAGGAAATCTAAACACTCTGGAAAAATGATGAAGATGAATAAGGGAAAACTTGACATCCCTCCTTGAATTAATTGTGGGAAGAAACAGCCTAGAAATTTTCTAAAGTGTATGTGAGTTTGTTACATGTGTTGATAAGGATTCCACCAATACCATGTTTGCAAGGGGAAGATATAACCAATCAATGTTCAGTCCTACAATTATACATAGATGGGAAATTATTTAAATGACTTTCATAAGAATCAATTAAACATTCTCCAAAAGTGGACAAGGGGTCAAAGAATGTCATTTTTGATCACAACTACTAAGGTATTTGTTTTTAATGATGTGGTTCTTAGTTCTTTATTAATTTCATAAAATTTTCCAAGTATGTATTTTATTTTGGATCCTCATATTCATATATATCTTCTTAGTTTCATTTAAAAATTAGATATTTTCAGTTCAGATTAAGAGGGTATTTGTCTGTAAAAACCCATAAGTGAAGTCTTATTGAAACAATGATATGTCATGTAGTTCACATTATGGAATATTATCATGATTCATCTACCACCTTTATTATCATTACTATGGTCGACATTGACAAAGTCATTTGTATAGTCTACATACCAATACACAATAAGAATATTAATTTCAAGAAGAATGGAGTTGCGATTTGTGAGGAAGTTATAGAATCCCTTATCATTAAATAAGTAACATAATCACCTAATTCTTGTCAAAATACACCACCAGTAACATTATTGAATGTTATTACTTTAAGGGAATATGAAATAACATCTAGGTGTGAAGAATTAAATATTAAAATTGGGTATATATCAATTGTACGATATTATATTGATTTATTAACAGAGGATTTTCCTACTAATCATCTAGAGTGGGAAGTTGAGTTTACTATATATTTAATACCAAACAAAAAAACCATATCAAAAACTCCCTAGAGAATAGAACTTGTGAAGGTTGTAGATCTAAAGATAAAACTATTGGGGTTGACTAATAAATGATTTATTCAACCTATGGTTTCTCCATGGTGATCCTTAGTCCTTTTTGTTATGTATAATGACGTAGCAATTAGGTTGTTCATTGACTATATAGAAATTTGTTCTATTAAGATAATGAACATGTATCTTCTTCCTTTTATTAATGATTTATTTTATCATCTTAAGGGATCTCATGATTTATCAATGATTAACCATTATTTTGGATTTTGTCAATTGTGTGTAAAAAAGGAAGCTATTCCAAAGAAATCAGTTCGAATGAGGTATGGTCATTAAAAAAATTTAATAATTCCATTTGGAAAGAATAATAAAACCTATGTTTTCATGGATAAAATGATGATAGTGGTCATGGAATATGATGATGATTTTTTGTTGTATTTTTGATTATATATAGGTATACTCTAAAATCTAATATGAACATGATAACCACTTATCGATTGTTCTGAAGACTCTTAGAATAAATGAACTATATTGGATGTTCAAAATGTTTGAATTATGGAATCAAAAAATTTATTTTCATAGAAATATTGTTTTCAAGGATGGAATATCTACTAATCGAGAAAAGACGATGTAAATCCAAGAATGGAAAGAACCAATGAGTATATCAAAGGTATACATTTTTATTTGTTTAGAGGGCTAGTATCGGTGTTTCTTCTGGACTTTTTATGGATTAGATAACCCATTAAGAAATGTGGCATGAAATGGGGTTAAAGTAGTTTGTAGAAAGGTGTCTAAATTATTTTTTGATGAATTGAAGTGAAAATTATAAAATTCTAATGTCCTGACATTACCATCTAGGAATGATGGGTTTCGGATTTGTAATGATGCATCATGGAAATGACATGGTTTTGTACTTATATAGATTGGTAGGGTAATTACTTATGAATCAAGGAAATTAAAAATTCATGAAAAAAACTACCCAACTCATGATATTGAGTTAGCTTGATATATCATTTCTATGATGATGTAGAGACATCATCTCTACAGTGAAGCATATGAAATATATAGTGATCACTAGATTTTGAAATTTATTTTCAAATGGAACAAACTCATCATGATACATAAGAGATGGCTTGATCTATTAAAGGATTATTAATTGTTAATACACAACCACAAAGGGAAGGAAAATTAGGTGGTAGATGATTTGAATAGAAAGGAAAATGGAGTTCTAAACCAAATGAGTTTTGAAATGAATCAT
This sequence comes from Viscum album, assembly GCA_963277665.1. Taxonomy (NCBI): domain Eukaryota; kingdom Viridiplantae; phylum Streptophyta; class Magnoliopsida; order Santalales; family Viscaceae; genus Viscum; species Viscum album. The sequence continues at coordinate 1,608,596,741 of OY728131.1, read as the reverse complement.
ATGCTCATGGATCAATTAATGATACATATGGGAGTTTTAATGAAAGGTGAAACATCACTACTTATCAAATGAATTCAAAACCATATTTAATAGAAACAGTAAAAAGGTGTTAGTCTGATGATGAGGATTCTAAAATTACAATTCTGGTTTTGAACGATGAGAGAAAAATAGACATCATTTATGAATATTTGATTTTGAAATTTGGGAAGATCTTTTTTTCCCAAAATACATGAGAGAAAAATAGAATTATTGGATGACGATCACAGCTCGAATTTCACTATCAACCTGGGTGGAACTATAATGTATATAGATATAAAGGAACATATTTTGGTGGGACAACATAAATATGATGTTTTATAATTATGTTTCAATATATATTTTTTCAAAACACATAAAGGTTGGAAGAAAATATACTTGAGTAGTTGTTAAACCACTACATTTAACAGTGTGGATATGAAATGATATTACGATGGACTGTGTTATGGGGTTACTAAATACTTTGAAAAGAAACGATGTGATATGGATTATGGTTGATTGACTTACCAAATAATAATATTTCTAAATATAATAGAAGATTTACCACATGAAAGTTTAGTATGAATATATATTAGTGACAATTAAATACTTCACAGTGTACCACTAACAATTGTTTCTAATTATGATCCCTGTTATACACCACAATTCTGAAAAACCCTTCCAAAGGCCCCATATACTAAGATTCATTTGAGCACATCATAAAACCCTTAATCTAATGTGAAATCAGAGCGGACTATTCATACATTATAAGACATGTTGATATCTTTCTCACATAACATTCAAGGTATGTGGGGTGATTATTTAGCTCCACTTGAATTTTCCATTAATAATAGATTTCATTAAAGTATTCATATGGAACCATATCATGTTTAATATGGAGAGAGATATCGTATACTAAATTTCTATGATGATGTTTTTTAATGAAAATACATAGACCTTGAACTTCTCAAGGAAATGGCAGAAAAAGTAAATAATATTCAAACCAAAGTAAAAAACAGATCAAATTTGGAAAAAGAGATATGATAACAACTAAAGCATGGAATTCAAATTTCAAATAGTTGACAATGTCTTGATAAAGATAAAACAATGCAATAGTTTTATAAAAAATTTATGAAGGTTAAATTATTCCCAATATACATTGGACCTTATGGAATTATTTAATGAATAGAAGCTATATCATAACATTTGGAAGTGCATCCATGTATCTCAAATGTTCATGATGTGTTCCACATATCAATGTTATGTAAATAAATTATAGACCCAACACATGTAATAAAATACTTAGAAATTGAACTAGAACATGATCTTTTTTATTATGATGATCCTATCAAGATTCATGATACTAAATAACACGTGTTGAGAAATCATACGACACTTCTAGTAATGGTTCATTAGAGATATCATGAAATATAAGATCATACAAGGGATCCTGATGAAATTATGTTGAAGAAAATCCTAAATAATTATATAATGTGATTTTATAGATGTTTCAAGGACTGAATTAGCTAAATTATTGATGAATATAACACCCCAATCTCCCATGGTATGCTTCTTTTTTAAATAATTTTATAGCATGTGTTTCACACAACACTGAGTTTGAGTGCACAATGATTATCTATTTTTAAAGAAGCTATGAATAGTATTAACCAAATTTTTAGGTTTATAGATTATAAATAATTTTAATATTCATCTGATTTGTTTCATAGACTTGTTATGAGATCAAATTTATTTATTTTTGAATAAAAGATTTATTTTTTTGAAAATTCAGTTTTACAACCTTTTAATGGAAACCACTTTTTAAATATGATATTTGAGACTATTATATATTCAATTTGTCTAAATAAAGATAATATTTTTAAGAATAACCTAAAATTTTATTAACTTTATTTTTTTGTATTTTTCTGATAACATGCATATTTTAATGAATAGTGAAAAATATTGCATTTTAATTCAAAACTTATTTTCCATCTAATTTATTTATATTAATAAATTAAAAATTTTTATTTAGTTTAAAAGTTTTATTTGATTATGTTTTAATAATTTATTATAATTTAATTGGTTTTAGTTATTTTATCATTATAATTAGATATAATCACATGTCATTTTTTGATGGATTTTACTTTTGAATAACATGTTTTCTCATTTTGTCAACATGTGTGTTCTTAATTAATTACTGATTTTTTTTTAAAATTTTCAAAAATATATTAAATTTTTGGTACCAGTTGGTCCATATTATTTTAATAATTTTCTTTTATTTCATTGGATATTATGAATAGTAAATTTAGTATTTTTTTAAATAACACGATTACGGGTAAATCAGGTAATCAAATGTAGAAATAATATTTTAAAATTACCATAAATCCTATAAAAAATCCTTCTGGATAACTAAATTCTACCCTAATCACATTTTTTTAAAACAAAATCTTTTAGTGAACACTTTTCAATAAATATTACATAAATATTATTAAAATTAATGAATTCGACAAAATGTCTTACTCACATTTATTATAAGTATATAAATTTAAATATATAGATCTAACATAAATAAAATAGATTATAAATAGTCATTATAATTGTAAAATAATTCCTTACATCCTATAAATTTATTAATAATTTCTAATGATTAAATATTAATAATTACTGATGAAGCAATATTGAAGTATAAATTATTTTATTAAGAGAAATATAAAATTGATATTTAAAATATTTAAATAGAAATAATTTAACATAAATAATGGCATAATTTTTTTTAAATAACATAATAATTGTATTAACATATTAAATTTTTTGGTTTCATGTTATCAGGGTGATTTTATTTCAAAAAAATGAAAATAATGAATAGTATCCTAATTGACATAAATTATACTTTAAAAAATAACATTTTATTAACTGTTATAAAATTCATAAAAATATTATTTTTTAATAAATAGCATGAATATTGTTAATTATTTAATAAATTTTATAGTTAGGGTCCTTTTTCGATTTTATTGTAACTATATTTACGCTATATTGTAGAAATAAAAAGATGACACGATAAAGGTGAAATTATTTAAATGTGCATTAATGCCAAAAGAAGAGGTTAATTTCTTGACCTAAACATATCTAAAATAAATTAGTTTCTTATATTTGGACCCATAATCTACTTATCATATAAATAAATCACTTAAGTGAAATTATAAATAGAAATTTAATTTATAATAAATTAATATTTTAAAATCATTCAAATGATCCCATCAAAAATCATATAAAAGGGATATTATCCATGTATTTAATTCACATAAATAATTACATTTTTCTTGACCAAAACAAATCCATTTAGTCTCCCAACATCCCACACTACATGCTAGAGTCCATAAATTGTGAATAAAGTCATCATAATTAGTCTTTTTTCTATAAAAAACATATTCCCAAAAAAGATGTAAATGTTTTATCACCACCTTAAAAATTATTTTCATCTTATACTTATTCTTTATACATTTTTTCCATACAAAACATATAAATCCATTATCATACATTTAATTATATGTTATTATAATCATGGGAAAGAAATATTCCTCATTTAATCTATCATACAAATAACAATATCAGTATGTGTGTGTACCCACAACTTATTGTCTCCACTATGTGGTGTAATTTGTTATTCACCACTATATTATTAGGAATGGTATAATTATTATTTTAATGGATAAAAATAATAATTATAATGTGATAATTATTCTGTATATTTTATATACCTTAATTTTCGATTCCATTTAACCATCATTGTACTAATATCGTCGCTCATGCATATGTACGACCAATCGTCTCCACGGCATAGTCTGATTCATTTTCAATGTTAACCAATCAAAAAATATTATTAAATTTATGTGATGATTAAAAATAATAATTATGGAATTATTTTAATTTATTATATTAATAAAAAACATCATATACATAGAAAATGTGACTTACGTGACAAAAAAGTAATGAAAAAACAAAGTTGTTAACTCATTAAAAAATAGTAATACTTAAATATTAGTATAAAAATAATATAAGTGGACCATATTTATATCATAAATATGGATATGGGATTTTCCTAATTTTATAACATCCTTTAAAAATTATACATTAGGTCAACAGACCCATTAATAAAAGAAAGTATAAGGTAATGATTAATTTCATAATAACATTATTGTTCGAGTTTGTAGATACATGAGTATATACTATGACACCATTATCATACATGTCCATGTTTATTATAATTTAATTAAAAATATTATCAACAATGTATTAACATAATTTTTACCTGTATTTTTTTTTTATAAAAACTTTTTAAAAGGATTATTTTAGTCATTTTCCTAAAAATTTCATGAATTTTTCCTCAAATTAAGGAATGAATGTCATTTTACCTTATACAACGCGTGCTGCTATTTTCCGCAGTTATGAGGATTTAACGTTTTGAAGCTTCCATTAAAATCATAAAAGTTTATTTTTTTAATATAGGGTTTCTTTTAAAATTTTCTGCCTATAAATGATTTCAATGTGGAAAATAGATATTTCTCTCAAGGAGTTTTAATGATTTAATTATATTATTATCTTATATGTAAAAATTTATTATAAAATTTTATTATTAATTGAGTTTGATTAATTATGATACAATATTCCATATTTTTTTAAAGTGTTTATGGTATATTTTACTATGGTTGTGCAATTTCGATACCATTCATGGTTTATGGATACAGTATTAACAATTTTATGGTATTTTTAATATGAATTTTTATGATAAGTTTTAGCGATTTCATTAGGGGAATGCATTGGACATTGTAAGTGATCGGTGGTCCCACTATTTCCCCATGACGAATCAGTTAGGCTTATGAGACAAAATACTATCTTTTAAAAAGCAGTTTATGCTGTGATAATTTATGAACTTGGTATGATGTTGTGACGGTATGGTTATGATGTCTGACATTATGCATTCTCTCATTGAGAGATTAGTGGTTGATATTAAATGTAATTATTCAACTATTAGAATATCCATGTGAACTTTTAAATTGAATTATTTTATCTATTTAATTCTGTATTATTCCTAATATTATGTTTAGAATCATTTTTTTCATTTTTATAACATTCCATAATATTGTATTCTTATTTACTATAGTTGCCACTATATTTTTTATCCTTACTAAACCTATAATATAACCCCATTATTTTGTTTAATTTTTACCCATTATTCAAATAAATATATTATGTTTGAAATGAAATGATATTCTATGGTATATGAGAGCATTAAATGGTGAAAATATGGGGTTTTTCATTTCGGGATGTTTTGTAATACTCATGTGTGAATCTAGTATTTCGATGGATACAAAGATTTTCAATCCATTGGAATTTTATTTTATTTTTATAATGCTAATTTTATAAAATAATATACTAATTATAGGAAACTATGGTTTTTTCATTACATTTTACGCTCTATATCATACAATGTTTTGTGACTTATTTGGGTAGTAAATTATCTACCTAACATATTCATTAATAACTACATCGATCCAAATTTTCCATGGAATAGAAAAATATTTTTTTGGGAATAATAACTATAATAATGATTAATATATTGGTAAAATTATTCTTAAAAAGTTTTTAATAAATACAAAATAATTTTTAAAATCATACTTATTTTATTTAGGTATCAATTTTTTATTAATATAGGTTTTGTCAAATCCTTTTTTTCTTAAAATAAAAAAATAGATTAAACCATGATATTGAAAAAAGCGAGGAAACTCGAGCATAAAAAATATATATCATATTATATTAAATGAGTATTCGATTAAAAAATAAAAATATATAAAATTATAAGTAGTAATATTTCTCCCTATAAAATATATAAAAAAAACTAGTAAAAATAAATTTTATCATCTCTCACACAAATTATTCTCAAATGATACCCTTTTAGGAACATTATATATATAACTCTTATTCATTTCATTGGTAATGGAATCATAAAAACCAATTTCTTCAAATGTTTGTTAATGCTAATCCAAGTAATTATAAATTAAAGATAACATATGAGATGATTTCAACATGAGTTTATGATAATATATTCAAAATAAATCACCATTGCATAAGGGATTTATAGATAATGAATAACATATTCAAGTTAACGGGTCCTGTAATTTGGATTTTGGTTTAATATCCTACATGATATGTTTTAAATTCATAAAATTAGTCAATAGTCTTGAATCATGAAAACATAGCATTTTCATAATAATTTGGAATATATATGTATGCATAGAAATTTATACCTTATATTATTGTTCAATAAAATTTCTATCATCACATTGTGGATGTAGTCTCTAAATTAAATTGTTTTACACTTCAGTCCCTACTAATATATATCAACAGATTCAATTAATTAACCAATTAAATGGAGGTTAATAATGAGATCCCCTTTTAAATAATGGATGGAGTCCTATAGGTGTTGGGGTTCATTCCAAAATTCAAATAAACATATATGATATAATATTTACCGAATTAAAAGGAGGGGAAAATAGATCCACTAATAATATAGAGTTTTTTTATACATTAGTGGGATAACAGAATATAAAAATATCTTTAAATTACTTATAGCATATCTAACCAATTAGAAAAAACTGAGATCCATTGAAAAAATCGATATTACAAAAAAAATGTATATCCAAAAGATAAAATTAGAATTTATCTGTAGAATATATCCATATGAATAATTTTAATAATAAATTAACAAAAAGGAGAAATCTATTTTTATAGGTTTATTAGAATATTTATTTCTAAATTAAGAGGAAACATCCATTACATTTGATAAACATTATTTTTAAAGAAAAAAATATCTTCAACAGTGGGAATTGAAATCTCATTTTAAAAAAATGTATAATATTTAGGGATTCATAGTAAAAATATTATTTAATTTTGGGAAATTTTATTATAATAATAAATATTTAAAAAATTATAGGTTTTAAAAATTTGAATTTGAAATAAAATCAACATAAAATTACTCATATAATAATTGATTCAGAATAGTACATTCAAAAACATGTAAATAATATATATATTAATAGGAAATGAACAAAATGATTCATATTTGAAAATATTTGAAAATTAATTAAACCATATAATGAATATGGACACAAAGGAAAATTAATACATATAAAAAATAGATATGGTATGTTCCATTTAAAGAGAATTATTTTTTTTGAATTATGAACCAAATGGTGGTGAAATGGTTATAAATTATATAAGCCCCAAAAATAAATATGTTTTAATTAAATGGTTTGGGTTTATATATATTGAACATATATTTTATACCAAATAATATTTAGTAACAGTTAATCTTGATTTTAATGTGATATTGTTTAGGAAACTATTAATGAATTCAAAAATTTGGAATCAAATATTATTGAATGAAAGAAACAAGATATGGTTTATTAAACCCCATAAATTAAATTACAAATATGTCAAATTAAATTCATGATGTATTTTATAAATCAGATAATGAACTTTGGTGGTTAATATATAACGTATAATAAGTATAGTAAATTACTTTAAGAAAATATTTACCTTTACTCAAAAAATCATTCAAATCACATTAATGTCTATTATAATAATTTTTTAACAATTAAAAAATAATTTAATAATCATTTTTAGATGTGTAATTTTTAATTTAGTTCATTCATATTTATTCCTATGAAATTAATAATTTTCTATTTTTTTATTTTCTAATTTTTATATTTTTAATTTTGATTGGTTCATAAATGTTTCGTAATGGTGATGATAGACCTCAATAATTGATAATGTGTACATATTTCCAATAATATGCAAGGTATCGTTTGAATATTAATCTTTATTTATTATTTAATCTAATGTTATCCTCATGGGATTTATTGGTACTATTCACAATAATGGAATATATGACAATCATGTTTTTGGTAATTAAACAAAAATAATAATAAATTTATATTGATCATTAATGTTTTTCACCCATAATGAGATACATTCAAATCATTACTAACTATTAAATATCAAAAATTAATTGTATTGTATAAATGATACTTATTTTAGTATGATATAACGAGGAGACTATGACATTTTTCTTGTAAAATATTAATCCAATTTAAAAAAGGACACGTGATTCAAAAGAATGTTTATGTTATTATTTTTCTATATTGTTAACTACATTTCATCATAGGAATATATATTTTAATATTAAATAATTATCTATTAAATAAAAATTATTAATATTTGATCCATTTGATTCATTTAAAAAATGTCGAGGAAAAAGGATATCACTTTAATGAAATTTACCTTTTGTGATATGGGTTTATTCAGATTGATGGATTGGGGATCCTTTTACTAATAAGATATTTAACAAATAACTAATAATGATTTAGTATATATTTAATGGGAATATATTTCCGGATATTTCAAAGATAATTAAATGAGTTATATGTGATAGTTATGTGTTCCATTAATATATGAGTATTGAGTGGATATTGATAATTTTTAATATTATTTTAAAAATATATTAATTAAAAATATATATTTATTTTTATATAATAATTTATTTTTAATATGGATATCAATAGATAAAGCAAAATTAATATAAGTAATTATTTTCAGTAAATATTATTTGTTTATAAAATTATTTAAATTTTTAATTATATTATTTTCAATTTTTTATTAATGATTATACAATGTTGTTATAATTTATTTATACATGCTTAACCAATAATAATTCTTCAAATTACCATAAATATAGCAGTTATATTTCATTTATAAATATAACATTATATTCATTAAAAAATAAAGCACCCCATTAATTTATATAAATCTCTCTATTAGTATAATATTTATATTATTCAAAATTAATTCAATTGTTATATTAGGTATTAGATAATCATGTAAAAGAACAAGGCTAATGATTTTATGGACATTGTTTCTTAATAATCCTAATATTTTATTCCTCTAGTTCCTTTCATAAAAGTGATTCATATTATTTTACTATAATTAATTAACATTTTTACCAATGTAATATTATATTAAAAATTTATCATTATCCATTTAGGTTTTGTGTACCATGTGAAACATGATTTTTAAAATAGTATTCATTTTAATTATAATACATTATCAAATTATGGTTTGATACTATGATGGATCAAAAGTATTGATACCTAATTTAATGAAATGTGCCTCTTATTTAGTACATATCAAAACTCCATGATATAATTTTGTGTTCTTTTAAATGATTTTGGATAATAAATTTAATTTAAAACAATTATATAGACTTGATTTAGCCCCAACATACACTAGTGATTCTCATCAATAATTCTTCCGTCAATAATGTGGTGAAAAAATACATTTCCACCGGGATGTGAACTAAATTAAATATTATGATTGGGTAGATCATAATTTAGTTAAAACACATGTGATGGAACCTCCAATGGATGAATGAAATTATGGTATGGTAACAAAAGAGGTACAATTCATTAGTGTTTCTAAGGAAATAAAATACAGAAATCACATAGATTTTAAAGTCCACTTATTTACTATCATATATAAATTCATATAAAATATATATCTCAAATGAACCTTTAGTGAGATGAATTTCTTCCCATGTATCTAGTATTTCCATCCTTAGTGACTTTATTGATGATAGTTACAAGGAATTGTTAGGTAGGGACCTCAATTAATCCATCTATGAAAGATATAAATAGTTTATCCCTCTAACTATCATAGTTGATCAACATAGAAAACATCATGTGATGAAGATTTATGTTTTATTTAGGGATTTACATATTTCAGACATTCATAAATTAATTTATTTCCACTAAACGTTTATTATGAGTTCTTATGTAATTTGTACACTATCGAATACTCAACTATAGATTGTAGAGATGGTTCCAAATTGATAAAGGTCCCATTAAAGAAAACATATACATTATTTCCTTCAAGTGATTTATATTACATAATATCTAAATAAATTTAATGTATAAATTAAATTAATTTGAATGTATCATATGATTATATAAGTATTGGTACGCAAATTTTTAATTCAATAATGTCGTTGATGTTTTTTTATTCTGTGGTATAAAATATAACTAGTATCAATATGATCTATGTGTTATTAATATGTAATTAATCTATGTTATTAATATAAATAACTATATAACCTAACATAAAGAAATTGTAATTTAAATTTATTGTTTATTATTACAAGATGTTAATGAATATTTCAATAATGAAGAGTTATAAGATTATGATAGACTATATTGAAAACTAATTTTTTTATCTAATAGATAGTTTTTTGGAAAAATTAAATAATTTATTTTTGGTTGGTGAATTTGTTTGTGGGTCCTAATAGGATTTTGTATGTTTTTGGGCGATTAAAGGTGATTTTATTGCTTTACTAAAAAAAATGGTATGATGTTATAAATTAATTGGCTACAACATAGTTGGGGGACGCACATCCCATAGTACAAATAATGCATCATAGCAATGATATGTAAAAATGATTGTGTTGTATAATTCCCCATGGATGGATTACAGTGGTGGTTTCACCATAGTAGAATATAAAATCACACAAAGGTATCTCGATACATAATTTATAGACATTTTTACCAACTAATTCTTTTCAACGTTATAACCTATGATAAGATACTATAATCAGTAAAAAAACGAAGGTGTGTTGGATTTATAAGGATGGATAATGAGTGTTTTCACCTGAAGATTGGATCCCTAATGAATATCCTTACATATTTTCCTTCTTCTTCTATAGTTTGATATTAATCTAGTTCTCTATAAAGCTATAGAGAATACATCATTCTAGGGTTCACCTATCATAATCCATAGTGGTGCATTCCTTAACCAAGTTTTATGATTTTTCCCCTTTCTGTAACATTGAGGACAATCTTCATATTATTTTTTCATGCCACATTCATTATTCCTACAGTATTGTAACTTTTTCAAAAACATGTTCATGTAGTAGCCACATCCATCCACATAGGGACCCACACATTTCCATAAATCCTCCATCCCACATCATGGACCAATATTTTGAATCCCTTCCATCAATGATCGACTGTGGGTATGATTAACACAATTCCATTTACATTATCATATTTTAAATTCTCTTCAACCATTAATAAATAATATTAAAACTTGATCTATGATCCCTTGGAATAAAAAAAGACTCTAATGGGGCATGTTCGTGGTTTATGTGAAACAAAATTTATGGTCCTTAAAGGTGATTTTTAAAATAGTTAGGTAAGAAGATCTATATCCTTTTAGAAATTCACCAAAAGTTTTTTATATGATATGATAATTATCTGGGAAAAAATATTGATTTGAATGTTTTTCAAAATTATTCAATGTGTGTGTTTCTGAGTAGAAATTGATAATTGATATGATGTTTGAGTCTATGGGTGTTAGTATATTTCATTATTTACAATTATGGTTACGATTAAATGATTATATTCATTGCTTCATTATTTCTCTTTGTGATATATTATTTGTTCCAGATATTCTTAAAAATGATTTGTGTTACCATTTCCATTTAAGATTCTATTGATACAATAGAAAAGTGGGCCATTATATTATTTGAATCATTTATAGGGGGTGGGGTTGAAGGATATTGATAATGATGATGAAGGAAACGTGAACAAGGTCATAGAATGATGACATGGGGGCTGACCCAAGTCAATGCATTTGGGGCACGAGGAATTGGTGGCCTCACGCAAGGGGCATGAAGGAAAGGGGGACTGACCTAATGCATCTATGAAATATAATTTTCTGGGGGCCTATACCATGAAATATTCATAATATGATGGTATGAGGGCTTGATCTGGCTTGACAACATATAAATTCCAAGATATGGATTTGAAGAATTTATCTATTTTTTATTTCATTCTATATTCCCTATGAAACCTTCTAGAACAGGGTTGGGGCATATCAATATGTGGTTCAGTGGCATCTTTGTAAGAACTGAACTTATTATTTTATGATTTAAGTTAATTATAGTTAGGGAAATGTCTGTTTATGTTCAAAACATATTATACACTAGTAAAATCGGATTAAGACTTATTTATGGTGCCCTACCGAGTCTTGTCCCCACATCTTACTCTATATTTTTGGTGTTCTAGTTGATTCCATGATGGGTCTGATGAAGAGAAATAGACCTCTGGTGGTCTAATGGGTATAGATGTTGGGATTAGTTTGTAGAATTGATGGAATCTAAGAAATCTATTATTTATATTTTTATTAATCTACTCTGTTATACAATAAATAGTCTCAACACATTTGGAGAAAAAATTATTTTTGTGACATGTATAGTATTTGATTGGGGTTTCACCTAAATCAAGTTACTTTTTATACTTTAATCTTTGTTATTTATTGAATTACATGATTATGAGTGTATATTCATCACAATTATGATCTCAGACTCATGCATCTAGTCTTTATCATTTTTATAAATGGAGTCATGAATGAGGAAATGTGATCATCAACCATGGAATTGGTAATTTATGTTCGGGTTTTACAAAATCAAATAAATATAGTATTACTCAAAAAAAATTCTTCTATTTTCATTTATTTTGGATTGGGTAGAAATGGGGTCAAATGTTTCATACTCAGATATTGGAACAATGTCATTGTTTGAAAATAACTGTATAGTGTAACTACGAGTTTCATTATGTATGGAAATTATTTTTTGGTGCCGTTTTTGAAATTCAAAAATATTGATGAAAATTATTTTGATATATGATTTATGAGATTTATGGTACATTATTACATCAGGACTAGGATTTGAGGTTCACATGGATCATGTATACATGATGTAGTGTGGAATACTAGTTCCATATTAACCCTCCAGGATTTATGCTATCTTTTTTAGAGTGTCACATTGTGTGATATTCATTTGTGGAAATGATGTTGTGATATATCTATAATAAACATAATTAGGTGATGTAAGAATGTAATTGTGTTAGCGTATATATTATTACCATGAATAACCTGCGTGGGAAATGAATTGGGTTAGCTCAATGTAGATATAACTCCAAATATGAGTAGACTCCTAGATAATCTTGTGTCGTTCCTTAGACTCAGAAAGAATTCATCATGATTTTAATCATCATTGTGTTATAGAATTTAACACCTCAATGATGAATGTTTAGACTATTAGATGAAAAGTACTTTCCAGATAATATTCTTCCAGCTACATATTTTTATCATGGAGTTGTCCATTCTAGCTACAAACAAGATCCATTGTTGACTATGCTAGTGATTATTAGCTCTAGAATCCTCTTACATTTTAGAGAAACCAACAACTATAGGTAAATAATTATTGGTTGGAATTCATAAAGGTTATCATGGATCATTTTGAGATATTTTCTAATGGGAATATGAATCTTAAAACATTCATTATTTAGGGACATGGTTGGAATCTGTTTAATCTTATGGATTAAGCAATATGAAATGAGGGTATCTTATAGGAAGCATTCAAGACATTTTTTTTCCTAACAGTTATTCACTGGAATGTATAAGATTAATAGAGAACATGATTTAATGGAGTGAAAATGGGTATATATTCTTATATCCTCATTCTATACTGACTGAAAATTCATTTTTTTATTTTAGAAAACACTTTTTTAAAGTGATAACAGAACAAGAGAAAAAAATCGAGACAGCGTGTCCAAGAGGATCCACCATTGCAGACACACGCCAAACCAACACAAACAAAACACGAAAAAACAGCATGTCCAAGGAAAACCACCATTTCAGACACAATTGACGCAATGTGAGAACCAAAATCAAGAACCCCCAACATCCAAAACCCCATCATCAGATCCACCAACACCATCCCAATTTTCCAAAGAACCCTTCGAACTAACCCAAAATGGAGGCGTGTGCGAAGGGCAATGCCCAAATAGCAGAGGAAAATCATAAAATGACATTGTCCTAGACAACAAAACAGAACCACAAAAGTGCAAATATCGAAATAGGCGAGACCAAGCGAGTAAATTGCTCATTCACTGAGCATTCATGAGGTTTCCCTCTGCCGACCTCGAAATGACCCGGGATAACATTGACCCTGCCTGTTCCGACCCCAAAGAAAAATGAACTGAAAAGGAGAGGACATCGTCGGTACCAAGCATTCCTGCATCTGCCATCCGCATATGCGTACTAACTCTGGAAAACAAACAATTTCACTGCCTCCAAGAAACCAGCATCTTGATCTTTCCTTCAACGTTCATCTGTGTCCACGTACGGGACCAGGATGTCGATGATTCTACGAAACCAAGGGGTCCTACAAAACAAACATTATAGGAGGGCGATGCTGAAACGAAAGATCTGTATTCAAAGCGTCTTTGAATGATGAACGGAGGAGGAGTCTTCGCCGACAGAGCACTCGAGACGTCACTGGGCCTGTGGATGCAAGGAAGCCGAGACCACTCCACACCAGGTCAACATCCTCCATCAAGACCAAACGAAACCACTGAGCTCGGATCAGAAACCTATCAATGGAAAACTACAGCATGAAGCCGTCGCCACTTCTCGGAGGCCGAAAGACTGCATCGGTTGTGTGGAAGCAGATCCGGGAGTCCCAAGGACAGAGGCACACAGTGACGGGAACGACGGACGTCACACTGTTGCCAGACGGAGATGCGGCATCGCACGAGGAGTAGCCGAACGAACGTAAGCTGCGTAATGTGAGGGGGATCCGTATGGAGGAACGGTGATGCGGCGCGCAGGGGAGCCAATGGAGACGGGATGAAGCGGGGAGGATGATGCAAGGGAAGGGCGTCGGAAACCCTAGACCGAGAGTGCTCCCAAGGCTACATCGCGCCCTCTTATCCTCATTCTATACAATAATAATGAAAATCCCTTAAATTTTCCCATTTTATGGACTATAATGTTGCTCACATTCCTAGGATGATTGAAATTAGACATCTATCTAAAATTCGATAGATGTTCTAGATCATTGAGATATCATTGCTACTATGGGATCTAATAGAAAACCTAACCATCAAGTGAGTTCTAGATGATGGATATCATAATTTATTTTTCCTTCCATTTGATGCTACTTCTAGGTGGAACACAACCAATAGAGTATATGTATATTTATTCTACGATTTTATGTTCAGAAAATACAATTATGATTTTTGAATACTTGAAAAATCTACTAAAATTATCACCTGATGGTCCATATCTAGTAGTTATATCATAGAGACTTGAGGTCAGTTTTTCAGTAGTCATCGATGATTGGGATATATTTTGACCTTATGCTAGCAAGGTTTCTCAACAAATTAATCTGATAGGTCATGGACCTTAATGTATTGGAATTTTTGTTGAATCACATCATTTGTTTACTTCGGAATATATTGTAGAATATAATCGATGGGTATTATTAACATTTTGAGATATAATCATGATTAGACATGTTTTCTCTAGTACATTATTTCATACTGATTCATCTAATTCATATATATCTATTCAATTAGTTTATAAAAATACAATATCAATCTTTCATAGATCTATAATAGTTTTATACTATACAAATTGTGTCATGAATGTGGACTATCAACATGGAATCCCAGATTTTCAAATAAAATTTTATGTTTAAAGATACCTATAGAATGTCATGATTCTTTAAATTATGGCCATTTATGTGATCATGGGCATTAATAAAAAAACTAGCCTTATCGATCAGAAAATCATCTATTAGAGGTGTGTTTCAGTCATATACACAAATGTATAAATTTAAATAATGATCCAATAATGGTTCTAGATGTTTGTAGAGTTAGACTAAGAATGAGTTATTTCATTTCAATTACAGTACAAATTTAAGGATTGGATGTCTCAGATAGACTACTGAAAACACCCAATATTATTCCTACAATATTGGGTATATATCATAATTTTTTATTGGAAAAATTAACTATAGACCCCCATATTGTTATGGATTGTTTATTATCCAATAAATTAAATAATATCAATGGTTTTTATTTCATGTCACATCTTGTTAATAATTCAATATACACAACACCAATTAAGCATGGTTTATTTTTCAAAACAATGTTTTTATTGAATTATTGATATCCAAGATGATATTATGTCTTAAATGTGACCCTGAGTAATTTTTTTTCTAAATAAAACAATGCCATAATTTTATACTTTTCATTACACACAATTCCAAGTATAAAAAATCTAAAATACACTCTTAATATTACTATTTAAATATTATCAAATTTATCACCTAGAAGATGGAATAGTGGTAATAAAAAGGATTAAATAGATTATGAAAATAATGTTTATTCATTTTTAAAAATTATGTAGTTGCTAAAAAATTAATTGTAAAATAATGTTGGAATAATTTAAAATTTAAAAATATTATTTCTAAACACCAATTTTCTATGTACAAATATGATACCATTCAATAGAATAAAAACCACTTTTGATGAATGTTTTGATTAAATTTTTATATTATAAAATGGTTTTAAATTCATCCAATAGATTTTACTGTCATAAAATTAGAACCAGTACTATATTACATAAAAAATATTTTTTTATAAAGGCGGGTTTTCCCTTTTTCAATGGAGAAATTATTTTATAAATAAATTTCAAAAATTTTCAAAATTATGCTTGTAAAAAATAATTTTTAAATATAAATATTATATTTTTGTTTTTTTATCATTTTTTTCTATAAAGAGTCATTTTTTATGAATATTGAAACAAACTGAACTTTAATTGATAACTAAATTCATAAGTAAATAATTTACATTATTAATTTTTTTTAATTAGTTTTCAATTATATTTATTCTAATAATATATCTATTGTTCCAATATATTTCATTGGAATAAATTTTAATTTTAAACTCAATATAAAATCATTTCAATCAATTTCACACATTCATTGTATAATATTGTAGTCTTATCCCATCATTGTGGTGAATTTGCAATGAATTTTTTCCACCAATTTGAATTTAATTTAGAAAAATATATTCCATATTTGGAATAAGAATAATTTATAATTTATAATAATTTCTTATTAATTTGATTCCAAAATAATTTGTGAAATCAGTTAAAAATAATAGCAATGATTAAAAGACAATCAGGTTTACTAAGGGATCAAACATAAAAAAATGGGATAAATGAAAAATTATACTATCCAAACACCATTTTATCAAAATATTTCAAAATTATTTCCTATTATACTTAAAATGGTTCATTAAAATATTAAAATTATGTGATTAAGACCTCCCAAAAATGTATACCTTTTTGTTTTTACAAGAATTCCACTCCTCCAATATTAAAGTCAAATAATTATACCCAATTATTCACACATGTAAAACCATTTTATCATAACAAAAATATGATAAAAAAATCCAAAAACCCTTAAAACAATATATAAGACATACATTTGGAAGAAATCCATTAAATAGAGGACATGTGATGCATGACTATATAAGATAACCGAAGAAGAGCTAACGTTCATCAAAAAAATTCATTGATTTATTCTTGAAACCCATCCAATAATATTTTGATCATGATTATATAATATCCGTTGTACAATAAATATTATGATAATTAATTATGTTAAAGTTATGATCGACAACGTAACACACAACCAACAAATGGGATATCGAATCATCGTTCATGTGTACGGCGAAGTACTACCTCATGAACCGATGTTGGTCAATCCTCTATTACGACCTTTTAATGATTGGAATAAGGATTGGTTTATTATATATGATACATATTATTTTTATTATTTTATTATAATTCCAAATTCTTTATATAATACCTAAAATCATTCATTCCATTTTTTGAGAATATGATAACATTGTTCGTGTGTATCGCACAATACCACCTCACGAAGTCATGTGATTCATTCATTCAATAAATTGAACATATTAAAGATGGGTTTAATATATATATATATATATATATATTATTTCTATAAAATATTAATTCTTCTATAATGATGATATATATAAATTAATATATCTCATTTACATTTAATTCTTTTAAAATGACAAGAAAAAGAAAATTGTGTTCTTGTGTTTGTACAACAAATGATCTGCATTAGCGGTGTATTCCACTACATATTTCACTATATTAGATATTATTTTAATTAAAATTTATTATTAATTAATATTATATTTATATCATGGTTTACATTGTAAAAATTTGTAAACCATAATCAAATTAAAAGGTTCAAAAAATAAAAAGTCAATAAAATTTTAAAAAATGCAATTATTACCATAAAATGTAACATTAAGGTGGATGTGTAAATAAAGGGGTAATATAAATTAGATATATAATAATATATATTATTATATACAAGAATATGTTTAAGTTGTTTATTTATAATAATCTTCTATATATTATACAGGAGGTTTGAAGTTATAAAATTTAATGTTTTTTTAGAGAGTGGTATACAAATACCACTTACATTTTATATCAAAAATATAATTTATTTAATGATATAACATGTTTAAATTTTTGTTATTCTTTCATATATATCTTGATTCAACTGATACTCATGTTGTAATGGATTTTTATCTAACATTTTATTTTTGTTTTACACATGATATATTAACCACCTCATACTACTATGTGGTGTTTATACATCAAATGGATGTATTTTACTATTACATAACATAGATTTATTGGGATTTAAATATAGATTCTATTATCTATCATAAATGTGTTTTTTGATTCCATGTAACCAAATTTTTAAGATTTTATTGCTATAATATCATCGTTTTTTCATGATTGTTTGTGATTATGTTTCCATTAAGGAAATATTATGATCTATATCACTTGAATTCTCAAAAAATTTATTCTTTTATAGTTATTCATTATATCTAAATGTAGTGAATCAGTTTTTTTCAAAAATATTAACATAGGATAATAAAAAAACATATTAAAAAAGGCCTCATTATTTCTCGCTTCATTCATACATTGGGGTACTATAATAAAATTTCTATAAAAATTTATTCAATTTTTTAAAAAGAACTATTAATATTATTTTAATAGGAAATTATTATGATTTTTTTATATTTCTAAAAGTGTATATATTATTATTTTAATTTTCTAACATATTTTTTCAAATTTATTTTGTTTTAAAAAATCCCAATGTTTTATGAATTAAAATTCCTTTTCCATAGAGGGGAAGATATTTTCCTCATGAAATTATTTAAATGATTTTAATGTTCATTTAATATGTTTTCAACGTATGATAAATTTATTTATATGATTGGTGGGACCTATATCTCTCTATAATTCATTTTTTAGTAATTTATATGTCATTATATAGACATTTCGTTAATTGTGAGTGAACCTAGTTCATTAATCGACTTTATACACTATGACGGTCTTGGCAGTGAACCACGACAACTTGGATTGGTAGGAGAGGGAAAAAATTCCACTATGATATCATTTCAAGTAAGAAATTACTACTATGGTGTTATTACTAACTAATATTTCATGTTCACAATGTTATTCATGAACCTGATTACATGTTTACAATGTTGTGTGTGGACATGGTTGCATATCCCTAAGTTAATTTTACTTCCCAATTTCATCCCCATAACTTAATAACTGATTTTGTTTCTATTTAAAATTTTTTACAATGTTATATGATTATATGTTTGAAAAATTACATGTCTCATACCAATTTTATTATCTCATGAGTAATGATTATTTATTTTTTGATGATTAATTTCTTATGATCATCCAATATTTATACTTTGATTCATGATTTATATCATTGATATAAAGTTAATTGTTTTCAACTATTATAATCATTTTTTCATACCCTTATGTTCTTCTTAAGAATACATATCTCCTTTATTTACCCATATAGAGCATCAATGATCCAAATTTATTATGGTTCCTATATATAGCTTATAAAGAAATGATTTCTATATGAGTACTAGTGGGGAATATACTTACTAGAGATGTTGAAGATCATTGACGAAATCTGAAAAATATGTTCCATGATTATTAAGTATCTAATATACTATAGTCATTAGTTATTTTGTTCTAATATGTTACAAGTATTCATCTAATAACATGTAATGTGCATGAATGAAAATCTAGGACTCGCTACAATTAGTATTAAAGGATGGACTTATTCAACCATTGGAAACAATGATGATGACAAAATAGTGAGATATCTTTTGATATTTATAAGGATATGTCCAGGGATGTATATAAAGATAATTCTAAGGATGGTTCAAAGAATATGAAAATAACATAGAATTTTGGTAATAGATTTCGATCAGTGATTCCAAGAAATTATATTAGTTTCTAGATATTAAAGCTGGTTGTGTCATTGGAATATATGTGAAGAGTTGTAACAACCCCAAAAACAATATATTGAGAATGAATCAATTAGGAACTGGTTCACAATAATTGGCCATGTTGCATGCCTAGTTTTAATGCCTTGGGGGATATCAATTTTGAATTTTCAAACTCATTTTGAACCATTATAGTGATTTTTTTATATATGAAGACATTGAATGACCTTGTATAAACCACATTTGTAGTAAATTAATAATTATGTTCCATGATCTAGATATATTATAATTATTTTTTTATAATTATATGTATATTCACAATGATTAATATTTCTAACACTGTGTTTTTTGTTTCATTCAATGAAAGGAACATGAATAAATAGTGTTTATGATAAATAAAATGGACTATTTAATGATTCCACTCATGAGAAATCGAATTTTATTTGAGATAAAATGAAAAATGGTGTTATTATGATCAGACTACATTGTCAAGATTCGAATAACGGTTAACCCAAAAATGAGAAAATGAGGGAACAATTTCTTGTTGATAAATTCATGAGGAACTCCTCACATTCATTCAGTGCTTCCATTAATATGTTAGTTATTAATATATGGATCATTAATATTAAGAAGTTATTTTCTTTTCTTTATTGTCTATATAATAACTGGTTTACATTTGTTTTCTTCCATTTATAGGGAGAGGAGAATCAATGGTTTACTGAAATAAATAATATGGGGAGATAAGATGAAATTTAATCCATGTATTTTGATGAGTTTGATAAATTATTTCCCAATATGTAATTTTTTCATATTATTCGTATGATGATATTGAAGGAATTCATTTTTCTTATATATAGGGTTGATGAATTTGTTGGTTATTATGAAGAAAATATTATAGCACATACATGGTACTCTTATGGTATTATAATTCATTATGAAGTTAAGGTAAAATCTTTTTGTACTGGATTAATGCCAAGTCACCATAGGCCACCTTCAATAAGTGTCATTTGGATCTAAAAATAAATTATATAATGTGAAAAAAATATTGCAACGGAAGATAGAATCCATATTTCTCCTAGTTTTATGAAGAGAAATATAGGGTACCATTAATAATCCAATGGTATGTCACATTAATGGAAGAAAAATATTCAAACTAATACATTTCAAATATATTTAAATGAGGAAATTGGTGAGTTCTAGAATCTAACAAGAAGGTGTTTCATGTTTGGAAAACAAGTAACTCAAATAGTAATAATGTTGTTATTATTAGAAAATGCTAACAAATGAAATGACTAAATAGAGAGATCAACATAATTCACCTCAAAAACATTATTATTTCATTTTCAATGAGATTAGTAATTTTTTAATCAATTACCCTAACAATGGGATATTATATTTGTAAATCCACAACAAACTGTAAGGAAGTATTGGAATGGGAAATATTATGAAATCATAATGGATTGAGAAAATAAAGACAATTTAGTCATAATTATCCTCAATCCATAGTTGTAAATTTTAGGTTTTTTGTATAAATAATCACAATGGAATAATTATTTTTAATCTTTCAATGAAATTAAACTGATTATCAACCTGTAGATGGATTTTGGAATAATAAAATGACATTTGAAAATCGATCAACTCATGGATAGACAAAAGATCCCAATGAAAGTATTTTTTGGTATATGATTTTGATATTATTTATAGAATTATGGATGAATTATATTTTTCTGTTGTGAAAAGATTTATCATTTATTATATGGGTTTAAATGAACATTGGATAAGGTTTTGGCGATTAAATTATTACTTCACCATATGATGATTTATGTATTTTTGATAACCTGTACTAATTTTTTTTTATTTTAATGATACATAATGATATACTGAATGACATTGTCTATCTATCTATATATATTATGATGCTTTAATTCTTCATGGATTACATATTCAATTTAATATTTTGAGTAATATATTTAGTGGGAATTGATCAAGGAAAACAGAAAGGGTGATATAGTTCAAAAGAAATGGAATGAAATAATTAAATATATCACATTTTTTAAAATACTTCCACAATAGAGAAATTGTGTTGAAGTAAGAAAAATTCATTTTATATTCATTTTTATGAATCAACAACCTTTTCATTCCTATTTAGGTTATGGTTTTATAGCTATTAAATTTCTATAGGTCACCCACATTATTGTGGTTAGTAATCTGTGTCACTATTTATAAATATATAATATTTTACTCAATGTCCACATCTTCACTTTCTACCGATGATCTCATATTTGAAAAATAGTTATGAGTTAATTAGGGTAACTATTATTTTTCTTACATTCCCTTTTAAAAATATGTTTTTGTATTCAATTTTACGACGTGGAATTCTATAAAATAAACATTCAAGTATAAATCCATTAATGAAAATATAAAAAGAATAATGGATATATTAATTTTAATAGTGGTATTATGTAACTCCCGCGGTATTAATTAATTAATTTTTCTACTGAATTAAAATTATTTGATTTCATTACTTCAATGTTACACAATGTTAATCTTGATTTATACCCATTACCATGTTACAAATTCTTTATAAAAAAAACCCAATATTATAATATGTTAAAAATATCCCCAAGATTATTTTGAATTACATGTGACACAAGTTTTTTTACATATAATCCATTCATTCCTTTGTAGCATCCATTACAAAGAAGGCTGAGTTTTAGAGAACTACAATGTACAATTAATTTTACTATTATATTATTAATATATTTATCACATAGTAATATTGATTAAGAGAATCAAAATGATAAAATAAATTATGAAAATAATGTTAAGTCAATATTATAAAATATATTCATTGGTAACAAATTCATTATAAAAAAATTAAGAACAATTTAAAAATAAAGATTTTCAATTTCTAGAAAACTATTTTTTTTATATACAAACATGTTTTAAATGAATCATTAAAAACCAATTTTTGTCAAAACTTTTTAAGAAAGTTTATATATTTTATAATATTTTTAAATGAATCCAATATATGTGATAGGCATAAAACAACAAATAATCAAATTTTAGGCATAAAAAGATGTATTTGTTATTATATGGGCAGTTTTGACACCTTTTATTAGATCAACTATTTTGAAACATAATTTATTCACATTTATATATTTTAATTGAAAAAATAAAATTCATTTTGGATGGGGTAGTTTTATTATTTACTTTAGGATAATGTTTGATATTTTTGTGTGAAGTTTCATTTTTAAAAAGTAAAAAAATACATAATTAAAATTGAAAATTTAATTTTGATCTAAATAATTTCATTGTTAAATTCTGTTTTTTTAATTATGAAATGTATATTTAAGTCAATTTTAAATATATATTAACCTAATTTAGGGCATTAGAATAAATTTCAAAATGACATTAAATTGAAACAACTTTCTATCTTTTAAATAATTTATCATTAAAAACATGTGGTATCCCCTAGTCTCTGAGATTATTTTTAAGTTAGTTTTTTCATTAATATGAATATAAATTTTAAAAATAACTTCAATATTATTAATAAATATAATTTATAATATTTAATAATTCTAACTAAATTTTTGACAAAAATGAATGATGATAACAGTTAAAATTAATCATTGTGTTTAAAAGATTGCGATGTTTAATAAGGGAGACTACATTAAACATAAGGGGAAAGGGAAATACAAAAAAAATGAAAAACCCTTTCCTATTCATATTTCACTATACCCATCATGAATATTAAATGTCTCATTATTGGAGGTGCATGATGTAATGTATACATCACAATATTGTTTACCTTTTGGTATTTACAAAAATGACACTCCCAACCACTATATACGTGCATTCACTCCCCCCATTTCTATACACATGTCATGTAATTTGGTTTATCCATATATTTCCTCGATAATCTCCCTAAACACCTACAGTAATCCATGAAGCCATCATTGGCTTGAAATCTAAGCACAAAATGTCTTTGGCGCCATCCATGAATATATACTAGAAGAATAGTTAATCATTATCAACGAACATTTTTGTTATATTTCTTCTAAAAATATATTAAATTATTTTTATTTCATCATTAAACAATAACACCTATATCTTAAATATAATTATTTTATTTTTGTCAGACAGAACTACCATAAACATTAATCACATCCATCTAATGGGATATACAATCATTATTCGTGTTTACATTGGATTACAATCATGCGAACCAAGGTATATTGTTCATCCATCACCATCTATAATAGTTTAGAATAATGATGGATGTAATTTTTATATAATATATACGTTATTTTTGTGATTTTATTAATATAATGGATTTTTTATATAAAACATTCCTTCATGATTTCCATTTTGCGAGAATATGATATCATTTTTCATTTGTACGGTGGACTACTATTGGGAGAAGCCATGTGATTCATTCATGTTTTTGATGATATTTAATTAGGTTGGGTATGATAGAAATTTTTGATATAAATTAAATAATAATGACACTAGAATGAAAAATATATATATATATATAATGCTTTATTTTCTTTCTTTTAATATGATAACTTTGTGGAATCAATTTCCATGTGTAATCATGACATACCATCTCCATTAATGGTGCATTCCATTTCCTATTTCAATGTTTTCGTAATTATTATAAATATAAATAGAATTAAAATATTTTATTGTTATATAATTAATTTAATTTTATAAATGAAGAATATATATAAATTTAATAGGAAAAAAAATAAAAATATAGTACAATTATGGAAAATAAAGTGGTTGTTACTTGAAACATAAAATTAATAAGAAATTGTTAAAAAAATATAGTATAAATTTATAATAAAATAAAAAATATTTTTTTATATTTAATAATTTTTTATGATGTATTTTTATTATAAACATATATATATTCTCAAGGGTTGTTGAAAGTGTATGAAGGAATTCATTAATTAATGTAAGAAAATTTCTAGTGTTACTTTTATTTATGTGATAGTTATGACATATTCATCAGTAGTTTATTTTGTGTTTTGTATATAATACCCTATGACGTGTTCAATAATTAATTTAATTTATTTAATGATATTTAAAGTATCAATAGACATTATTCTTTCCCGGTTATCATAAAAAAATAATCAATAAATTATTAAGGAATTTTCATCTCACTCTTTACTTTTGTGAGACACATGTAATATTTACCACCATATAATTCTATATAGTGTTTATACATATAATGGATGTATTTTATGATTCTTATACTACTAATTATTAGTACTATCATATCTATTTTTGGATATATCTATCATGGAATTTATGATTCAATGTTACCAATTTGGTATTACTTTATGTCTACAATCGAATCATTTATTTAGATTTCTTTTGAATTTTCTTCCATTAAGGAAATATTATAATACATATATATATATACTTATAATTAATTTTCATATCATTTTTAAAATTCATGACTCCTTCAAGTTATGGTATTATTTTTCACTTTTTTTAATTATTGTAATTAATAATTTTTATTAAGAAAATATGAATTTATTCCCCTCTTCGATCATAAAAATGGGTACATCACAAATAATGATTTCTAGAATGGTTTTCAAATGGTTATATAATGAAATATTATTATAATTATAATGTAAATGGATTAAAAAAATATTTATTTTTAAATATTTTGTCAATTGGTTTTTCGATGTGCCATTATATGTTATTCATTATTTTTGTCAAATAAATATGAGTTCAAAATAATTATGTTTTAAAAATAATTTTATCAGTTTAGAAACGAAAGTTTCCTAAATATATGATTTATATGATGTATTAATTTTACTTCAAATGTTTTAAATGTTGTTTAAAAATATATTTTTTCAAATTATTTATGTCTGAAATATTTTATAGTGATTTTAAATTTATTTTTCTATATAAATGCACTATATGATATTTCAATATCCATATCCATCTATGTTTAAATCTATTGATATAGTATATCCATTAAAGGGGATGTGATCCAAGGAAACAATTATTATTCATTATTTGACCGGTTTATGTTTAAGATGAAAAGTGTTTTATAAAACCATCTTCCCTTCCATGGGTTACACCATAATAACTCTCATATAAAACCCACTTCTATTCATTAGTTGTCCTATAATGAAATTATTAATAATCTCATATCCATTACATAGATTATGATATGATGAAATGATTATGATCATCATTTCATTTCATGGGTTATGATTAGTTGTTTATGAAGCCCAAATCTTTTTATGGGTCATGATATAATGGATGTTTTATTATATTGTGGAACACATATGTATGATTTCAATATGTGAAAGTTGGGACCTAAATCTCTATAAAATTCATTACGTAAATATTAATACCACATGATATAGACATGGATGGAATAGGAAGTGAACCCGACATAGTAATTGTATGTGTTGAGTAAGATGGTCTTTGGAGTGAACCTTCACAACAATGATTTTTTGTGTGAAGTGAAATAATTCCACTGATATAGAATTGGTAGTGATCCATCAATACTATGATGTTATAAATGTGAATAATTACATGTATAGAATATTATGTATGAACCAGATTACATGTTCACAATGTTATGCGTGGCGCTAGTTTCTTGTACATAAGTAAATGTGAGGTCTTATAATCAGCTCCTTAACATAATGAAGGAACCTATTTTTATTTAAAACTATTCACACTGTTAGAAGCTAATGTGTATTCCCCATATTAACTGAATTATTCCTATTATATGATTTTTATGAATCATGGTCATTGATTATCATATTATTCGTGTTTTATGAACTGCCAATGTGTATTCCATAATTCAAAGTTATGATCATTTATATGTAAGGCATGGTGTTCAAATTTTATTTTCATTTTCTCATAAACATATTTTCAATTTATATATATGTATATTCATTATTTACCTTTAATGAGAATATAATCTCTCAACATTGAATTATTTTTTTCATCATTTAATGAGAAAATGTTTTATGTAGGAGTACTAAATATAAATATCTATATTGAAGATTTTGATCACCATTCACTAAATTACATGAATTTGTTACACATTACAAATGGAACTAAAATTTTATAGTCCTCATGAATGTGTTTTTAAAATGAACAAATTGATCGTATTAAATGATATAATATCCATGTATAACAAAACCAGTGTCACTATATTCAAAAAAACTTCTTTATTGATGATTTTACATTATCATATATATTTTACTATATGTGTGGCCCATTTCAATACTTTTTATTGTATGGAACAAATTGTGATTATGGTATTCAATGTGAGTCTTGGTGAAAAAGGTGTAAAAGAACTTCATTATTCTTAGTACATCAACATGAGTTCCTACCATGATATTCAAAATGAAGGTGGGTGGTATTCATAGACTCTTCATTGTTTTTTGGAACCAAAACTAGGTGATGGTGATGAATTGATATCAATTAATAATGTTAAAAATTAGTTTTGATCTTTTAATAGGATCTTGAAAGATCGCGAGGATGGATATTCAATCATTTTATCACCATATATTTTTAGATATAATTATATTTTTCAGTATGGTGTTTCAAAATTGGTTTGAGATGTATTATTATTCATTGATGTGCTTCATAAATACAAGTGATCTGGAAGAGCTCATGGACTTAATGTACAATATCATCAACCAATACCTTCACTTGGTCAATATTATGTTCATCAATGACAACCTTGTGTACATGAAAACATTAGAGAAGCATGTTATGACCATCAAAAAATTTATATGTATGCTTTAAAAACATCATTGGTATACTAATATATCAAAATGTGATCTATTTTAAGGGGACTTAATGTGCATAGGATATGTGGAATTTGTGATGAGTATAGTTATCGATATAGAGAATTCTAATCATTTATATCCAAGAAACATCCTATAAAAAAGTCTATTAGATCCTAAGAATTATATTATTGGAAATTTATTACCAATGGGTTTTTAGGATTTCTTAAGATAAGAGACACCTATTAAAACACATAAAATGAATGGAATGAAATTATATATGTCATACAAGTGTGAATAGGTATAAATTCATATAATTAGAAGTTTTAAAATATATATATCTCCAAAACACACAAATCCATCAATTGGTTTTATATTATATAATGATGCTTTATGAATTAGTCTGCGAATAGTTTCAATGTAGTGATATTAATTAGTATCATGTTGTGCTTGTCAGTTATAAAACCTGAGAAGAACTACCCAACTAATGATATGTAGAATTTACCCATTGTCTATGAACAAATGGTTTGGAACCACTATCACTACTATGTGAGACTTTCTTTAAATATAATACAATATCGTTCCTAACAACATCAAATATAGGGTCCTAAATATGAGATCTAGAAACATGGTTAGGGAATTTATAGACATTCAATATCTCCAAATCATGATATCTTGGCACTTGGTGGGGTATATATAAACCAAAAACAATTTTATGGACTATGAACATTGAATAGATTATATTTTTTAGGATTCTATCAGCCATAAGATGCAACATGTGAAACATGATTGTGAAATTTCTATAAATTAAAAATTTCATTTGATGAGTTTATTTTTAGATTGGAGTATGGATTAATAAGTGTACTAGTATTATATTAATTTTTAACCCATTTTAATAACAACAGATCAGGTAATATGGGTGATCGTTGGATAGGAGTCAGACCCTATGTATGATTTGATACGGGAACAACTAGTTGGTGTTGACCCGATACCCAAATGGATGATAGAAAAGTATGATGTGATCTTGTTATATGGTAGAGTAGTATTCCCTTCACAAATTAAAGTGTAGATGAAGATAGATAACAATACCATTAGATGGGATGTACATCCTGATTTGATGAATATGTATCCCTCAATATGCGAACAAAATTCTGATGTTATGTGAGAATAATTTGGTTGAAGACATATTCAATGGTCCTTATTGTTGTTGTTGATAGTTATAAGGCATGAATATCCTAATCATCAGAGGTTCTCAACTATAAATGTTTCTGCGGTCTTGTTGTTTTATTGGTATAAAAATGATTGTCTTTCATTATCAATGCATATAATTATGTGTGAATCATGTGACACATTCAGTGATATTTGATTTTATGATTATTTCTAGAGTAGTGAGTTTTCATTTTGTCTTATTATCACATGTTTTTATGAATAAATGGTTTATTTATATAGATACTATTTAACAAAATATTTATATATTTAACAATAATTTATTTTACCAATTAACTAGAGTTTTTGAAAATTATATATTATAGGTGGACTGTAGTGTGATATTATAACAATAAAGGGTTACTTTTTATGTTCTACGATGATGAAAACAATGTAGTGTGTCACATGGTTGATGCAAAACAACATTTTGTATGAAAAGAGGCATAATGATTGGGGTAAAATACTATAGGGACCTCATCTATGGGTAATAGTTTTTTGGGTGACCTATCATGAGGAAATGATGTGGTATAATGGTGTGGGAGACTAACTCATTATGATGTTGGGAAGTGATGGTATAAGGATCTGATCCGACTCAATTATATATGATCACTGTGATATTGATTAAGTGCCATGTATTATCCCATTATCATTACAAAATCCATTGATTATAGTTACCACTCATAGAAAATAAATATATTGATAGGAATTAATGGAAGCATGATTCTCACATGACAGTCATTTTTTCAATTTAATTATTATTATATACCATAATTTATTTATATTATTTAATACACTTGTTACACATGATAAATATCTGTTAATTATGCATCAGGGGTGTCCTACTAAATCATGTATTGATACCATTCCTCATTATATCAATTCAATTATATACTCCATGAGGTATCTGTTAAATCGTAAGGTGTTTATGGTGGTTAGTTGAGAAGGGAAGTATAATGTAGGTGGTATATCAGGATGGACACTAGGAGATCCACTTTATATGTATATATTTATCAAATATATTATACACCTTATATGATAACAACTTTCAGATTTGTATTTATTTGTTTTACATGTGTGTGATTTATAATTTGTTTTATGTTTACATAGGTTATTTATTATATTATATATGATTTTTGTTGATCCTTTGACATGATACTGATGGTATAATGTCCCCAAAAACTTAATCATACCGTTTCTGTTATACATCGCCTCATTTGTACAAGGATTTGCGCATTAAGTTATGTGATACTTTACTCAAACATAGTTGTTTGGGTTAGGGTATTAGGTTAGAAGGCCATGAATACAAGAATATTAAAGGAATTACTTTTGATATGGAAAGTTTTTTTTTATTAGAGTTGTTGATATTTAAGGGATTTGTAATAAAAATTTTGTGGTTGGTCATTTTCCAGATTGGTTATTTGTTGACTTTTAGAGCTTATATTAAAAAGTGTGGTTCAGTTTATTATCAAATAAATTCATATAGTGTATCATATATATATATATATATATATATTCATCCTTTTTTGGATTATAATGTATTTTGGGAGTTAATGATTCAATTTTAAGAGATTGATACTATTATAATTATTAGAGTAAACATTTTATTGTGGTATCATAGTTCTATCCACAACAAATTATATGATAGGTATATTTTTTATATTATATTTAATTTTGGTTCAATTAACTCTAATGAATCATTTTCCATCTATGGAATTATTGATTCCATTTACCAAAAAAAAAAGTAAAGTGTTTTTACATTATCTATATACTCTTGTGTTGTCATCTTCTCTAGATAACTGTAAAGGATATTTGAACAATAACATTTTATGATTCAACATGGTATTCTCTAATATTTTTTTTCTTTTTGTATTGTTTAAATATTTATCCATGTTTTGAATTGCAATGAACAAGAAATTCTATTCTACCGTATGGGTTTTTTCAGTTAACTTACAATATGATATCGCTGTTTATTAAATATTTTATTATCATCATGGAAAACCTCGTCAAATCATTTTAATGAAATAATGAAGGAACAATACACATGTTAACCTATGAATACTATGATTAAATAGTTTTCAAGTGAATTTACATCTTCATGTTATTTTTATATATAATATCTCATTGGACCCTAAAAAAATAAATCATTTATCCTTAGTTATTTATTTTATAACATGTATGTAATATTGAGATTTCATTTTCTCGAAATACATTATCATATATAAAATCAATATTTCCTCAAAATATCTAAATCCATGACTTCTCACCTGAATCTACAGATATTATCTAAATCCATGACTTATTGGGTGGTTAATTGATCAATTAAGATTATGTTCAACCAATGTGAAGAAATATTCCCTTATAAAGACAAAATGTTAGACAAAACAAACATTCTAACTTCCCCACATATAGAGAAGGGTTACAGTTTAGATATGATGAATATTTTATTGGATATGCTAACTATATTTGGATGGATTTGAATGTTAAATATTTCAATGAGAATGGAAATGAAACTATAGATTTCTCAGAAAGAAAATTCACTCATCGAGGATTTATAACAACAAATAGGAGTTCTGATTAATATAAACCTTTCATATGAAAAAATTATATGTTCTATGGGATCATAATGTGATACCTTATTCCAAAATAACTGTATATATTATATCACTATGATAATCACATATTGGAAAATTAAATACCATTATACGTTATTTAATTAATAAAAAAATAATAATTAGAAGATCAAATATGTCTGTTTTCAGGATATTGCATCGTTATTTTACAGTAATTGAAGATTAATTGTAATTAGATCTAAGAATAAATGTAACAAAAGAGAAAGATTCTTGTTAAAGTGTATTACATCATATAAATAGTATAATTTATTGTGATGTATGTACTTATATTTTATGTTCTAGACCGATGAATGATATTATAAGGTTATATTCTAAATAAATTAATTTATAGTAAGTGATGTCAAACCCGAATAATCAAATGAGTGTCTTCTAGAAAAATAATCTAAAACTATATAAATATAATGATATTATATAATATATTTTAATAATTATTTATTCGTATTAAACATATACTTATATAATTTGTTTTTTATCATTTAAAATGGGTGGATTATATAATCATCAATAATAAATCCAGTTTTATTGATGAGTCAATTATGTTTGATTTCAAAATTATATTCATGAAATATATTTTTTAGATTATATAGACTCTATAATGGTTTCATGTTTCACATAATGGTATTGGAATGTATTTCATTTGGTAGTATGTCCTCACATAATATAGAGTACCAGAATTCATCTTCATATAAATGCCTATTTCAAGAAAATGCTAATTAATTTATAGGATATGATTTTGTAATATATCCATGATTTAGTTGTCTCATTGATTGATAATAACAATAGGGTTAAATTTTCACATATTCAAAGTTAGAAATAAATCATAACCGTGGAACCATTCAATGGTATTTATATAAGGCTGTGAAATTCTCCACATTGTTATTTTGAAATATGTGATTCACTTTCAATCTGATATAATATTTTTCATGAAAATGATTTAACTTGTGAAACAGATTCGTAATATACCTGTAACTACCAATAAAATTAATATTCCATGTTTAATTATCAAATATAACCCATCTATATTAATTGTCAGTTATAAGTTGTTTCCTTAATGTCACTGATATTATATTAATTACTAATGTTTAAAAATAGTATTTTAAAGCCAACTTTATTCATGATATTAGAAACCATGAAATGAACAAAATGGAAAGTTATTTCAATTGGCCTTATATATAAAACTTATTACCATGTTTATATCACATTTCTTGTATCTATAATGTAATAATATTTTCAACAACCAATCCATTTACTTTGATACATTGAATTTTGGCTTTGTGATAATTCATAAAAAATAGAGATTAATATATATTTAAAAAATTAAAATGATTATATGTTAAAGGTAAGGTACATCATTTTATTTTTATAAAATTGATATATGGTAGTATCTATTTTAATAAATGTAGACAATATTATAAAATAGATATTCATGTAACATAATTCTACACTTTGGATGCTAGTTAAGGCCTATGTCCATGAATCTAAATGAGGGTAGTCAGGTAGTAAATAACCATTCCAGAAATATTAGTAACATTTCCAAATATATTCCCACCAATTATAATTAATTGTTTTTATATTACGATTGAGATATAGAATATTGTAAGAGGTTGAAAAATATAAGGGTTCTACCATATTGGTTTGTTTTTATTATTTACATACTATTATTGAAGTCATTACCAAGTGGGAATGCACCATGTACTTTATGAAACATCAATGTCTATTAAGACATTGGAAACACAATCTTGCATACAATAGAAATAGACTATGTAAATAGTTCCCTTGAATGTTTTTTACTAAATGTGGAATTGATATTTTATTGTGTTAATTAAACACAATATTTATTTTCTCAACAATTTTATTTTATTTTAGTTATGTGAGACTAACAAGGGATATAACTCCTGAGTCAATTTTCTCAATTGGATCGACCTTCATCCATGGATCATGTTTTTTATGTTTTTCATTGTCACTATTCCATAATAATGTCTGTTTATGGTTACCTACAATATTATTCTTCATTTTGATAAGTCATTGAAATGTGCATTATCTCCTATTAATATAAATTAAATATTTTTGAGAAAAATATTATTTTTTATTTCCATTAATTAAGCTACTATGGTGCTTTATTTTTGTTGAATTTTAATAAATCTGTGATGCTTTTATTTCTTAAATCTCTATCATATATTGATGTATGTTAAAATATAATTCTATAGTATAATTTGTTTATTTTTTGGTTCAATTTGTTGAATATCGATAATATATTTTCCTCATATTTACATACTGCACATATTTTGTTAGTTGAACCACATCATTATATAATAAATATAAATTTACCTTAGATAACATACGTCACTATGTAAATATATTTATAATTAGATTAATTTTCTTAAAAAAATCATAAATTATTTTATTTAATGAAATGAATTTTTATTCAAAATCAATGATGGGTACCACATTATCATTACATAAGTCTTATATTTGTTTCATTTAATGTTATAAATTCTCATGGATTTATTGTTGTATTGATAATTTATGATGGGATGGAAATATGATGTAATTGTATTTCATTATATAAATCATCATGATTTATTTGGTTTTTATAATTTATATAATACATGTGAATTTTTATAAACTTTAATAAATGCCTTTATTTGATATCAATTCCATGTTGGGCATGATAAAAAATATATGTCATTGATATTATAATGTGATGTTACACAAATATTAATGAAAAATTTGGTTGTTTTAAAAATATCATATCACCATGGCTTTATATATCCCTTCACCTATTATTTATAGTGTGTTCATCATGATTTACCTATATTTGTATAGGTTATTCTAATCATTCATTATGATGTGTTTTACACTAAAATTATTTATTGTACGTATATCTTTTATTCTATGTATATGATCAATGCTGGTTATAATATTATGGATTATCCCAACATACATGGTTATAATTTGTTATGTTGTGATAAATATCACTAAAATTACACATTGCCTTTTGTTTTTGATAAATCATATATCCAATAATTTCTTCTGTATGGACATTATTTATTGATATGATTTTATGATTTGAGGTAACAATTATATACATGGAATTTTTTAACACACAAATTATATAGGTTGTCATGGAATTCCTATAGATGCTTTTATATGATATAGAGGAATGGAAAATATTTCATGTCATGGATGATAGTTCTATTTTTTGGTTGATATTTAGTGGAGTGTTATGGTATTTTTTGTTCTTTTTAATGGAATGATTTTATTTTATTGTATTGTGTATATATATTTAACATGATTTAATTTCATTACTATTGATATTTTAATTTTTATTCATTATGACTTTTTTTAATGATATATATATATATAATCATTTTTTATTGATTTTATTAAATTAAATAAATTACATATATTTTATTCCACATATGTATTATAATTCTTTTTCATATTTTTATATTCATGCACTTTTGTTTTATTATCCAATTCTATAAATTTATTCAAAAATTAATTTTTTTCGTTACATAAAATCATTTCCAATACATATTAGAATCGAATATATGTCTTATCATATAACTTAATTCAATGGAAAATAATATACTACTAATATATAATATAAAATATAGTTTTATTTATAACATATGGTGGTTATAAGATGTGGTTGAGGTAATATTTTTACAATTTTTTTATATAGTTCAGTTATTTAGGTTATAATCCATATTGTATTCCATTAATATCATCTCTAATTTTGGTTTGAAAACAAAGAATTATCACAGTAAGTATCTTAATTATTTTAATAATATATTTTAATTAATATCATTAGATTGAATGTAAA
This sequence comes from Viscum album, assembly GCA_963277665.1. NCBI lineage: Eukaryota > Viridiplantae > Streptophyta > Magnoliopsida > Santalales > Viscaceae > Viscum > Viscum album. Next base: position 1,608,560,953 of record OY728131.1, on the reverse strand, counting down.
TAAATAAAAATATACTCCAATATTTTTCAAATTTCATGACTAATAAAATAAATCCCATTGTGGTATGTCATCCATTTCGAAATATGAGTAGATTAATGTCCCCCTATATTTATCCTCCATAAAAACTGACATAAAAATTCTTAGTATAATAACTTATAATTAAAATTTTCATATAGTAGGGTAACTAAATGATATTCCGAAGGGGCATTGGTTATCTCATTAGTATATTCCTCCAACATGTGGGATTATAAATATAGTTTATTTATTTACTCCCCATATAAACATGAAAACATACATAATGGTTTTCTTTATGTTAATAAAAATGGAAGACATTGACTTCCTCATAATGTTAACTATTAAACTAAAAACCATTTATAAAATCCATATGGTGTCTTTAATAGTGCTCCTCCACCACATGAACAATAAAACATTCAGAGATAACCTCCATATAGAAATGAATAATTAATGAATTGAGGTCCACCACATTATTCCATTTTATTGTTTACACCACAATTTGGAACGTTGATATATCATTTTTTCATCCTTATTTCACTAAATAAAGAAAACATTAGTGTCTTTCATATTGTTTTGTCTATTTTAGTATTCTTATTTCAATAAATTAATCCATCAAAGTGGTCATTCCAATTAAATGATTATTTGAATAATGTTGTTCCATCCCATGGTTCAAACCAAATAGGTCATACATAAAAATAATCAATCAACCGTAAATATTTTCTTCATATTAATGATGAATAAATAATCTCTTAAGGCAATCCTCCTAGGACCCATTAAATGGTTACCTACATGATAAAACATTTATGATATATATTTGAAATGATATACAATATTCACATGAAAATGACACTATTTTATGATGAATCACATTAAATTTTCACTATATTTATTGGAAACTCATTCATAAGATGATGATCCTTCTATGGGTGAATAAAAGTACTAATCATATTTGGTCCCTTTGTCATACAATCCAAATCTTTTAGAAGATAATGATCATTAATGTATAATGATCATATATAATAACGAGTTAATAAAATTTTACTCATCATTGAAATAACTCAATGAACTATCCAATATTTATATATAATATTAGAAAAATAATTGGGAATAGTTGAATTTTATAACATATCATCCATATATAAACATATTTTTACTTCATAGTATCTAATTATCAAGCCCATATAGGATTAAAATATACATTGAAACTACTAAAATCAATGAACACCATTCAATTTATTCATATGTAGGGTCCTCCCATTTAAATTTCATAATGATCCATGCCTTCTTAGTTTATTACATTGCTAATTTCTGGTTTTTATAGTGTTCATAGGAGTCTTGGAGAGATTTTGGAGGATTTTGGATTTGAAAGGCTCGAAAAAGGGGGATTACACCTCAAATAAGTAGAGTACACGATGTGAAAGTTCATTTCACATATTTTCTTGGATTTTTCACATCATGAATACATTTTACATAGTGTGAAGAGTATTTTCATGGAATGTAATATTTCAGTGTTTAGAAGAATAAAATTAAATGAAGAGGAGACATATTTTCCAGAGAAAATCGAACCCCAATATTACATTACATGAAATGGTATACCACAATGTTTAATACCCCAGTATTGTTTTAATTTAATCCTGTTTTTAGTCAAACATTCATCTATTCGTCCATTTACCCACCTTCCACTAATTCCATAAGAACCCTAGGTTCCACGATGAGTCCTTCAAGACCAAATCCTCCATCATTGATCTATCAATCATGGTGGATTTTTATTGGATATCAATGATCAATCTATAGTTATTTTTCTACATATTCACATTTTTTTACTCTTATTTATTAATTGGGATTTTAATCTGAGATATAAGATGTCATAATTTGGATGTTTTGAAATCTCATTGATAATATTATGGCATTAAATAGGATGTTCAATGTTTCCAGCAGTGCAGTTATAACTTATGGGAATTATTTTTCACCCTATTGTTTAAAGAAGAGTTGAAAGGAGTATTTGAGGTAGGATTTCCAGTATTTATCTTTAATCATGTATCACATGTGAGGTATTTACATTATTACACCTATGAATCATTGTTATTTTAGGCAAATAAATGATTACAGTAAGTTAAATGAAATTGATAGGGGTAGGGGGTTTTATTCTGAATGCCTTTGTTGTTTTCAAAATATGATTGTGATATAGTGATTATATGGGCTTGATGCCCTATAGAAAATGGTGGTTTTTGTGGATTTTTTATACACGACATGGGTTTTTCCATTCAGTTCGAATAATTACATATGGAAATTGGTTAATCACATAAATCATGCTAATGAATGGATTCACCATGACATAGTTAATGTGATAATTCCCTTAAATAATGATGTGTAATTAAATGAGGATCCTCATATCTAAATATAATTTTTTTTCATGGGATATGATGAGATGTGTGGAATGGTTGTGTTTGGGTGTGTAGGAATGATGAAATGTGACGTGGTTTTGTAGTGATGTGATAATTTTCTCTAGTTTATGTTGTGGTATGTCTGTCATGATGGTTGTGTATTGCGGGTTGGCCTGATTGGTGTTACTGATGAACATGTAAATGATATTTGAACCTAGTTAGGTAGTGGAATATCAGTTTTATACATTTATTAATTTATTGTGGAATGGATGTTAAGTTTTTTGAAACAATTCTATGATTGATATGTGAAGATATTTTTTGCTACATTGGGTTGTGTGTGGATTGTTTTTTAGAAATATGATTTTGGCGTAGGATGGTAGTGTTCAATAATGGTAATTCACCTAGAGTTTCCCTATGTATTCATTTTTTGTTTTACTTTTTGTGTGATATGCTTGGTAGTTTCGTCTATATGAATGGAATAAATGAATAAATAATTTGTTAATAATTTTTGGAACTTAATTTGGATGGTATTGTAAGTGGAATGAATAAATGAGTTGTGAATAAAAAATTATAATGGATAATTATGTTGGTTGGAAATATAAATAGGGTGGTGGTTGGACGTGTTGTTTTGATCGTATAGAAGTAGTATAAAAGTTTCTAGTATTTTTATATGTCTTATTGATTCATAACCCATAGGCCAGGCTTGAGTGTTTGGTATTATATTTATAAACATATACATTTAATTTCCTTGTGAATTTCATATGCACCTCACCCTAAATGAATGTTATGTGATGAACACCACCATCCTCATGTGGGAGGTTTTCTTTCCCAAACATCATGGTGGGAGGACATATGGATGAATACCCATTCTTCCATACTCTCACACCCTACTGGTGGAAGCCAATGATTTTTAGGCAAGTTGTGGTTTGCGAGGCCCAGGTGTGTTGGGGTGGGTTGTGCATTCCCAAGGAGTTTTGGGATTATGTCTCTTTTACTTTCCCAGTTTTTTTTTCATGATGTGGTTTATTGTGAACTACCAGGTATTTTTATGATGTGGTGTGTTGTTCATTCCCAAGTGTTTTTAGAATGATTTTTTTCCTTTCCTATGCTTATTTGGGATGTTTTCTGTTCTATGGTTCAAGTGTCTATGTGTGGGATGTGGTGTGGTTTATGTCTTAGGTTATTACGGGCGAGATGTGGTGTGGCTAGTGGTGCATGTGTGTCTAGGTGGAATGTGATGTTGTTTTTGGCGACCTGGTGTGTGTGGGTGCGTTATGGTGTGGTTCTATTGGATGAGGATGGATTATGAGGACGTTTTTTTGTATGCAAGAGTGGTTAATCCATGTGATAGTGGTTTGGGATAACCTATCATCATTGTTCATTATATTACATTAATTGATGTGCGTAATCTGGTGAAGATTACTTATTGAGATTGGTATAACTAGTATAACTATTAGGAGTTGTTTGGTCATGTTTTCTTCTCATATGATCATTAGGGTTATTCCATCAAATAGGAATGAGATACAATGACTTTTCTGATTAGTATTTTTATATACTCACTCTATGTATATAAAATTTATTTAACGTTTATAGGAGGATTATGTGGATGGTGCTAGACATTAGTAACTCGGGTCATGACAGTTTTTTAGTCAATAATTTGTCTTTAATTTGGGAAACATAATTTAGATAATTTTTTACTTGGAGAAGTTCAATTTTATGCTTTTATATTGGATTATTTTTTTCTTTTATATATGTCTTGGAGTTGTTTTGTGTATATTCCATCATATCTCCGGATCTTGTTAGAAAATTGTAATTCTTTCCATATTGTGTGATCTATATACCCTTAGTTCTAGTCTCCAACCTAGGGTCTACTAGAGGTGGGACACTAGAGTCATTATCTCTCATTCTTAACTTCCATCCTAGGAGGGGTATCCTTGGGGCTAGGGGTCAGGACAGAAGGGTATCTATTGTGATGATTGAGATATATGTCAAATTTTGGAGTTAGGATCAGTAACAATTGTATGGATTGGTAGGAAAACAATGATAGGTGATCATGATATATGACATAGGATATAGAATATCCTGTAGGATATGGGATTTTAGCTACCCAACCCCCCATTATCTGATTTATGAACTCTTAGCAAACCGAAAAAACAAGTGATGATACATTTTTGTAGGGTAGAGACACTATTAATGTTACATGAATCCTAATGAATTGTGTTATTTTATTAAATGGGGTTCTCTATGAAGTTTATAATGGCTAAAAATTAATGAATTTATTTAATGAATTTAAAATGAAATATAAGTTCCATATCACTCAAGCTTATTAAATATTTTTTTGCCTTTTCATTTATGGATCCCAGTCATCATCTTCATGTGGATCAGGAAGTTGAGGCTCAGTAGGGTAATTTTTTTGATCGCCAAAGGATTGACCTAGCTGAGAAGCATGACAAATAGTAGAAGACATTACATGATTTTGAATGAATTTTGGAATGTACGAGGGCAGTTTTTTAGACATATAGATATAATACTAGCTCGAGGAGCTTGATATCATCTTGAATTTATCTAGGACCTGAAAAATGAATGAGTTGTCTTGTTTTTCAGTCATATTCACATAACTATAAATTATCGGTGGATGATATATCTGGTGGAACAGAAAGTGGATGAAATTTTGTTGGTTGACTTTAGGAAGTAACTCCAAGTCGAGTTCCTTTCATTGACAATGAATGATGAATGTAGGAAGAAGATACTTTCACATCAACAGTTTAGTTTGTCAGTATGATGGCTATGGATCTAGTTCAAGGATCTAATTATTTTTTCTCTAGATTTCTTCCTTGATGGGGATTCTCATTAGAGACATCTTTAGGAAGAACTATGTCCTTTAATCTTGTATACAGTTACTCATCTTATGTTATAAATGTACCTGGAGGATTATAAGAAGGTATCAATAATTGAGAAGATGAACTCCCGATGATATTTACAATGAGGGGGAGCCAATAGGGTTCTATGAAAGGAAGGGTTACATGTCTAATGTCATCGATGTTAATACCTTCACAGTTATTACCAACATGGGTTTTACAATAGTAGATTCTTTTTAGACCATATGGTCTTTAATCCTTTCTAGTGAACATGTGACCGAAGTATTTCTATCATGTATTTTGTATTAATATTTAGAGTTAGTTCCCAATGGAAATTTGAGTTTATTCTTATAGAGGTGGATTGGTTCAACACCACCCTCAATAGTATATTCATATTAGGCCTTTCAACAATAAGGGTAGACTTGTCATCTTCCCCAAAGGGTAGATGGAGAAATTATAGTCTAACCACATGATTTTCCTAATGATCAGGGTCCTTGAATATGGAATGTTCATGGAGGTAGTCATCAGTAAATAGGTATATGATTTGGGCATGGTCAGCTACTCACAATAGAGGTACTAATACTAGTTGTGCCTAAGGTCATCAGAGGTATCCACATTTTTTTGTACTACTTTTTTTCATTATTTTATTCATGAAATTCAAAATCCATTGATTCCCTCACTATAGATGACTCTCAGGGACTAGCCATAGAGAGGTTTCTCAGGCCCCTTGTGTTCAGTATGCCAATCAGAGGCGAAGCAAGCTTATTTGATGTGTTATGGGGGTGTATGCTGATGATGGGGCCACATCAGTCCCCTGTGAATCTCTTATTTGTATTGATGAAACTATAAAATGTCATCATCAGGATCGACTGGTTGTATTCCCTACTTTCCATTATCTATTTCTCCCAACGGAGAGCTATGTATTTAGGTTTTGATGGTCAACGTGTTGATTTGATTAGAGAATGAGGTTGTCGGGTGGGAAGTTGGCATGAAGAGCCTCTTTTCTCCTTGTTATTTATGATGTCAGTTGAATCAGTGGATGGTGAGATATTCAAATTTCCTAGGGTTAGTGTGGACTTCCAAAATGTATTCCCCAAAAAGGTTGTGACTCTACCCCCTCAACATGATATTGATTTTTGGTCTGACATACAACCAGGTGCTTCATTGATATTGATGGATCCCTATCAGATGAAGCCTTATTATATTCACATGTTGAGGAATAAGATATATTATATGATGGTTAAGGGTTTTATTTCACCTATTGTGTCGCTATGGGTTCACTAGTGTTGTTTATCAAGAAAGAGAATAGTGGTATGAGGTTGTAAATAGACTACCGTAGGTTGAATCTGGTTACAGCTCGGAACTTTTATCCTATTCTGAGAACATACGATCTTTAAGAACAACTAAGAGAATAAAGTTCTTTTTATATGATGGATTTTTTTTTCAGAATATAACCAGTTGATGGTGAATGAGGGTGATAACTCGAATACTTCCTTCAGATACATGTTTGGGGACTTCATGATTGTTTTAATTCATTTCGATGTTATGAATTAACTAGTTATGTTCATGGTGCTGATTACATCTATCTTTCCTGAGATATTGGATCAGTTCATCATCATATTCATTGATGAAATCATAATTTACTTGATGTACTAGGAGGAACATATCTGACATCTCAAAACTAGCTTTCATGTTCTTTGAGTTAACCATATCTATTGAATATTTTCCAAATGTAATTTATAGACAATAGAGGTGCATTTATAGGAACATGTGGTGTCTTAGTTGGATGTGTCACTTGACCCATCGAATGTTTATGTGGTTATTTATTGAGAATATCCAAAGAACATGGCATATGTTTTCATTTTTCTTTGTATTTTAGGAAATTATAGGATTTCTATACATTATTTTTTTCTAGTTGCAACTCTGTTGATAGCTCTGAGTTATAGGGGAAAAAATTGGGGGAGTTTTTAGCAATAGTAATCATTCATCAACATAGAGGGGATATTGATTAGTGATCTAGTGCTCTGGTTTCTAGTGTAAGGGGTTATGATTGAGGTGGATTGGGATGCTTCTCATCTCATATTAGATTGTATCTTGATACAATAATAGGAAGTTATATCATATGGGTCTAGGATGTAACATCCCAACAAGTATAACTACACCACCCATTATCTTTATTTTGATGTAGTTGTGTTCACACTGAAGTTGTGGCGGCATTACCTTATTGGGTGTGATTATTGGACATTATAGATCATAAGAGATCAAGGTACATCTTCTCCCAGTGAGATCTAAACATGAGGCAGCCAAGGATGATGTATATTCTTCAAGACTATGCTTTTCAGATATCCTAATCCTTAGATACAATAAATTTCATGTTTGGTTCATTGAGAAGGAAGTTGTTGAATGAGGTTTTTTGGAAATCTATGTATAAATTGAAGGATCTGGAATAGTTTGAATCTTTTCACATAGATTTAATTTTTTAATGTTATAAAGGTTATTTGTTTTAGATGATATTTATTTCTTATCTGATGTAGCAAGAAGATGAGTCTTATTATGGAGTTTTTGGAATGGTGCATTGTTTTCCAGTAGGTTAAGGTGGGGTACCTTATTCCCAGTCGTCTGTTGTAGCCCTTGGATGCCCTTGAGTGGAGGTGGGATGAAATATCAATGGATATCGTCATAGGCTGACATAGAGATTTAGGGTTGATACGATGCTATCATGGCGATAGTGGATCGATTGACCAAATCGGCCCATGTCATAGCTAATTAGCAGTCGGGAATAATGGATTCTTTGACTAAGATGTACATGAAATAAGTGGTGTATTTCATAGGGTTATGAGGTCCATTATATTATATCATGACATTTGGTTTACCTCATGAATCAAGAGTGTATTACATCATGATTATGGCACCCACATATTCCTCATCACTACCTTCCACCACCAAACAGATGGGCAGAGAGAGTGGACAATTCATAAGTTGGAAGATATGATTCAGAGAAGAGTCATGGACATAAAAGGATATATGGTATGTCACATACCTTTGGTGTATTTCCTTTTTTATAATATTTATCAACCCTCTATCACCATGGATCTGTTAAAGGCATTTTATGGAAGACCATGTCCTTCTCTATTGTGCGTGACTGAGGTTGAGAAGAATGTTGTTCTTAGTATAGATGTGGTGTAGAGAATGATAGAAAATGTCAGATTTTATAGGAGAGGTTGAATGTAGTATAGGACTGGAAGAATTCATTTGATGATTTGAAAATGAGGACCTTTAAATTGAGGTTGGGGAACACATGTTCTTAAAGGTCTCCCCTCAGCATGGGAAGAAGTGGTATGGCAGAGGTAGTTTGTATTCTCCTATGGTTTTTGGGCCCTTTTGGTGATAGGGATTTTTGGTGAGGTGTCACATAATTCTGTGTTTTCACCGTAGATATAGAGGATTCATGAGGGCTTAAACGTCTCACAGATCCATCGATATCTACACGATGACACCTATGTCATTGAATGGTTATATTTGGATTTCAAGTACAAAAATTCATTAGTGGAGTGGGATTGGAGATCCATGAATATCACGAGAATGTTCTGCATGGGTGGACCACTCTCAAGGTTATTGTTTTGTGGAGGCATAGTTTCTAGGTGGAGAGTACTTGAATTCGAGAGATGCATATGCGTTCCTAGTACCCAATGTATTTATTCATTTTTCGATGCACTATTTTTATGATGTAAAGATTGAACATTGTTTTATTTGAGATGATATTATATACATTAATTGTATGTATTTATTGTAACAATTTTTGTTGACTTGACTTATGAAAATTGGATGAAATGATTCATAATATAGATGCATTAACTATGGTGTTGTTAAAAATTTGTAGAAAAGAGAGTGCCGCCTAGAGAGGATATTATATCAACATGGAGTAATGAATTCATGGATTCATGTTTTAGAGATGGTGTTGTTTGTTGGTTTTGTGGTGGTGTAGATCAATGGGTTTTCAATGTGTTGTGGTCATTTTGGGTGGCATGTTTGGCTAGTGGTAGTGCTTGATAAGTGGTGAGAATCGGTAGAGGTATCTCACAATGTGGATTTTTTGAACCCTTTTTTTTGGTCTTGGTTATGGATTCTCAAGAATGAGAATAATTTTATAGGTATCTAATGTAATAGTACATGCCTAAATAGACCCTAAAATTACTATTTATTGGTTATTGGAGTATTTTTAGGAGGCTCAGAGGGATATTAGGGGGGATTAGTTACTAAAGGCTGGAAAAAGGGGGATTACGCATCGTACTATTCGATTACATTATGCGAATGTACATTTCATTACTTTCCTTAGAGTTTTGACATCATGAAAAAAATGGTGTCTAGATGATTTTAATGGAGATAATATTTCATGGTTAGAAAAATAATATAAACCAATAGGAAATGAGTTTTTTAGTGAATACGAAACCCCATGTATTACATGACGTGAAAGGGTATTACACATTGTGTATAACCCCGATCCATTTTTTTTCCAGATGAATAGTCATCCATTCTACCATTTTGTTTCTTTCCTCTCATTCCATACAAACCCTAGCCACCCCATAGAGTCCTTCGAGGCCCCATTTTCTGTAAGAACATGGTTCTTATTTCAGAGGTACGGGCTTCTTCTTTTCCTTTTCCTTAAGTGTTTTTGAGAAAATATGGAAAGTGGGTAAAAATCCTGAATTTTGGAACTACACGTCATGTACTTTATCTACACGCCATGTAATTTTGGCCATGTTGGGATGAGTACACGGGGCGTGTAGCCATGCCGACGACGAAGGGTGTAGGAACTGACTACACGCCGTGTAGTGGTACCTTACACGCTATGTAGTCAGTCGGTAGGCTTAAACAGTAAGGCGGTGGCGTCGCCTCCATCTAGGCGACAGTACACGCCGTGTACTCGAGAGTACATGCCGTGTACTCATGTCGATGGATGAACAGTGTGGCGGTGCCGCCAAATGAACAGTTAAATGAAAGAAGTACATGCCATGTACTCAGAAGTACACGCCATGTACTTTGTTTTTTCGGCTTAAAATAGGCAGTAGACTCCTTATTTGGAATAGGAGGCACTTGATCCATTTTGGAGCCACATGAGGAGGCCGGATCTTTGAAGATCCACCGGGCGTTCGATTGGAATCCGATTCGGCTTCGGATGATTTTGTTGGAACTGCACGGGTAAGCCCTGTCCTCTCTTGGAACCGTTCTTGCCAATTCTTCTCCTAACGTAAGTTATTTACGCTTGAATGAGTTTTGTTCTTTGTCAGATCTACGTCATTATTGGGCGTTTCTGGAGTCGGCGTTTGGGTATAACGCTCGTTGACGTATAAGGTAGGTGGCTTTGTGTTTAGTTTTCCAATTGCTATGTGTTTTGTGCGTTGTTGTGCCACGAACCCATGTTGGGGTGTCATGTGGCTGAGGCCGTTGCTATATTTAATGCCTAGAATTGATTAGGTATTTAATTGTGATAATAAAATGCTGGTTGGGATCTTTCCTTGGATCCGGAACCACCCCGGGGGTGTGTTCCACTGTTTAGCCGTTTGGCCAGGATACCCGAGGGTATACCTTTAAAGTAGTAATTGTAGAATTGCCTTGATAGGAATTGCTTGTTACTACTTGTTTACCTGTTGGGCATGGCCTGGTTACCTGTTTAGCCTGAGGGCGTTGTTGTGATTAGCCTGTGGGAACTGTACTATTTTAGCCTGAGGGCATGACTGTTTTAGCCTGAGGGCTGTCGTTATTCCGCCTGAGGGCAACCTTTCGTGCCTAAGGGCTTGAATTCTGTGCCTGAGGGTGACACTTTGTATGCCTGAGGGTGAGAATTTCTGTTACGCATGAGGGAAATACCTGCGGGTTGGATTCTGTGTGGCCTGAGGGGAAGCCTGAGGGTGTGGTTACTATTTTATCCTGAGGGCACGGTTCTGATTGGCCTGAGGGCTTGGTTCTGTTGCGCACAATAATGTTACTAAGTTGAATGAATTAAATGGATAATAAAATGGCAATATAACTGGTAATTAGTTACTTTTGAGTACTGCTTACTTTATTTCATTTTACTACTACACACTGTTGTTGCATGCTTACACGCAGTTGGGCATGGGCCTTTGGTGGGTGCATACGGAGATATATTTCTCACACCCTATTTGGGTCATGCTTTTTGGCCCAAAAAGATTATGTTTCTGCAAGTGTGGATAGGGGAAAGATTCCCTATATAGGTACTTGAATTTTGCTGTGGAGTATGAGGGCATGGGACCGAGCCAAGGCTCCCGATGCCGCTACCATCTATTTGCTTGTTTTGCTGTACTCTGTTTTCTGCTGTATTGTATTGATGTATAACATGTTCTGGCTGTTTTCTTAGAACTGGAAACATATAGCATCATCACTTATATACAATTGGTTATATCCACTACTGTAGTTATTTCATTTGTGTATGTTTATTGCTTCCGCTGTTTGTTGTATGTTTATTTTGGTATTCCGTTGCACTACACTTTGAAAAATGAGGGCATAGTTTCCACACTATCAGACCTGGTCCCTCACTACTAGTCGGCAGCCTCTGGCATTTGGGGAAATTTGCTTGAGGTCACGTGGCGAACCGGGCTCGGGGCACCCGTTGCGTGGCACCCGGGTCCGGGAAGTTACAAATTGGTATCAGAGGATTTTCTTTTCTTTGACTTACTATTTGGAGCCGTAGTCAGGGATATGACGGAAAGATAGTTGGTAATAAGCTGTGCCCAGACATAGCTGACCCGTGTACAGGGAAAAGCCAGTCTACCTCGTATTTTGCATTATTTTGATTTTGCAATTTTACGGTTGATATGTTTTCACCGTTGGGTGGCGCACTTGGATTGTGCTGTTTATATTTTATCTGTGGGTTCTATTTAGTTGCAACCCAATGAGATGAGGGTATGTCGTCTCATGCATCATATAGGTACATGCTAGATATCAGATGCCATGCATAGTTTCACTGCCATGTAGGTGCATTAGAATTTTCATGTTGTTGTGATAGTTGTTGTGCTAATAAATCATGCTGTTGTGATAGCTGCTTGATAAATACCTAGCTTGTGATATGGTATGTTTGTTTGAGATTGTTTATATAATGGATGCCAAACTTTGTTTTTTGGGGAGTATGGGCCCCCATTGACCGGAATTTGGTGGATCATTGACTGTTTATTGGTTATAACATAGATAAGATGTCAAACTTTGATTCGTGGTGAGTATGGGCCCTCACGGATCAGAATTTGACACTTAGGTGTTGGTTTTTAGTATTTTCTGGGTTCCGAGGAAGTTTCTGAGGCATACTGTCCAGAAAACCTAGAATACATGCCGTGTAGGACCTCATACACGCCGTGCGTGTTCTTTTGTTCGGGAAGAAAAATGAACTTTTTGAGTACACGCCGTGTAGTCTCTTCCTGTGTCACAAACCGTGTGGGCGGCGACACGGGGTAGGGAAGAGCTTGGGTAAAACATGCCGTGTAGTCTAAGTACACGTCGTGTAGTGTGACCCGGAGTCCGGCCGTGTAACTAACAACACGGGTCGGTGAAATCCTTGACAGAACACGCTGTGTCAGTTATAGACACGCCGTGTAGTGTGACCTGGGGACTCGGCTGTGTAACTAACAACACGGGCCGGTGTCACCTCTCCCTGAACACATCATGTACCTATGGGACACGCTGTGTAGTCTTGTCCGAGGACAGACCGTGTGGAGTTAGCTATGTGGCTGGGAAAGGGGATGGTGTACACATCGTGTGCGGGTGTAACACGCCGTGTAGTGTTAAGCCGAGTAGTCGGCCGTGTCACATACAACACGGGAAGTTGGAAAATAACACCGTACACGCCGTGTAGATATTATACACGCTGTGTAGTTTTGTTGAACGGAAGCTGTGTGGCTTAGCCATGTAGAAGGACCCGGGCAAGGGAAAGAAAGCCAAGTACACGCCGGGTAGTCAGTGTACACATCGTGTAGTCTTGTTTTGCAAATTTTGAAATGCCTTCTTCCTCTTGTTTTTTTGTGGTTCCTTCATTTCAGTCTTAATAATCTGGAATCTGAGGCGTTCTTTTGACCTTGTAGAGTCATGCTGCCTAGATGACTGCGAGTTGTTCTCCAGGAGAGTGGTGACGATTATACTCTGGAGATGGTGGGACATGGGCTACCAGTTGATCCACTAGAAGAGCCAGATGCGGCACCATCTATTATACCAGACACAGGCGTGGAGGCGCAGTTTCGTGAAGGCTTATTGCGGTTCATGCAGACCTTTCAGGGAGCACCGCAGGCTGCCACATCTATGGCCGAGCTGATGCGTATCTTTCAGCAATAGCATCCGCCTACGTTTTCAGGGGATGGCGGACCACAGGCTGCAAAGTCTTGGCTAGGATCGATGCAGACTATTTTCAAGCATCTAGAGACGCCTCCAGGGCGGAGGGTCAAGCTTGCGACTTACATGCTGCATGATTCCACCAAGAGGAGGTGGGATGTTACCACCCAGTCAAAGCATCACAGGGACATGGCGTGGGAAGATTTTCAAGCAGTTTTCTATGACTTCTTCTTTCCCGAGACGCTGATGGCAGATAGAGCTCGAGAGTTCATGAATCTGCAGCAGGGCGCTATGTCGGTGATGGACTATTCTGCTCGTTTTACAGAGCTTCAGCGCTTTGCACCTGTGCTGGTGGGTGATGAGACGTTGAGAGCCAGACGTTTTGAGGATGGTCTTCGGTATGATATCCGAGCACTGGTGAATGTTTTCAGGTTGACTACTGTACACATGATTGTGAACCAGGCGCTGATTACAGAGAGGAACCTGCGGGAAGCTAGTGGTATGGGCCAGGGCGGTTTAGCACCAGTTACTAGTACTATTTCTGCTGGCAAGATGAAGAGACAGATGGACTTCTCTTAGGCCGGAAGTACCAGCCAGGTAGCTTCTTCAGGAGGCCCAATCAGGTGCTACTAGTGTGGCAGAGAGGGGCACAAGAGATGGTAGTGTTCACAAGACCCAGTGGAGTGCCGAGCTTGCGGCAAGATGGGTCATCTGCAGCGCTTTTGCAGGGAGTTTCTACCAGTGGCTAGTGAGAGGGGTTCTGTGCAGACTCCGCGTGCGGGAGCAGGACTAGTGGCTTCTTACCAATCAGGGAACTAGAATACGTTAGGTTGTGTAGGCAGAGATGGTGGTCGTGGCCGTGGTAGCCAAACACCAGGATCTCAGAGGCAACAGGGTGGGATAGCTCAGGGTAGCCAGGCTGTGTCGCAGGGCCGCGGCACTGGACATGCATATGCAGTGCAACAGACCCAGCAGGAGCAGGATCCCAGACCTTTGACAGTCATAGGTACTATTCTAGTAGCTTCTGTCTTGTCTTCAGTACTTTTTGATACGGGTGCTACACATAGTTTCATATCTGTACCCGTAGTGGAGAGCCTTGGGCTCGGTGTTTCTACTTCTTCCGATATCTTGACGCTAGACACTCCGTTGGGGATTAGGACGGTTGGTGTGTGTCAGTGCAAGGAGTTCCCCCTTGAGGTTGGTGGGTGTCACTTCCTTTGGGACCTCTATGTCCTGGAGATGACGATCTATGACTTCATTCTCGGGATGAACTGGTTGGTTCCCTTTCGATCCTTTGTAGACTGCTATCGTCGCAGGGTGTGTTTCACATCACCAGTGGGCGGAGAGTTTCTATACAAGGGCGAGTGGGATGTTCAGGCGAGTCGAGCTGGACCAGAGCATCATGGGCGAGGTGGAGTCACAGCCCATATTGCGAGCTTATATCTGGATGACTAGGGGACTTGTCAGATGGATTTCCCTCCAGTTTTTGATCGTTTCAGGGATGTCATCCCAGACAACTTTTTAGGTCTACCTCCGGTGCGTGAGGTGGATTTCTCTATCAAGCTAGTGCTAGGAGCAGCACCGGTATCCATTCCTCCTTATAGGATGGCCACACATGAGTTGCAGGAGCTCAAGAGGCAGTTAGAGGAGTTACAGGCAAATGGTTTTATCCGACCCAGTACATCACCTTGCGGATCTCTAGTCCTTTTTGCGAAGAAGGCAGATGGTACCCTCAGACTTTGTGTGGATTATTGGAAGTTGAACCAGTTGATGGTTAAGAACCGATATCCCTTACCGAGGATAGATGATCTGTTTGATCAGCTTCATGGAACAAGAGTGTTCTCGAAGATTGACTTGAGATCCGGATATCATCAGCTGCGCGTTAGACCATCAGATATACTACTTACATCTTTTCGGAGTAGGTATGGTCTATATGAGTATACGGTTATGCCATTCGGACTCACGAACGCGCCAGAAGTTTTCATGGCTTTGATGAATCGTGTGTTCCATCCGTATCTTGATTCATTTGTGGTAGTATTCATGGACAACATCTTGGTGTACTCTCACACTCGACACAACCATGCCACCCATATTGAGATCGTATTGAGTACACTGAGATAGCATCGGCTATATGCTAAGCTCTCAAAGTGCCACTTTTGGATGGACCAGATTCCCTTCCTGGGTCATATCATCTCAGAGGCAGGAGTTGTAGTAGACCTAGAGAAGGTGAGAGCAGTAGTTTCCTGGGAGAAGCCCAAGAACGTGTTTGAGATACGGAGTTTATTAGGGCTGGCTGGTTACTACAGACGCTTCATACATGACTTCTCCCACTTAGCAGCACCGTTGACAGGTTTGACTAAGAAGGGTGTGAAGTTCGTTTGGTCAGAAG
Organism: Viscum album; assembly: GCA_963277665.1. NCBI lineage: Eukaryota > Viridiplantae > Streptophyta > Magnoliopsida > Santalales > Viscaceae > Viscum > Viscum album. The sequence goes on along the minus strand of OY728131.1, from coordinate 1,608,544,976 downwards.
CTTGCGAGACAGCTTTTCAGGACCTGAAAGGAAGGCTGACATCAGCACCGATCCTAATACTCCCAGAGTAGGGTAAGAGTTATACAGTTTACTGTGATGCATCATGGATTGGGCTGGGAGCCGTTTTGATGCAGGGCGACTGAGTTGTGGCGTACGGGTCTCGACAGTTAAGGCCACATGAGAGGAATTACCCGACGCATGATCTCGAGTTGGCTGTAGTTGTTCATAAGTTGCGCTGTTGGAGACACTATCTGTTGGGAGAGCATTTTTTGGTTTTCATCGACCACAAAAGCCTCAAGTATATCTTTACTCAGCGTGACCTGAATCTGAGGCAGAGAATGTGGGTCGAGTACCTACAGTCCTTCGATTTTGAGCTTGCCTATACACCTGGTAAAGGTAATGCAGTAGCTGATGCACTGAGCAGGAAGACTCAGATACAAGCAGTGCAGAAGGCCAGTGGTGAGTGGCAGCTTATGGCCTTATTCTATGAGATGCATCTTGATGTGCACAATAGTCAGGGGCAGACTTATCTTTCCTCGTTAGTTGTGACTTCTACCCTTCTGGACAGAGTGAGGATGAGGCAACTATCAGTTTCAGAAGGCCTAGTTCTACGGGAGTCGGTGCCAAGTGAGGACCCTCCTCCCGGTTGGATGATAGGTGATGATGAGGTTTTGCGTTTCCATGGACGTGTATGGGTTCCAGGGGATATACGCGAGGAGCTGATGCGGGAGTTTCATGCTTCAGCTTGGGCAGTTCATCCCGGGGTTACCAAGATGTACCGTGAGTTGAGGCGTCAGTACTGGTGGCCGAGTATGAAGAGAGAGATAACTGGTTTTGTTACGAGGTGTTCCACCTATCAGTAGGTGAAGGCAGAGCACCAGAGGCCAGCTGGGCTGTTACAGTAGTTACCCATTCTAGAGTGGAAATGGGATGATGTCGCGATGGATTTTGTGACGGGATTGCCGAGGTCACCTCGAGGCAATGACGCCGTGTGGGTTGTTATGGACAGACTCACGAAGGTAGATCACTTCTTGCCAACCAAGGAGACCTTCGGTGTGGACGAGCTCGGAAGGCTGTATATCCGAGAGATCATACGTCTTCATGGGGTCCTTCGTTCTATCATTTCAAATAGGGACGCCCACTTTACGTCTCGTTTCTGGCAGGGTTTTCAGAGGGTGCTGGGTACACAGGTGCTTCTGAGCACAACATACCACCCTCAGACAGATGGCCAGTTAGAGCGGACGATACAGGTTCTAGAGGACATGTTGTGTGCATGCGTCCTATACTTTGGGGGATCTTGGGAGAAGCATATACCCTTAGTCGAGTTTTCCTATAACAATAGTTATCAGGCGACTATTGAGATGGAACCATACGAGGCTTTATATGGTAGTCCATGCCGGTCACCTTTGTGCTGGTTAGAGGCAGGTGAGGCAACTTTACTGGGTCCACAACTCGTGCAGGAGACATCTGAGCAGGTCCAGTTGATTCGAAAGCGGATGGCTACCGCGCAGTCTCGTCAGAAGTCTTATGCTAATCACCGCAGATGACCTTCGGAGTTCGTGGTCGGAGATCAGCTTTTCTTGCGTGTTTCTCCGAGGCTGGGACACAAACGGATCAGGAGACAGGGTAAGCTTTCACCGAGGTATGTGATACCATTTGAGATTCTGGAGAGAGTCGGGCTGGTTGCCTATCAGTTGCAGTTACCGTAGCGGTACCGAGCCATTCACGACATCTTCCACATGTCTCAGTTGCGTCGCTACCATTCAGACCTGTCTCACACCTTTCATCCATAGGAGGTTGATCTATAGAATGATGCGTCCTTTGAGGAGCATCCGATCCGTATCGTTGATAGGAGCACAGAGGTTCTCTGAGGCCGGTCAGTTCCTCTCGTACGAGTGCTATATCAGCATGGCCGAGTGCAGGACGAGACCTGGGAGCAGGATGCTGACGTATGTGCTCAGTGGCCAGAGCTGTTCTGAGCTTTCTCTTCGCCACCCTTGGAAGGGAAATTCGTGGACGAACTGCTATAAGGGGGGAATTTCATAAGAACCTGGTTCTTATTTTAGAGGTATGAGCTTCTTCTTTTCATTTTCCTTAAGTGTTTTTGAGAAAATATGGAAAATGGGGAAAAATCCTGAATTTTGGAACTACACGCCGTGTACTTTATCCACACGCTGTGTACTTTTGGCCGTGTTGCGATGAGTACACGAGGCGTGTAGCCATGCCGGTGATGAAGGGTGTATGAACCAACTACACGCCGTGTAGTGGTACCTTACACGTCGTGTAGTCAGTCGGCAGGCTTAAATAGTAAGGCGGTGGTGTCGCCGCCAGCTGGGCGACAGTACACACCGTGTACTTGAGAGTACATGCCGTGTACTCATGTCGACGGATGAATAGTGTGGCAGTGCCGCCAAATGAACAGTTAAATGAAAGAAGTACACACCTTGTACTCAGAAGTACACACCGTGTACTTTGTTTTTTCAGCTTAAAACAGGCATTAGCCTCCTCATTTGGTAGAGGAGGCACTTGAGCCATTTTGGAGCCATATAAGGAGGCCAGATCTTTGAAGATCCACTGGGTGTTCGTCTGGAATCCGATTCGGCTTCGGACGATTTCGTTGGAACCACACGGTTAAGCCCTCTCCTCTCCTGGTACCATTCTTTCCAATTGTTCTCCTAACATAAGTTATTTACATTTAAATGAGTTTGTTCTTCGTCAGATCTACGTTGTTCTTGGGCGTTTCTAGAGTTAGTGTTCGGGTATAATGCTCGTTGACATATAAGGTAAGGTGGCTTTGTGTTTAGTTTTCCAAATGCTGTGTGTTTTGTGCGTTTTTGTGCCATGAACCCATTTTGGGGAGTCGTGTGGCTGAGGCTGTTTCTATATTTAATGCCTAGAATTGATGAGGTATTTAATTGTGATAATAAAATGCTGGTTGGGATCGTTGCTTGGATCCGGAACCACCCCGGGGGTGTGTTCCACTGTTTAAACGTTTGGCCAGGATACCCGAGGGTATGCCTTTAAAGTAGTAATTGTAGAATTGCCTTGAGAGGAATTGCTTGTTACTGCTTGTATACCTGTTGGGCATGGCCCGATTACCTATTTAGCATGAGGGAGTTGTTGTGATTAGCCTGTGGGCACTATACTGTTTTAGCCTAAGGGCGTGACTGTTTTAGCCTGAGGGCTGTCGTTATTTCACCTGAGGGAAACCTTTCATGCCCGAGGGATTGACTTCTATGCTTGAGGGCGACACTTCGTATGCCTGAGGGCAAGAATTTATGTTACGCCTGAGGGCAATACCTGCGGGTTGGATTCTGTGTGGCCTGAGGGCAAGTCTGAGGGCGTGGTTACTATTTTAGCCTGAGGGCACAGTTCTGATTGGCCTGAGGGCTTGGTGCTGTTGAGCACAAGAATGTTACTAAGTTGAATGAATTATATGGATAATAAAATGGCAATATAACTTGTAATGAGTTACTTTTGAGTACTGATTACTTTATTGCATTTTACTACTGCACACTGTTGTTGCATGCTTACACGCAGTTGGGCACGGACCTTTGGTGGTTTCCTACTGAGATATATTTCTCACACCCTGTTTCGGTCTTTCTTTTCGGCCCAAATAGATTACGTTTCTGCAAGTGTGGATAGGGGCAAGAGTCCCTATACAGGTACTTGACTGTTGCTGTGGAGTAGGAGGGCATGGGACTGAGCCTAGGCTCGCGATGCCGCTGCCATCTGTTTGCTTGTTTTTCTGTACTCTGTTTTCTACTGTACTGTATTGATGTATAACATGTTCTGGCTGTTTTCTTATAACTTGAAACATGTAGCATCATCACTTATATACTGTTGGTTATATCCACTACTGTAGTTATTTCAGTTGTGTATGTTTACTGCTTCCGCTGTTTGTTGTATGTTTATTTTGGTATTCCGCTACGCTACACTTTGACAAATGAGGGCATAGTTTCCCCACTATCAGACCTGGGCCCTCGCTGCTAGTTGGCAACCTCTGGCGTTTGGGGGAATGCACTTGTGGTCACGTGGCTAACCGTGCTCGGGGCACCTGTTTCGTGGCACCCGGGTCTGGGACGTTACATTTTCTCTCCATGATTAATTAATATTAGTGATTGTTTGTTTGTGATCTCTGATCGGTCCATGGTGATTTTTATTCTCATTCACATTTGATTCCTATTTTTTCCCATGATATTCACTTTTTTGTTGAGGGTTTTCATGGTTTGGACATTTGGGAAGAAATTTTTAATCATATTACATGGAATATGTTGATCTATGTTTCATGTGATGTGGTTGTCACTAGGGTCATTCTTCTTCTCATTGTGGTTCATAGATGAGTAGAAAATCATCTTTAAGGCAGGATTTCCATTATATCTCTTCAATTTTGTATCATGTGGGAGGGAATTAATTTACATCATCTTTGGATCCTGGTTGTGTTAGTTTAATCATGGTTAATAATAATTTAATTTAAATTGAATGAGGTTGGGTGTTGTTTTGACATGATTTTCTTGTTTTGATGTTATGAATGTGATATTTTGATTATACAAGCCTGATGGCCCAATGAAAATCATGGCCATTAGAGGTTTTGTTTTTACAATAAATGTGTTGCATGTTTTTTTGGTTCATGGAGAACTGTTATATATAGAAATGGTTAAATAATGTAAATCTAGATAATAAGTGTATTTCGCATGACTATGTTTGGGTGATAATTCCCTCAAATAATGATGTTCAATTAAATGAGTTTCCCCTTTTAAAAATACAAAATTATGTTTCATCATTATATCTTATTAGATGTGTGGAGTCGTTGTATCAGCATGTGTGCGGAAGATGAAATTTTTATTGGTTTTTTTGTGATGTGTGGGTTTGATCTGGTTTGTTTTGTGGTATGTATGCAAGCATGGTTGTGTGTTGTGGGTTGGACTGAGTGGTGTTATGGAATAACATGTAGACGATATGTAAACCTGAATATGTAATGGAATATTAGGTTGGGTGATTGATTGATTATGGAATGGATGACAATTGTTATGAAGTAGGACTGTGTTCAGGATGTGTGGTGATGAGTTCGTTGAAATCTTTGTGAGAGGATTTCTTTTGGAGGGATAACTTTCAAGAAGGAAAGTGGTGGTCAACATTGGTAATTCTCATGGAGTTTCTCTATATATGATTTTTTTTCTTGCATGTTGAGTACTTTACGTGGTAGTTTATGGGGTAATAATGAAATAAATGATTTAATAATAGGTCAATAATATTTTTGAACTGACTTTGGATGGTTTGGTAAGCATGAATGAATAAATACTAATATAGTAAATTCCCATTACAGTATTGGAAAAAGAATTTATCACTACTAAAAATGTTCTGATAATTGGAGCATGCTTAAAATCATGATACTTTTATCAGCACTACAGAATCAACATTAAAGGAACCCTTTAATAGTTCTAAAAGAAGAACTAATAAGAGGGTCCATTAATAGCGTTTTTAATGATGTTGATGGGAAATTTTAATAGCTCATATTTTAGTGCCATAAAAGGGTTATTTTTTGGACACCTATGTTCCTGACCCCTTTATCAGCACTTCCACTACGCCTTTAATAGAATATCACACCCTTTTTATAAGCTCTACTCACCCAATGAACCATTTTATCAGTGATTTGTGAGTTTTAAGCCACATGTTTTCCCACCTAGATTTGATCCCTACACCAATTCTTCAATGATGAAATGCTATTACCAATACATCATGTTTTTTTTTTATTTTTGATTAATGATATTTCAATTTATTTATATATACATATGCATATATTTATATAATTTTTTTAAATTAATTTTTGAGTTCGTCGGATATATATTATATTTATTTAAATGTATTATATATTAAATTCATTTACCTAAATTAGATATAACATATATATCTATTTATTAAAACAAACATATATATATGTATAAATATTATAAATATATATTTTTAGAATTATTAATTTTTTTAATGATGTTATAAATACATTTTTAAAATATAAATTTGTTTAGATATATTAGAATATAAAATTTTACATAATTATGTTAATAAATATATTTATATGAGTGATTTATTATAAGTAAATATACTAAAACATTCATATATTTAATTATAAATAAAATTATGTTGGGAAAATTGTTAAAAAATTTTAAAAATAATTTTAATATGAATGTAAGACATGATAATAAATTCTGAACCCTTTTAAAAAGAAAAAACAGTCCCCTTTAAATGAGGATTAAAATCAATAGAATGTATAAAAATTAGGATACCTTGACTAAAACAACGGTTTTGGAGCCCTTCAAGGCCATTTTTTGCCTAAAAAATTGTGTCATTTTTGTATTTGTGTCACTAAAGACATAGAGATCATCATATTTTTTGATTTGAAATGTGGTTGAGGCTAAACGATCATCCAAATAAAAAATTATGGCTTTTGATGTTCGAGTTATGTTATTAACTTATTTTAGATGTTTATGAATTTTTTTTATTTTAAGTATCTTCTCATTGATATTAAATGACTATTAATTAGTAATTATAATCAAATTATTAATGAAATTTGTTATAGTAATTTTATAAGACACTTCAACTAAATATAATATTTATATTAAATATAATTTATCTTTTTATAATATTAATAATATATTTCAAAAAATAAACATTATATTTAAATTAATATAAATATATGTTTATGTTAATTTATCTTTATTAATGAAATATAATTTTTTTGTAATGTATACATTTATCAGTTCATGTAAAAAAAGCACTACATAAGGGGTATCTTTATTAGTGCCTCTAAAATAGTGATGATAACCCCCCTATATGTGCAAAATTTTCAAGCATTGATAAAGGTGCATCTTTAATAATGAATTTTAGCGCTATTATAGACCCCATTTAGATGTTCTAAAAAAGAATTGTTAATGACCTTTTTAACATCACTTTTTAGCACTGAAAAGTGCCATTTAAGACCATATTTATCTTGAACTATTAATTCCCTTGTTCTAGATAACCCCCATTTTTTATGTACTTAAATGATTTGTGATTAAATATTAATAATTGTTAATTTATTTTTTAGGAAATATGAATTTTGTTATGGATTGATGTGTGGTGTTGTGGATTCTGAGGTAATAAGAATGATGGATGTGTTGTGAACTAGTAGTTTGTTTTAGATCCCATTGGTTGTGCTTGAGTGCTTGATTATATATTTTCATACATATAAATTTATTCCCTTTATCATTTATATAAAAACCAAAAACCTAACATAACACTATGTTTTGAACACTCCATTCATCACGGGGGAGGGTGTTTTTCCTAAACATCCTAATGAGAAGACAGATGAATGGCCACCCAATCTTCTATGCTCCATCATCTTGGAAGGGGTATCTGAATGTTCTTTTGAATGGTTTTGGGTCGTGAGGCCCATTTGTATGTAGGCGGGTTGTGATTTATCATGTGTTTTTCGGATGAGGTGTTTTTTCATGGTATTTTTGGGATAATTTGTGTTGAGCTTTCCCAAATGTTTGTAGGATGAGGTGGGTTGTGATTTCCCCTGAGTTTTTTTGGGATGATATGTGTTGTGATTTCCTCAGTGTCTTCAAGATGTGATTTGGTTTGTGAGCTAGGTGTTTGCGGGTAGGATGTTGTGTGGTTTGTGGAATAGATGATTGAAGGAGGGATGTGGTGTGTTTTTTTCTAGGTTTGTGTGGGGGTGGGGGGATGTGATATGGTTTGTTGGCCCAGGTGTGTCCGGGTGGGTTGTGATGTGGTAACTTTAGATATGGTGGGAATTCCAGGGTGTCTGACATTTTACAATAGTTTCCAATCATAGGTGATGTGTTGTGGGGTACCCTATCATCGATTTGAATTATATTAAATTACATGACATGCATTAATTGGAGAGTGTGACTTGGATAGGATGGTATGGTTAGTATACCTATTATGTGTTTTTTGGATTTACTATTTTTTTCATGGGGCCATTAGTATTATTATTTCACAATTTCATGAGATACTATAATTTTCCTAATGACTATACATGTATACTCACTCTACGTATGTAAAAAAATAGATTTTGTTTTCAAGGATGATTACATGGATCATGATAGACTTTAAAAGATAATATCATGATAGTTGATGTGTTTTAGCATAAGATATCTTTTGGGTACCTATTGGAGACATTTATATTTGTTCCAGTTCTATTTATGCTTACATATGTGATGTTTTTTTCTTTATTTTATATATGAATTGGATTTTTTTGTATTATCTGCATATCTCTCAATATTGATTAAAAAAATGGAAATTCATTCTATATTGTGTGATCTCTATACCCTTGGTACTAGTCGCCATCCTAGAGCCTAATGGAGGCAAGACTCATGGGTTATTACCTCCTTTCATTTATTTTTTGTCAAGAGTAGATTTCAGCATGATTTTGGTACCAAATAAAGCCTCACATATGATGTCCACCGTTACCTTGATGGAGAGACTGAGCGGACTATCCAAACATTGGTGGTTATGTTTTGGGTAGATGGCTTGGACATTGGAGGATTTTGGGTATTGATCATACCTTTGTTGGGGTTTCCTTATAATCATATTTATCACTCCTACCACTTTATGCCATTATTAGAGGCATTTTATGTAATACCAATTCATTCCATATTATGCTAAAGAGATGTTTGGAAGACAATTGTTTTGGTTCTCAATGTGGTGCAGATAATGATATATAAGTTTCAAATTATTTGTCAGATGATGAAAGATGAAGAGGACTGATAGATGACATCAGATGATCACATAAGGAGGCCCTTGATGATTGAGAATAGGTAATATAGGTTCTAGAAGGTATCCCCTCTACATGGTATGTGGAGGTTTGGAATACGGAGTATGCTTTCTCACAAGTTTTGAGGACCCTTTTCAATGTTAGGGGGAGTTGGTGATGTGGTATTTATTTTGGTTCTTACACCATGGATAGAGATGATCCATGAAGTCATTCGTTTCCCATATATCCATCTATATCTACATGATGACACCCAATTCATTGAATGGTTATAGTTGGATATCTAGTACGATACAGCATTTGTGGAGCAGCCTATAGAGATCCAAGATCGTCAGGAGAAGGTGCTAAAAGGATGTACCATTTCTTATGTTCATATGTTGATTAGGAATGATTTATATTATTAGAGTACTTTAGAGTGATATATGACGATGTGTTCCCATTACCCAATGTTATTTTTAGGTTTTCTCTATTCTGTTTTGTTTTATGATGTAATGCCTGAACCTTGTCTTATATGAGATGAGTGTCATACTATTCCTTCTGTGTATATAGTGTAATGTATGGTGATGTTTTGAAATATGAAAATGGGAAGAACTAATTCCAAATCAAGATGAATTTAATATGATGTGATTAAAACTTTGCGAGAAACATAGTGCTGCCAAGAGCGTATAATATCACAACATAAAAGAATGAATTCCCTGATTCATGCATTCGAGATGGTGCATTTTGTTGGTTGTCTGGTTGTGTAGTTTGATGGATGTATAAAATGTTTTTTTCATTACTATTAGTAGGTTTTGTAACACCCCAAGATTTTATAGTACTTTATCTCATAAAAGTAATTCAATAGCTTTAAATACACGCAACATCGAGTTCGAGTGCACCACAACTTTCTAAACTAACCGTTCAAAAAGAAGTATGAATAGTATAAACTACATTTTGAATCTTATATAATCCATATAATTTTAACATCCATATTATGTGATTCTTAGATATAATATAAGAACAAATTCATTTTTTCGGATGAAATAATTATTTTTAAAAAAAATGCAATTTTCTCACCTTTTAAGGGTGAACCCTTTTTAAAACCAATATTTGACACATTTATATATTGAATTTAATTTAATTAAATTCTTTTTTATATGTGGGACATAAAAATTTAGTTCGTATAAAGTTTTGGTTCCATTTTGATATGATTCAATTTTTGATGATTAGTGAAAAATACTAGGTTTTTTTAAAACAACTGTTTTAATCAAAATAATTAATAGTGATAAATTATTCATTTTAAGGATTTGGAAATATAAATAAATTATATTTTTTATCATTTAATTCAATATAGGTCATTGTATGTAATTTCACTTTTAAATTTGACATAAACAGATGTCAATCTTTTTATAGTTTTTACTTTTCAAAAAACCCGCTTTTTGGTATTGTCAACGGGAATTATTTTTAAATTAATAAATGAAACATCTATTTTTTGAATTTTTTAAAATAGAAATCATTTTTGAATTCGGAATATCAAAATTAGCTTAGCATAAATTTTTTTTGTTTTCTGAAAACAGTCAATTTTTGATGAATGGTGAAAAACACTGATTTATTATTTAAAACTGACATACTATTTAAATAATTAGCTATTTTATTTTAATGTATTTAAAGAAAAAATCAATTTATAATACTTATATATGTTAAATTTATTTTATTTGGTTCATTTTATAATAAATTAGATATATAAAATTTTATCGAACTTTTTACCGTCTTTTACTTACCTCCTGGGTGTATTTGCAAATTTGCATAAAAAATAATTTTACCACTTATATGATTTGAATTTAAAAAATCTGAGAGACAAAATTAATATTAGTATGTAAAATTTTGTTCAATATGATGAAAATAATTTTTGTTGAATAGTAACTTTTGACTTTTATTTACCACAGTTAAAACTAAATTGGGTAATTAAGAGTAAAAATGAAATCATAATTACCCTAAAAAATGTCCTAATTCTACTGGTTAAGTATAATTCTTCCAAAAAAAACCTTAGTATTAAAATATTATCCTCTTTGGTCCACATTTATTATATTAGGGCATTTATAATTATTTTATTTAAAGAAGGGTTAAAAGGGTAAAATTTAAAGTTTAATTACTAAACCATTTTTAATATAGGGTTACAACCAATATATATTCGATAAAAAATATTAATTAGAAATATAAAAATAATTCCTACATATTTTTAATTTATTTATAATTTTATGTAATTAAATAATTTTATTTATTTATGACACAATGATGATGTAGTAATTATATTAATAATGAAATATTAATTTTATTAATTTTATAAATATCCAAATAAATTTAAATTGAAACATCTGATGAATTCCAAGAATTTTATTGGATAATATGACATTTTAGGGTTTGCTAAATAAATTTTATTCTAAGTGATAACGTTATTATGATTTTCAAAAAAATCAAATACTAAATAGTGTCAAAATTGACATAATTGGGTTTTTAAAACAAATATTATATTATTAATTGATATAATAGTTCTAAAAATCTAATTTTCAGAAACAAGACTTATATAAAAATAAATATGACATTAATGAACCACTTTTGGTCTATTGTCATTTTATAGTATGTTTATTAACAATATAATATAAAAATACAAAGATACATGGTAAATGTCAAACTATTTTACTAAGAGTTAAATCTAAAATACATGGTTAATATGGCGACCTAAACCTTTCTAAAACTTATTTGATAAGAGATTTTCAACCCATCCCCAGCTTAGCCTCAAAATATATCATTTTTTTGCAATTATAAACCGAATGTTATTTTATAATAAAATAATATTTCAAATTTTTCCTAAAGTGACCCTCACCTCTCTTATAAAAGGTCACTTTCCCATCTCTTAATTTCACACCTCCCAAGCCTTTTTTCTTGGACAAACCCTACCAAAATCTCCTCCCAACTTCCCTCACATCAACCTAGAGTACTTAATTTTATCATAATTTCAACCTAGAGAGCCATTTTTATCAAATCAAATGAAATAACCTGAAGAAGAGGTAAATATTTAATCACCTCTTTCAAGTTCATTTCTACTTCCACATCGTCTCTCTTTATTGTTTCCATTCTAAAATAATAACTTCAGTATCTTCTATATACTATGATTTTATCATATATATGGTACAACAATATTCTTTATTCTATCCATCCAATAAATGACAAAGTCACCATATTTTCATAGCTACGACTTACCGTCTCCAAGTTGCGTAGTTTGTTATTCAAACACATAATTAATTAGATGGGTATAATAATGAGTATAACTAATGTAAATAATAAATATAAATTTTTATAGATTCTATATATATGATATACCATTCAATTACCTACGATTTCACCATCAATATAATTAAATTTTCGCTTGTGCGTACGTACGGATTATTGTCTCCACATCGCGATAAGATTCATTTTCACTTTCACAATTCAACAACGATTATAAAATATATATTATTAATAATTATGTAATATATGACATAATAATGCTACTGAATAGATATATATATAATTATGTACTTATATATATCTTAATTGTAACAGCCCGAGATTTTATGAAAAATATTCTTTTTAATTTTCTTAATGTCTTGTGTTGTACGCTACACCAAAAGGAGCTTTCACAACACGCATCCTTGACTTGCCTTACATTACACGCAATCGCGGCCTTCCTCGATAGCGTGTGTAATACGCAATACCGAGTTTCACTAAACAACGATATGATATTAAAATATTATTAAAACTAGCCATTATGAATAGTAATAACCACTTTTTAAAATTCTGTAAATCTTATTTTTCAAAATGAACTTCATTTTTGGATTCGGAGTATCGAATTTAGCCTAAGGTGAAATTTTGGTACTTTTCGGATAACTTTCATATTCTGATGAATAGTGAAAATTACTAAATTATAATTAAAAACAACTTTTTTAATCGAAATAATTAAAAGTGATAAATTATTAATTTGAGTGGTTTTAAAGTATATTTAGAATATATTTTTACAATTTAATACAATGTTGTTCATTGGATGTAATTTGACATTTAAACCAGACATAAACAAGTGTCAATCTTTTGATAGATATTGTTTCTTAAAAACACGCTCATTGTTTTAACAGCGGGATTTAATTATAAAATTAATTAATGCAACTTCTATGATATGAATTTGGTAAAATAGACTTCATTTTTGAATTCGGAATATGAAATATAGCTTAGGGTGAAATTTTGGCATTGTTCTGAAAAACATCAATTTTTGATGAATAGTGAAACTACTAAGTGGTAGTTAAAAAAATTAATTTCTTCATAAATCTTAATTTTACCGCTTCTGTGAATGGAATTTCGAAAATCCGACAGACACGGTTGATATCAGTAAGTAAAATGTGGTTCAATGAGATAAAAATAATTTTTTGGTGAATAGTAACTTTTTACTTTTTTTTACCGCGGTTAATAGTAAATAAGGTAACTAAGGGTAAATATGATATTAATACTACCCTAACACATGTCCTAATTCTATTGGACAAGTGTAATTCGACCAAAAACAAACTTAGGAATAAAATATGACCATTTAGGCCCACTTGGATTAGATTAGGACATTTATTATTAATTTATTTAAAGAAGGGTTAAAATAGTTAAAATCAAAGTTTAATAAGTCAATCATTTTTAATATGGGGTTATACATAAGATAAATTCGACTATAAATATTCATTAGAAAGCTAAAAAGATTTCCTACATAATGGTATTTTATTTATAATTTTTAGACATTAAATAATTTAATTTATTTATGACACAACGATGATACAGTAATTATCTTATTAATGAAATATTGACATAATTGATGTTATAAACACCAAAATAAATGTAATTTGAGATTTTTTATGAATTAAACTAATTTTATAGGTTACTATGATATATTAATGTTGATTTAATCAACTTGGTTCGAACATTTAATTCTGTTATGACTTTCACAAAAATCATATATCAAATAGTGTCAAAATTGACACAAAATAATTTTTAAATCAAATATTATATTATTAATTGTTATTTTATTCCTAAAAATCTAAGGTTCGGAAAAATGACTTAGATAAGGATATATATATTAATAATAAACAATTTGGGGTTCGTTTGGCATGTTATAGTAAGTGTATTAACCATATAGTGAAAGAAAACAAAAAGACACGGTAAAAGTTAAATTATTTAACTTAGAGTTAAATCTAATTGATAAGGTTTAAAATAAGATCCAAACATGTCTAAATTTGATTGGTTAATGAGATTACAACCCTATCTCATCTAAGCTTCGAATATGAGTCATTTTTGGAGGTTTTTAAGTGGGGTTAGATTTATTATAAATTAATATTTTTAAGAATTCCTAAGGTGCCCCTCTCCTCCCTTATAAAAGGGCACCTCCTCCCCCTTCCTCCTCACACCAATTTGAGCATTCAAGCTCGGCCAACCCCTGACATTTTCACCTCTCCACTTCCCTAGCAACATCCTAGAGGTTCTGGTCTTCCTCAAAGACCAATTTTAGTGCCCTAAGAGGAGGTCTCAAAGAGGCGCTTCAAAGAAGAGGTAATTACCGTTACCAATTCTTTCATCTTTATTTCTTCTTCCACTTCTTCTTATTAGGTTGTTTCATTATGAAGTAATAACATCAGTATCACTCATATACTGATATGTTATTATAAGTATGAAACAACCCTATTTCACCATCTATCCATCCTACGGAAAAAGAAATCACCGCGCGTGCGTACGTACGGAATACCGTCTCCACGCCGTGGTGTAATCTATTTTCCGCCACCACCTTAATTGGATGGGTATAATTGTGTAATGAGTAACTATATATGATTATTATAAAGTGATATTGATACATAAATAGTATACAAACACTTCAACACAATTCCACGACCATGGGAACGATATCATCGCTCGTGCGTACGTACGGACTACCGTCTCCACGACGTGATGAGATTCATTCTCAATGATTATCCATTCATGAATGATTATAAAGTATATATAATAAGTACTAATGAAATATATGACATAATAATGATACTGGATTTATGTATATTTATATGTATGTCATCTAATTCCATTCAATTCAATAAGGAAACGGAAACAGCGTTCATGCGTACGTACGGACTACCGTCTCCATGAACGGTGTATTTCATTCCATTATCAATATATTATATATATATGTATATTCTGAATATATATTATATATAAATCATGTTTTACATTCTGGATATAAGTAATCATGATCCAAGTAATCATATTAATAATTACAAGTTAAAAAGACGAACGACAAATAAGACGATTTTACCCAAAATGCTACTTTAACATGAATTTACAAAAGACCGGGTAATATAAAGCCATAAGAGAACCATATATGATATCATAACAATGAATATGATTCTTTAATAAGTAAATAACATTATGTAAATCATTATACAGGAAGTTCGGACACGTATAAAGCAAGTCGGACCTAAGGTAAGGGATAAATTTTCAATCTCATTTTTATCCGAGATTGCTTATACTTAAGTATTTACTGGGGTTACGTTTAACATCCATGACCATGTTTTCTAAAAATGTTTTTATAAAATGTTTACCATTCTTCCATGAATGTTTAAAGTCATCTTTACCCTTTATTGACTTTTTACCACATTGTATGAATTGAATCTTTCCTTTGGTTACCATATAAGGTACTTTTTGACTTTTCCGACAAAAGTACGAAGAATGTTTTTTTAACTTAAACGGCCCGAACAGAATTTTTACGGTTTTATAAAGCCTTATTTTCATGAAGCTTCCTCCAAAAGATTTCATGACTATTTTCAATAAAATCTCTTTCTTTTAAAATTGCATGATGTTTTATGAAAAGAAATTGATTTTGAAGAAGAAAGGATATTTTCCTCAAGAATTCATTTCAAGTGTTTTATCAAAATTATTTTCCATCTAAGATAATTAAGGGTTCTGTTTCTATCCATATTTTTACATTGATTTGACTATGTTGTGACGGAATTATGTTTATGAATTCCTTTATCTTATATGAATGGTTTTATGATGTCATGTTGTTTAAGAATCCCATTTTTATTACATGGGTTATGCAATGATGTATGATTTATGATTTTGTGGCACACATAAGAATGGTATAATTATGAGATGGGTGGGACCTATATCTCCCTCCAATGAATTGGGTAAAGATTTTATATCTCATGAGATAGACAGGGCTGGAATGGTAGGTTATACCGGTTCAGTGAAACAGGACTGAAACGAGGGTTACTCGATTCAGAAAGGGACTTTGTCCACTAAGATAGTCTTGGAAATGAGTCTTGACTAACAAGAAATGATTCTCTATGATTATGTGTGAATGCCACAAAGTTTCATGTTTTATGTTATGATTATTATGATTACATTCCACTGCCATGATTTATCCCATGTTATGAAATTATGCTCTCTTTTGCAGGTTAAGATTTCCAAAATGTTATGTTCTTATGAATACGATGTGATTGATATTTCTTTTGTTTACCCTTACTGAGCATTTGAGCTCACCCTTTTATGTTTTCTTTTCCCCAGGATATAAAGAAAGGTTTTAGGTAAAAAAAAAGGGAAGATCTTTATAGGAGATGTTGAAGATCTTTCACCACGATTAGAAGATTATGTTCCGAGTTTCCAAAGACACTAAACTATTACGATCCTTTAGTGTGTGTTTTTGTTATGTACTAAGTATTCCGCAAATGTAATGTAATGTCCATGTACGTCAGGATACGGGTCTCTACAGTTGGTATCAGAGGAAAGGTTTAGTCAACCTTTGGAAACTAGGATGCGAAAACGTTAGTGAGATCCCTAGAGATATTTCTAAGGTATGTCTAGGGATTTCTCTAAGGTTAAGTATACGTATAGGTTATAGTCCTAGAATTGCGCTAACAATCTTAGAATTTAACCTAAGATGTTAGATATTGAAGGTACTCCTCCTTTATTATGTTGTTTTCCCTAGCATGATTTTGTCCTCTCACACTATTCTTTTTGGGTTTTAGAAAATGGCTGGAAACAAGGTGATTCACGATAATGGAGGATATGCTGGACAATGGAATGATATTTTTCATGAGCAACCAAATGAAATGGGATTTTGAAGTCCAAAAATCATTATTACGCCGAATCAGCAATCTCATAATATGATCAATAAAGTAAAATTTGGTAAGTTTCCTGACTCGGCTAATAAGAGAAAGATGGAGTTTCATGATGATCATAGAGGAAAGAAAGTTCAATTTCCCCTATGTAAATCATGTGGGAAGAGGCATCAAGGAGAATGTTTCAAAGGAACTGGAAGATGCTTTGGGTGTGGAAAAGAAGGACACAAAGCAAGTAAGTGCAAAGGAAAAGGTTCAGTTAACACCATGGATGAGGATAATGGTATTGCTACGACATCAACAATGGTTAAATGTTTTAAATGTGGAATGTACGGGCATTATGCAAACCAATTCCCTAAGGGAAAGTCTCATGAAGATAATCAGTATGGTCGTATAGGAAGTATTTATGTTGATGATGATGAAGAGACTACAAATGATATGTGAGATGAAGGAATTGTTGAAGCTCGGTCAATGGTTTAAGAATGTAGTGGAATGATGACATGTTTATCATGTGTAATGTTGTATAATTAATCTCATGGTACTATGGAATAAAGAGACATCTAAGGATTGTTACACTGTTGTCATTCCTTGAGTTTTGAAAGTGTATAATTAATGGTACAAGTATCCATGAAAGGTTATTCAGATATTTTTGGAATGTAGATGATATGCGCATAATGAAGGGATAAAGAGCAAATGAAATGTTTGACAGTATTCATGAGCTCATGATTGATATAAGGACTAAGTGATATCATGGTTTGAGTATATAGAATTTTGAGGATATTGGTTGGTGGAAAGTGTTAACTTTTAACTGCATTCATGTTTTCACTAAGGTATTCAAGAGAATACATGATTAAGGACTTTGAATGTTTGGAATGTGACCAACAAAATATATCTTATGATATATGGGGATCAACAATGGTATTAAATCTCTGGTAATCGTTTTCACTATGTTATGAGAGTGGACTGCAGTATTATGGATAAGCCTAAAGATTGGAATGGATTATGTTGGACATAAGTTAGTATTGTTTAAGGATAGAAGTTTTCTCGATATTATTGATGGGATGTTATAGTAATATAGTTTTGGAAAAAGGACAACCTAAAGGACGGGCGACAGCCCATCGCTTCGGACAAGGCTGTGGGAATCGAACCCACAACCGAAGTGCGACTGGCCTTTATCGCCTACCACTGGCCTACAGGAAGTCCCTGTTCAGTAGAAACTAGTTTTATTATATTAAGCAGTATGATATATGAAGTATAAGTCCATTTTAGGAACCATATATGATTAATCTATAGAATGACTTATATATATTTAATAACTTTTGATAACCTTTTGTTTGAGACAGATGGAATGACCCGTCATTCTATCACATGATCTGCTAACACTTCACGAATAACAAATTCAACTTCATTTATTTAAGAGATGAAGTGGAAATTGTTCAAGGCACGAACAATAGTGAGATTGTACCAAGATAAAGTAAGTATTTATTCTAATTCAAATTTTCAACTTTAGGGAAATGATCTTGAAAACCAAAAATGTTGTCCTAGTGATCTTATACCTGATGAATCAGATGGTACCTTATATCATCACAAATCTATGGATTTGTGATTGTTGGCTTTTCCATAGCCATGTTATCTACCACTCTCCATCAGAACATGATGGTTATATTTTTCTTCCATATCCATATTTTCACCTATGTGGAAACCCAGTGATTAGTTTATTTGGGGTAACCATTAGGTTTCACACCTTTGTTTTTAAAGATTGGTTTTGGTATTCCTTTTTACGATGTGGGTTTCTATTAAAGAAACTTTCGAATAGTAATCCATTTATAACCCAGACGAATTTCGAGGGCGAAATTCATTTTAAGGGGGGTAGAATGTAACAGCCCGAGATTTTATGAAAAATATTCTTTTTAATTTTCTTAATGTCTTGTGTTGTACGCTACACCAAAAGTAGCTTGCAAAACACGCATCCTTGACTTGCCTTGCATTACACGCAATCGCGGCCTTCCTCGATAGCGTGTGTAATACTCAATACCGAGTTTCACTAAACAACGATATGATATTAAAATATTATTAAAACTAGCCGTTATGAACAGTAATAACCACTTTTTAAAATTCTGTAAATCTTATTTTTCAAAATGAACTTCATTTTTGGATTCGGAGTATCGAATTTAGCCTAAGGTGAAATTTTGGTACTTTTCGGATAACTTTCATATTCTGATGAATAGTGAAAATTACTAAATTATAATTAAAAACAACTTTTTTAATCGAAATAATTAAAAGTGATAAATTATTAATTTGAGTGGTTTTAAAGTATATTTAGAATATATTTTTACAATTTAATACAATGTTGGTCATTGGATGTAATTTGACATTTAAACCAGACATAAACAAGTGTCAATCTTTTGATAGATATTGTTTCTTAAAAACACGCTCATTGTTTTAACAGCGGGATTTAATTATAAAATTAATTAATGCAACTTCTATGATATGAATTTGGTAAAATAGACTTCATTTTTGAATTCGGAATATGAAATATAGCTTAGGGTGAAATTTTGGCATTGTTCTGAAAAACATCAATTTTTGATGAATAGTGAAACTACTAAGTGGTAGTTAAAAAAATTAATTTCTTCATAAATCTTAATTTTACCGCTTCTGTGAATGGAATTTCGAAAATCCGACAGACACGGTTGATATCAGTAAGTAAAATGTGGTTCAATGAGATAAAAATAATTTTTTGGTGAATAGTAACTTTTTACTTTTTTTTACCGCGGTTAATAGTAAATAAGGTAACTAAGGGTAAATATGATATTAATATTACCCTAACACATGTCCTAATTCTATTGGACAAGTGTAATTCGACCAAAAACAAACCTAGGAATAAAATATGACCATTTAGGCCCACTTGGATTAGATTAAGACATTTATTATTAATTTATTTAAAGAAGGGTTAAAATAGTTAAAATCAAAGTTTAATAAGTAAATCATTTTTAATATGGGGTTATACATAAGATAAATTAGACTATAAATATTAATTAGAAATCTAAAAAGATTTCCTACATAATGGTATTTTATTTATAATTTTTAGACATTAAATAATTTAATTTATTTATGACACAACGATGATGCGGTAATTATCTTATTAAGGAAATATTGACATAATTGATGTTATAAACACCAAAATAAATGTAATTTGAGATTTTTTGTGAATTCAAATAATTTTCTAGGTTACTATGATATATTAATGTTGATTTAATCAACTTGGTTCGAACATTTAATTCTGTTATGACTTTCAAAAAAATCATATATCAAATAGTGTCAAAATTGATACAAAATAATTTTTAAATCAAATATTATATTATTAATTGTTATTTTATTCCTAAAAATCTAAGGTTCGGCCAAATGACTTAGATAAGGATATATATATTAATAATAAACAATTTGGGGTTCGTTTGGCATGTTATAGTAAGTGTATTAACCATATAGTGAAAGAAAACAAAAAGACACGGTAAAAGTTAAATTATTTAACTTAGAGTTAAATCTAATTGATAAGGTTTAAAATAAGATCCAAACATGTCTAAATTTGATTGGTTAATGAGATTACAACCCTATCTCATCTAATCTTCTAATATGAGTCATTTTTGGAGGTTTTTAAGTGGGGTTAGATTTATTATAAATTAATATTTTTAAGAATTCCTAAGGTGCCCCTCTCCTCCCTTATAAAAGGGCACCTCCTCCCCCTTCCTCCTCACACCAATTTGAGCATTCAAGCTCGGAAAACCCCTGCCATTTTCACCTCTCCACTTCCCTAGCAACATCCTAGAGGTTCTGGTCTTCCTCAAAGACCAATTTTAGTGCCCTAAGAGGAGGTCTCAAAGAGGCGCTTCAAAGAAGAGGTAATTACCGTTACCAATTCTTTCATCTTTATTTCTTCTTCCACTTCTTCTTATTAGGTTGTTTCATTATGAAGTAATAACATCAGTATCACTCATATACTGATATGTTATTATAAGTATGAAACAACCCTATTTCACCATCTATCCATCCTACGGAAAAAGAAATCACCGCGCGTGCGTACGTACGGAATACCGTCTCCACGCCGTGGTGTAATCTATTTTCCACCACCACCTTAATTGGATGGGTATAATGGTGTAATGAGTAACTATATATGATTATTATAAAGTGATATTGATACATAAGTAGTATACAAACACTTAAACACAATTCCACGACCATGGGAACGATATCATCGCTCGTGCGTACGTACGGACTACCGTCTCCACGACGCGATGAGATTCATTCTCAATGATTATCCATTCATGAATGATTATAAAGTATATATAATAAGTAATAATGAAATATATGACATAATAATGATACTGGATTTATGTATATTTATATGTATGTCATTTAATTCCATTCAATTCAATAAGGAAACGGAAACAGCGTTCATGCGTACGTACGGACTACCGTCTCCATGAACGGTGTATTTCATTCCATTATCAATATATTATATATATATGTATATTCTGAATATATATTATATATAAATCATGTTTTACATTCTGGATATAAGTAATCATGATCCAAGTAATCATATTAATAATTACAAGTTAAAAAGACGAACGACAAATAAGACGATTTTACCCAAAATGCTACTTTAACATTAATTTACAAAAGACCGGGTAATATAAAGCCATAAGAGAACCATATATGATATCATAACAATGAATATGATTCTTTAATAAGTCAATAACATTATGTAAATCATTATACAGGAAGTTCGGACACGTATAAAGCAAGTCGGACCTAAGGTAAGGGATAAATTTTCAATCTCATTTTTATCCGAGATTGCTTATACTTAAGTATTTACTGGGGTTACGTTTAACATCCATGACCATGTTTTCTAAAAATGTTTTTATAAAATGTTTACCATTCTTCCATGAATGTTTAAAGTCATTTTTACCCTTTATTGACTTTTTACCACATTGTATGAATGGAATCTTTCCTTTGGTTACCATATAAGGTACTTTTTGACTTTTCCGACAAAAGTACGAAGAATGTTTTTTTAACTTAAACGGCCCGAACAGAATTTTTACAGTTTTATAAAGCCTTATTTTCATGAAGCTTCCTCCAAAAGATTTCATGACTATTTTCAATAAAATATCTTTCTTTTAAAATTGCATGATGTTTTATGAAAAGAAATTGATTTTGAAGAAGAAAGGATATTTTCCTCAAGAATTCATTTCAAGTGTTTTATCAAAATTATTTTCCATCTAAGATAATTAAGGGTTCTGTTTCTATCCATATTTTTACATTGATTTGACTATGTTGTGATGGAATTATGTTTATGAATTCCTTTATCTTATATGAATGGTTTTATGATGTCATGTTGTTTAAGAATCCCATTTTTATTACATGGGTTATGCAATGATGTATGATTTATGATTTTGTGGCACACATAAGAATGGTATCATTATGAGATGGGTGGGACCTATATCTCCCTCCAATGCATTGGGTAAAGATTTTATATCTCATGAGATAGACAGGGCTGGAATGGTAGGTTATACCGGTTCAGTGAAACAGGACTGAAACGAGGGTTACTCGATTCAGAAAGGGACTTTGTCCACTAAGATAGTCTTGGCAATGAGTCTTGACTAACAAGAAATGATTCTCTATGATTATGTGTGAATGCCACAAAGTTTCATGTTTTAAGTTATGATTATTATGATTACATTCCACTGCCATGATTTATCCCATGTTATGAAATTATGCTCTCTTTTGCAGGTTAAGATTTCCAAAATGTTATGTTCTTATGAATACGATGTGATTGATATTTCTTTTGTTTACCCTTACTGAGCATTTGAGCTCACCCTTTTATGTTTTCTTTTCCCCAGGATATAAAGAAAGGTTTTAGGTAAAAAAAAAGGGAAGATATTTATAGGAGATGTTGAAGATCTTTCACCACGATTAGAAGATTATGTTCCGAGTTTCCAAAGACACTAAACTATTACGATCCTTTAGTGTGTGTTTTTGTTATGTACTAAGTATTCCGAAAATGTAATGTAATGTCCATGTACGTCAGGATACAGGTCTCTACAGTTGGTATCAGAGGAAAGGTTTAGTCAACCTTTGGAAACTAGGATGTGAAAACGTTAGTGAGATCCCTAGAGATATTTCTAAGGTATGTCTAGGGATGTCTCTAAGGTTAAGTATACGTATAGGTTATAGTCCTAGAATTGCGCTAACGATCTTAGAATTTAACCTAAGATGTTAGATATTGAAGGTACTCCTCCTTTATTATGTTGTTTTCCCTAGCATGATTTTTTCCTCTCACACTATTCTTTTTGGGTTTTAGAAAATGGCTGGAAACAAGGTGATTCACGATAATGGAGGATATGCTGGACAATGGAATGATATTTTTCATGAGCAACCAAATGAAATGGGATTTTGAAGTCCAAAAATCATTATTATGCCGAATCAGCAATCTCATAATATGATCAATAAAGTAAAATTTGGTAAGTTTCCTGACTCGGCTAATAAGAGAAAGATGGAGTTTCATGATGATCATAGAGGAAAGAAAGTTCAATTTCCCCTATGTAAATCATGTGGGAAGAGGCATCAAGGAGAATGTTTCAAAGGAACTGGAAGATGCTTTGGGTGTGGAAAAGAAGGACACAAAGCAAGTAAGTGCAAAGGAAAAGGTTCAGTTAACACCATGGATGAGGATAATGGTATTGCTACGACATCAACAATGGTTAAATGTTTTAAATGTGGAATGTACGGGCATTATGAAAACCAATGCCCTAAGGGAAAGTCTCATGAAGATAATCAGTATGGTCGTATAGGAAGTATTTATGTTGATGATGATGAAGATACTACAAATGATATGTGAGATGAAGGAATTGTTGAAGCTCGGTCAATGGTTTAAGAATGTAGTGGAATGATGACATGTTTATTATGTGTAATGTTGTATAATTAATCTCATGGTACTATGGAATAAAGAGACATCTAAGGATTGTTACACTGTTGTCCTTCCTTGAGTTTTGAAAGTGTATAATTAATGGTACAAGTATCCATGAAAGGTTATTCAGATATTTTTGGAATGTAGATGATATGCGCATAATGAAGGGATAAAGAGCAAATGAAATGTTTGACAGTATTCATGAGCTCATGATTGATATAAGGACTAAGTGATATCATGGTTTGAGTATATAGAATTTTGAGGATATTGGTAGGTGGAAAGTGTTAACTTTTAACTGCATTCATGTTTTCACTAAGGTATTCAAGAGAATACATGATTAAGGACTTTGAATGTTTGGAATGTGACCAACAAAATATATCTTATGATATATGGGGATCAACGATGGTATTAAATCTCTGGTAATCGTTTTCACTATGTTATGAGAGTGGACTGCAGTATTATGGATAAGCCTAAAGATTGGAATGGATTATGTTGGACATAAGTTAGTATTGTTTAAGGATAGAAGTTTTCTCGATATTATTGATGGGATGTTATAGTAATATAGTTTTGGAAAAAGGACAACCTACAGGACGGGCGACATCCCATCGCTTCGGACAAGGCTGTGGGAATCGAACCCACAACCGAAGTGCGACTGGCCTTTATCGCCTACCACTGGCCTACAGGAAGTCCCTGTTCAGTAGAAACTAGTTTTATTATATTAAGCAGTATGATATATGAAGTATAAGTCCATTTTAGGAACCATATATGATTAATCTATAGAATGACTTATATATATTTAATAACTTTTGATAACCTTTTGTTTGAGACAGATGGAATGACCCGTCATTCTATCACATGATCTACTAACACTTCACGAATAACAAATTCAACTTCATTTATTTAAGAGATGAAGTGGAAATTGTTAAAGGCACGAACAATAGTGAGATTGTACCAAGATAAAGTAAGTATTTATTCTAATTCAAATTTTCAAATTTAGGGAAATGATCTTGAAAACCAAAAATGTTGTCCTAGTGATCTTATACCTGATGAATTAGATGGTACCTTATATCATCACAAATCTATGGATTTGTGATTGTTGGCTTTTCCATAGCCATGTTCTCTACCACTCTCCATCAGAACATGATGGTTAGATTTTTCTTCCATATCCATATTTTCACCTATGTGGAAACCCAGTGATTAGTTTATTTGGGGTAACCATTAGGTTTCATAACTTTGTTTTTAAAGATTGGTTTTGGTATTCCTTTTTACGATGTGGTTTTCTATTAAAGAAACTTTCGAATAGTAATCCATTTATAACCCAGACGAATTTCGAGGGCGAAATTCATTTTAAGGGGGGTAGAATGTAACAGCCCGAGATTTTATGAAAAATATTCTTTTTAATTTTCTTAATGTCTTGTGTTGTACGCTACACCAAAAGTAGCTTGCACAACACGCATCCTTGACTTTCCTTGCATTACACGCAATCGCGGCCTTCCTCGATAGCGTGTGTAATACGCAATACCGAGTTTCACTAAACAACGATATGATATTAAAATATTATTAAAACTAGCCGTTATGAATAGTAATAACCACTTTTTAAAATTATGTAAATCTTATTTTTCAAAATGAACTTCATTTTTGGATTCGGAGTATCGAATTTAGCCTAAGGTGAAATTTTGGTACTTTTCGGATAACTTTTATATTCTGATGAATAGTGAAAATTACTAAATTATAATTAAAAACAACTTTTTTAATCGAAATAATTAAACGTGATAAATTATTAATTTGAGTGGTTTTAAAGTATATTTAGAATATATTTTTACAATTTAATACAATGTTGGTCATTGGATGTAATTTGACATTTAAACCAGACATAAACAAGTGTCAATCTTTTGATAGATATTGTTTCTTAAAAACACGCTCATTGTTTTAACAGCGGGATTTAATTATAAAATTAATTAATGCAACTTCTATGATATGAATTTGGTAAAATAGACTTCATTTTTGAATTCGGAATATGAAATATAGCTTAGGGTGAAATTTTGGCATTGTTCTGAAAAACATCAATTTTTGATGAATAGTGAAACTACTAAGTGGTAGTTAAAAAAATTAATTTCTTCATAAATCTTAATTTTACCGCTTCTGTGAATGGAATTTCGAAAATCCGACAGACACGGTTGATATCAGTAAGTAAAATGTGGTTCAATGAGATAAAAATAATTTTTTGGTGAATAGTAACTTTTTACTTTTTTTTACCGCGGTTAATAGTAAATAAGGTAACTAAGGGTAAATATGATATTAATATTACCCTAACACATGTCCTAATTCTATTGGACAAGTGTAATTCGACCAAAAACAAACTTAGGAATAAAATATGACCATTTAGGCCCACTTGGATTAGATTAGGACATTTATTATAAATTTATTTAAAGAAGGGTTAAAATAGTTAAAATCAAAGTTTAATAAGTAAATCATTTTTAATATGGGGTTATACATAAGATAAATTCGACTATAAATATTCATTAGAAAGCTAAAAATATTTCTTACATAATGGTATTTTATTTATAATTTTTAGATATTAAATAATTTAATTTATTTATGACACAACGATGATGCAGTAATTATCTTATTAATGAAATATTGACATAATTGATGTTATAAACACCACAATAAATGTAATTTGAGATTTTTAATGAATTCCACTAATTTTCTAGGTTACTATGATATATTAATGTTGATTTAATCAACTTTGTTCGAACATTTAATTCTGTTATGACTTTCACAAAAATCATATATCAAATAGTGTCAAAATTGACACAAAATAATTTTTAAATCAAATATTATATTATTAATTGTTATTTTATTCCTAAAAATCTAAGGTTCGGCCAAATGACTTAGATAAAGATATATATATTAATAATAAACAATTTGGGGTTCGTTTGGCATGTTATAGTAAGTGTATTAACCATATAGTGAAAGAAAACAAAAAGACACGGTAAAAGTTAAATTATTTAACTTAGAGTTAAATCTAATTGATAAGGTTTAAAATAAGATCCAAACATGTCTAAATTTGATTGGTTAATGAGATTACAACCCTATATCATCTAAGCTTCGAATATGAGTCATTTTTGGAGGTTTTTAAGTGGGGTTAGATTTATTATAAATTAATATTTTTAAGAATTCCTAAGGTGCCCCTCTCCTCCCTTATAAAAGGGCACCTCCTCCCCCTTCCTCCTCACACCAATTTGAGCATTCAAGCTCGGCCAACCCCTACCATTTTCACCTCTCCACTTACCTAGCAACATCCTAGAGGTTCTGGTCTTCCTCAAAGACCAATTGTAGTGCCCTAAGAGGAGGTCTCAAAGAGGCGCTTCAAAGAAGAGGTAATTACCGTTACCAATTCTTTCATCTTTATTTCTTCTTCCACTTCTTCTTATTAGGTTGTTTCATTATGAAGTAATAACATCAGTATCACTAATATACTGATATGTTATTATAAGTATGAAACAACCCTATTTCACCATCTATCCATCCTACGGAAAAAGAAATCACCGCGCGTGCGTACGTACGGAATACCGTCTCCACGCCGTGGTGTAATCTATTTTCCGCCACCACCTTAATTGGATGGGTATAATGGTGTAATGAGTAACTATATATGATTATTATAAAGTGATATTGATACATAAATAGTATACAAACACTTCAACACAATTCCACGACCATGGGAACGATATCATCGCTCGTGCGTACGTACGGACTACCGTCTCCACGACGCGATGAGATTCATTCTCAATGATTATCCATTCATGAATGATTATAAAGTATATATAATAAGTACTAATGAAATATATGACATAATAATGATACTGGATTTATGTATATTTATATGTATGTCATCTAATTCCATTAAATTCAATAAGGAAACGGAAACAGCGTTCATGCGTACGTACGGACTACCGTCTCCATGAACGGTGTATTTCATTCCATTATCAATATATTATATATATATGTATATTCTGAATATATATTATATATAAATCATGTTTTACATTCTGGATATAAGTAATCATGATCCAAGTAATCATATTAATAATTACAAGTTAAAAAGACGAACGACAAATAAGACGATTTTACCCAAAATGCTACTTTAACATGAATTTACAAAAGACCGGGTAATATAAAGCCATAAGAGAACCATATATGATATCATAACAATGAATATGATTCTTTAATAAGTCAATAACATTATGTAAATCATTATACAGGAAGTTCGGACACGTATAAAGCAAGTCGGACCTAAGGTAAGGGATAAATTTTCAATCTCATTTTTATCCGAGATTGCTTATACTTAAGTATTTACTGGGGTTACGTTTAACATCCATGACCATGTTTTCTAAAAATGTTTTTATAAAATGTTTACCATTCTTCCATGAATTTTTAAAGTCATTTTTACCCTTTATTGACTTTTTACCACATTGTATGAATGGAATCTTTCCTTTGGTTACCATATAAGGTACTTTTTGACTTTTCTGACAAAAGTACGAAGAATGTTTTTTTTAACTTAAACGGCCCGAACAGAATTTTTACGGTTTTATAAAGCCTTATTTTCATGAAGCTTCCTCCAAAAGATTTCATGACTATTTTCAATAAAATCTCTTTCTTTTAAAATTTCATGATGTTTTATGAAAAGAAATTGATTTTGAAGAAGAAAGGATATTTTCCTCAAGAATTCATTTCAAGTGTTTTATCAAAATTATTTTCCATCTAAGATAATTAAGGGTTCTGTTTCTATCCATATTTTTACATTGATTTGACTATGTTGTGATGGAATTATGTTTATGAATTCCTTTATCTTATATGAATGGTTTTATGATGTCATGTTGTTTAAGAATACCATTTTTATTACATGGGTTATGCAATGATGTATGATTTATGATTTTGTGGCACACATAAGAATGGTATCATTATGAGATGGGTGAGACCTATATCTCCCTCCAATTCATTGGGTAAAGATTTTATATCTCATGAGATAGACAGGGCTGGAATGGTAGGTTATACCGGTTCAGTGAAACAGGACTGAAACGAGGGTTACTCGATTCAGAAAGGGACTTTGTCCACTAAGATAGTCTTGGAAATGAGTCTTGACTAACAAGAAATGATTCTCTATGAATATTTGTGAATGCCACAAAGTTTCATGTTTTAAGTTATGATTATTATGATTACATTCCACTGCCATGATTTATCCCATGTTATGAAATTATGCTCTCTTTTGCAGGTTAAGATTTCCAAAATGTTATGTTCTTATGAATACGATGTGATTGATATTTCTTTTGTTTACCCTTACTGAGCATTTGAGCTCACCCTTTTATGTTTTCTTTTCCCCAGGATATAAAGAAAGGTTTTAGGTAAAAAAAAAGGGAAGATCTTTATAGGAGATGTTGAAGATCTTTCACCACGATTAGAAGATTATGTTCCGAGTTTCCAAAGACACTAAACTATTATGATCCTTTAGTGTGTGTTTTTGTTATGTACTAAGTATTCCGCAAATGTAATGTAATGTCCATGTACGTCAGGATACGGGTCTCTACATTAATCTCTTACTTTCATTCAATGCGATATGAAAACGAAAACAACGTTTATGCGTACGTACGACCTACCGTCTCCATAAACGGTGTTTTCCATTTCATTTATCTATCTTCTATAAATATTTATATTATAAATATATATTATATATAAATCCTTTGTTATATTCTAGAAGTATGTAAATCATGATCTAAATTATACAATCAATAATAACTAGTTAAAGAACATACGATAAATAAAGCGATTATTACTCAAAATGTTAATTTAACATGGAAATCATTATAAAATGGGAATTATAAATGCATAACTGAATAATGTATGATATAATAAATATTAATATGGTTCTGGTATAATTTAATAACATACTATGGTCAATATACAAGAGGTTAAATGTACCCTCAACTAAAGGAATGTGCAAGGTAAGAGTTAATTCCTCAATCTCATTATTATCCGAGATTGTTTATGTTTATGTATTTTCTGGAACATATTTATTATCCATGTCCATGTTTTCAAAAATGGTTTTCAATGATTTATTTATATGGAAAATAATTTTTTAAAATTTTAATTTTTTTCAAAAGGTTCAAAGTGGTATGGGACACTTTGATTGAAAAATGTTTTTAAATGTCTCGCTTTCTTAATTGTGTGACTTTTAAAGGTTTTCATGAAAAAGGGATAATTCTCTAAAAGAGTTTAAAAAATCATTTTCATCCATGTCAACATCCTTTGATATATTTTAAACTTGCTCAAAGTTGGTTTATTAGCATACAAATCTTCCATATTGTATTGAAGGTTTTGTGATATGATTGACTATAGATGTGTTATTTTTATACCCTTCAAGTTTTATGGATATTGTATTGACATTTCATATGCTAGTTTTAATATGAATAATATGTTATGTTTAAACTTTATCATATAAGGAATTAATTAAACATATTCAGTGATGGGTGGATCCCGCTATTTCTCCTTGAGGCATCGGTTGGTCTCATAAAACGGAATAGTGTCTTGGCACAAGGCCTTTAAAAATATTTATTTTAAGACTTCGTACAAGGCCTTGAATATAAGGTTATGATGTCTGGCATGATAAATTCCCTCATTATGAAAGTGTCTATTGATATTGAATGTGATTATTTGACTAGTAGAATATCCATGTGAATAAGTAAATGACATTATTTGATTTTTATTAAAGGATGATTCCATGTTCAAAAACCAGAGCACTAAGATAAATAAAAAAAAGTTACTCAAGTTTAAAGGAGGGGAGTTTATTACAATAATTCTTGTTAAGAGTGTTGAATTCTTCTAGAAGTTCTCTAAGCATGTGTGATTTCTATAAAGACCCTTATTTTAAAGTACATCCACCACTTTATTCACCACTCTGTAGGTGTGAGTGATAATATGATCGATCCCTGATAGGTAATGCAGGGAGGTTATCTATTTAGCAGTAAGGGTCCACGCTAGGTGAATTATTCTCGGTCTAAGAGCATGAACAATGGTCGTTGAATCACATTCTATCCAGACATTGTTCCATACTTTTTTCTTATCAAATACACAACATTGATGACACTGAACATATCTGCTTCCAGGGAGGAGACATTACCACCCGAGGCATAGCAGCATCCAAGAATGTCTCCATTTTGATTTCTGGACATGATTCCATATCGATAAGGTCTAGGGTTTCATTTTGAGGGGCCATCCATGTTCAGCTTTATCCATACATGAATAGGTGGTTGCCATTAAACTTCCAGCAGACCTTTCAGCAGGTTTTATCATTCCTTGACCCCAAGTCATCTCAGGATACAGAAATCATTTATTGAATTGTGGCAAGTCCATTATTGCATAATTCCTACCTCCTTGATCGCAGTGCAATTTTTATCTGATCTGCATGAAAGGTTAAAGAATAATTTGTGTGCTTAATTGAATCTCTCTCATACCAGATAAGATGCATCAGTTCTGCCATAACTACAATTAAAAGTTGGTGAATTTGAGTAGAGGCATCCATGGCCATGAATTTTTGAAGCTACAATCCTATAGAATCTAAACCTATCCACCTAAATTCGAAAATGTCAAAAAATGTAATCCCATAAGGCAGATGTAGTAGCACAAGATAGAAACAGATGATCAGTGTTCTCTCTGTATTAGTTACACATGAAACATTTGAAAAAATTTGTATTCCACACATATGAAGATTACAATCTGTGGGAATTCTATTATAAGCAACCCTCCAAACGATATTGTGTCGGGAGGGCCTAACCCATTTTTCGTTAAAATTCCATAACCCGGAAGAAAAAGTTGTTGTTGTCAATGACATTATTCCTATAATAAATTTTGGAATTTATTACACCATTATGAGCTAGTTCTCATACATGGAAATCATTAGTGTTGATAAAAGTATAGTTATTTATAATAGTAGAGATTTCATCTTGTATGTCATCATTAGGGGAACTCATCCAATCATTTATGGTGATGTTTAAATTTTATAAAAAAGGGATGTCATCTACCATGTTACAGAGAGGTACTTAATTTCAGTTATCTAAAAAAAGAATAGAGGAATTCTAGTTGACTACCCATCTAGAATTGGCCATGATTTTAGAAAAACAATGTTTGATTGAAGACCATACCGAGGAGTCCAAATTATAAGGTTTTCTTCTTCTAAGGTTATTGTAGAATCTATCACGAAGAAATCATAGTATTGTGAGTGTTTGTTCATAATATTCCATGTATGTTTAGCTTAAAGGGAATCATTGAAATGATTAATGTTATTTATACCTAGCCCTCCATTATAAATGGCAGTGCAACAGGTTTTCCAAGGAACAGTGACAAGTTTCCTTTCATGAGTGCTACCACTCGAGACAAAATTCTTTATGCTTCTGTTGATTTTTTTAATATAAGTCACTGGGCCATTTATACACCATCATAGAATAAACCATTTAAGAAAAAATATTGTTCTTGACAAGAAAAATTCGTCCTTCCATCGATATGGTTTTTCCCTACTTGGAGGAGAGTTGGTCACTGATTTGGTAAAAAAAAAATTTAATGTAAGTTCTTTTGGTATTCCCCCAGTAGATGGGGACCCCAAGGTAGTTAAATTGGAATAATCCTTCTTTTATCACAAGTTCATTCATGAAATCAATTTTTCTTAGAGGAGATAATTTTTTCCCAAAAAAATGAACGAATTACTATAATTTATGGATTGACCAGAGACATCTAAATAATGGGAGAGGACATCCTTAAACTTTTTTAAGTTTTTTCTAATCTCCTTGAAGAAATAAAATTATATCATCAGCGTATAAGTGATGCGAGGGGACAATTAGAGTTTTAGAGGAAAATATGGGCATTATAATTCCCCAATTAATAGAATATGTGATAATCCTGCTAAGGTAGTCTTTAGAAATAACAAGGAGGAAGGCTGAAATAGGGTCACTATGTCTCACACCTTTTGTACAAGTGAAAAAATCCTTAGGGGAACCATTGATAAGAACTGAAATACGAGTAGAGTTTAAAAGGGTTTTTATTTTGCTACCAAGGATATCATTAAAGCCAAAACTATATAGGATATTATAAATGAAGTTACATTCAATGGTATCAAAAGCCTTCCTAATATATAACTTATTGGCCACACTCCCCCCTCATTGATTCTTTTTTAACAAGTTTTCACTTTCATAGGCAAGGCATATACAGTCCTGTATATTTCTTCATTTCATGAAGCGTTGTCCACTTTATGAATGAGGGTAAGAAATTTAGCATTGACACCGCAAGGGAGGAATCCGTTATAGAAAAAATATATTACCAGGCGACAAACATCATTGGAAAAAACGTACTAATGTTTCTGAAAAATATTAGTGAACCCATCAGGGCCATGGGAACTATCTAGTTTTAGACTAAAGACCACTTCTCTGATTTCATGATCAATTGTAATACTATTCAAAAGGTAGTTATCATTTCCCCCGACTAACAGAGTAATGATATCATGATTGATATCATTATCCCTCGAGGTCCCATTAATGTGGTTTCTAAAATAGTTAGTGAAATGATTGTCCAAAGCCACCTCATTATCAATTATGAGATATTCATCTTTAAGTAAGGTGATAGGTCTACTAACATTTCTAGCACTTTGAAGTGCATTATAGAATTTAGTGTTTATGTCACCATCTTTAATCCAATTGAATTTAAGGGTTTGTTTCCTGATATTATCTTTAAGAGAAATACGTGTGTTAAGTTTATTGTGAATCTATATTTATTGAGTTGGATCTGTAGTAATGTCAGTTTTAGTTAAGTCATTTTGAATCTTATTTAGATCATGCTCTAGGGAGATAATTTCAATATAATTTTGTTGGATTTTTTCCCTGAACCAGAGCTTTAATTTTTGTAATAGAATTTTATGCTTCCTGATACAGGCAAAGGAATCATTAGTGCTAATTGTGTTCCAAGTGTCTCTAACAATCTTGTTACAATATAAGTCAGTGCTCCATGAATTATTGAACCTAAAAGGTCGAATGGGATTATTGTCTCTAGATTTTAGGCTCATCAAAATTGGATGATGATCAGAATTTTGTTTAGGCCATGTAATACTAGAAATGGTATGCCATTTATCAAGATCCTAGAAATTTGTGAATGCTCTTTCAAGCTCGATTTTCTAAAATTAGATTGTGTTGCCTTCTATAAAAACTGTATTTAGAACCAGATAGACTAATATTATAATGACCCATACTTTACATACATTGTTAATACTTCAAAATTGAAGCACACTTATTACAACACACGACAAAACCACAAAGGACCGTATAGGTATAGTGTCTTTAGAAACTGGGAAACATAAACAACTGGTTCATAAATCTTCTACAGTGTCTCCCATTTATTTCATCATATCTAGGGTCCCTTTTAGCATATTCTACTTAATATCCATCTTCCTGACCTGGGGAAAAGAAAACATACAAAAAAGGGTGATCTCAAATGCTCAGTAAGGGCAAATAAAGGAAATAAAAATCATATCATATCTTCTTGAAAATCATAACCTGCAAAAGAGATCATAATATCTTAACATGGAATAAATCATAGAAGTGATAATGAGATCCCCATAATCATAACATAAAACTTGAAACTTTGTGACATACACACATAATCATGGAAAATCATTTCTTGTTAGTCATGACTCATTGCCAAGACTATCTTAGCGGACAAAGTCCATTTCTGAACCGAGTTCACTCCTCGTTTCAGTCCTATATCACTGAACTGAAATAACATTCTGTTCCAGCCATGTCTATCTCATGAGATATAAATCTTTACCCAATGCATTGGAGGGAGATATAGGTCCCACCCATCTTATAATGAATCCTTTCTTATGTGTGCCACATAATCATAAATCATACAACATCGAATAACACATGTAACAAAAATGGGATTCTTGAAACATCATGACATCATAAAACAAATCATATAAGGTAAATGAATTCATAAAAATAATTCCCTCAAAACACAATGAAATCAATGTAATAATAGGGATAAAAATAGAACCCCATATTATCTTAGATGGAAAATAATTTTGATAAAACATTTGAACTCCATTCTTGAGGAAAATATCCTTTCTACTTCAAAAACACTTTTCTTTTCTTAACATGTCATACAATTATAAACTAAAAGAAGTTGATTAAAAATAAACTTTAAAACTTATAAAGGAAGATTCTTGGAAATAATGTTTTAAAAATCCATTCTTGCCGTATAAGTTAAAAAAAACATTCTTCTCGTACTTTTGTCAGAAAAGTCAAAAAGTACCTCGTACGAAAAATGACAAAAGATTCCTTTCATATCTTTTACTAAAAACTAACCAAAGGGTAAAATAGGTTTTAAACAATTGTAGGTGGATGGAAATAATATTACATATTGAGGGAACATGGATGTGGATGATAAAATACACCCCAGTAAATACCAAAGTATAAACAATCTCGGATAAAAATGAGATTGTGATATTTCCCTTACCTTAGGTCCGATTTGCTTTGTACATGTCCGAATCTCCTGTATAATGGTTTAAATAATGTTATTGACTTATTAAAGAATCATACATATTGATATGATATCATATATTGTCATATTCTTAGCTTCTTATTAGTAATATTTCATTGTTACTTGTTACTCGGGTCTTTATTGCCTTTTGTTCTTATGCGTGTTTTACCGAATAAATTCTTATTCTTCTTTTAAGGTTATAGATACCTTATATCCATAATTGTATTAGTGTAACATATATCATATTTATTCATTCAATTCATTTATATAATTACTATGTAATGATGATCATGTAGAACGAGTCGCATCACATCGTGGAGACGGTATTCCGTACGTACGCACGAGCGATGATATTGTTCCCATGATCGTGGAATTGTATTTAAATGTATTTATACTATTTCAGTATCAATATCACTTTATAATAATCATATATAGTTACTCATTACACCATTATACCCATCCTTGTAAGGTGATGGTGGAAAATAGATTACACCATGGCGTGGAGACGGTATTCCGTACGTACGCACGCGCGGTGATTTAATTTTTCCGTAAGATGGATAGAAGGTGAATTAGGGTTGTTTCATAATAACATATCAGTATGTAAGTAATACTGATGTTATTACTTTATCATGAAACAACTAAAGAAGCAGAATTTTAAGAAGAAAGAAATTGAAAAGATCGGTAATGGATATTACCTCTTCTTTGAAACGCCTCTTTGAATCCTCCACTTAGAGAACTAAGATTGGTCTTTGAAGAAGACCAGGACCTCTATGATTATTCTAGGGAAGTGGAGAAGGGATTTTGGCAGGGGTTGGCCGAGCTTGAGTGCTCAAATTGGTGTGAGGAGGAGGGGGAGGAGGTGCCCTTTTATAATGGAGGAGAGGGGCACCTTAGGAATATCTCAAAATATTATTTTATATTAAAGTCACAATCGGTTTATAATGGTTCCAAAGGGTCTTATTTCGAAGGTAAAGTGGGGATGGGTCGAAATACTATCAACAAATAGGATTTAGACATGTTTAGGTTATTATTTTAACCTTATCAATTAGATTTAACTCTAAGTTAAATAATTTAACTTTTACCGTGTCTTTTGGTTTTCTTACACTATATGGTTAATACACTTACTATAACATGACAAAAGAACCCCAAGTTGTTTATTATTAATATATATATCCTTATCTAAGTCATTTGGCCGAACCTTAGATTTTTAGGAATAAAATAACAATTAATAATATAATATTTGATTTAAAAACTATTTTGTGTCAATTTTGTCACTATTTGATATATGATTTTTGTGAAAGTCATAACAGAATTATATGTTCGAACCAAGTTGATTAAATCAACACTAATATATCATAGTAACCTAGAAAATTAGTGGAATTCATAAAATGTCTCAAATTAAATTTATTTGAGCATTTATAACATCAATTATGTTAACATTTTCTTAAAAGGGTAATTACTGCATCATCGTTGTGTCATAAATAAATTAATTTATTTAAAGTCTAAAAATTATAAATAAAATATCATTATGTAGGAAAGCTTTTTAGATTTCTAATAAATATTTATAGTTGAATTTATCTTATGTATAACCCCATATTAAAAATGTTTTAGTTATTAAACTTTGATTTTAACTATTTTAACTATTCATTAAATAAAATAATATTAAATGTCATAATCTAATCCAAGGGGACCTAAATGGTCATATTATATTCATAAGGTTGTTTTTGGTCGAATTACACTTATCCAATAGAATTAAGACATGTGTTAGGGTAATAGTAATATCATATTTACCCTTAGTTACCCTATTTACTATTAACCGCGGTAAAAAAGTAAAAAGTTACTATTCACCAAAAAATTATTTTTATCTCATTGAACCACATTTTACTTGCTGATATCAACTGTGTCTGTCGGATTTTCGAAATTTCATTCACATAAGCAGTAAAATTAAGTTTTATGCAAAATTTAGTTTTTAACCTACCACTTAGTGGTTTCACTATTCATCAAAAATTGAAAGTTTTCAGAAAAATACCAAAATTTCACCCTAGGCTAATTTCGGTATTCCAAATCCAAAAATGAGGTCCATTTTGAAAGATAAAATTTCAAAAAGTGGTTATTACTATTCATAACGACTATTTTAAATAATATTTTAATAGCATATCGTCGTT
Organism: Viscum album; assembly: GCA_963277665.1. Lineage (NCBI taxonomy): Eukaryota > Viridiplantae > Streptophyta > Magnoliopsida > Santalales > Viscaceae > Viscum > Viscum album. Next base: position 1,608,507,344 of record OY728131.1, on the reverse strand, counting down.
TAGTGAAACTCGGTATTGCTTATAATGCAAGCTATCGAAGAAGGTCGCAATTGTGTGTAAAGTAACCCAAGCAAGTGTTGTGTAGAAAAAGATTCCTTTGATGATTTATATAACATAAAAGTCTCAGGTGTTACATTCTACCCCCCTTAAAAAGAATTTCGCCCTCAAAATTTGTCACTTTGTAACAAACAGATGAGGATACTTCTCTCTCATCATATCCTCAAGCTCCCATGTGGCTTCTTCAAGTTGGTGGTTCCTCCATAAAACTTTCACCAATAGAGTGGTCTTGTTTCGTAGGAATTTTTTGCTACGATCCAGAATCTCTATCGGTAGTTCTTCATAAGAAAGATCTTGCTCCAGTGGTACAACTTCTGAGCTGAGTACATGTGAAGGATCAGGTATGTACTTTCTCAGGAGAGATATATGGAACACATCGTGAACTTGAGAGAGATTCGGTGGAAGCGCCAATCGGTAAGCTACCTTTCCAACATGATCCAGTATTTCTAAAGGACCGATATATCTAGGGCTCAACTTCCCCTTCTTTCCAAATCTCATGACTCTCTTCCAGGGAGATATCCGTAAGAACACTTTATCACCCACTTCAAACTCTAGGTCTTTTCTTCGGTTGTCGGCATAACTTTTCTGTTGACTCTGAGCTGCTCTTATGTGTTGTTGAATAGATCTGACCTTTTCTTCCATTTCATCAACGAGATCAGGTCCTAATAGCTTTCTTTCCCCAACTTCATCCCAGAAAGTTGGAGTCCTGCATTTCTTTCCATAGAGAGCTTCATAAGGAGCCATCTGAATACTGGAGTGAAAGCTATTATTATAAGAAAATTCCACCAACGGTAGGTGTTGATCCCAAACTCCTTTGAAATCCATAGAGCAAGCTCTCAACATATCTTCTAGGGTTTGAATTGTTCTCTCAGACTGACCGTCTGTCTGAGGATGATAAGCTGTGCTGAAACTCAACTTTGTATCCAGAGTATGCTGAAGACTTCCCCAGAACATCGAGGTAAATCTCGGATCCCGATCAGATATAATAGAAAGTGGTACTCCATGCAATCTTACCACTTTTTTTACATATATCCTGGCAAGCTGATCTAGAGAGAAATCCTCTCTAATAGCAATGAAGTTTGCAGAATTTGTAAGACGATCAATTATGACCCAGATAACATTATTTCCTTTGGATGTTTTAGGAAGTCCTGTGACAAAGTCCATAGTGATGTTTTCCCATTTCCATTCGGGTATGGGTAATGGTTGAAACATCCCCTTAGACTTCTGTCTCTCAGCTTTAACTTGTTGACAAACCAAGCATCGAGAGACATATTCAACAACATCTCTTTTCATGCCATCCCACCAGAAGTACTCTTTTAGGTCCCTATACATCTTCGTGCTTCCAGGATGAATAGAGAATGAAGAACTATAAGCCTCTTCCAGTAGCTCCTTCTTTAATTCGGGGATGGGAGGAACACAAACCCGATTCCTGAACTTTATTATCCCATCACAATCAAGGTTGAACTCAGGAACATTTCTCACCTTCTTTTGTAACTCGACATCTTCTTTCTGTGCCTCTTTAATCTTCACATTTATAGATGGTTGAACATTCATTTGAGAAAGATAAGATTTTTCCCCTTCCATTATAATTCCAAGATCCATCCTTTGTAAATCCATAAATATTGTATCTTTTGTGATCCTCATCATGGATAAACTAGCATGGTCTTGTCGAATTAATGAATCTACCACCTTGTTTGCTTTCCTAGGGTGGTAATGGATTGAGCAGTCATAATCCTTAATCAGCTCCAACCATCTCCTTTGACGCATATTCATCTCCTTTTGTGTGAAAATATACTTTAAACTTTTATGATCAGTATAAATATCACACCTTTCACCATAAAGGTAATGCCTCCAAATCTTTAATGCAAAGATTATCGCAGCTAACTCCAAATCATGTGTTGGGTAATTTTGCTCATGGATTTTCAACTGTCGTGAGGCATAAGCTATCACCATATCATTTTGCATAAGAATACACCCCAATCCCTTCTTGGATGCATCACTGTAGATCACAAACCTTTCTCCACTACAAGGTAGTGTGAGCACAGGTGCACTGGATAACCTTCTTTTCAACTCCTTGAAATTCTCTTCACATTCCTCTATCCAAACAAACTTAACTCCTTTCCGAGTCAACTTGGTGAGTGGGTTAGATAATCGTGATTTTTTTTTTACAAAACGTCAAAAATATCCATCCAAACCAAGAAAACTTCGGATCTCAGTTACTATTGTTAGTCTCGACCATCTTTCAATAACCTCCATTTTTTCTGGATCCACAGATATCCCCTCTTTTGAGATTATGTGACCCAAAAATGCAACTTTTTGAAGCCAAAATTCACACTTGGTAAATTTGGAATAAAGCTTCTCCTTTCTCAGGGTCTTCAATATAATTCTCAAGTGATCTTCATGCTCTTCCTTGCTCTTTGAATAGACAAGAATATCGTCTATAAAGACTACCACAAATTGATCAAGATAGTCTCTAAAGACTCTATTCATTAGATCCATGAAGATAGCAAGGGCATTAGTAAGACCAAATGGCATCACTATAAATTCATAGTGTCCATACCTTGTACGGAAAGCCGTCTTTGGTATATCCTCCCTTTTGACCCTTAATTGATGATACCCTGAACGAAGATCAATCTTGGAAAAGTATTGAGCTCCGCGTAGTTGGTCAAATAAGTCATCAATGCGTGGGAGAGGATATTTGTTCTTGATAGTGATCTTGTTAAGTTCTCGATAATCAATGCAGAGTCTCATTGATCCATCTTTCTTCTTAACAAATAGAACAGGTGCTCCCCAAGGTGACGCACTAGGGCGTATGAATCCCTTATCAAGATTCTCTTGGAGTTGCTTCTTCAATTCCTGCAACTCAATTGGGGCCATTCTATAAGGTGTCTTTGAAATAGGAAAAGCACCCGGTACGAGTTCTATTGAAAACTCAACTTCACGATTTGGTGGAAGACCCGGTAATTCCTCCGGAAATACATCATCAAACTCCCGTACAATGGTCATATTCTTAATCGTGAGTTTCTCACCAACCATTTGAGATAAATAACCTTCATTTAGTGGAATCAATACCCATAAAATGGAAGAAATTTACACTAGAAGGTTATGTTCATCCTTGCATTGATAGACGATCATAGATTGATCTGGAATATGAAATGTGACTTCCCTTATTTGGCAATTGATATGAGCTCCGTATAAAGAAAGCCAATCCATGCCAAGAATCACATCGAATTCCACTAAAGTAAGGATCACCAGATTTGCAGGAAGCACTTTCCCACAAACTTCGATCAGAGAAGAATTATAAACTTTTGATGCGATTGATGTGCCATTAGGTGTTGTCACAGCTAACTCAACATCTAATTGTTGAGGTAATACGGTGATACCCATAGAAAATTCTTCAAAAATAAAAGAGTGGGTGGATCCAGAATCAAATAAAACATTTGCTACTTTAGAGTGGATGGTAAGTGTACCTTTCACCACTTCGTTATCGTACTCCACATCGCTGATAGAAATTGCATGTGACTTTCCTTTGTCTTTAGCCTTAAGAGTTTGTTGACGTCGACCATCATCATCAACCCTTGGATTTGGGCATTGATTGGCATAATTCCCCATCTCCTTGCACTTGAAACATTGAAGTGTAGTAGGTTCATTCTGTGTATCCCTTCCTTTGTTTGCATCATTAGACATCTTCTTCCCATTATCGCGGCATTCAAATGCCCGATGACCTTCCTTTCCACATTTGAAACATTTACTTGTCCCTTTAAGACAACTCCCTCCATGTTTCTTTCCACACTTGAGCATAAGGGAAAGCTCATATTCTTTTCAGTGTGCTCTTTAGATTTTCCTTTGAATTCCATTTTCCTCTTCTTATCAAACCCATATGACTGATGGGTTACTCCAATCTCTATCTTGACTTTGAGAGCACATCGAACGATTTCCTCGTAGCTATTGAAGTCCCTTATGGCTAACGCCCTTCGAAGACTTGGTTTTAAGCCACTAAATAATCGATCGATCTTACTCTCAGGTTGGATAATAATACCAGAAGCGTACCTTGCAAGTCTTGTAAAATTTTCTTCATAGGTACCAACAAATTCATCATCCCTTTGCTTCAGTTCAAGAAACTCTTTCTCCATCTTTGTTCGGAGAATACGAGGGAAGTACTTATTGAAAAATAAGTTCTTGAACTCGTCCCATTCCACAGACTCAATTTCATCCCTTTGCCTCGTATTCTTAATAAGATTCCACCATTGATCAGCATCTCCTTCCAAACGATACACTGCTAGGATGACTTTATCATGTTCAGAACATTGAAGAACTGAAAATATCTTTTCAGTAGTACTAATCCATTGTTCAGTAACTAATGGATCAGTAGACCCGCTGAAAGAAGGTGGACGCTGCCTCATGAAGGATTCAATAGAATGTTGCTCCTTCCTTTTCTCGTTTGGAAGTCCTGCATGATTTATAGCTTGAGAAAGTTGTGTGAGCATGGCTACAAGATTTTGCATTCCAGCTCCCATATCGTTTGGTTTCTCAGGGGGACAATCATTGCATTGCCCATCGCATTCCGCATTAACACGGTTCCATCGGGTTCCAGCCATTGACTAAAACCAAGAAGAATAGTGTGAGAAACACTAATTATAATAGGAAAACCACATAATTCAAGAATAAAATTTTCACGCTTAAGGTCTTATCCTAGGTTATTCATGGCCATTTCTAAAACACTAAGATTGTGTTCTATGCTTAGACTTATCCTTAGGGTTCTTACTAAGGCTTTCACATCCTAGTTTCCAAAGGTTGACTATACCTTTCCTCTAATACCAACTATAACGACCCATACTTTACATACATTGTTAATACTTCAAAATTGAAGCACACTTATTACAACACACGACAAAACCACAAAGGACCGTATAGGTATAGTGTCTTTAGAAACTGGGAAACATAAACAACTGGTTCATAAATCTTCTACAGTGTCTCCCATTTATTTCATCATATCTAGGGTCCCTTTTAGAATATTCTACTTAATATCCATCTTCCTGACCTGGGGAAATGAAAACATACAAAAAAGGGTGAGCTCAAATGCTCAACAAGGGCAAATAAAGGAAATAAAAATCATATCATATCTTCTTGAAAATCATAACCTGCAAAAGAGATCATAATATCTTAACATGGAATAAATCATAGAAGTGATAATGAGATCCCCATAATCATAACATAAAACTTGAAACTTTGTGGCATGCACACATAATCATGGAAAATCATTTCTTGTTAGTCATGACTCATTGCCAAGACTATCTTAGCGGAAAAATTCCATTTCTGAACCGAGTTCACTCCTCGTTTCAGTCCTGTATCACTGAACAGAAATAACCTTCCATTCCAGCCATGTCTATCTCATGAGATATAAATCTTTACCCAATGCATTGGAGGGGGATATAGGTCCCACCCATCTTATAATGAATCCTTTCTTATGTGTGCCACATAATCATAAATCATACATCATCGCATAACACATGTAACAAAAATGAGATTCTTGAAACATCATGACATCATAAAACAAATCATATAAGGTAAATGACTTCATAAAAATAATTCCCTCAAAACATAATCAAATCAATGTAATAATAGGGATAAAAACAGAACCCTATATTATCTTAGATGGAAAATAATTTTGATAAAACATTTGAACTCCATTCTTGAGGAATATATCCTTTCTACTTCAAAAACACTTTTATTTTCTTAACATGTCATACAATTATAAACTAAAAGAAGTTGATTAAAAATAAACTTTAAAACTTATAAAGGAAGATTCTTGGAAATAATGTTTTAAAAATCCATTCTTGCCGTATAAGTTAAAAAAAACATTCTTCTCGTACTCTTGTCGGAAAAGTCAAAAAGTACCTCGTACGAAAAACGACAAAAGATTCCTTTCATATCTTTTACTAAAAACTAAACAAAGGGTAAAATAGGTTTTAAACAATTGTAGGTGGATGTAAATAATATTACATATTGAGGGAACATGGATGTGGATGATAAAATACACCCCAGTAAATACCAAAGTATAAACAATCTCGGATAAAAATAAGATTGTGATATTTCCCTTACCTTAGGTCCGATTTGCTTTGTACGTGTCCGAAGCTCCTGTATAATGATTTAAATAATGTTATTGACTTATTAAAGAATCATAAATATTGATATGATATCATATATGGTCATATTCTTAGCTTCTTATTAGTAATATTTCATTGTTACTTGTTACTCAGGTCTTTATTGCCTTTTGTTCTTATGCGTGTTTTACCGAATAAATTCTTATTCTTATTTTAAGGTTATAGATACCTTATATCCAGAATGGTATTAGTGTAACATATATCATATTTATTCATTCAATTCATTTATATAATTACTATGTAATTATGATAATGTAGAACGAGTCACATCACATCGTGGAGACGGTATTCCGTACGTACGCACGAGCGATGATATTGTTCCCATGATCGTGGAATTGTATTTAAGTGTATTTATACTATTTCAGTATCAATATAACTTTATAATAATCATATATAGTTACTCATTACACCATTATACCCATCCTTGTAAGGTGATGGTGGAAAATAGATTACACCACGACGTGGAGACAATATTCCGTACGTACGCACGCGCGGTGATTTCATTTTTCCGTAGGATGGATAGAAGGTGAATTATGGTTGTTTCATAATAACATATCAGTATTTAAGTAATAATTATGTTATTACTTTATCATGAAACAACTAAAGAAGAAGAAGTTGAAGAAGAAAGAAATTGAAAAGATCGGTAATGGATATTACCTCTTCTTTGAAACGCCTCTTTGAATCCTCCACTTAGGGGACTAAAATTGGTCTTTGAAGAAGACCAGGACCTCTAGGATTATTCTAGGGAAGTGGAGAAGGGATTTTGGTAGGGGTGGACGAGCTTGATTGCTCAAATTGGTGTGAGGAGGAGGGGGAGGAGGTGCCCTTTTATAAGGGAGGAGAGGGGCACCTTAGGAATATCTCAAAATATTATTTTATATTAAAGTCAAAATCGGTTTATAATGGTTCCAAAGGGTCTTATTTCGAAGGTAAAGTGGGGATGTGTCGAAATCCTATCAACCAATAGGATTTAGACAAGTTTAGGTTATTATTTTAACCTTATCAATTAGATTTAACTCTAAGTTAAATAATTTAACTTTTACCGTGTCTTTTTGTTTTCTTACACTATATGGTTAATACACTTACTATAACATTCCAAACGAACCCCAAGTTGTTTATTATTAATATATATATCCTTATCTAAGTCATTTGGCCGAACCTTAGATTTTTAGGAATAAAATAAAAATTAATAATATAATATTTGATTTATAAACTATTTTGTGTCAATTTTGTCACTATTTGATATATGATTTTTGTGAAAGTCATAACAGAATTATATGTTCGAACAAAGTTGATTAAATCAACACTAATATATCATAGTAACCTATAAAATTAGTGGAATTCATAAAAAGTCTCAAATTACATTTATTTGAGCATTTATAACATCAATTATGTTAACATTTTCTTAAAAGGGTAATTACTGCATCATCGTTGTGTCATAAATAAATTAATTTATTTAAATTCTAAAAATTATAAATAAAATATCATTATGTAGGAAATATTTTTATCTTTATAATGAATCTTTATAGTCAAATTTATCTTATGTATAACCCCATATTAAAAATGTTTTAGTTATTAAACTTTGATTTTAACTATTTAACTATTCATTAAATAAAATAATATTAAATGTCATAATCTAATCCAAGTGGACCTAAATGGTCATATTATATTCATAAGGTTGTTTTTGGTCGAATTACACTTATCCAATTGAATTAGGACATGTGTTAGGGTAATAGTAATATCATATTTACCCTTAGTTACCCTATTTACTATTAACCGCGGTAAAAAAGTAAAAAGTTACTATTCACCAAAAAATTATTTTTATCTCATTGAACCACATTTTACTTACTGATATCAACCGTGTCTGTCGGATTTTCGAAATTTCATTCACAGAAGCGGTAAAATTAAGTTTTATGCAAAATTCAGTTTTTAACCTACCACTTAGTGGTTTCACTATTCATCAAAAATTGAAAGTTTTCAGAAAAATACCAAAATTTCACCCTAGGCTAATTTCGGTATTCCGAATCCAAAAATGAGGTCCATTTTGAAAGATAAAATTTCAAAAAGTGGTTATTACTATTCATAACGGCTATTTTAAATAATATTTTAATAGCATATCGTCGTTTAGTGAAACTCGGTATTGCATACAACGCAAGGTATCGAGGAAGGTCGTGATTGTGTGTATAGTAAGCCAAGCAAGTATTGTGTAGAAAAAGATTCCTTTGATGATTTATATAACATAAAAGTCTCGGGTGTTACAAATATCCCCTAGGTTGTTCATTTCAATACAAATTTTAATCTTTTTAGAGGAGATATTAGAATGTAATTGTCATAATTTTTCACTAGACCCAAGAATATAAATAAAGTCACCAACAATGACCGAAGGGTCTTGGATAGTGTTTCTAAGTGAGGATATATTATTCCAAAGAGTTCTCCTATCCTGATATCAATTGCAAGCATACACAAAAGTAAAAAAGATTTCATCCACTTGCAATTTTATTTCACATGTTATGGATTGATTATCAACATTATAAATATGGAATTTATTAAAAGAGATATGAGCAAAGACCCACAAGGAGTCATAAGTTCTATTATTAGAAGTATCACCTATAAAATTATAACAATATCTCTCCAAACTATTAAAACTAGAAGTAAATTTAATTTTATGCTCAGATACTATAGAAAGAATAGGATTGTGTGTAAATAAATAGTTCTTACTAGTTGTGATGGTGTCAGGATTAATAATATCATGGAAATTCCAGTAGAAAATATTCATTTATTCTTACGCTTGGGGATGGGCCCCTTATTTTTTTTACCTCCGGAGTTCTTCCAACATTTTGATTTCCTTAATTTCTTGGGATAGGTGATGTTTTATTTCGCATAATTTTACTACAAGTACCTAGAATGGTTAGGGGAAGTATCAATTATGTTCATACCTTTTAAGATTCCTTCCTAATGAACCTGTGTGCCGTCCTCATGCTGTTTTGTATCAATTTGTGTCTTTTATTTTTAAATGTTTTTTAGACTGTTAGAGTTGAAGATATAATTGTTCATCATAGTTTCATGCAAGTCATTTTGCATGTCCAGCAGACTGCCCACTATAATCTGCACTAATGTACTTTTATTCCTTGTTCCCTTCATGTCTTATGCAGTTAGAGGGGGGTTCAGCTTGTGTGCATATTTTCTTAACTCAGTTTCAACAATTCATACTCCCTTCCCTGCTGTGCAGTCATGAGATGCCCTGAATTCCTCATCCTCCTTGAGATCAGTATGTCTATTTTATTCATTATGTGTACCACTCTCATGTTCAAGCTGCTTCATAGATGGTAGAAGTTTCTATGTAATATTATAAGGAACCGGTTTGTGTTCAGTTCCGCTTAACTCCTTTGCTTCAGTGGTCATCACTTAATCCTTCCCTGTAATGTAGTGAACTATTTGAAATCCTGGTGTTTTGTCTGTTGCATTAGACACGTCTTTTCCATCCTCTTCATGTATGGATATATTGGGGTTTTATTTTCCATCAATAGATGGGTCAGAATCCACCATGAATCTGTAACTACAAGTTTCAACTTTGGAAGAAAAATGCATTGTGGGTTGCATCTGTTCATAGTAAGAGTTCAGTGGGATTTTTGAGGTTCCTAAATCAGACAATGAAACAATCAATTTAGGACCAAGTGTCCTACCTTACAATATGTGATCATTGTTAATATGAGGTCTATGTGAAATATGATTTGCATTTATATTCACATCTTTGCCTGGTCTAGAATTTAGATTCCTCTCAATTGTATTAGCTTGGATGGTATTGTTGAAAGTTTCAAGGACCATAGAGACTATCTAATCAAAAATAGATTCCTCATCTATCCCATGTTCTTTCATATTAACCATCACTACCTAAATATGTTTGGGGGGTATTTGAGGTAGAAGGATCATCACTCTTTCTAATCCATTGTTACTTTTTCTTGATAGGCTTCACAGCCTCAAAGCCTATTTTATTATTCCTTCTGCCTTTCCTAACTTCATGCCAATCATTCTAATTAATGGGGTGTTCTTGATTTCTTATCCAAATATAATTTTTTATTATTAATCCACTTTAAGGAAAAGTGGGAAACTAAAGTACACACATAAGGACAACTACATTCTGAAATAGCTCACAAATTTGTTAAACACAAGACTAAGGTTATTAGAATCAGATGCTCTATATAATTCTTAGTGCATAGTACTAACTTGGGTGTCTAGATCCTCCATGATAATTTCTTCATGGATAGTAACCATTCTGTCCATTATCTGGATGAATTTATCCAAGATGATTCTTCCTTGGTTGATACCTCGGGCTATGATTCAATCCTGCCTATCTATCCACGCTTCATGAAACTCTATGGCCTCAGTCTGCAAACATCTTTCATAGTTCCTTAAAATATCTTCATTTGATGCGTTTGGCCGAAGAACTTTTTCAATCATATCTTCCTTATAGTGGAAGAGGAGCCTCAGACACTCTATAACCTATTCTTCTATTACTCTTGGTTCTCTGCTTGGGTCCCCACTAACCCCATATTGAAGGCCTTTGCTTTTTTTTTCTCCCACATTTCTTGGCCGACCTAGTTTCCATTGGTTTCTGTAGGTGAGAGTATTATTTTTGCCCCTTGGGGTTTTTCCCTGGACCACTATGCATTTCCACGAGTCTCACTTTACTTTTTTCCCCATCGTCATTCTTGGGTTGTGGGGAACTTTCCCTTGGAATTGGTCTAGGCTGTCAACTAAGAGTTGGTTGAAACTATCATCACAAAAATCCTCATCCTCTTTTGAGAATGATTGTTCTTGAGTGGAAAGGCCTTCAAATTGGTTCTTCACTTTAACCCCCAGGTCTTCTTTGATATCCCTCGACCTACTCAAAGAATCCAACTTGCCTACTTTAACTTCCAAGTCCTTCTTCTTCTTCCCCTCACTCATAATCATCTGAAAGGAGGACATCAGAATAAGTGTGTTTGGATCAAGAGGTTGCAATACGCTAACCCCATATTACCTTCCTTGACCATGAAGAGAGATTGTAGCTACATTCAAGAAGGACTTCCCCTACAACGACTTAACAGATGGATCGTCCTCCATTCCAAATTCACCAACAGTGAACTCAATACACAGAATCAGGCCCATGGGATGTTCGTATCCATGAACCAGGAATTTAGAATACTGGTTAGATTCCTCCCATTTCGGACCTTGAGGACCCCCAGAGCAATGGAACTCGCTTACTACCTTCGCCACACCATTATCCACAATTCTATCTGAGACCGAATGTTCCACCACATCTACATGCAATGAGATATTTTTATCCATTCATTCCACCTGCACAACCTCTATTCCATTCACTTGTAAGGAGTTGATACCCAAATCCTACCTTAACCGATCTAGAACATCCATGAACCGTGGCATAGAGATACTACCATCCACATCCTTCACTACTCCTGGAACCACCAGATAAGTCCACTAAAAAGCTAAACCTCCCAGGAACTGCCTTCTAGTTCCAACCTTAGGTCCTCGCCTAGACTGAAATGAACCCTTACTGGATATAATTCCCCTAAGACAACCTTTCATGCCTCGACAAGCATGACCAGGCCGGCTCTATTACATCGTTGTATCACAATGTGGGTGACCAGTACCTGAGTCACTTCTGGTTGGGGATTCAACAGTTGTTGAGCCATTGGACCATGACGACATCTAAGGATTGAATGTCCTAGACGATGACAGCCAGCGCAATACGCTGGCCAAGACTCTAAGACCACCTGTTATTTCCATCTGAATTATTCTCCAACCGAAATCAAAATCCACTATATAGGAGGCCTTGAAACGTCGACCTCAACATAAACATGTGGGTTGATATGGTGTTAAACTACAGTAGTCCTACTATCTGAACACATAAATCTACCAACCATGTTCACTTACATTCTTATAATTGAACGAATGTGAAAAAGAAGCGAATAATCGAGGAAGCCTACCCATAAAACCATCGTCGGTTCATCCCAATTCATGATGGATTCGAAGGACCAGCAAAAGAGGTAAAATCTGCATCCATTGAGGGATATGGGGGTGTTGGACCAAACCGTAATAAAATAAATCTTTGAGGGAAAAAAACCACCATCTATAGCCGGTCGAGCAACCTGACCACAACATGGTCTTGAAGCCCCATGTTTCAAACAGGAATCTGTCAAAGGCATCCACCGAAGGACGACGTCCCCTAAAACGAGCAACCAGCATCATCCTGAAGAGATCTGAAGTGCCCTTGAATTCCTTCATGGGAAGCGCGAGCTGTGGAGATCCCTTATGATGTTCAGGGACCTTAGGGCAGAAAGGAATCATCAGGAAAGGATGAAGTAGAGTGGGGTTGGTTAAGGGGAGAAAGCTCTAGACGATCCCCCCTCCCCCTCCGGGGAGGGAGGGGTCAGCACATACGCCATCACCATTAGGGATTCACCATTGACCTCACTCTGGATCCCCCCTCTGGCTTCTACTCATCATCTCATCCTCCACTAATCACAAAAGGAGGGCATATGTTCATACTCAATCCTTACCTCATTCCTGTATTCATTGGCATTAAATAAAATGACTTGAGGCAATTTGGACTCATGATTGACCTCCACCCATATTCTCACATATTGTCCCAAATCACCATTTTGTTTTCTATGATCAATCTTTAGGGGGATTACTATGCAATAAGTGAGATCATTTAATATTTTTGGGTGCCAAAAATACTAGCTGAGCCCATACAATCGAATCCATAATTGTGACATGGAATTTCTATGCGTAAATGGATTGAATGCATAATACTAATTGGATAGCCGAAGTACACCTAGATTCAGATGATAATTTTCATGCTTCCAGACATAATCTAAATCCTCTTGTGAGTGTACGATAATGTGAAAATAGCCTCTACCAAATGGAACTAATTTCCAATTTTTAAATCCCCAACAATGTCTAATCCTAGGTTTTATCTCATTTTAAGTCCTTGGTTTGTCTCCTTGAAGATAATAAACTCGATAAAGAATAGAAAACATACATAATTGTTCTCTCTGTAGTAGGGATTCAGGTTCCTCTTCAACCATAAAACCCCCATCCTCAAGCTCATTAATTATTAGAGGCATTGTTGAGGAAGAATTTTATAGATCCAGTCCTTTAGGTGCCTCAAAAAAAGAGATCCCCTTGATAGGTTGTTGTGAATCATGAGTGAAATTCGTTGGTGGATTTGAGACCACCTTCACCTTAGGTGCATCCATTTAGTAGGCTTTTTCACAATCTGGATCAAAGGAAGTCATGGTAGAAGTGATTCAACAATCCATATAATGGTCATCACCAAAAATAACACAGTTGGGTTTCCATGATAGTCGTTCGTGAGATTTTCTCTCCATCCACATTATTTGATTTTATCTTTGTCATATAATTCTGAAGTTTAAGCTTAAAATGCTTTTTTTATTCGTATACATTTCTTTAAAATTTTATGCTTATTTATGAATGTTTCCTCTATATTGTTATCCTTACTGAGCATCTCAGCTCACCCCTTTCTATGATTTATTTTTCCTAGATTCCAATAAATGTATTATGATTGATAAGTTGGGTTAAGATATGGGATTAATGATGTTCTCAATAGATCATTGATGTTGTGTTTTATTTTATAATTTGTAATGTTGCATTCATGAATGTAATCTATTTTCCAAGATTGCTAAATTGATCTATCTTTTGGGATTCGATCCCTTGTAATCATGCCAATGTAATAAAATAATGTACCGACTCTAGGATTCTGGGTTCGGGGCATTATAGTTGGTATCATATGAAGCTTAGAAACAACCGTGGAAATAGATTTAGATAAATTCTAATTATAGAACATTAACGTAAGATAAACATTAATGATTAGTGTAGAAGAACTTCCTAGAATTTTGATTCGATAGAGAATTTGTGAGTTTTCCAAGCAATACATCCTTGTCTAGATATGAGCAGGTAGAGGCAGCTTTGGTACAGATGTACCAAGTGGTAAAAACTAAAACACCGATTTGATCTAGACTCGAACGGGAACTGGTGAACAATAATGGGCCTTGCTACACTCTTGGTAACGACACTCACATGGGATACACTTCGGATAATTCACATTTTCTTTAAAAGAAATTATAAATAATTTTGGAGTACATAATTCTTCATAGAAAACATTTTTATGATTATAGATTATATGCATAATCTTTTCAATTTACGTTAGATATTTTACAAGTTTTGAATTATGTATTGTAATTCCTAAATTATCCTAGGGTATAACATTTTTTAGAAATGGCGCCGAGTAGATGTATAAATAACTCAAGAAATATGCATGATCTAAATTGTAAGAAGGATCATATATATCATGGTATTAAGTCAACATTTAGAAAGGAAATAGTCTCCCATGTATTATCATCATTTGAAGAAATAGTATAATGTGTTAATAAGATAAATAACGAATTCTTTGAGACCTATGTCTTTGAAGGGGAGACAGAAAAGACAATTATTGTAGAAAGAATGATGGATAAAGGGAATAAGGGAATCAAGGATTTACCCTTATGTGATAACTTGGAAATAATCACCTTGGTAAAGGATTGAATGGAATGGGAGCTTGTTGTAAGTGTAGAGAAAAAGGACACATTGCATGTGATTTCAAGGGTTAGAAAAATGTTTCAAATGTACAATGCTTCATCAGCAATGAGTTGGGACACTACGTAAATCAATGTAAAAATCATCAGAGTATACCCCAAATGATGCTATTGGATAATAATTAAGTAATGATACTACTGAAGTTAAAGAGTAATGATTAAGAGTTCTTATGCTGTTATTAAAGTATGGTGTCATTTGAGTATTGTATTAATGATGTATATGTTATAACAATTATAGAGTATATAAAGATTGTACTCCAGTACTATTTCATCAAGGACTTGAGATTGCGTAGAACCATGAAAACTGACTCAATGGAAAGTTATTATTTTTGGAAAATACATGGTTGAAGGAAAGAAAAAACATCAATATGGTCTTTATACTGAGGTATTGATTTTACAATAAGATATGGTTGATTTGGATAAATTATATTAGATATTATTGAAATCCTTGGAAGTTGTTAATGTTTTGTTTATTCAATCATTGTGGGTGTTTACAATGATTTTCAAAAGAAAGAGTATATCCAGTATTCTATAAGGAATAAGGGAGCATGAATGTAATCAATAAGGTTTTATGGTAATTTTGGGTGATAACATGTTTTAAAAGAATACATGATGATGTTATTCCCATGTTATTACATGGAAAAAAGGATATTCATTATGTTTACCTTCCTTATAAATTTTTGACTGTGAGTTTGAACAGAAGTATTTTGGATAAGTTTAAAGGTTGGAATTAGTTAAGTTTGACATTGGATACTATTGTTAATGTTAAATCATTTATTTGGATTATTTTTTAATTGTCATATAAGGACAATCTGGAGGTCGGGAGACAACTCGTCGTGTCAGGCAAGGCAGCGAGACTTGAACTCACAACCGAACAGAGACAAAGGTGCATCATCTACCATTGGCCTACGTGATTTCCTTGTTTGTATAATTTAGTTTTTTTAAATTGTCTAAAAATGAAT
This sequence comes from Viscum album, assembly GCA_963277665.1. Classification (NCBI taxonomy): domain Eukaryota; kingdom Viridiplantae; phylum Streptophyta; class Magnoliopsida; order Santalales; family Viscaceae; genus Viscum; species Viscum album. Next base: position 1,608,491,504 of record OY728131.1, on the reverse strand, counting down.
CTAAATACTTTTTTACCCTATACGATTAGGATAAATAGAATATTTTTTAATTCTATTATCTTTTGGAGTGAAAGATGAGTTTTTGGTAGGAATTTTTTGATGGATGAAACTCTACATGTCATGTATATATATAAATATATAAATAAATATATATATATTCCTCTTATTCAATGAATAAATTAATTCTTAAAATTTTGGGAAGGGATCTTAAAACCAAAAATGTGTTATGCTAATACCATATGTTTTTGAATCGATGATATTTTACATCATCTTAGATTGATGGCTTTGAGGCCCTCAATTTTACAATTGTTTATGATTGATGACCTCAATCACTCCTTATAAATATTTATGTTTTACCTCAAATTATGTGTCTCAAATTGTGAACAATATTCTCCTAATCGAGATCATAATTTTATGGTTACATTTTCATTTCCCTCTTCCTCTTATTAAGAGTGAATTTTATTAACCCAATTTCTGATTTGGGGTTTCCACAAAGGTATTTTTTCAAATTTTAACAATTTATTTTTGAAGAAAAATTTCATATTTAGAGGAATTAATTTATTGAAGGAGGGGAGAGTGTAACATCCCATGATTTGAAAGTACATTATCTTATTAAAGTAATTCAATATCTTGCTCTACACGCAACAACGTGTTCGAGCACACCACAACTTACAAAACAAACCGTTCAAAAAGCTGTTATTAATAGTATTAACTAAAATTGGAATCTTATATACTCCATATTATTTTAACATCCATATTATGTGTTTCATAGATTTACTATAGGAACAAATTCATTTTTTGGGTAAAATAAGTATTTTTCATAAAATGCATTTTTACCTCCTTTTAATGATGAACCCTTTTTAAAACCAATATTTGACACTTTTATATATTAAACTTATTCAAATTAAGTTATTATTTAGAATAGGTACATAATAATTTGTTTTGGATAAAGATTTGGTATTTTTATGATAACTATCAATTTATGATGAACAGTGAAAATACTATATTTTAATTCAAAACAACTTTTTAATCGAAATAATTTATAGTGATAAATTATGTATCAGAATGGTATTGAAGTGTAATTAGATTATATTTTTATTATTTAATACTATTTAGGTCATTATAAGTAATTTTCTATTTAAATTTGACCTAAACATATGTAAATATTTTGATAGTATTTAGTTTTTAAAAACCCGCTTTTTGTTTTTTAAATTGGGAATTAATTTTAAAGTAATAAATGAAACTTCTATGTTTTGAATTTAGTAAAATAGAATTCATTTTTGAATTCCTAATATCAAAATTCTCTTAGGGTAATTTTTTGTGTTTTTCTAAAAACATTCAACTTTTAATGAATTGTGAAAAACACTACTTTATTATTTAAAACCGACTTTTTATTTAAATAATTTTTTATTTTATTTTACTTTATATTAATTAAAAATAGATATATAATACATATATAAGTTAAATGTAATTCATGGGAGTCATTTTATTATAAATTAATTATATTAAATTTTATCGAACATTTTACCGTCTTTTACCCACCTCCTAGGAGTCTTTGAAAATTTGCATAAAACATAATTTTTCCTCTTCTGTGAGTTAGATTTAAAAAATACGGGGGAAGCATTTAATATTAGTATTTAGAATGTGGTTCAATAAGATTAAAACAATTTTTGATAAATAGTAACTTTTGACTTTTATTTACCATAGTTAAAAGTAAATAGGGTAATTAAGGGTAAAAATGATACCATACTTACCAAAAAAATGTCCTGATTCTATTGGATAAGTATAAAGTGAAAAAAAACCTTATAACTAAAATATTATCCAATTTGTTCCACATGGATTAGATTATGACATTTTAAATTATTTTATTTAAAGAAGAGTTAACAGAGTAAAATTCGAAGATTACTAACAAAACCATTTTTAATATAGGGTTAAACACAATATAAAATCCACTATAATTATTCATTAGAATTATAAAAATATTTTTCTACATAATTGTATTTTATTAATAAATTTTATACATTAAATAATTTAATTTAATCATGGCACAATGATGATGGAGTAATTACCTTATTAACAAAATATTTTAGTAATTGATATTATAAATAACGAAATAAATGTAAATTGTGACTTCTGATGAATTACACTAATTTTATAAGTTAATATAACAAATTTGGGATGGTTAAATAAATTTTATTTGACAATATAAAATTATTATGGCTTTCAAAAATATCAAATAAAAAATAGTGTCAAAATTGACATAATTTTGTTTTTAGAACAAATATTATATTATTAATTGATATAATACTCTAAAAAATATAAGGCTCGTCCAAAAGACTGATATAAAAATATATATGACATTAATTAACCACATGGGGTAAATAGTCATTTTATTGTCAGTTTATTAACCATATAATATAAAAATACAAAGAAACATGGTAAATGTCATACTATTTAACTAAGAATTACATCTAGAAGATAAGGTTAATATAGTGACCTAAACATCTATTAAACCTATTGATTGAGATTTTTTCGACCCCTCCCCACCATATCCTCTAAATAAATCATTTTTAAGCATTTATAAACCGAAAATTATCTTATTATATAATTATATTTCATGATTTTCCTAAAGTGACCTTTACCTCTCTTATAATAGGGCACTTCCCCGTCTATTAATTTGACACCTCCAAATCCTTTTGGCTCGCCAAACCCAACCCAAATCTCCTCCAAACATCTCTCAAATAAATATAGAGTACATACTTTGATCAGAAAGCCAACCTAAAGATCCCTTTTGATCAAAGTAAAAGGAAGAACCCGAAAAAATGTAAATATATCATCACCTCTTTCAAATTGGTTTCATCTTCAACATCCTCTTTCTTTATTGTTTCCATTATAAAATAATAACTCCACAATCTTATATATACTGTGATTTTACTATAAATATTATAAAACCATATTTTGTATTCTATTTATCATATAAATGACAAAGTCACCATAGGTGCGTACATACGACTTCCCGTCTCCGCGTCGTGCTGTAGTTTGTTATTCAAACACATCAATATTTTTATGGGTATAATAATGAGTATAAATGATGTAAATAATAAATATAACATATTAATGATTCTGTATATATGATATAACATCCAATTACATATGATTTAACCATCAATATAATGATATTGTCGCTCGTGCGTACGTACGGATTACCTTCTCCATGATGCGATGGGATTCATTTCCACGTTCACCATTCAAATATTATTATAAAATATATATTATTAATAAGTATTTAATATATTTCATAATAATTATAATGGATATATATATATGTATTTATGTACTTACATATATCTTATTCACTTATTTCCATTCAATACGATATGAAAATGGAAAAAACATTAATGCGTACGTATAGCCTACCATCTCCATAAATGGTGTTTTCCATTTCATTTATCTATCTAAAATACATATTTATATTCTAAATATATATTACATATAAATCATTTGTTATATTCTTAATGTATGTAAATCACGATCTAAATTATACGATCAAGAATAACATGTTAAAATACATACGATAAATAAAGCGATTATTACATGAAATGTTAATTTATCATGGAAATAATTACTAAATGGGTAGTATAAAGTCATAATTGATTCATGTATGATATAATATATATTAATATGGTTCTGTTATAATTTATTAACATACTATGGTCATTATAAATGAGGTTAAACGTACCCTCATCCAATGAAAAGTGCTAGGTAAGTGTTAATTCCTCCATCTCATTGTTATCCAAGATTGTTTATGTGTAAGTATTTTTTGGGAAATATTTATTATCAATTACCATGTTTCATAAAATACATTTCAAAATGATTCATTTAAGGTAATCATTAGCTAAAAAATAATTTTAAAATTTTTAAATATTTATTCTTCTAAATCCTTCCCATTAATGTCCATATTTTCAAAATGGTTTTAAGTATTTATTTATATAGACATGAAAGTTTTTAAAATTTTAATTCCATTAAAATGTTTCAAATTAGTATGGGACACTTTGATTCCAAAATTTCATTAAATTTCTTCCTTTCTAAATTGTGTGACTTTTATATGTTTTCATTAAAAATGGATTTTTCTCTCAATGAGTTTTAAAAATCATTTTCATCTATGTCAACATCTTTTGATAGATTTTACACATTTTTATAGATGGTTTATTATGATACAAATCTTCCATTCTCTATTGATGGATTTGTGATATGCTTGACTACAGATGTGTTATTTTTCTACAATTCATGGTTTACAGATAACATATTGACATTTCATATGCAAGTTTTAATATGAATGTTTATGTTATGTTTAAACCTTTTATTATGAGGAACGCATTGGACTTAGTAAGTTATAGGTGGAGCCCGCTATAGCTCTTCGATGCATCGGTAGGTCTCATGAGACAATCTAGTGTCTTTGCATAAGTCCTTGACAAAATATAATTTGATGTCTTGGCACAAGGCCTTGACAATGTGGTTATGAAGTCTGGAATTATGCCTTCTATCATTATGAAAATGGCTATTGATATTTCATGTGATAATTCGAATAGTAGAATATCCATGTGAATAAGTAAATGAAATTATTTGATTTTATCATTGTCATATTATGATAATGTTTAAGTTTAAATTTATTTTGTTTTAGTCTTATACATTTTATTAAATGTTTATGCATAATTATGAATGTTTCTGCTATATTGTTATCCTTACTGAGCATCTGAGCTCACCCCTTTCTATGTTTTATTATCCAAGGATTACACAAAGTGTATTATTATTGATAAGCATGATTAAACTAGGGGATTAATGGTGTTCTCAAAGGATCATTGATGTTGTGTTTTATTTTCAAATCTGTAATGTTGCGTTCATGTATGTAATCTATTTTCCAAGAGTGCTAAATTGATCAATCTTTCTGGTCTTGATCCCTTGTAATCATACCCAATGTATTAAAATAATGAACTGACTCTGGGCTTCTGGGGTTGGGGTGTTACGTTTTTGGCTGGTGATTTTTCATGATATGTGGGGATTTTCATTAGATGTATCTTGAAAGGTGGTTGTTCAGACCCCATTTTTTGATATTTCTTATGGATTCTTGAGGACGGTAATAATTTGATATGTATCTAATGTAATATTTTGTGCCTTCCCAGCCCCATAATTTAATATTTATTATTTATAGGAGTGGTCTGAGGAAGATCAAATTGATTTTGGAAGAGTCTGTTTGCTAAAGGAAAAAAGGGATATTACACGACTTATAACTGGATTGCAGACTTGAATTTATTTTTCAATGTTGCTTTAGAATCTTCTTGTAATGTAGAATTATTATATGGATTGAAGATGAGTTTGACAATGTGTAATATTATAGGGATAGAAAAATAAAATAAAATCAATAAGAAATTATTTTTTTTATAGAATACTAAACCCCAGGTATAACACGATGTGAAATGGTATTACACATATTGTAATACCCCAATCCATTCTAAAAAATAATAATTTTCAGCAGAACATTAATTTGTTAAACCATGTTCTCTCTATCCTTTTATTCTATAAAATCTCTAGGCACCCCGAGTATTCCTTCAATCTCCCCTCCTCCCTCCTTAATTTATCAATCCCAGTGAACATTTTTTGGAAATCTGTGTTCGATCAGTGGTAATTTTTCTCCTCATTATGATTGGTTTCTTTGTGGTTTTCCAATGATATTTGTGGTCGTGTTGTGTGTTGGCATTATTTGGAGGTTTGGGAAGCATTTTGATAATCGTCTTTTGTAGAATAGGTTGATCTTCATTTCTATAAATTTTGTTGTCACATGGGGGTATTCTTTTTCGCTATGCAGTGCACAGACAAGATGGAAATCTTCTTCGAGGTAGGATTTCATTTTTGGGTCTTCAATTATGCATCATGTTTGTCCGAGTCGAGTAAATTATATAAATCTTTAAAACTATATTGAAATGGTTAAGGGTTTTTTTTTTCATGATTTTCATGTTTTGATGTTATGAATGTGATATTTTGATTATACAGTCCTGATGACCCACAATACATGGTGGTCATCGGAGACATTGTTTTCACACTAAATGTATTGCATGTTGTTTTGTTCCTATTGAACACATAAATATGAAAATTGGTTAATCACATAAATTTGAATAATGAATAGATTCCCCATGAAATAGTTTTTTTAATAATTCCATAATATAATGAAGTGTAATTAAATGATCACCCCCTTTGGTATATCTGAAAATCAGTTACATCATTTTCTATGATGAGATGTGTGGAATGTTTGTGGTTATATGTGTGCGGAAGAAGAAATTTGAAATGGTTATGTGGTGATATGATGGTTATCTTTGGAATTTACTATGGTATGTTTATGAGAACGGTTGTGTGATGTGGGTTGGAATGAGTGGTGTTATGGATGAACTTATAACAGATATGTCAACCTGGCTATGTAATTGAATATTAGGTTGAGAGATTGATTTATTATATAATGGAATAAAATTTTTGTGTAGTATGCATATGATTGGGCTTTCTGGTGTTTTGTTTCTAGGTGTGGTTGTTTGTGTAATTTTATATAGGGATAACTTTTATGAATGATTGTGATGTTTGGCATTGGTAATTATCCTATAGTTTCTCTCTGTATGTCTTTTGTTGTGGTGATTTTTTTGTGCTATACATGTTAGTTTTCAAGGTAGTAATAGAATAAATTAATAAATAATTGGTTTATAATGATTGGATATTACTAAGGTTGGTTTGCTTAATTTAATGAATAAACACTTCTACAAAAATGCCTTAAAATGCTAGAAAAATCCATTAACAACCCTAAACAACACTGATAATCAGTTCACAATTAAAATATGGGAACATTTATTAGTGCTAAAAAAGTGGTGTTAAAGGCACCCATTAACTATTCTAATAATGAACTGATAAAAGGGGGATTTAACAGTGTTTTTAGTGTTGTTCAAAAGAACTTTTAATATCTCTTTTTTATGTGCTTATAAAGGGGTATTTTTTCAGACACATATGTGCCCTACCACTTTATCAGTATAAGGAACTGACCTTATAACATAACATAATATTTAATTAAATGAATAATTCACATTTAGGATCTTTTCTGGTTTAGATTTTAAGAGAATTAGGCTATAACTATTACATAACAACTTGAATATTACAATTAGACACTACTACTCAGTATCCATTTTTTCATAAAATAAAAAATCTTAAAAATGAACATGTCTAGTTCCATATTTCAGACAGTTTGACTTTTCCTTGATCCAATCCTTCACCCTATTAATCATTAGGTCATGTGGAAAACAATTCAAAAACATGGGATGTGCATAAAAAGCTGAGTATGGGATATAATATAAGGAAGGAAAACATTATCCCATCAATAAATACAAATCTATGAAACTATATTTTTCAATGATAACATACCTTACGAAATCATAAGATTTATGAATAAAACAAACAAATCATAAATCATAAAGGTTACTTATGGAATCCATATCAATATTACATGGAATATATCATAGCTACATAGGGAGTTAAACTTTGAAAACCCAGCACAGTATATTCCCAAAATCTCTTAGAAGAAACATCATGTTTACCTCTGTCAAGTTACCCAATGCATTGAAGATCTATCTCGGGATCTCCCTCCTTAGGTTTATCACAGAACCACCTATATACGTAAACAATGACCAATAACCATAACATTATCATAACATATAACAAATTTATAAAGGAAAGATAACATTTCCACATTCCAATATATCAAATCAAGATATTGAAATAAACAATGTTTTATCAAATCATTTTAAAAACAATTTAAAAAGGGATTTTTGAATCAAAGTGTCCCATACCACTTTGAATCTTTTAAATGAATTATAATTTGAAAACATTAATGTACATATAAATGAATCCTAAAAACCATTTTTAAAACATGGAAATTAATGAGAAATATTTATAAGAATAACTCTTTAAAACATTTAAAACGATATTTTAGTTAGAGAGTTATTTTAACAAAAAGAGAGACGCTCGAATGAAAATAATTGAAGAATAACTTTTAATAAAAACATTATAATATCATTATATTATAGGTATTCAAGAAATGATATGTCAAAGGAAAATATATATACCATATAAGAGTGAATTGGTGCATAACAACAATGAAGTATCAGTGGAAATCTAAATTTGGATGAAATCCATTATGAAGATGGTATCATTAAATTAAGGAAAATACATCACATAAATATGTGTGAAAAATATAAATACACCCAATATAAGTGGATATAATGTATAAAACAATCATAGGTAATTCACACATACTCATAAGATGGTATATTCAAGAAGTACAAGTAGAACCCAAATAATTGAAATTGGGTTAAGAAGTTCCCTTGTAACAATTTGACAGCCAAACGACATTAAAATTCAGAAAATGAGTTGATGTGATAAAAAGGGTATCTATTCACTTGGGAATAAATTTTATATCAATAAGTATATATAATAACATATCCCAACATAATAAGAGGTAAATTAAAATACATAACAAAAATAAGTCTTAAAAAGAGGAGGGTGAAAGGTTCCCTTACAGATTTGGTAACTTATAAAACATACACCACAAGAAAGAAGGATCATAAAATTAAGATGTGAATACTAATAAATGAACTTATATTACACAAAAAGTACAATCATGGACAGTACATACACCACACAAAATGAAATAGTGGTAAATATTACATGAATCTAATGGGAATAAAAAGTGAGATGAAACCCTTTACCACGTTATAATCAACTAAGTCGTATGAACAAAAGTTAATAACCACAAAATGAATCACAAAATACCATGAATATAATGAGAATCATGATAATATATATCAAATTTCAGTACACAATACACCAATTTCAATGAATTAGTGGCGAATAATGGAAATCTCACGGAATTAAAAGATAGATAAGAAAATCCCTTACCTTGTGTCCGACGTGACTTGATCGTTCTTTAATCACCTGAATAATAAACTAAAGTTAATTTCTACTTATTTTTGAACCTTTTAAAGTTTATTATTACTTTTATATCACTTATTAATATGTTATACACATTATGAAATCATTTCAAGATAATAATGGCCGTTTTGTCGATATTTGGTACTTGAGTAAAAAATGAACACCTTATTATTTATAGGTTGTACATGTGGTCAATAGTACATTATATACAAAATGATATTCCTGATTTAGATACCATATATATCATATATATCCAGTATATAAATGAATTTATAATAGTACATAACATTTGGAGGTAAGAAATGAAATAAACCGTTCAAGGAGATGGTATGTCGTACGTACGCATGAATGATACTTTCATTTATATTTCTTATTTTAATGGAACTAAAACATATTGATACATAAGTATATTATAATTCCAGAATAATATCATATATAATATCATTATCTCCATTCTTTATACATCCCAAATATGGCCTTAACGAGTCATATCACTTTGAGGGGGCGGTAGTCCACACTTCCTCAAATGAAATTATCGCGTTTAACCTTAATGGAAACCATAATGGAATGATATAAATGGAAAATATAGAATCATAAAGAAAAAATAAACATAATATATATCATATATATATATATTTTCATCATAATGGCCAGCATGGGAGGCAGTAGGAGGTAATCAAACAATCATCGTCTCGTGAGGCGTTAGTTTTCCATCCACAGAAACATTATGTTCTTCACCAATTAGATGGAGGTGCATGTAAGTGTAGTCATAATACATCTTATAAAAACATCCTTTTATATTTAGGATACTGGTGTTTATACAAAATAAAGGAATAAAGAGTGTGTAGTGGTTGGATATGTAAAATAAAAAAAAACCATTTAAGAGAAACTGTTACCTTTAATTTGGGTAACTCCCCTTGGTTTGAACCAAAGGTCTTATTGAATTGACTTCTGCCTAAGGTAATGCTTCTAGGAGGAGGAGAGAGATTTAGGGAGCTTAATTTGGCAGAGGTTGTATGAGCCAAAAGGCTTGATAGGTGTGGGTAATTGGTTTGAAGTGGTATCATTTAATAAGGGAGAGGAGGGGCTCTTTAGGAAATTGTGATAATATTATTTTATTATATAATCTGTGTATACCAATATCTCATCAAGAAGGTTTCATGAAGTGTCATGAACATTTATTCATGATACTTCATTCATTGAGTATCAGAAATAAACTCATTGATGCACCATGGCCATGGAATTTTGCGTGACGATTCTACTTCAATCAATTGGATTAGACATCAACTTCATAAATTAATGTGACAAATCGTTCCTTGACATATCCATTAATAATATGCTAATCATGATGCCCCCAACATACCCTAGATCCCACCAACTATCTATGTGACATTTTTTTTAGTAAATCAAAGTGCATGAGTTGTAACACGAAGTAACGATAATCTCAATATATAAGGATCTTTACACATGCTTGCACATATAAATATCTGATGACACCAAAACATGTGGAATTCTTAGTGGCGGGTCTATTCTCATAATCTTTTATCTTTGATATTACCAAGTGAAAACTTCATGAGAGGAAGTCTAATCTTCATACAATCACTAACACTAGATATTATACATGATATGTGTCTCGTCATAGTATTACATCAAACTTTAGAACTATATTTAAGAATATATTTATAGCATTTCAAGGTTTTCATCATAGTGGGGAACTTTCATGACCTTATCAATGAAGAAAATACTCTAGGACATTATTACATCATAGTCATGAAGAACAATGAAAATATTTAATATGATGATTAATATGTAAATAAATTAAATATCCTTGTAATAAAAATACAACTAGATTGTTCTAGGTCACTGACTCTTAAAAACTCCCTCTTGAACGAGATCAAACTGTCTACAGCTTTTAGTCCTCAAGACCACACATAGTGATCATGTTTTTGCCGAGTCAGGTCTTCAGTAAAAGGTTCCGCCACTTGGTCTTCTGTGGAAATACTGCTCTCTGCAACTTCACCTATCATAGAAAAATCTCTCAAGAGATGATACTTCCTATGTATGTTTGTTTTCCACTAATGTGACCTTCGATCATTTCCTAGTTCCACTGTTGTAGTATTATCACATTACAATGTGATGTGGTCATTACTAGTAGGTATCACATCCAGATCCTACACAAATCATCACATTCAAAATTCTTCATTAGATTCCTTAGAAGATGCGATATACACGGGCTCTACTATAGAATCTGTGACCACACTATTTTTGAGTTCATTCTGCCCACTGCACCTCCATTCAATTTGAAGATGTACACCGTTTGTGAATTCATATAATAATGATCAGTATGGAATCTAGAAGTTGCATATCCCCTATTGATATAATCTTCATATCCTCCATAAATAGGAACTGTCCTTAGTAAGTCTTAGATACTTTAGGATATTCTTGAATACAATCTAATGGCGGTCACTAGGGCTAGCTTGATATCTGCCTTCTACACTCAATGTGTAGGCGACATCCAGCCTAGTACATATAATGACATACATGACTGACCCAATGACTGATGCGTATTAAGTCCTTGACATTATCTTTCTTTCTTCATGTATCTAGGGACACATTTTCATAGAAATTTTAATTACATGTGATGTTTGCAACAATACCCTCATGGATTGTTCCATAATGATTCTCTTCGGTATCGCATCAATGTATGCACATTGACATAGTCCCAACCATCTCTTTGATATATCAAAATAGATCTTGATCCCAAGAATATATTCTACCTCGCCCATGTCTTTTGTGGAGAAGCATTGATTCAACAATTCTTTAACCGACTATAAGACTGGTATATATTTTCAAATAAGTAAAATGTCATCAACATATACTATATGAAAAATGATTTCACTCCCACTAAACCATTTGTAGACAAATGGATCACATTCATTATTGATAATACCTTATTTCATTATGGCTTCATCAAAACCAATTTTCCATGACCTGGTTTCTTTCTTTAATCCATAAATGGATTTTAACAACTTTCATAGATTTTTTGAATCCATTAGAGTCATATACCCTTCAATTTGTGCCATGTAGACATCTTCTTGGAGGTTAATGTTAAGGAAGGTTGTTTTGAAATCCATTTTCCAAATCTCTAAGTCATGGTATGTGGTAATGACCAATATAATTCTAATGGATTTCAACATTGAAAATGGTTAAAAAGTTTTGTCGCTGTCAATGTCTTAATGCTGTTTGAACTCTTTTGCAACCTGTCATGCCTTATAAGTAATGACTTGTCCTACCATGTCTAGTTTCTTCTAGAATACCCATTTGCAACCAACATGATTTAATTCAACTATATGATCTTCCAATATCTAGAATTGGTTTTGGTACATTGAATCCATTTCATATTTCATGTCTTCTTGCCACTTGGAAACATCAGTTCCACTTACTACTTCCTTGTTTATTAGAGGGTCATTATTATAAACTAATAATGAGCCCCCATCCTCGGTATCTAGAAAACTATATTGTTCTAGATCTCTAACCTCTATAGTACTCCAATGCATCTATTGTGTCTCTGGAACAGTTATTTCTTCCATGGGGCTATGTGGAATCTGTTCTTGTACCAACTCTTGTGTACTTTGAGCCCCAACTTCATCAATGTCTATCTTGCTCCCACTATCACTTTTGGAGATTAGCCCCATATCAAGGAATATGGAATGTATTTCCATAATAACCTTTTGTATTAGGGGTTTAATAGGTTGTATCCCCTTGTTTCCATGTGATATCCTATTATGTTACACATTGTGCGTCAGGGTGACTGTTTGTTACCTGATGAGGCCTTATCAATTGCATCACTTCCACCAACATGTAAATTCGATAATATGGATTTCGTTCCACTCCAGAACTAATATGGAATACCAATTATTGATTTTTTTTTTACTTTTTTTATTATTTTTGTCGTTGTTTGTAATGAATATCTCCAAAAAGATAATGGAAGACTCGAATGACTCAACATTGATCTCATCATATCCAATAGGGTGAGGTTCCTTATTTCAATCACACCATTCCATTGAACCATGTATGGAGAAGTGATTTGGGATATGATCCCAAAATCACATAAGTAATCAATGATGTCTTGATCAAGATATTCTCTACCTCAGTATAAGCAGAGTTTCTTAATCTTCTTGCCAAGATGGTTCTCAACATCATTCTTGTATTCATTGAATTTTTCAAAAGAATCTGACTTATACCTTATTAAGTAGATAAATTCATATATACTAAAATTGTCAGTAAAAGTATGAACTATGAGTACCCTCCTATAATTTTATCTTGAAATGGTCCACACACATCGGTATGAACCAATTCAAGATGTTCTTTAGCCATTTCACCTTTACAACTAAATAGGGCATTTGTCATTTTTCTTTATAAACATACATGAAATACGCAAAGTTGTTTTCATTCGAAAGAATATAAATATCAATATTGATGAAACTTTTTCATGCGTTTCTCGTTTACATTACCTAGTCAAGGATGCCAATGTTCGGTGTGGTATAAGTCATGTTATGTATCATTGTTATTGATTTCCATTACTTGGTTTGTGTAATTTGAAACGTAAAGACCATTTTATAAATGTTTTCTACCAAAACAAATGATATATTTGTAAAATAACAAACATTCATTTACAAACATGAATACAAATCCATAATCATATAATATGGATACAGAAATAATGTTTTTAGTAATAGACAGAACGTAATAACAACCCTTTAACACCATGATCATCCGAGTTGGCAACGTGAGGTGGTAGTCCTTGATAGCTACAGTAGCGATTCTGGCTCTTTTGGTTGCATATAGATTTACCTCCCCTCAGTCAATCTTACTGAACCTACTTGGTTCCTGTATTGGAATACATATGTGTGAACCACAAGAGGTATCAAATACCCAATATGTAGAAACAGATAGATTTTATTCAATAACAAACACACCAGAAGCTTCCCCTTCCTTCTTAGGATAGGTGTAGTCCTTCTTCCAGTGGACCATCTTTCCACATGTGAAACAATCAGCCTCATATTCCTTACCTCCACTTTGATATTCCTTTTCTTGGATGTCTGTGAAGAAGCTTTGGTTTTAAGGCTCTTCTCCTTCCCTTTCCTCATATTGACCATAATTATAGAAGGCTTTTCATGCTTCATATCTTTATCCACATGGGGAATGAGGGTAACAAGATCAGATAGATACTTCTCAATGTTTCTAATATTGAAATTGAAAAAAATGTTAGATAAACTCTAAGGGAGTGATGGGATAATGAGATTGGTGCCCAGTTATTCAAGGAGTTTAAACCCCAGAACCTCTAGTAACTCAATGTTTCCAATGAGATTGACTATATGAGGCTTAGCTGGGCCATATTATCCTAGATTACTCTTAAACAGCTCCTTAGAGATCTTAATCTATTCCTGTCTTTCTCTCTCCTTGTAGATACAATGGAGGTACTCGAGCATTCTATAAGCATCCATGTTTTTGTGAGACTTCATGATATCCCTATACATTAATGATAGAATCAATCATTGAATGATAACCCCATAGATCATATTTTGTCATAGACCATGAAATCCTCATCAGTCGCCTCTATGATAGGAGGATCAGGTATTTCTGGCTCCATCAAATAAGACTTCGGTTCATTGAATAAGATAACCCAAATGCGTCTAAACCATTCTTGTAAGTTACTACCGGTGAAGATGTTGTCTATATCCAGAATTGATTGTAGGGATAGTTTGGATGCCGAGCTTGCCATTTTTATTCTACAATAAAAATAGAAGATCATTAATACTTTATTGATTACATTGTATGACATATAATTTATTTTATTAACTCTCCACTATATTACCAAGTCCCAATTACCCTCACCATTTAAATCAGAATTTATTCTTTCTATGAAATTTTAGTGGAAAGGATTAATATTACCCTTTACATAACCCCAAAGGGGAGGTCAATCTATTATAAGGTATTTAGGTGGGCAGTTCATTACAAACTGCAGGCTTGATGCTCCATAATATGCTGAGTGGACTCCCAAATCCTGAAACCCTGAGTGTTGATATCCTCAACTCTTGCCTCAAATATTACACCATGTCTAGAAAGGGATACTTATATTGATGTAATATGGCTATGTCAACATGAATCCATTCATAAGGGTTTTATATATAAAATTATGTGTCCAAACAAGGGTTTCTCAAACACAAAGTTTTGTTGAGCATTTCCATTAATCATGTAACGAAAGGCTTCAGCTGAATCAATATTTTATTTGAGGGATTTTTATCTCTTATGTGGGAATTTCATATTTTCATTATTACATGCTTGTTATTATTAAGTGGAACTTACATAAGTGATTAACCACATATTTATAAAATTTTCTCATAAGTATATTTTATTTTAATTCTATATTGAATTATTGTTTAACTAATTAATTTTTTGATCATGAAAACACATCCATAATGATAAACTATGAAACTGATAGAAATAAAATATAGTAAAGGGCTTGAAAATGATATTTTTAAAGGGATAGATTATCTAGGGTTTGATAATATAACCCTAATATAGGGGAGAAACATCTTGAACCATTTTAGTTCGGGTTTACAGCTTTCCACCTGTCCACCTTTGTATCTCTTGGTATTGGATTCGTCTCGTCTCCTGTATGAACTGCCTCAACCGGCTTGAGAGTTACATGAATTACATATTCCTTTTTTAACTCACATGAAGGTGAGGGGTAAAAAGGGGTTTTACATAAATGAAACCTTTGAAACAAAGGCCCTAAATATTAATGTGGAGAAGCCTTTTTATCCAACAAATTTAATTTAAATAAATAAATTAAAAGAAACCATCCATATACAATGTTAATGGTCTAGATCCTGATCATATATATATGAAATGATATTTATGCGTAAATAAAACTACCGTTCAATTAATTAATCGTTATTGTTTATGATTAATCATGTTCTAATAAATTAATTATCATCTTTTATTAATCAATCGTTTTATCATAAAACCTTTCTTGATTTTCCATGAGAATCCCATCAATCGTTATTTTAAAAGGATAAATTCATTTAAAATTGTTGTTGTATGTAACTTGTACATTGGATGCATCATGGTGAATTCCTATTCATATCTACCTAATGTGTATAAATAAAAATTACAAAGATTTAAATTAAACACACACACATATATATATAACACATATTATGATTTATGACTTAGATTTACTCCCGAAGGATTGTACACCTCTAAAGGGTTTGTATAATTTAATAATAAATTTTAATAAACCATCATAAATTGGATGGATACATGTCATGTAATTCCAACTATATGATGTGAACTATTTTTCACCATCAATACGAAGTACACGCCTTGGGAACCGGTGTGTTAGCATACCTTAGAAATATTTGGAGTACATGTTATTTCAAAAGGGCTGCACGTCGTGGTCTTACTCGTTACATGGTGTCCAGCCAGTGAAGCCATGTACGGGGTGCATGGTCTAACCCTATCCCCAAGGTACTACACGTTGTGACCAGTTGGAAAAACTACATCTAATCTATAAACTGGTTTCCACCTATTCCAGGCCAACACATGGTGTCATTAAGAATTAGTTATACTCTAATGAAACAGCTTGGTTTGGCGGTCCAGACCTTGTGCGTTGAACCTGGTCTTCATGGTGTTTACTACTAAATACATGTCATGTGTTCTATTGTTGTACGGTAATAAACCTTTTCACCACTAGATGAGATCATCTGTTTTATTTTAATCAAAATTATAAGATAACATCATTTTTTTAAGGTGAACGAGAAACGAAAGTGGAGGAACATATCTCGAGATTCTGATTTTTAAAAAATGTACATGAATTGAAACCACATAATTATTAAATTCGTAAATCATCAATGAAATATCTAAATAATTATAAAAAATTATGTAAACCCATTGATACCACTCGTTGGTTCCGAGCACCGAGGAAGCATGGTTGGTCCATAACCCAACATTGATTTTTACCATGAATAATGATTATTCCAAGGTCATATGAAAATGAGTTCCAGCCTCCATGTAATAGAATCAAATATTTATATAAATAAGGATGAGGCATTGATCCTTTAGAAAGGATGTTTCACATCAAGTTTATAATTAATTTAATTAACTTCATGAATAAAATAATACGTGGAACTTTTGTATTTTCTTCATTGATGATGTTGATTGACCGGAATGACCCATCCAGATTATCTTATTGTGTTTGCATAAAAACAAACTAGAATCCTTATAAAGGTGATACATGTGTGCTCTGATGGACTTCGATCGACATCGCCTGTTATTCGGGAGCTAGAATGAAAAAGAAAGTGTCTTATGTCGATCATTATTGATCGCTTGTTCTTCAGCCTTGAATAACCTCTCTCATTCATGAGAGGGACTTGATGAGGATTCGAGAGTGAAATTGTTTAGCTCAATAATTATCAATTCTTGTGGTGTGCGGTATAGTACATGGAACAATTGACGAATGTGTCTATTTATTGATAGGGGAGTCTATTACAATATTTAATTATGTAACAAAAATTAAATACATTCCTAACCTTAGAGAAAACACATGACATTAATAATAATACCACGTCATTATTTATAGTGTGCCAACTTGTGAAAAGTGAAATTATAAAAATAATTACCCATCACAAATTAATAGCATTGTTTTTTTAATTTGTGCCAACTAGTTAAATAATTATTTTTCTTCTTGCAAAAAAATATTTTACTACCAGACCGACCATATTCCTATAGAACACCACATACATTTATTGGAAGACCAAATAAATAAATAAATTATTTATTCTCTCAAATAATTATTTCATTTAAAAATTAGTAAATAAATATTTATTAAATATTAAATAAATTATATAAATAAGTTTTAACCACAATATGGTAAATACATTTTTATTTAATTTATAAAATCATTTAAACTTGAATAATATTATTCTACTATTTTTAGAATTATATTTATTAATTATATTGAAATATAATTTAACTGAGACCTACAGAAACACATAGTGTGTGACCCTCTAGGATTCATTCATGTTGGCATTAGGTTTTCATGCCTAAAGTGCAAGAGTAATATATAAGAAAGGGTCAAGGCACAAAATATAATGAATTTAAAGTTTCTACAATGACATCCTCACACAAATGAACAATGTGTAATATAATCCATTTATCGCAATATCACATCTAGTAGGATTCATGATAGTTTCGTCAACATTTATGCTTGATATTTCATTTATTGACTACCTGAAATAAACTTGTCATTACACCAGTGCCATGGAATTTTGTGTGACAGTTCAATTTCAATCAAATGACCAAGATTTAAAATTCAAAAATGTAATAAAAAAAATACTTCCTCGACTTATCTATTTGTAATATTCCACTCTTGACACACCCAATGTACCCTACATCCCGCCAACACTCTACGAGATGATTTTCATCAGTAAATCAAAGTACACAAGTCGTGACATGTATTAATGATTACCATATTATCTAAGTATCATTACACACACTCATATATAGAAAAATCTGATGCCACCAAAACATACGGAATTCCTATTGGAAAGTCTATTCTCATAATATATTGTCTTGAAGTTTACCACATACGAACTTCATGAGAGGAAGTCTCATCTGTGTACAAGTACTCACACCTAACAGTCTACATGGTTTGAGTCTCATTATAGTATTTCATCCAACCATAGATTTTTATTTAAGAATATTGTTATAGCTTTTCCTGGTTCCCGTCATAGTGGGGATCTCCCATGACCTTATCAATACAACAAATACTCTGGTACATTATTACATCATATTCATGAAAAACAATAAAAAATATGTAACATTATGTTTAATATTTAAGTAAATTAAATATCCATGTTACAAAAGTACAACAAATTGGTTCTAGGACACCCATTGTTATATACTATACTCCCCACATTTAAAACATTCAACTGATAACTCAGAAAGAACATAATTCTTTTTCTTGGTGTTAACTGAACACATCCTTTTTTATTAGAAACACATTGTTTTATGACAATAATTACCACAAAAATATCATCTTACCATCCCTATAAAACATTTCCCTAAATGATTATTTCCACATCTTAGACATATAGGTTATTGAATATACTTACCTTTATGATTATTATCTGAACTTCAATAGGTACTCATTTCTCACATATATGATTCCTTATATAAATCCCCATGTTTCAAGTGGTCAATAATGATTCTATTTAGTTTCTTTATAATAAAAACAAGATTTCTCATTACATAACCAATTTCATTATTTTGCTTATTGAGAAACCCACCATAGTTTCATTCACATCCATTGTGAATTTTGTTCCTACTAGATCAAGATATTAATTATAACCAAAAATATTTGTGTGAGTATTTCAGTAAAATCGTCATATACTATAATATGAGGAAGATAAATAGTAATATAGAGACATTCACGTTATCTAAAACTCATAATATTTTTTCTAAAATAACTATGACTCTTTATAATATGATAAAAATTATGGTTATATACATCTTTTCACTTATACTTAAATAACACCAAAACCTATAATTTTTTCTAAACCAACCTATGATACCAAATATAATGACTTTGCCTAAAATGATACATAATCATGAGTTATGTCAATAGTTTTACTTTTATTCATATTAATGATATTTTCCGCTTTATATATCTAAAGATTTAGGTCATAACTCATACACAACAACATAAATATTACAAGTAGAATCTTCGACTCACTGTCCAATTTATTTCATAAATCAAAAATTTTAAAATATAAATGCAGTTCATTTCATGTTTAAATAGAATTACTTTTCCATGAACCCATAGTTGACTCTAATTTTTTTCAATTACCATGAAATAAATTTAAAAACGTGTGATTAGAATAAAAATCATAGTAAGGAATAAACAAAGAATGAAAACTATTAGTCTTGTGAAGACATGTAAACAATGATTACATAATCCTAAAGTAATAATTTTCATCTCTTTGAAGATGAAAAAGTACATAACTAAATACAGCTCATTACATACCCTTTTGTAGCCATATTATTACCATAAATTCCTTAGAATATAATTTATAACATATAAAGGTAACTTGGGCCATAAACATAAGAAAATGTAATAATGATATGATCAAATTCCACACATATAACTAAATGAAATAGCCATACAATTGAATTTAATAACCAATGAATCTATGGTTATAACGTAACCACTTATATTTGGATTATCGTGGAACCACCAGTCTATGGTTTATCACGTAACCACCTATCTTTGGTTTATTATGTAACCACCCTTCAAATGTTCAAGTACGATTATATAATCATTGAACATAAAAAAACATAAGATAAAAATAGAATTTACACATCACAATATATTTTTAATGATATTGATATAATAACTCCTTTATCAAAACTATTATCAATTTAAAAATAAATAAAAATGTAATATGGAATTTAATTTTGTTTTTAAAAACCTTACGTATTGTATATAAAGCCAAATACCAAGAAATATCCTTGGAGGTCGAATGTTCATTGTCACTGCGTATGGTTAATGAAACATTCCTTTTTGATGTTTAGTAAAACACATCATAGAAAAAGACTCCTTCTGAAAACAAATTAATAAATGAAAAGTTAAAAGTGGTTTATTATACACCATTTAAAATAAGGTAGTGTATATTATCAATGTATACCTTAATGAAAGGATATTGAGACGACAACCATTACCTTGATTCTGACGCATCAGGAAGAATTGTTATGTCCTAAATAATAATCTTAGGTTAATTTATACATACATGAGATATTTATGGAATGTTTATCGTTCCATTTATGTCACTTATTTCCATTTTACAAAATATACCTAATAAATTATGATTAAATCAGATATTTTGTCGATATTCGGTTCATGAGTCGAAAATGAACTTGGTTTGATATAAATTGTCCATGTAGTAAAAATTAAATAATCTATATAATATTATTCCTGATTTAAATATCATATATATCTAGTAAATTTGGATTTTATCTACACACGATATTTGATGATATGTAATAAAATACAGCTTTCATCAAGATGGTTGGTCTTACGTACATATGAACACTACATGAAGATAATTATCATATTAATAGATTAATTATCAAATAATATAAATTTATATCATAATACAAGTATTATATTTATTTCGTCCATCTCTAATATTTTGAATTATAAAATCCTTTATGTGATCCATGTATAGCATGAATGAGACACATCTCTTTGAGGGGCAGTAGTTTATAATTCCTCAAACAAAATTATAATATTTGCACAACATGGAAAGCATAAAAGGATGTTCTAAATAAAAATTTCAGAAGAATAGTGACTATATAAATATAATATATGTTGTATATAAATATAGTTTCATTAAAAGGGACGTCACGAGTGGTGGTTGGATAAAATTGAACAATCATTGTTTCATGAGGCACCTATTCGTCGTAAAAAGAAACAGAATGTTTTATATCTATTTGATGGAGGTGTGTGTAAGTGATGGTATAAAAAATAATATAAAAATTGAAAATTATATTGATTCTAGATTTTTTATAAATTAATGTAATAAAGTGTGGTTAGGTTGTTGGAGAAGTAATGAAAATGAAATGATCTCGAGAGATGATGTTACCTCTAAATCGGTTAATACTATTTGAATTGATCCAAAAGAATTTATTTAGTTACCATATGACCAAGTTAAGTTTTCTAGGTGGTTTGGGGTGTATGGATCTTATTTGAACATAATTTGGATTATACAAGGTGGTTTGAAGGTGATATTAAGTGGGTAGAGGTGGCGACCTTTTATAATAGGGAGGAGGGGA
Source organism: Viscum album (assembly GCA_963277665.1). NCBI lineage: Eukaryota > Viridiplantae > Streptophyta > Magnoliopsida > Santalales > Viscaceae > Viscum > Viscum album. The sequence continues at coordinate 1,608,469,586 of OY728131.1, read as the reverse complement.
TCTTTAGGAATGTCCTAAAATATGTTTTTGATATAAATGGATTTTTCAAATTATAATGGCTCCAAAGTGATATATTTCAATGATAAGATGACTATGGGTTGAAATCCTTTGAACCAATAGGGTTTCAAATTTTTATGTTATAGATTTAACATTGTCTTTTGTCTTTAATGATTAGTTAAATAAAGTAACTCTTTACATGTCTTCTGGTATTTTTACACTATATGGTTAATATTGTTCTTATAAAATATTAATAGAACCAAAAGTGGATAATGAATGAAATTTTAAACATGATCTATGTTTGATGTCTTAATACCATATTTTTATGACTATTATATCTTTTAATATAATATTATTTATTTTAAAAACACCATTATGTCAATTTTGACACTATTTAGTAGCTAATTTTTTTAAATTCATAACTATGTGATTAAAAGAAAAAAACTACATTTACATAAATATAACATTTTATAATAATCTAAAAAATTCGTGGATGGAATCAAAATTTTCAAATAACACTTATTTTAATATTTATAATATCATTTATTTGAAACATTCATTAAAAACGTAATTACAGTATCATCATTGTGTTATTAATAAATTTATTTCTTTAATGTATAAAAAATATAATTACAATACCATGATGTATAAAATATATTTATATTTTTAAGGACTATTTATAGTAAAAAATATCAGTCATAAAACCCTAGCATAAAATGGTTTTATTAAAAAGATTCATTTTTTATGTTTTATTTTTCATTACTTTTAATTAATTATTTTTCTCAACAATTCCTAATTCACTGGGTGTGCGATTCAATAGATGGAACAATAGAAATATGTTTCTATTTATTGAAATGGGGCTTCAAGTATAATATTTAATTATGTAACAACAATGAAATACATGGATAACCTTAGAGAAACCCATGATATTAATAATTATTCCACATTATTATTTATGGTGTGCCAATTTGTGAAAAACAGAATTATAAATAAATTTTTGCGTCACAAAATAATATCAGTTTTATTTTAATTTGTGCCAACTAGTTAAATAATTATTTATCATCTTGAAAATAATTATTTTATGACAAATCTAGCCTTGGTTCTCTCGAACTCAACATTCATTTATTGAACACCAGAAAAAATAAATAAATAATTTATTCTCTTAAATGAATATTTTACTTACAGACTAGTAAATAAATATTTATTAAATGTTCAATAAAATAAATAAATATATTTTACCCACACTCTGGTGAATAAATAATTATTTATTTTATGCAATCATTTTAATTTGAATAAAATTATTCAATTGCATTGAAAATAATATTTTTTAATTTAATTCTAATATAATTTAACTGAGGCCAGAAAAAGTACTTAGTTTGTGTCCAATCAAGACTCTTTATCATTAGCATTAGGTGGTCTTGCCTAAATTCCAATAGTACTGTCAAGAAATGTGACAAGGCACCAAAGAGAAAGAAATTAATGTCTTACAAGGACATTGACATACGAACACTCACTGTTTAATATAATCCCTTTATCACAATATCACTTCAAGAAGGTTTCATAACAGTGTAATCAAATTTTCAGCTTGATACATCGTTCTTTGACTACATGAAATAAACTAGTCATTACATCTTGGCAATGTAATTTTGTGTGACAGTTCTATGTCAGTAAATGGGTCGAGATATCAACTTCTATAAAGGGTAGTGAAAAATCCTTCCTCGACTTATCCATTAATAATATGCCACTCGTGACACACCCAACATAAACAAATTCCCACCAACTGCCTGCATGATGGGTTTTTTCAGTAAATCAAAGTGCATGGGTGGTGACACGTATTAATGATAAACATAATCTATAATGATCATTAAACATGCTCGCAGATAAAAATATCTGATGACACCAAAACATATGAAATTTCTACTGACAGTTCTATTCTAATAATCATTTATCTCGGAGATTACCAAGTGCAAGCATCATGATAAGAAGTCCCATCTTCTTACAAGAACTCACATACCATAGTCAACATGATATTTGTCTCATCATAGTATTTTATCCAACTGTAGAACTATATTTAATAATATTTTTATTGAATTTAAAGGATCTCATCATTGGGGGAATCACAATGACCTTATCAAAGAAAAAAAATGATCTAGGACATTATTACATCATTTCCATGCAGAAAAATGACAATATGCTATAAGATGATTAATATTTATATACATTAAATATCGAAGTAATAGAAGTACAACTAGTTTGTTCTAGGACACCAACTCTTTCAAACTACCAGTTGAACTACATCCAACTTCCTACATCATTCAATCCACAAGAAATCACATGGTGATCATGTTTTTACCGAGTCAAGGATTTAGTCAAGGGGTCCTCCACCCTGACTACAGTGGAAATACTACTCAGTGAAACTTCACCTCTCTGAGAAAAATACCTTAAGAGCTGACACTTAATAACTATGTTTTTTGTTCACTAATGTAACCTTGGCTATTTTATTAGAGACACTTCTATAATATTATCATATTACAATGTGATGCGTCATTTAATGGTAGGTATCACATATAGGTCCTACTCAAAGCTTCACATAAAAAATGCTTCATTATCTACCTTAGAAGCTATGTTATACATGGAATCTGCTGTAGAAACTACAACCACACTCTACATTGAGCTCTTTAACTCACGAAACCTCCATTCAGTGTTAAGAGGTATCTTTTTTGTGACTTCATATCATCTTGATTAGTCTAAAAACTAGTATTTTCTTATACTATAAGGATTAGTTCCTTATGTCATCTTAAAACGGGAAGATATCCTTTGTACCCCTCAAATACTTTAGGATAGTCTTGACTGCCATCCAATGGTGGTATCCTGGGTCAGCTTGATATATACCCTCTACACTCAATGCGTAGGTGACATCCAGCCTATTACATAATATGTTATACATGACTGATGAAATAACTGATACGAATGGAGTCATTGCCATTATCTTTCTTTACTCATGTGTTTGAGGGAAAATTTTCGTAGAAAGATGAATGTCATGAAATGCTGGAAACAATCCCCTCATGGACTGTTCCATAATGATTCTCTTTAGTATCTTATCTCTATATGTATATTGACTTTGTCCCAACAAGCTCTTTGATATATCACGATATATCAGGATCCCAATAATATATTCTACCTCACCCAAGTCCTTTGTGGAGAAGCACTGATTCAACCACGCATAAACAGACTGTAATATTGGTATCTAATTTCTAATAAGTAATATGTCCTCAACATATACTATTAAGAAAATTATGGCACTCTCACTAAACTATTTGTAGACACAAGGCAAACCTTCATTCTTTTTAAAACCAAATTTTTTTATGGATTCAACAAATCCAATTTCCATGATCTGGGTACATGCTTTATCCAAAAATTTATTTCTATAACTTGTAAAAATTATTTCAATTTTTTAAAGTAAAAAACCCTTCAGGTCATGTCATGTATACTTCTTCATGAAGGTTCACGTTAAGGAAGCCTATTTTAAAATCTATTTTCAAAATCTCTTAGTAATGGTAAGCGGCAATGGCCAATAGAATTCTGATGGATTTCAGCATTGAAGCTGGTGGAAATTTTATGTTTTTGTGAATGGAATGATGTTGTTTGAACCCTTTTGCAACCAGTCATTCCTTATAAGTTCTGACTTGTACATCCATGTCTAGTTTCTTCTTCAATACCCATTTATAATCAACATGATTTACATCATCTAGAGGATATACCTCAATCCATAATTGGTTTTGGTACACTGATTCCATATCATATTTCATGTATTCTTTCCACTTGGATATATATGTTCCACTTACTTCTTTCTTGTAGGTTAGAAGATCATTATTATCAACTAATAATGTGTCAGCATCCTCAGTAACTAGAAAATTGTACTGTTCTGGTTCTCTAACCTCTCTAGTACTCCGACACAACTCTTGTATTTCTGGAACAGTTCTGCATTCCATGAGGCTTTCTGGAATCTGTTCTTATACCAATGTGTGTGTACATTGAGCCTCAGTTTCATCGAAGTCTATCTTTCTCCCACTATATCTTTTGGAGATGTTCCCCATCTCAAGGAATATATCATGTCATTCCACTATATCCATTTTTAGATGTTTTATAGGTAATAACCCCTTGTTTTCATGTAGTATCCTTTAAAGTTACACTTTGTGCCTTGTTGTGAATGTATGTTACCTGAGGAGGCCTTAACAAATGCATCGCTTCCCCCCACATGTAAATTCAATAATATGGCTTTATTTCCACTCTAGAACTCATATGTAATGGCATTTATAGATTTACATAGAACATGGATTAGTATGTGTGCCTATGTTTTAAGGAATATCCCCAAAAGGATAATGGAAGGCTCACATGACTCATCATTGATCTCAACATTTCCAACAAGGCATGGTTCTTCCTTTATCTCAAACCATTCTATTAGGCCATGTATGGAATCGCGTGTTGTGATACGATCCCAAAATTCCATAAGTAATAATTTATTTCTTGATTATGATATTCTCCACCTCGGTCTAAGTGGATTTTCTGAATCTTTTTATGAAGAAGGTTCTCAACATCATTCTTGTATTCTTTGAACTTGTCAAAAAAATCTGACTTATACCTCATTATGTAGTTAAATTCATATATACTAAAATAACTAGTAAAATTAAGAATTATGAGTACCCTCCCCTTGTTTTAACTTGAAATGGTCTATACACATCGGTATGAACCATTTCAAGAATTTTATTATCCCTTTCACCTTTCCCACTAAATGGGGATTTGGTGATCTTTTCTTTGTAAACATGAATGACATAAGCAAAGTGGTTTTCATTAGAAAGAAACTAAATATCAATCTTCATGAAACTATCTCATGAATCTCATTTACATAACCTTGTCTGTGATGCCATAGTTTGGTGTGGTATGAGTCATGTTAAGTATTTTTGTTATCTATTTACCTTTCTTTCTTTGTGTAATCCAACACTTAATGGCCATTGAATAAATGTTCACTACTAAATTTTTTTTTATCACTATAAATGAAGCCACATTCATTACCAAACATGAAAAAAAATCTATCTATATCTAATCTAGATAAAACTAATAATATTTTAGTAACAGACAGAACATAATAACAACCCTTTAACACCAAGATCATCTCAGTTGCCAATGAGAGGTGTTAGTTCCTGATAGCTATAGTAGAAAGTAAGGATCTACTGGCTATTAGTAGATTTACCTCCCCTCGGTCAATCTTTTTGAACCTTCATGGTTCCTATATTTGGACACATTTGTGAGCACAACAAGATTTATATAATAACAAATTAGTAGAAACAGATAGATCATATCTAATAACAAACACACCTGAATCTTCCCCTTGCTTCATAGGCTTGGTTCAGTTCTTCTTCCAGTGTCCCTTCTAGCCACATGTGAAACAAATATACACATGTTCCCTTTCCTCCCCTTTGATCTTCATTTTCATGGAAGGTTGTGATGAAGATTTGGGCTTAGAGCACGTCGCCTTCCCTTTCCTATTATTGACCATAATTACATAAGGATTTTCATACATCATATCTTTGTCGACATGGAGAACAAGGATATGAATATCAGATAAATAATTCTCAATTTATTTTATTTTGAAATTGACAACAATGTTATAGAATCTCTAAGAGAGTGATTCGAGAATGAGATCAGTGCCCAATTCATCGGGATGTTTAATCCATAGAACATCCAAGTACTCAATGTAGAAAATGAGAAAGACTACATGAGGCCCAGCTAGACCATATTTACCAAGCATACTCTGAATGAGTGCATTAGAGATCTCAAACTATTCATGTCTCGGTCTCTCCTTGTAATGACCATAAGTATTTTCAAGCATTATAAAAATATCCATGTTTTCATGAGACTTCATGAGATCCCAAGACATTAATTATAACATAAAACATTGAACATCAACTACATCATTCGTATGTTTGTCATAGTCCAAAAAATCCTCATCACTCTCCTCTATGGTTGGAGGATCAAGTAATGCTTACTCTATCACATAAGAGTTTGGTTCATGGCGCAGAATAACCCAAATTCATCTAAACCATTACTGGAAGTTACTACCTGTGAAGATGCTATCTTTATCCAGAATTTATCGTAAGGACAGTGTGGTTGATGAGCATGTCATTTTTTTCTACAACTAAAAGAGATGATTATTAGTACGTTATTGATTACATTTTATGGAATATAATAAATTTTATTAAGTCTCACAATATTTTACCATGTCCCAATGACCCTCACCATTGAAATCAGAATGTCTAGTTTTGATGACATTCTACTGGAAAGGATCCATATTCCCCTTCACATAACCCATCAAGGGTTGGTCATGTTATTAGAAGGTATTTAGGTAGGTCGTACATTACCAACTGCTGGCATGCAGCTCCTTATTCTGTTGAGTGGACTCCCAAATCTTGAAATCACGAGTTTATATTTCCTCAACTCTTACCTCAAATATTACCCAATTTCTAGAAATGCCTACTTATCTTGATGCAATATGGTTATTTCAATAAAAAAACATTCATAAGGGATTCCTATATAAAAGTGTCCCAACAAGGTTTGGTCAAACACATAGTTTTATTGTGTTTTTCCCTTAATCAAGTAACAGAAGGCATGAGCTGTCAGAATATTGTATTTGAGGTATTTTTATATCTAATTTGTGAATTTATCATTATCATTATCACATGAATGTTAATTTTATGTGGAACATACATAAGTGATTAAATAAATATTTACAATATTTTCACATAATTCTAATTTATTTTAGTTTTATAATACATTCTTGTATAATTCATTAATTATTTGAAAATGAATACACATCTATAATGATAAACCATGAAACTAACAGAAATAAAATAATGTAAAGTGTGTGATCATGAAATTTTATAATAGTTAGTTTATCAAGGGGTATTAAACTAAACCTGAACTATGGGAGAAACATCTTGAACAATTTGGGTTCATGTTTATAGCTTTCCTTATGTCCACCTCTTCAACTACTGGGATTGGTTTCATCTCGACTCTAGCGTGAATCACCTCTACTAGCTTGGGAGTTACATCCATTACATATTACATTTTTAACTGGCGTGCAGGTGAGGGGTAATAAGGGTTTTACATAAATGAACCATTGGAAACAAGGTCCCTGGATATTAATTAGGGGAGGTCTCGTAGTCTAATAAATTTAAATTAAATAAATAAATTAAAAGAAACCATCAACATAAAACAATCTTGGTCTAGCTCATGATCATCTATACATGAAATTATATTTATGTATAAATAAATCCAGCGTTCAATTCATTAATAATAATTTTCTATGATAAATTAAACTCGAATCAATTAATTATCACCATTAATTAATCAATCCTTTTATCTTAAAACCTTTCTTGAACATCAATTAGATTTTCTTCCATTATAATTTTAAACAAATAAGTGCATTTAAAATTTACTTTGTATGTAAATTGTACTTTGGTAGAATCTCAGTTAAGTCATATTCATATCTACCCAATGTGTAGAAATGAACATTAGAAAGATGTTAAATTAAACACACACATATAAAACACATATTAATATTGGTTTCTACGCTTTATACAAGCACGACAGTACACGTATCAAGGGTTTGTATAATTTAATAATAAATTTTAATAAAGCGACCTAATTTGGATGAGTAAATGTCATGTACTTCCAACTAGATGGTGTGTACTATTTTCACTATACATATGAAGTACATTCCTGGGGAACCGGTGTGTGAGTGTACTTCAGAAATATTTGGAGTACACGTCTTGTCCAGTGGGCTACACTCCATGTACTTCCTCGTTACACGGTGTCCAGCCGATCATGACATGTTATGGGTACACGGTCCAACTCTATCCCTAACGGACTACACGTTGTATACATGTGGAAACATGACATGAAATCTAGAAACTATGTGCCACCTATTCCCAGTCCACAACCGGTGTCATTATGACTTAGACATGATCCAATGACACGACATGTTTTGCTGGTCCAGACTGAATGCATTGAACCTTGACTTCCCGGCATGTACTACCGAATACATGTCATGTGTGCTAGTTTTGTATGGTCAGGAACCTTTTGCACCTCCATAAGAGATCTGCTATTTTATTTTAATCAAAATTAAAATAAAAGATCATTTCTATAAGTTGAACAGGAAATAAAAGAGGAGGAAGTTATATTGAGATTCAGATTGGTATAACTATTAACATGAATTGGAACAACTAAATCATTAAATTTGTAAATAATAAATGAAATATTTAAATAATTATAAACTATTATGTAACCCCTTTGAAACCACATGTTTGTTCCAAGCATAGAGAATGTAGGGTTGGGCCAACACCTAATATTGATTTTTACCATGATAATTGATTATTTCAAGATCAATATAAAAATGAAATCCTGTCTCCATGGAATAGAATTAATGATTTAGATAAAGAAGTAACAGTCTTGAAACCTTTAGAATTGATCTTTCACAACATATTTATAATTAATTTAATTAATCTCATTTAATTAAATAATACATGGAACACTGGTATTTTCATCGTTGATGATGTTGAACATCCAGAATGACCCTTCCATAATATATTATTTTTTTTGAAAGGGTACAAACTATAATACCTCTAGAGGTGATCCATGTGTGCTCGGATAGCCTATAATCGACATCGCTTATTCTTCGGGTGCTAGCATGACAAAGCAAGTGTCTTGTGTCAGTCGTTCTTTATTTCTTGTTATTCAAACATGGAGAACGTTTCATGTTCTTAAGAGGTGTTGGATGAGGATTTGAGAAAGAAATTGTATATCATAACAATTATCAATTCATTGGGTGTGCTATTCGGTACATGGAACAATTGACGTATGTACCTATTTATTGACATGGGGCATCTATTAAAATATTAATTCTACAACAGAAATTGAATACATTCATAATCTTCAGGAAATCCCATGAAATTAATAATTATACCATGTCATTATTTATGGTGTGACAACTTTAAAAATACAAAATTATAAATAAAATTCCATGTCACAAAATAATTGCAGCATTATTTTAATAATTGATAACTAGTTAATTATTTATTTATCTTTTGAAAAAAAATATTTTACTACTGACCTACCATGGTCCTATTGAACTTCACATCCATTTATTGAACTCCCAAAATAATAATTTATTATTTTCAATAAATATTATATTTACAATCTAGTAAATAAATATTTTATAAATGTTCAATAAAATAAATATATATATTTTACTTACAATGCGGAAAATAAATATTTATTTAATTTATAATATAAATTTAACTTAAATAAAATTATTACATTGTCTTGAGAATTATATCTATTAATTATATGAAAATATAATTTAACTTAGACTAGCTGAAACACTTACTGTTTGACCCTCTAGGATTCATTCTCGCTGAGATTAGACTCGCATTCCTAAAGTGCAAGAGTACTGTCTAGAAACTTGTCAAGGCATCCAATATAAAGAACATAATGTTGAAAAAACGACATCCACATACAAAAGATCACTGTGTAGAAAATTCATTTTATCTCAATATCTCACCAAGTAGGTTTCATGATAGTTTCATCAACTTTTATGGTTGATACATTGTTCTTTGACTACCTGAAATAAACATGTCGTTACACAACGACCATGGAATTTTGCATGACGGTTCTATTTAAATAAAAGGGAAATGATTTTAAATTCCATAAATGTTATGGAAAAATATTTCCTAAAGTTACACATTAGTAATATGCCACTCGTGACGCACCCAACATACAATACATCCCTCCAACTATCTGCGAGATGATTTTCATCAATAAATAAAATTGTGCATTTCATGCCACATATTAATGATAATATTAATGTATAAGGATCATTACACACACTCGCAGATAGAAATATCTGATAACACCAAAACATGAATAATTCCTACAGTAGGGTCTATTCTCATAATCTTATGTCTTAGATATTATCATGTGAGAACCTCATGAGAGGAAGTCTCATCTGCATACAAGTACTCACACCTAATGATCTACATGCTTTGTGTCCCATCATTGTATTTCATCAATCTGTAGAACTATATTTAATAATATTGTTATAACATTTCATGGTTCTCATCATAGTGGGGAACTTCCATGGCCATATGAATACAAAAAATACTCTAGATCATTATTACATCATAGTCTTGAAGAACAATGAACAATATGTAATAAGACGGTTAATATTTAAATACATTAAATATCTATGTAATCAATGTAAAATCATTTGGTTCTAGGATTCATACAATTACATAGTATACTCCCAACATTTTAAACATTCAATTCATTACTCAGAAAGAACATATTTTTTTTTTGAGTTCACTAGATACTTCCTTTTTTATTAGCAACACAATGTTCTATGAAAATCAGTAGCGCAAAAATATCAACTTCTCGTCCCTTTAAAACATTTTCCTATGCGTTTATTTGCACATCCATGACATATTGGTTATTTAATATACTTACCTTTGTGATTATTACCTGAACTTCTATAGAGATTCATTTATCACATATATAATTCCAAATAAAAATCAGCATGTGTCCTGTGGTCAATAATAACTACAGAGAGTTGTTTTGAATAACCACAAGAGTTATCATTGCATATACAATTTCAATATTTTTATTTTTGAGAATACCAAAATAGTTTCCTTCACATCCATTTTTAATTGGGTTCCTACTATTCAATACATTAATTATAACAACAAATTTTAGTGTCAGTAATTTAATAAAATCATCATATACTATCATATGAGGAAGAAAAACACTAAGATACACATATACACATTATCTAAAACTCAATAATTTTTTTTTAAAATAACTATAAATCTTTCTAATATTCTGAAAATTATAGTTATATACATATTTTTAAATATACTTAAATAACACAAAAACCTCTAACTTTTTCTAAATTAACCTATGATACCAACTATAAGGACGTGGCCTGAAATGTTACATAATCTTGAGTTATGTCAATAATTTATCATTTTATCACATTGCAGATATTTTTTAGGTTTAGATTTTTAGAGATTTAGGTCATAACTCATACACAAAAATTAAATATTACAAGTAGAATCTTCTACTCACTGTCCTATTTTTTCATAAATCATAATTTTTTTAAATAAAAACGTAGTTCATTTAATGTTTAAATAGAATTACTTTTCCATGATCCCATAGATGACTGTAATATTTTTCAATTTCCATGAAAACATTTCAAAACATGGTATTAGCATAAAAATATCAGTAAGGAATGAATAAATATTGAAAACTATTAATCTTATGAAGATGTGTAAAAAATGATTACATTATCATAATGTAATAATTTTCCCCTCTAAGAATATGAATAAGCATTAACAAAATATAGCTCATTAGATACACTTTTTTAACCAAAATATTATAGTAAATTATATATAAAGTAACATATAACATATAAATGTAACATGGTACATAAACATAAGAAAATGGAATAAAGATATGGTTGTCTTCCACACATATAGCTAAATGGTATAGCCATACAATTGACATTCATTCCCAATTAATTTGATGTTATAACGTAATGTCCTACCCTTGGATTATCATGGAACCAACAGTTTTTGGTTTAACAGGTAACCACCTGTCATTGGTTTATCACACAACCACCCGTCAAATTTCCAAGTACCATTATATAATCATTTCATATTAAACAAACATACAAGATAAATAACATTTACACATCACAAGATATTATTTCAAGATATTGACATAATAACTCCATTATCAATACCATTATCAATACCATTATAAATACCAAAATAAATAAAAATTTAATAAGGTTTTTGATTTTCTTTTTAAAAACCTTACGTTTTTTAGAATAATCCAAATACTAAGCAATGATCATGGAGGTGGAATGGTCATTGTCACTGCATAAGGTAAATAAAACAATCCTTTTTGTAGTTTCATAAAACCCTTTATAGGAAAAGATTCCTTTTGAAAACTTATGAATTAAATTAAATTTCAATGTGGATTATTATACCCTATTTAAAATAAAGATGTATATGTTACCAAAATATCCCTCAATGAAAGGAGAATGAGATGAAGTCCGTTACCTTATGTCTGAGGCATCATATAGAATCGTTATGTTCCTGAAAATTAATCAAATGTCAATTTATACTCACATGAGATATTTTTTGAATGCATTTTGTTCCATTTATATCACTTATTTCAATATTATTAAAATAAAATAATTAATTAATTTCAAATTGGTCTTTTTGTTGATATTCAGTACATGAGTTGAAAATGAACTTGGTTTGATATAAATCATCCATATAGTAAAAATTACTTCTTCTATAGAATATTATTCCTGATTTAAATATCATATATATCCAGTATATATGTATTTTAATATACATGATATTTGGATATAATAAATGAATTGCATCTTTCATAGAGATTGTTGGTCGAACGTACGTATTAACAATAATTTCATATCATTATCATATTAATTGAATAATAATAAAATGATATAAATGTATATTATAATAACAGTATTACATTTATTCCATTTATGTCTCATAGTTTTAATTATAACATCCTTTATATATACCATGTATAGTAGAAACGAGTCACATCGCTTTGAGGGGGTTGTAGTATACACTTCGTCAAACAAAAGTATAATATTTGTACAACATGGAATATATAAAAGGATGTTCAAAATAAACATTACAAAAGAATATTGTCTATATAAATATAATATATTATATATATAAATATTGTTTCATAAAAATGGAGATCGTGATTGGTTGTAAGAGAAAATTGAACAATCATTGTTTCATGAGGCACTATCTTTCCATACAAAGAAACAATATGTTCTATATCTATTAGATAGAGGTGTGTGTATGTGTTGGTAAAAAAAGAATAAAAACAACCTAGTATATTTATTCTACTATATTTTTATAAATTAATATAATAAATAGTGGTTAGGGGTTTGGAGAAGGAATGTAAATTATATGATTTTGAGGGAAGACGTTACCTCTAAATTGGGTAATTCTATTTGAGATGATCCAAAATAATTTATTGAGTTACCTTATGTGCAAGGAATGGATTCTAGGATGTTTAAAGGATGTATGGATCTTATTTATACGTAATTTGGCTGATCCAAGGGGGTTGAGGGGTGTGATTATGTGGGTAGAGGAGGTGACCATTTATAACATGGCGGAGGGGAACTTTAGGATAGTCTTGAAATATTTTTTTGTTATAAATATTTTTTTTAATTCTAATGGCTCCAAAGTGATATATTTATAGGATAAGAGGATTATGTGTCGAAATCCACTAAACCAATAGGGTTTATAATTTTTATGTCATAGATTAAACCTTATATGTTAGCTTTAACCGCTTAGTTAAATAATCTATCTCTTACCATGTCTTAGTGTATTTTTACACTATTTGGTTAATATAGTTACTATAAAATTTTCATTTTATGAACCCGAACATTTTTTCAGGTACATTTTTCCTTTTTCTGGTTTTTTTATGAAAATAGGAGTTTCTGGAAAATTTTGAAGTACACACCATGTAATTTATGAGTACACGCCATGTACATTGATGTCTCTCAAGGATTTGTGCTGGACATGTCATGACCATGCACACAACCATGTGGGGGTGATGTGGAGGCCTCCAGAAGCAGAGTACGAAAAAGCCTAGTACACGCCGTGTACTCGAAAATTAAATTCCCTTTACATTCATTTTTTCATTAAACGGGACGGGGTCGCGTCTTACGGACAGAACCGTCTTCTTCTAGATGTTCTTCATCTGACAGCTCCCGTATGACTATGAATCTCCTCCAAGCTCTTGAGCCTCTATCCGTCCTCTGAATAGACCGCAATCGATTGCGTTGGAACCGCATCTGTAATCTCTTCCTTCTCATAGAGAACTGTTTTCCAATTCCACTTTATTTTCATGTTATATTGGGTTGAAATGTTTGTGTGTTTTCATTGATATATGATGTTCTAAGGAGATTCAAGCCCCATGGCTCAAGTATAACAATATCCTAATGTCGAGGTAGGTGGTTTGTGCCTTTCTGTAGTAAGTCTGTGAGTATTTTGTGTGAATTCCACCGATACACTTGAACGAGGTATTGCATGTTTCCTATTTTTCCATTGTTGTTTTCATGCTTTGCTTATAAGCCTGAGTACAAGATATTTCTTGTGAATAGGGTAATGTACTGTGCTTTGGATGTTTTTCCCTTGTATGTTTTCCTATTTATGACCGTTTGGTCTAGTTTTCCTGTTAGGCTTTTTCCAGTTCCATGCCATGTTTATAGGATGGTGTGACTGTTCTTCATTGCTGAGATGTTGTAGATTGCTATCCAAGTAGTTCTTGAGGATACATTGGTCGTTACACAATGCGATACTTGCTGACTTTACACAGGGCTGTGAGATCCTAGTAAAGTAGACCATATGGATAATGGACGTAAGGTCTTATCCAATGCGTCTTTAATTTACGATGCGAGACCACCGGGGGAATTGACGTTGAGTTCTTCCTCAGAGTGTCTGTAGTTCCTCGACGTGGGCCACAGGGAGAATAAGACATTGAGTGCTTCCCCAGAGCACCTTTAGTATGATACAAAACTATAGGGGGGGTTGATGGTGAGTTCTTTCCCAGAGATTCTATTCTTTCTTACTATAGCTAAACAAAAGGGGTGATACTGTGTGTGCCTTCCAGAGAGTTTCTAGTACTTGTAAGTTGAACCATAGAGATTATTCTATGAGAACTACCCATATGTCACCTTTTTTTTTTCTACTTTCTTGAGTGGCTGCTTCCTTGTTCGTAGATTATATGATAGAAACTATAGATTGTTACTGCTGTGTATTATCCTATTTACTTCTTACTATTTACTACTTACTTTACTTTACCTGCCTTATATTCAATGAATGTTAGACACAGATCTTTTCGTGGTTACCTAATAGGACTTTGTCTCACACCCTGTTTGGGTCATGATTTTGGGCCCAAACAAATTATATTGTCGCATGTATAGATAAAGAAAAATCGCCCTTCAACTTCAGGTTCATGATTGTTGTGGAGCTGGAGAGCATGGGACTAAGCCGAGGCTTGTGATGCTGAGGATTCGCTCATCTCTTTTCCTTTTGTACTTCAGTTTAGTACTATTTTCTGCATTGTGACTTGTTTGGCTATTTTCCTATATATATATATCATGCATCATTATTATATATGTGTGCTCTAATTTTCTTCTTTCATTCTTCTGTTGTTTATTTCTGTCTGGACTATTATTGCTTCTGGTGTTGTATGTTGTTTACTTCCATTGTGTACTCTGCCAATGAGGGCATAGTTTCCCCACTATCACACCCAAGGCCCTCGCTGCTAGTCGGCAGCCTCTGGCATTAGGGGATATGCACTTGATTCCATGTGACCAAATGGGTGCGGGGTGCCTCTAGGTGGCTTTTGGAATCGGGATGTTACAAAGTGGTATCATAGGAGTTTTCTTCTCTTGACTTACTGTTTGGAGCCTTTAGCTAGGGATGGACGGAACATGTACTTGGTATTAATTTGTTCCCTGGAGTAGCTAACCCGTGTACAGGGAAAATCCATACTACCTCTTTTATTGCAATTTTACAGGTTTGTAATTTTACAGTTGATTTGATTTCACCTTGAGTGAATCACATGAGGTGTGTTGTTATTGTTGATATTATTGAGGTTCTATTTCTGTTGCAACCCGATGAGATGAGGTTATGCCATCTCATGAATCATATAGTCACTTTTGAGAAATCACATGTCATTCATTTTTTCCATGCCATCTAGGATGCATTGGTGGTTGCATGATTTTGTGATAGATGATGTATAAAATATGCATGATTTTTTGATAGTTGTCTTGAAAGAAATACCTATTGTAGATAGGAAGTTGTTTGTGTAGATATTTACTATAATAGAAATCAAATTTTGATTCTTGAGGTGTTATGGGCCCTCATAAATCAAAACATGGTGGATTGTTTACTTGTTTCTCTTGTATATGATATGTAGGAGATGCCAATATTTGATTCGCGGGGAGTATGAGCCCTCATAGAAAAGAATTTGGAACCTTCATGCTTGTTTTATGTGTTCTCTGGGCTTCAGAGAAGTTTCTGAGCTACTGCCCTGAATAAACGAAAATACACGGCATGAACTTTATAAATACAAGTCGTGTATTTTTTTATACCGTGTTGCTGACTGTGGGGGAAAAACACAGGGTTGTGTAAAATATTAGAAACGCACCATGTACGGTATGTACACACCATGTTGTAGTGACCATGTGTCTACCCGTGTAACCGAAGACACGGTTGGATAAACATTTACCATACATGTCGTGTACTGGTTGTACACGTCATGCCTTGTAATCTAAGTACCCAGTCGTGTCACTAACAACACGGTTTGGGGAAATTCCTTCTGGTACATGCCGTGTCCTTAGTACACACGCCATGTAGTCAAGGATTAAGAGGATCATGTGGGTTTTCCATTTAAGGGGACTCATGTAGTTGAATAGAGTTCAAGTACACGCTGTGTGTGGGGACACCACGCTGTGTGGTTTGGGAATCAAACGATAAATTGTGCCAGAAGTACATTCCCTTTTGAAAGACTTAATAGAACACACTATGCAGTTTTTATACACGTAGTGTAGTCATGTTTTGTAAAACATGAATGTATCTTTATACTGTTTCCCTCCTGTAATCTTGTGTTCTGTCTTTGATAATATTGATCTAAAGTGTGTTTTTGACCTTTCAGAGTCATGGCATCGAGATTTCCTCCGATTGTTCTCCAGTTGTAGGCCAGTGATCAGACGCCAGATATGGCCGATCAGGGACCTCTTGTAGATCCTCCTACTGTGATAGCCTTGGCACTAGCAATTATACCAGTTACAGGCACTAATGCGTAGTTTAGGGAAGGTTTTCTAAGGATGATGAAGACCTTCTAGAGAGCTCCGCCTCCGTCCTCAACTATGGAAGACCTTACGTGGGTTTTCCAGCAATATCATCCTCCCACATTCTCAGGGGAAGTAGGAACTCAGGCTGTAGAGTCATGGCTAGAAGCCATGATGAAGATCTTTGAGCATCTGGAGATGCCTCTAGAAAGGCGGGTCAAGATCACTACCTACATTCTATGAGACTCTACCAAGAGGTGGTGGGATGTGATGTCACAGGCACGTCATCCACAGGTTATAGCGTGGGAGGAGTTTCAGTGCGTCTTTTATGATAACTTCTATATAGAGACCCTGAGGGTCGACTGAGCCCAGGAGTTCATGAGCCTGGAGCGGGGTACTTTTTCTGTCATGGAGTATTCCTCAAGTTTCACTGTTCTTTAGCGTTTCACACCCCTACAGAGCATAGATGGGTTGTTCTTGGCACGGAAGTTCGAGGATGGTATCAGGAGGTAGATATGCTCGCAGGTGAATATCATCAGGCTGACTTCCATTACGTCCATCGTCATTCAGGCACTAATTGTGGAGCACAATCTGAGAGATTATGGAGTAGAGAGCAGGGCAGCTCCGCTTCTAGAGTTGGTTCTCCACCAGCTGACAGCTAGAATCATTGTAGGGATTCTACATGTGGTAATCCGAGGCGGCTAGACACATCTTTAGGTGGAAATGTAGTATGTTACTAGTGTGGAAGGGCTGGAAAAACAAGGCCACAGTGCCATAGGGATCCCATGGAGTTCCGATATTGTGGCAAGATGGGCCACCTTTAGTGCTTCTATAAAGTTTTCTCACCAGAAGCTGGTGACAGAGGTTCATCCTTGACTCCTCGTTCAGGAGTAGTGCCACTAGTTTCTCACCAGTCTATGAACTGGATTAATTCTGGCCGTTCAGGCCGAGGTGGAGGTCTTGGATAGGGTGGTCAGTCACTGGTCAATCAGCGACAGTAGGGCAGATCAGCTCAGAGCGGTCATGTAGTGTCACATGGCCGTGGTTCAGGTTAGAATTTATTAGTGGATCATACCCAGTAAGAGCAGGATCCTGAACATTCTATAGTTCGAGGTACGATATTAGTAGCCTCAATGTTATATTCATCTCTTTTCGATACTGATGCTACACATAGCTTTATCTCTGTTGCTATTGTGGAGAGCCTTGGGATCGTCATCTTTTCCTCCGCTGATACTTTGACTCTAGACACACTGTTGGAAACAAGGACATCTAATGTACGACTATGCAGAGATTTCCCTCTTGAGGTTGCAGGGTGTTAGTTATTATAGAACCTCTATGTCCTATAGATGATAGGCTCTGATGTCATTCTATGAATGGACTGGCTAGTTCCATTCTAGGTCGTCGATGACTGTTATCACCACAAAGTGAGTTTTGTATCACCAGAGGGTGGATCCTTTCTTCATAAGGGTGAGTGGGATGTCCAGGTGAGTAGAGAAGGACCAAAGCACCATGGGCTAGGTGGAGTTATAGTTCATATTTCTAGTCTATAGCTGGATGAACATGGGACTTCATAGTTAGACATTCCTCCAGTGGTGGATTGTTTCAAAGATGTCATCCCATAGGAATTTTTGGGTTTTCCTCCAGAGCGTGAGGTAGACTTCTCAATTGAGCTCGGGCCAGGAGCGGAATTGGTGTCCATTCCTCCTTATAGGATGGAGACACCTGAGCTACAAGACCTTAAGAAAGAGTTATAGGAGTTGCAGGAAAAGTGCTTCATCCGACCCAGTACATCTCCTTGGGGTTCGCCTGTCCTGTTTGCAAAGAAGGAAGACGGACCCCATCGGCTTTGTGTGGATTATCGGAAGCTGAACCAGTTGATGGTTAAGAACCAATATACCTTTCCCAATATTGATGACCTATTTGATAAGCTTCGAGGAGCCCAGGTGTTCTAAAAGATAGATTTGAGGTCCGGTTAACATCAGTTTCATGTTAGACCATCAGATATACCTCTTACAGCCTTCAGGGGCATGTGTGGTCTATAAGAGTATATGGTTATGCTGTTTGGCCTCATGAACGTTCCAGTAGTTTTCCTGGCACTAATGAACCGAGTGTTCCATCCATACTTGGATTCCTTCATGATGGTTTTTGTGGAAGACATCTTGGGGTACTCTCACACTCAACATGACCATGCTACCCATTTTGAGATCATTTTGAGTACACTAATAGAGAATCAGTTATAAGATGAGCTCTCAAAATTCCACTTTTGGATATATAAGATTCACTTATTGGGTCATGTTTTATCAGAGACAGGAGTATCAATAGATCCAGAGAAAGTGGGAGCAGTAGTTTCTTGGGAGCAGTCGAAGAACGTCTTCGAGGTGTGGAGTTTGTTTGGGCTGGTTGGAAACTACAGATGCTTCATACAAGACTTTTCACGCTTAGCAGCACCACTGATAGGTCTGACTAAGAAGGGAGCGAAGTTCGTGTGGTCAGATTCTTGTGAGTCCGCCTTTCAAGAGAAGAAAGGGAGTTTGACATCAGCACCAATACTAGTCTTTATAGAGCTGATAAAGAGCTACATTGTCTACAGTGAGGCCTCCGTTATTGGGCTGGGAGCCGTGCTTATGCAGGGATAGGGAGTCGTTGCCTACGGGTGTCTGCAGTTGAGGCCACATGAGAGGAACTACCCGACACTCGATATGGAGCTGGAAGCTGTTGTTCATTCCTTACATTGTTGGAGACATTATTTTCTGGTATATCACTTTTTGGTTTTCACTGAACACAAAAGTATCAAGTACATCTTCACTCAGCGTGATCTGAATCTGAGACATCGCAGGTGGGTCGAGTATCTTCATTCCTTTTACTTTGAGCTTTCCTATACACGTGGGATGGGCAACACAGTGGCTGACACGTTGAGCAGGAAAACTCAGGTGTAGGCAGTTCAAGAGGCTAGTAGTGAGTTGAAGCTTATGAATTTTTTCTCTAAGATACATTTGGTGGTTCATGACAGACAGGGGCAGACTTTCCTATCTTCTATAGTTTCTACCTCAACACTTCTTGATCAGGAAAAAATGAGGCAGCTATTAGATTCGGAAGGCCTAGTCATAGGGGAAAGCGTGTCAGGAGAAGTCCCTATTCCTGGATGGACATTGGGAGAGGATGAAATCCTGTGTTTCCAAGGAATCATATGGGTGACAACATACATATGCGAGGAGTTGATGTGGGTCTTTCATTCCTCAGTTTGGGCAGTTCATCATGGCGTCACCAAGATGTATCATGATCTACACCATCAGTATTGGTGTCCAGGTATGAAGAGGGATGTTTCTAGTTTTTTCATGAGTTGTTCCACCTTTCACCAGTTGAAGGTGGAACATCACCGACCAACATGTATTTTACATTAGTTACCCAGTCCCGAGTAGAAGTGGAATGACATCGCTATGGACTTCGTGACCAGTTTTCCGAGATCGCCTTGAGGGAATGACACTTTTTGGGTTGTCATCACAAGTCTCACTAAGGTTTCTCACTTCTTTCCGATCAAGGAGACCTTCAATGTTGATGAGCTTGGGCGGTTGTACATCTGAGAGATTGTACATCTGCATGGAGTCCCACACTTTATTGTTTCAAATAGAGATGCACGCTTTACTTCTCGGTTATGGCAAGGGATTCAGGAGGCTTTGGGTATACAGGTACTTTTGAGTATATCATACCATCCCCAGACTGATTTCCAGTCCGAACATACAATTAAGGTTCTTGAGGATATGCTCCGAGCTCGCATTCTGGACTTTGGAGGTTCTTGGGAGAAGAATATACCTCTTGTAGAGTTTTCCTACAATAATAGTTTTCAAGCAACTATTCAGATAGAACCTTATTAGGCTTTGTACGGTAGGCCATTCCGGTCACCTTTATACTGGATGGAGGCATGATAGGTAGCTTTGTTGGGACCTCGTCTCGTTCAGGACACCTCAGAACATATAGAGTTGATTCAGAATAGGATGGCTATGGCACAATCTCGACATATGTCTTCTGCTGATTAGTGGATATGAACTCTAGAGTTTGATGTCGGGGATCTGGTGTTTCTACCTGTCACACTGAGGTTGGAACACAAGAGGATTAAGAGATAGGGTAAGATTTCACCACGGTATGTCGGGCCGTTTGAGTTGTTGGAGAGAGTTGGGCCGGTTACCTATCATTTTCAGTTACCATAGAGGTACCATGCTATGCACAATGTTTTCCACATTTATCATCTTCAACGTTACTTTTTAGTCATGTCTCATGTCTTTCAACCTGAGGAGGATGATCTCAAAGTGAATGCATCATTTGAAGATCATCCTATCCATATTGTCGATCACAGTGTGAAGGTTCTCCGTGGCCAGTATGTTCCTCTGGCACGGGTGCTTTGGCGGCACTAGCAAGTACAGGAAGAGACTTGGGAGAGGGAGGCTGATGTACGATCACAGTTGTCGGAACTGTTTAGGATTTCTTCTTCTACGCCTCACTAGAGAAATTCGGGGATGAATTTATTTACGGGGGGAAGTTTTTAAGAACCCAAACCTTCTTTTTAGGCATGTTTTCCCTTTTTCTGGAGTTTTTGAGCAAAAAATATTTTCTAGAAAATTTTAAAGTATACACCGTGTACTTTATGAGTACACACTGTGTACTTTGATATCGCTTGAGGTCGTGTGCTAGCCATGGCATGACCATGCACATGGCCAGGTTAGGGTGATGTGGAGGCCGCCTAAAGCAGAGTAAGGAAAATCCTATTACACACCATGTAGTCTAAAACTATATGCCGTGTACATTATTTTTTTTCATTAAATAGACCGGGTTGCGTCTGACAGACAGAACCGTCTTCCTCTAGGTGTTCTTCATCTGAGAGCTCCCGTACGGCTGCGAATCTCCTCCGAGCTCTCGATCCTCCATCCATCCTCTGAATCGACCACCGATGATTGCGTTGGAACCACAGTGATAATCTCTTCCTTCTCCTAGAGCCTTGTTTTCCAATTCCTCCTCTTTTGGAAGCTATCTTGGGTTGAAAAGTTTATGCATTTTCGTAGATCTACGACATTATAAAAATATTATATCCCCATAGCTCAAGTATAGCTGTATCCTAACATTGAGATAGGGGGTTTGTGCCTTTCTGTAGGAAGTATGTGAGTATTTTGTGGAAATTCCACCAATACCCTTGAACGGGGTATTGCGTGTTTCCGGTTTTTCCCTTGTTGTTTGACTGCTTTGCTTATATGCCTATGTATAAGAAATTGCTTGTGAATAGGATAATTTATTGTGATTTGGATGTTCTTCCCTTGCATGTTTGCCTATTTATGACCATTTGGTCTAGTTTTCATGTTAGGCTTTTGCCAGTTCCATGCCTAGTTTATAGGATGTTGTTATTATTCTTCCTTGCTGAGATGCTCTAGACTGCTAGCCAAGTAGTTCTTGATGATACTTTGGCCGTTATGCAATGCGATACTTGGTGACTTTACACAGGGCTATGAGAATCTTGTGTAGTTGACTATAGAAAGAATGGACGTATGGGATTCTCTAGAGTGTCTTTAATTTACGATGTAAGACCACAAGGGGAATTGACGTTGAGTTCTTTTTCAGAGTGTCTGTAGTTCCTCGAAACGGTCCACAGGGGGAATGAGACGTTGAGTGCTTCCCCAGAGCGCCTTTAGTACGATAAGAAACTATAGGGGGGATTGACGGTGAGTGCTTCCCCAGAGAGTCTATTCTTTCTTACTGTAGCAGAACCATAGGGGTGAGACACTGTGTTCCCTTACAGAGGGTTTTCAGTACTTCTATGTTGAACCATAGGGGTTAGGATGTGAGAACTACCCAGAGTTTACCTTTTTGTTCTACTTTCTTGAGTGGTTGCTTCCTTGTTCGTAGATTATCTACTAGAAACTATGGATTGTTACTGCTGTGTATTATCCTGCTTACTGCTTACTTTTTAATGCATACTGTACTTTAACTGCCTTATATTCACTGACTGTTAGGCACATATCTTTGGGTGGTTGCCTACTGTGAATTTTCCTCACACCCTGTTTGGGTCATGATTTTGGGCCCAAACTGATTATATTGTTGCAGGTATAGATAAGGGAAAGCACCCTTCAACTTCCGGTTCTTGATTGCTGTGGAGATGTGGAGCATGTGACCAAGACAAGGCATACGATGCTGAGGATTCGCTCATTTTTTTTTTCTTTTGTACTTTAGTTTAGTAGTGTTCTCAGCATTGTGACTTGTTTGGATATTTTCCTAGACATATATATATATCATGCATCATTTTTATACATAAGTGCTCCAGTTTTCTTCTTTCAGTCTTATGATATTTATTTATATCGGACTATTATTGCTTTCACTATTGTATGTTGTTACTTCCGCTATATACTCTGCCAATGAGGGTATATTTTCCCCATTATCACACCTGATGCCCTCACTGCTAGTTTGCATCCTCTGGTATTTGGGGAAATGCGCTTGAGGCCATGAGACCAACCGGGTACGGGGCGCCTCTGGGTGGCTTTCGTAATCGGGACGTTACATTAATAGAAAAAAAAGAAGATCATAATGAAATATTAACCATTATATATGTTTGGTGGATTAATACAATATTTTTATGACTATTATCTCATTTAATAAAATAGCATTTCTTTTTAAAACTCATTTATGTAAATTTTGACAGTATTAGTAATCGATTTTTGCAAAATTCATAACAACTTGATTAACAAAAAAAACTACAATAACATAAATATAACATGTTATAATAGTATAA
This sequence comes from Viscum album, assembly GCA_963277665.1. Taxonomy (NCBI): domain Eukaryota; kingdom Viridiplantae; phylum Streptophyta; class Magnoliopsida; order Santalales; family Viscaceae; genus Viscum; species Viscum album. The sequence continues at coordinate 1,608,445,845 of OY728131.1, read as the reverse complement.
AAAAACGTGGATAGAATCAAAATGTTCCAATAACACTTATTTAATATTTATAATATCATTTATTTGAATTACTCATTAATAACGTAATCATTGTATCATTATTATATCATTAATAAATTTTATTATTTAATTTAAAAATAATATAAATAAAATACCCTAATGTAGAAAATATTTATATATTTTTAATTAATATTTATAGTAAAATAATATCATTTATATAACCTACCCTTAAAATTTTTACTATAAAATGATTCATTTTTATGTTATATTTTTCATTACTTTTAATTAATTATTGTAACAACTCATTATCAAGCCCATGTGGCTCAATGGGGTCCTAAAATCAATCCAAGTATTCTAATTATGGGCTATATCTCACTAAATAGGATTTTGAAATTTGTTAGGATAGTTATATATTATTATAATATTATGTTTTTCATTTATTTACCTGATTATTCTTTAACAATAGAGAATTAAAATAATGACTCATGTTACTATTCAAAATATACAAAAATAAAAGTTATCAATTTACAAAATTTGGACCTTCTGACTCTAAGTATGGAAACCATTTTGGAGAATTCAAAACACCTAATATTTAGAAATAAATTTTAAATTTATTCTCTTTGACAAAACCAAAAAACATATTTTAAGAAGTAAAAACTTTTAAAAGATTAACATATGTTTATTTCCAATTTCAATGTGAAAGTACATCCAAATACTAAAATTGGATTAAATGATAAAAATATAATCCAGATAAAATAAAAAAACTAATAGTATAATATAACTCTATAAATAAATGAGGCAAATAGGTATATTTGAATTAAAATACATTATTTTCATTATCCATTAAAATATGAATTTTATTACATAAATTAAAATATTACACCCAAATTAAATATTTATGTCCCATTCCTAAATAAGATGTTAATTTTTTCAAATAGTCATTTTAAATTTTAAAAAAACTATTTTTAAAATGGGATCTCCATTAAAAATATGTAAAACGATCTTTTAAAATTATTTGAGTATTTTTTTCATAAAATTGGATTCATTCCATTTTTAAGACAATAAATTTTAATGGATAAATGTAAATACATTGTACAAACATGTGTAATAATATATTATATAGTTCTGGTCATTCCCATCAATAAAATGTATTGGCATTAACAACCATTTGAAATAATAAAAATGTTATTGTATAATATTTCGGTATAACTCAACATTGTGTGCAACGTAATATTTCGAAGAAACTGACTGTTGCATGTCAAGTACGATATTGAAAAATATTCCCCTTTAACATAAAATTAATATATTATTCATAAATATTAATATATATGAAAATGAATTATTCTATATTTACATGGGATGTGATTATTTTTCCGACCATCTGTTTATATTATTAAATTAATTTCATTGTTTTTTGTTAATTACCTTATTTTCTCATACATGTTTTATAAAGAATTTTTTGGTTATCATGAATTTCATATATATTAGTTATATACATAATTATATTGATGTTTTAGTTATCATATTTTCAAATTTTAGTCATTTTTTAATAATTATTTAATGCTATATATGGAAAATGGGTCAAATTTCTTCTTGTATAAGGTATGCAATGCATAAGAATGAGTGATGATATCATTCCATTTATGGGTTAATGGGTAAGTAACTAGATTGTATATTTGATTTCCAATTTATATATAATTTAATTATAATTATATATATTAATTATTTCAATAATTATTTAATTTGCAGTGATTTAGTAATGGAAATGAAATTACACGGGTTGGTGTTGCGGTAGTCTTCCAAATGAATATGCGATGGGATTATGTCCAATTTGATAGATAATGGTATTAATAAATATTATTAAATTGACATAATAATATCTTAGTGTATTGGATATACATATGTTATCATATTTAATGATTTAGTACATTAATGAATGTTGTAAAATAATATTGAAAAATAAAGAACATTATTATGATCATTACTATTTCTTAATGAAACCAAAATAGAATATCTTTTTAAGGACCACGGGCCCTATCTTTTGGAAATAAAAGAACACATAAATATTTATATGGATGTTTTATGGGTAAGTTTTCAGTATATATCCTCTGAAAATGGATTGAGATATGTGAAAAAATGAGGAGTGTGAGTGTCCTATTATAATTGAGGGGTGACATTTTTAAAAACACCCAAAACAATAAAGTTTTGGGAAATGAGTCACAACTAAAATGCCCCAAAAAATTGAAAACTAAATGAATGGGGGAGGTAGTTGTCAAGAAACACCTTCACCATATAAAGAAACATTTTTTATTTTTGCTACTCGCTTACCTTATAAGTTTACTTACTTTCACAATTTTAGTTTTCACCACTGTAACTAAGGTTTTTACAATAGGTAAATTGATTGATTAAGACTAAAAAATGATCCTTATTTGATAATTTGTTTCTAATTATTGTAAATAATACATAAAATTAATAAAATTAATATTAATTATTTTATAAATTAATTTTTTATTCAATATAATGAAATGTGAAAAATCATTTTTTTTAATTTAACAACCTTAATTAATTATAAATATAATTACTAATCATTTTGAAGGGAAGTTAAGTTAAAATTAGAAACACTTATTAATTATTATGACCAAAATATAAAATCCATTTTACCTATGTCAATTCACATAACTTTAAGAATTTAAAATAAAAACCTCAAAAGTTGTGTTAAAAATGAGTTTTCATGAAATGAATTTTTTTCATGTATTTTTTGAAATCATATTAAATATACGACTAGTAATAGTCATATGATGGATTTAAATGCATATAGTTCGATATAATGTCAGTAATAATCATTTAAATCATTCTTCATTATTTATTAAATTATGTATTTAAAATGGGAAAATTTATGAATTCCTAAAAGAAAATACCATTTAAAAGAAGCCACCGAATAAATGTATTTACTCCTAAATGATCATATATATTTGATATTAAATTAATAAGTAATTATTTTTACATTAAAAATATAAATATTAATTATAATAAATATAAAGGAATATATATAATACCACATGTTTTGTTATTCAAAAAAATAAATTATGTGGGAAAATTTCAAAATATCGTTTAGGCTTATATTGACCAGGTATGATGAAAATAAATATTCTTCCTATAAAATGAAGATTTTCATGCATTAAATTTTTAAATTTTAATAGTATTTCTATTTATTAAATTTTAATGTTCAAATAATACCATTAGGGATTGATTTTTAATTTCTGAAATCTAGGAATCATTGAGGAGCTTCTACTAATAGATTAATAGTGTTTGTGAATCATTTTACCTGATGGGTGGTTAATGGGTTCCTACTATTACTAGTTATGAAATAAGATTCCAGGGGTTCTATATAGAACATTTTTAACATGACTGGGTACTCAGTAGTCTTCTTGGCTTATTTTTATTTCTATATATTTGTTTTCCAATTTATCCATCACCCATAATTCACCCACCCACATTTTCAATTGATCTTAATTTTCTATATCCACATAAGAGAACCCATTTATGGAAATATTATTCTTATCTTCCTCCATTATTATTTTAAAAGTTTGAAGGGTAATTCATAGGTCATGTTTATAATTAAATAAATTTATTATTCCCTTATTACCCCCCTACCCATTATATATCATTATCCCAAGTAATTCAAAAGTGAATTAAATCATAAAAGGGTGGCATTAATCTTGGATCATGGGTCATCCATTTAAATTTACAAGGATACCTATGGGAATTAATTTCTTCAAATATGATGTGATATTAATTTAATGATATTGATTTACTGTATTGTTACAATTATTTCATGAGTTTCTATGAATTTTTTTATAGTTAATATATTTTATATTTTTTAGTTTAATTTTACTCTATTATTAGAAGGGTTTTATATTGTAGATTAAAGAAAATTTCATTTAAATTGTATATAAATATATTCCTCTAATTTGGGTATGATTTTTGGTATCAATTTTTTGTTTAATATTTTATTTATGGATGTTGGGTTACTTGATGATTTTATGATATTGATTGATCTTGAAATAAGAAATGAATGGTGGAATTGAATAAATAGGATATTATGATGATTTGTCAAAAATAATTCAACGTAATATTTTTCATTAATTTTAAAAGAATATCACAAAAATTATTACATATTTTTTGAATATTTTTCATCAATATTTTTATTATATCTTGTGATCATTTCATCAATCGGTGTTGTTTGGAAGAATATATTTAAAACCCATCTAAAAAAATCAACAAATTATAAAAATAATTCAACTTTTTTTGTTTAATTGATTACATATAATTGAGTACCCTTGATATGTCAGAATTATAATTATTGAAGGAATTTTTAAATAAATCCTATTGTCTCGGTATATTGGTACCAACCATTAATAAATGATCCATGACTAAAACTATCAATATATTAGTATATTTAAAATATCTTTAACACATAATAAATGATAAAAATCACCCTTCTACATAAACGATTTCATAGTATCATTAATTAACTATTGCGAACCACCTTATAACATAAATAAATTTTCTTGAATCAAACTATCTCTCATTATTAAAATTTTACTATAAGTCAATGATAATAAAATATTCCCTTTAAAAGATGGTTATTAAATTGATGTTTTCCTGATGATATTATACATTGAGAAGAAGTGATTCACTATGTAAAACCCAATAATTAAAATCATTGTAATATTGAATAGACATATCTACCATGGTTTTTAAAAGAAATCATAATTCATTATTAGTAATATACATTGAAAATATAACTTCATTAGAAAATTGTTTTAATATTATATTTCTATCCTTATTATTTATTCTTGTGAAACCATTTGTTTTCATCTCTTCATCCACATTTAAAATGGAGTGTAACTTTAATTTTATTTTTATTTCAAAAATTTATATTAAATCATTAACATGGGACTTGTTATTTTTATTTTAATTAGAAAAAGAACAATAATGCTAAACAACCCATTATCAGTATATTCCTAGTATTATTTATGACAACCAGTTTTTATCCCCAACACTATAACATTTATACAATATAAATGAAATATTTTTTCATCATGTAAAATTAGTAAAATAATAATGTCAAAAAATCCACCATATTTACAAGTTACTAATAATTATGTGATATGGAAAATTATTGATACATGCTCTCCATTTTTTTCATAAATTATTCAATTTTAAATATTAATATGTGAAAATAATAGAGAATTATTTAGTATCAATTTTTAATTATTTTTTTATAATTTCAAAAACATGATGATGTATATGTTTTAGGTAAATTGATTAAATTAATACTGAGAACATTTTATCATTAAATTTGAGTAGTAAAGTTAGATTTTTTGGTGTAATAATCCCTAGTATTTAATTTAGATTTTATTGTTAGAATATTTTATTTGGATTTTAAATATTAAATATTTAAGGATTTTATAATGTCATTTTTTATTTGGAATAAAGTATATAGGTTTATTTATACGATGATTATAAATTGTTAATGAAACTTGTTTTTGGAAGGGACATGATTTTCATATGTCATTTTATATCATTCCATTCGATGATTATCATTCTTCTATGACATTATAAGGTATATTTTCCACCTAAAATGTTTTTTATGCGTTGATTAAATTTAATGTATAACATCATTTCTATTTCTTATTACATGAATAATTTTCATATTAATTAAAATATATCTCATTAAAAAAATGAATATTCATATGATTCCATTTTATATTTTCTAATTAATGGATTATTTTCCAATAAGTTTTCTATTCCATATAAATTTTTGATGTATTAATGGTCCATAAAACATCATTCAATTTTTTGTAATCATTACATGATCAACTATTACAGTGCATTGAATATTTTTCATTAAAAACCATTTAATTATGTAATACTATTACCATATATAGTTATAATCCCAGAAAATACATATTGAATATGGTTGGTTGACAACTTTGGATTTTATATGGAATAATAGTCACACAATTCATATTATTTTATGTATATTGTTATTAGAGAACATCCATTACTGATGGGAAGTGTTGAATTAGTGATTCCATGGAAATTAATATGAATGAAACTCGATAATTACGACATTCGTATTTGGATCATTGTCCAATTGGAGATGAAGACACAAGTATTATGATTATATGTTTTTTATTGAATCAACTAATATAAAGGGAACCAATGTTTTTAATTTTTTATTTGTGTCTCACAAAAGGATATGAGATATTTTTGGTTTTTTTTATATTCAAAATGGAAAAGGGTTATTCTATGCTTCATCAAATAATTTTCCGATATGGAACCAAAATGTAAAAAATTTATTTTTATTTTTAATTTAAAAAAAAAATATTTAATTAATGTTTTTATTAAAATTACAAGATTTATGTTGTTTAATTTAGATAGATATAAACTATTTAATGTAAAAAAATCATCAATAAAAATTATAAATGATGATAATATATCCATTCAATAATTTTGGATATTATTTTTACACATTAAGGTTATGAAAATGTCCTAATGAAATTGTTAGAGGAAATGATAACTTTATATAGTTATATTGTTCCTTATGATTCCAATTGACCATAGAATTTGAGGTAGTTGGAATCACTATGAAATTTCTATTTTTATTACCAAGTCTTGGTCCAACAATTCTAAAAATATAAAAAACATTCGTAGGATATTTTCAATCCTATTGAGATGAAATCTATAACACTGTTTTCCAAACAACCATAACAATTTTCCAACATCACGCACCTCACCCTTACTGTAAGATCTTCTTTAATAAGGGGATATGTATTAAGATGATAGTAGTACAAAAATGTACATTTTATTTGTTATTAAAATATTGATTATATTTATTCAGTTTCATTATAATATTATAACAATGGAAATTATATGACATAAATAAAAACATGATTTTGAACTGATGAAACTATAATTAAATAATTAGGAATCATGGTGATAGATTTAGATAATTTTTTTTAATAAAATTAATATTATTTAAAAAAAATTCTCTTGAAATGTTGATATTATATACCATTTACATAAATAAAAATGAAAATATATATAAAATAATTATAATTTATAGGTTATAAGGGACAATATGTGGTTAGTGTCATAAAATAAATAAATTTCATGTAAAATGATATTGTTCTTAAAAGTGATAATATTCATAATTATAAAAATATTTTCAAATAATATATATATTTATGTAATTAGATCATCAACATTATACAATGGTGAAATTTTCATATTTTTCTATGATAACCAAACACATGTGTAAAAATTAATTATGGTGTCAATATAAGGCATGTATTACAAAACCCTAATTTCCCTAAAGTTATAAAGTAATTTTGAAATGTGTTTCCATGACCCATAATAGTTTTTCTGATTAATATAAATATTTTGTGGTTATTTAATTAATTTTATAGGCCATTAACGAAAAATCTAAAACCCATATTATATATTTCAATAAAAAAACTAGTTCATTAGGAACCTGACTCAAATCAACATAAGGAATGTAATTATTTTAATTATTTAGGTTCAAATTTTAAAAAAAATATTGAATACCATTATTACTAATTTTAATACCAAGGGATTATAGAAAATTATAAAATTCATATCTGTGAAATAAAGGAGAGCTGAGTACAAAGAAAATATTCTGATCTCAATATGATCAATATTCTCAATCGATAATTGAGAAATAGAATCAGTAAATCTCAAAATCAATCTCAATATTATGCTGAATTATAATGATTGATTTTATTCATGAAAAAATTGTAATGGCTAGGACATCTGTGGTCCATTACATTGACAAAATCTAGTGTTTTAGGAGTTTTGGGAGGAAATTGTATCTCGTTTAAAGAGTTTTCCAAATTTTCAGTTTTTCTGTCGGTGACTCAGGGCATTTGTAGGTCTGGGTGTTGGTGAACTAGGGAGTCAGTATGTTAAGGTGATGGAGATTTAGGGCATCAGTATACCATGGAATCAGTGACTTAGGGCCTCGGTAGGACATGGTGTCGGTGACTCAGGGAGTCTGTAGGTCTGGGAATCAATGACTCTGGGGCATTAGTTTGATTGGGAATCATTGACTTAGTATTTGGTAAGATAGGGCGTTGATTTCTCATGAAATCTCTAGGTAAGGGAATAAGTAAATCAGTGTGTTAAAAGGTTAGGTCATCATTTACTCTGGGTGTCAATAGTTCTGGGTGTCGGTGAATTAGGGAAATAATGGTTCAGGGCATCGGTGACTCATTGCATCAGTAGGTCTACCAATCAGTGAATTAGAGCGTCATTAGGTCGTATCTTGGGTGACAGATTCTCTAGTGACCCAGGTGTCAGTGACTCAGGTTATGGACTCGCCTATCATATAGTCATTTGTGAAGCATTCTGAGTTCATCAAGTTCCACAACTCTTTGATGATAAATGAGTTAACATCCATATTGGATGGGATTTTGGGACATTTCAAATAGTATGTATCTTCTAAAAACCCGATGCTTCCTCTACCTCTTAAACTGCATGGTCTTGGTCGTCATCCACCTATAATGGAATTTAAAATAGTTTCCATGTACATTTAAGATATAGCCCTCCAAAATGAAAAATATTCTCTTCATTTCATCCATTATATTTTGTCTTAGTGTGACAAAATACTTATTCCCTAGGCAAGCTTCTCACCTTTGTAGTATCCACCTTTTTCAGATTTCCATGGAGTCTCCTACTCACACAACCTGCTATTTTGGAACAAGGATGAGTTTTTTTTGCCTGTTTTTCGATATAGGGATTTTCTTTATCTAACATTTAATCGTGTATGATGTGGCATGGTTGTACTCTTTTATCCATTTGAATGCGATTGTAAGTGATTTGGTGAATATAATATGAATGAATAAATGAGTGGGTGTGATCATGATGGTGATGATCATTTTTTTTATATATTATCATTGATCAATTTTTTTAATCATACGGGTTGTGTTCTTTTGAAAATCATGTAACATTGTGGTCTTTCATTGTGCACATGTATGATTTTTGTATAAATGCAATAGAAATTGTAATCTAGACAAATATGTATACATAGTTAAATATATTAACTCCCAATGATCAAATCTATTTTGTGAAAACCCTTTTTTATTCTAGTGGAAATAACAAATGTGTTCCACCAAATCAGAATAAACCATACCTTCATGGTGTGGATCAGTGTTGTTATGTTTCTCCTTGGGTATGTGTGTTTATTGTGATATATATTGTTGGGGGTGTGATTGTGTGTATTTGGAGGTATGTTTGGTGTGATGGTATTATTGTCCAACAGATTTCTCGATTGATGAATGGATGGAATTTTTACACAGTGGGACTGTATCTGGTTAGTGTATGGGCAGCATGGCTGTAGGGTTAGGTTGTGTCATGTTCATGTTGATGGGTGCGATGTGCTTGTTGTTGTTATGCCGTGTGAATTCTTATTTAGGTTTTTATTGTGTGTGTTTGGGGATTTCTTGTTGAGAAGAAGGACATGGAGGCATTACATTGAAGAATGATGCTAGTAGTGGTTGAATGGGTATCCATGAATGGGGAGTGTGTTATAAGACTACAAGATTTTTGTATTATATATTTGTGCTTAATTCCTTTTTTTAGTGGGGCTACTGGGGAATGTTTAAGAGGTTTTATTTTGAAGAAGGATGGTGTTAACTTGAGTTGGAATTTCTCCATTAGTATTTAGGGACTTTATGAATTATTTTTGGGATGTGATGTTACTCGTGGTGTGATGTGCTTTTTAGTTTCATGGGTAGGTATAGAAATAAATAAATAAATAATTTGATAAATAAGAAATTTTTTTTAAATGAATTGGTTGGATCTATGTTTCGAGTTGGTGTTTGTAGGGAAGTTGTATTTTTTATTAACATAGGGATGTGACGACCATTCACAGTGGTGCATGAATGTAGAGGTGGAAGTAAGGGTAGTTTTGTGGATGACTACTTCTTTTGATACCCCATAGGATTAGGAATTTGTTCTGTGATAAAATATTAATATATACCGGTATTTTATTTTAATTTCTATACACACTCTAGCCGTGTTGAGCACTATGTGTCAAAAAACCCCATAGTTTTGGGAGAGGTTGTCTTTCCCAACATCCTGATAGGAGGATGGATGGATGGTTCCTAACATTACACTACTCCCTCTATAATGGATTTATCACCCATGGATATTTGGGAAGGATGAAATTTCTTGAGGACTAATACTAGATTTATGGTTTTGGATTTGTGAGAGGTAGTCTGTTTCCCAGGTGTCTTCAAGATGCAACATATGTATTTTTGGTATAGACGTGTGGTGGTAATGGCCAAGGTTTATTCGAGTAGGATGTTATGTGGTTGTAGACCAAGTTTATGTGGGTGGGATGTGTATGGTTTTTGTCACAGGTGTGTGAGGGATTGTTGAGATAATCTGGATTGTGGAAGAGCACGGTAGTGTCAGGACGTTCGATGTTTGAGATGAGCCACTAACCAATAGGAAGTTGTGTGGGGTAACCAAATATCTATGTGCTTACTATATTAATTTACCCGAAATTCATTATTTGGTGAGCATTATTTGGAACGATTGGGGTGGATAGTATACCTTGTTTGGGGATTTAGGGTTTCATCTATTTTAACAAAGGGTAATTATTATGCTTATCCAACTTATTCATTAGTGACATTGGTATTTCCATACTGAGTATACTTATATACTAACCCAAGATATATAAAACTATTTTCTAGTTTCATGGAAGATTACACAGACTGTGTGGGACCTTACTATATTGAATGTCGAGGATGGTTTATGTGTCACATCATAGTTTTATTTGGAAACATACATTAGAGTTTTCGTTGTATTTGTAGTAGATTTACTTTATACATGCATGTGTTAAAGATTTTTGATTCATTAAATATATCAATCGTGGAGTTGTTGGAAATTGATATATCTTATCTCCCGATCATGGTTACTATAAAAAGAGTATTTCCTTCCAATAGTTTCTGATATTTATAGACAAATGGTGTTGGTTGCCACCACGGGGACTATTGTAGGTTGGAATCAGGCTGTCATTATCTCTCCATTATCATGAAGAAGTAAGGTCTTAGAATCTTACTATCCCTTCCCTAATCATGAATAAGGTGGGTCTTGAATGAATGGAACAAGAGTGAGGTCAATTGAGAGATATGATGGAGTTTGGAGTTAAAAATGATGAAGATTTATTAGGATGGTAGGGAAACCATATTAGGAGAACGTGGTTCATGACATAGTCCATGGAAGACCAGCTATGAAATAGGATATTAGGGCCCCTGATGATCTAATGCAATTACTATAAGCTTACTAAAAGACCAAGTGAGGATATACCATTTATTAGGAAAAGACTATTGTAAAAGCACATGAATCTTGATGAATTATGTTCTTGTTTATTTTAAGAATTTTCGGTAAATTAAAAAATAAATTGTGTTAAAATGAATCCTAAATAAATTCCATGCTACTCATGGATATGAATTATTTTATTAACTTTTAGATTATACACCCGAACGATGCCCATGAGAGGCTCATGAGGTGGAGGCTTAACAGGCCAATCTGACTCATCAGTGGAAGGTTGATCAAGATGGAGAGGATAATGAGTAGTAGAAGATTCTTCAGGATTTCCATTGGTAGACTCTAGAAATTTACGAGGTTAATGTATCATACATGGAGATGGGGAGTTGGACCGAGGGGTTGGTGATCACTTTCATCATGAGTCGGGCTCCGACAGAGTACTATGTTCCTCAGGTGGTGATCCATATGAGGGGAGGAATGCTTTAGGGGTCGACACATTTCCTCAGGGAGAGGAAGGAGACCAATGATTCATGTGATGACTTTGGTAAGGAGTTTTTGTTTTAATAACATTAGGATGAAAAATGATAAGATGTTGGAGCAACTCTCCCTCAAGTAGGGTTGTATATTGGTGAGTGAATTAGAGATCAAGTAGATGGATATACTACGTTTTTCTTCTTATCTAAATACTGATGACGAGTCTCATGTGAGGCTCTTATAGGAGGCACTCTATCATTCTATTCAGTGTGTGGTCAGTCCCCTTATCCTACTTATATTATTAGACGTAAAAAATATGGATGAGGTAGTGGAAAGAATGAACTCCTAATGAGGTTTTCCATGAGAGGGATGTAAATAGTTTTATTCAAAGGGGAGTTCCATCTACAGTAAGTATCCAGTGTTAGGGCCTTGATGTTTTCTTTCAGAAGGGAGATGACCCTTGTAGTTTTAGTTCTGATACTCATGTACTCGCCCTTTTTTCATAGGCATGTGGTTGTTGTGTTTTGATTTTGGAAGCCAAGAGAACTTATAGGGACAATACCCCACCTGAGCTCAGTATGTTGGAGTCGGGAAGGTTCATTGCATGCCTCTGTAGTAGTTTCCATCAGGGCTTTTCTAGTAGGGGTACATCAGGCCCCTTCTACACTGAGTGTGGTTGGTGGAGGAGGAGTCCAGTATTTGGAAGCTCTTTAGGGTCCTCAAACAGGGCATTATCACGTTGATGGATGATAGTTGAGGGGTAGAAGATCCTGGAGTGGATAGTAGCATACCATAGAGGCCACACCTTCAGTTGGGAAAGGATCATTCATGATGTGATATGATTGTTTTGTATATTTTTTTCACCTTGTTTGCTTTGATATCTTCACACTCTTTCATTGTAACCATTTTGTACAATACATTAAAAAAAAATAAGATAGAAATTTTGTTCCCCTTTTGTTGAGTACACAATTTAGATGTAATCCTAACATGTTTGATGTTTTTTCGGGATGTATATTGATTTCAGAGCCACATCAGACCAATGGGGATATCTTTATATATAGATGACGATGTACAATGAAATCATTAGCATCTACCAGTTGTTTTTAGTGAATGATTTTACCTCTTACATTCGGATTAGATACTTGTTTTCATCCACAAAACCCAATGTGGAACTTTCTTTAGCATGAAGAGATGTCATGTGGGAATCTGGAGTGCAAAGCCTCTATTTTTCATTTATTGCAGAGCTTTCAGTGGGATCCATGGGTTCAAAGAATTGGGAGGCTTCGAGAGTTTTCAGATAGTTTCTCTATGGTTTACCTAAACAAGATTTGAATCCACACACTCGATAGGAAATTGAGTTTGGGATAGACTTACATCTCAACAGTTATATGATTTAGATTTCTCCTTAATGGATAAAACCTTATGAGTTTTGGGAGAAGTGGATTCATATTGTTTATCTAATGAATAAGAGTTTTATTCAACCTATTGCATCATTGTGGGGTTCATTTTTTTTAGTTTTTAAAAAGGATGACAATGGTATAAGGCTATGTATATACTACTAGAGACTGAATCAGGTAACAATCAAGAATCATTACCCTCTCCCAAGAATATTCAATCATTTAGACCAATTTAAGAGAGATGGTTGGTTCTCTATGATCGATATACGGTTTGGGTATAACAAGTTATGGGAGAAGGAGGGGGATATCCAAAATACTACTTTCATTTGAAGGTATGAGAAATTTTAGTTCATGGTTAGGTTGTTCAGTGTTACAAATACCCTGACCATGTTCATGGGGATTATGAACTCAGTCATTTGATTATTCCAAGACAGGTTCATCATCATATTCCTCAATTATATACAAATCTAATCTATGTCATAGATGGATCATACTGGGAATATTGGTACTCTCCTGGAGTTCCTTCAGCATCACCATCCCTGTGGAAGTCATTATAAGTGCAGGTTTTGGACACAAGATGTCCATGTCCTTTGACATTTTGTTTCTGAGTATTGTGTTGCGGTGGACCAGTCTAATATCAAGCAAGATATTTCATGAGTTGTACCCTAGAATGTAAAAGAGGTCCTCAATTTTCTTGGTCTAGAAGTATTATACAAGAGATTCATTCCATATTTCTCATGATTTTTATCTTCATTGAAAAATCTGAACATAAAATTCCATGAGATTGTGTGGAGAAATCACTCCCAGATGGTGTTCAACTATCTAAAGGGGATGTTGGTCAGTGCTCTAGTGCTCACGCTCCCCAAGGAATGGGTGATGTTCGATGTGATTTTCAATGCATCCTATAGAGGAATGCGGTGTGGGTTGATACAACAATGGGGAGTGATATCCTATGGTCTAGGGAGTTACATCCACTTGAACATAACTATGAAACCCATTATCTATAACTAGAAGTAATCATTTTTACAGTAATTCATATTACCTCCTCATAGAGCTTTTTGTGGTCTTAATTGATAACAACAGCTTGATTTACATCATTTTCAAGTAAAAATTGAACTTATTACAGAAGGTATGTATGGTGTTTCTCCAAGATTATGATTTTGATATCTCTTAAACCTCATGAAAGGGAAATGTTGGGGAGGATTATATTAACATGATGTTAGAAAAGGAAATGGATTGGGATTATATAGATTCTTGGAGGGAAATTTAGGATTTGGATTCCTTGAACATAGATGCAGGAATATATTGTGGTAGAGGTCATCTATTTTTAATGGATTTATATTCATCTATGAGCCAGAACATGGAGGATTCTTAGTGGGGAGACTCATAGGAAGAGGGTATATGTGATCGCATTGACTAGTGTGATGATACAGAGGTATGGTCACAGGATGGTTAGAATTGAATGTTATTCAATGAGTAGTTATATGATCTTGTGGAAAGGAATAGGGATGTTCTTCGTGAGATTCATAACTCACCCATAGAGGTACACACAGTAGTTTCTATGATATACCAAGGCTAGAGGTAATAGTTTTGGGTGGCCATGGTGAAGAAGTAAATGGTATATATTGTGGAGAAGTTTTGATGTGATATAAAGTGATGGCTTTGCACCTTGTTCTTGGTGGTTTGATGAATCTCCAAGATATCCATGAGTAGAAGTGGATTGGAATATTGATAATGTTTTTCACCGGAATACATAGGGTCCATGGAGGATGTGATTTGACCTAGGTAGTGGTGGGTAAGTTGATGAAATTGTCTTAATTCCTAGTGGTAAAGGGTTCAAACATAGTGAATGCCTTTGCACAGAGGTATGTGGATGAGGACGTGTGGAAACATTTAGTTACAAGATCCATAATCTCATATACAGATAAATGTTTTACGTCACGATTATAGAAGGGACTGCAGTATTCCCTTAGCACTAAGTTATGCATCCACACTAATTTCCACCCATAGACAGATGGGAAAATAGAGAGGATCATACATACATTGTAGGATATGTGGAAGGCATCTGTTATCGACTTTATTAGGTCTTGGGTTACAAATTTTCCCTTGGTAGAGTTTTCATACAGAATTAGCTATCACTCATCCATTATCATGACTCCATATGAATCTTTATATGGAAGATCGTGTTGTTCACCCTTTTGTTTGATTGATATTGGGAAGGAATTTGGTCTTGTTCATGACATGGTGATGTGTATTATAGGAAAGGTTCAGATTGTTTGTGAGATGATGAAGGCCGTACATTACCGAAAAAAGTCATATGGTGATTATAGGAGAAGGGCATTGGAGTTTTATGTTTAGGACCATGTATTCTTTAATTATTCCCCTCTACATGGGAACCAAATGTTCAAAAAAGGGATTAAGATTTATCACAGGTTCAACTATCATTTCAAAGACATGGGACGGGTTGGAGAGGTGGATATCAACTAGAATTTTCATTGAAGTTGTGGCATATCCATGACATGTTTCATGTCTCCCAGATTTTTTGGCACCATCATAATGACTCTCATTCCATTAATTAGGGATATTTGGATGTCGGGGATGAAACAATGTTAATGGAGAGACCGATAGAGATTAGGGATAATCAATAAAATCTTCTTCATGGATAGAATATTACCTTTGATCTTGTGTTGTGGAGTCATAATGGACTAGAGAAGAGTACTTTGTAGTGAGAGACGCAAATGTGTGCTCAGTACCCGGAGTTGTTTTCAGTTTTACTCTTGTGCATTACTTTATTATGTAATTATTGAAACATGATTTCTTTGAGATGAGTTGTTTTATTATTATATGACCTACAATATTATTGATGTATGAGAATTGGAGGATATGTGACCCAATCATGACACATTAATAAAGAATCTATTAAACCTATGCAGGCAAGCCAGTGCCACCAAAAGTGGACTATATCATGAACTAGGGGAAGAAATTTCAGGATTCATATGTTCGAGAAATGTGACTTTTAGTGCTTTCATGGTATGTCTAGTGGTTCTTTTGGTTGGAAAATCTTAGAGGATGTGTTCTTGGATATTGAGGTTTCACTCCAACTAGGTGGTTTATCCTTCAGAGGTATCTTATGTGGTGGTTGTTCAGACCCCTCCTTCTTCTAGGTTTGGTTTTAAATTCTCCAGGGTGATAATAGATTGAGAGGTATTTTATTTAATTGTCTAGATCACTATGGTCCATTAAATTGTAAAAATCTAATATTTGGTGTGTTATGGGAGGACAAGGTAGCTCATTTAAAGAATTTCCAAAATTTCTTATTTTTTCTGTTAGTGACTTAGGGCGTTAGTAGGTTAGGGAATCAATAGGATAGGTTGTCAATGCCTCAGGTTGTTGGTATGGTAGGCAATCAATGACATAAGATGTTATTAGTTCAAGAGATCAGTGTCTGAAGGCATCAGTATGTCATGGAGTCTGTGACTCTGGGAATCGGTAGGTCGAGGCATTGGTGACTTAGGATGTCTACAAGTCAGGGTTTTGGTGTCTCAAGGAATCAGTAGGTTAGGGAGTAAGTGACTCATGGTGTTAGTAGGTCGGGGAATTACTGATTCATTGTGTCACTTGTTCATCACATCGGTGAATCATGTGTCAGTTACTCATGCATCAATGACTCTCATCGGTGCCACTCCCATCCATGAGTCATTTTCTAACCATTCTATGTTTTTTCTGTTCAGTGTCTTTTTTTATTTTAAATGAGTAAAATTCCAAAGTTGATGGATATAGGGGCCTATTCAAATTGTATTTATCTTCAAAAAACTTGAATCTTCCTTTGACTCTAAAGCTGTGTGGTATTGATCATGATATAACTTTAATGGCCATTGAAACCATTTCCTAGAAGAGTTAAGATCTGGCCATTAAAATGTAGAAACATAATTTCCATTGAAACCGTCCAGTTTCACTTGGTGCACCAAGATCCTACCTCTCCAGATGAGCCGTGTACTAGTGATTTATCCCCCTTGTTTAGTTTTCATTGGATTCTCTTGCTCACAAGGCCACCCAGTTTTGGTGCAAGGTGGATTTTTTATCTCATGTTTTTCCAAGTAGAGATTATCTTCATCTCTCTTTTAATTTTGTGTCTTGTGGGGATGGTGTTCAACTATATCATGGAGAATGGGGCTAAAACCAATTTAAATAAGAAAATAATATGGAATAAAAGAGGGTGGGATGAATATATTAGTGATTGTTTTATATATGTTGTCATTGATCCTTGTTGTGAATCATAAGGGTTGTTTTCTTCTAAATATCTTGGATGTAAGTGGACTATGTTTTTGCAGATGTATGATTTGTGAATCACTGCATTTTGAAATGATATTTGGTTAATTTTTTATACACAATTAAATAAATGGATTCCCAAATATAGAATCTATTTTATATTAAACCTATTTTATCAAGTGGAAGTAACGAAATAGTACTATTAAATATGAATAAACCTTTTTTTGTTGGTGTGGTTGTGTGCTATGTATGGTTATTTTCTGCCACGCTTCAGGGTAGGTAGTGTATTGTTGTGGAAATGTGTGTTATTTTTGTGAATTGTGGTATGGGAGGTGTTATGTTTTCTTAGGTTGACAGTTTGGTTTATTGTGGGATGGATTGACTTGTTACGAAGTGGGAAAAAATCTGTGAAATGGTTTGTGAGCGGGGATTCAATACTGGCTTGTGTCATGTTCATGACCATGGATGTGCTGGGAGTGGGGTGGTTTGTAGTGGGGCTATATAGTATGGTTGTGATGATGTGTTTTGGGTTTTTTTCTTGAGAATAATGTATCATTACAATGATGAATTATGGTGGAAGTGTTCGAACGAGTGACCTGGAAAGGGGTGTGTGTAGTTGGATTGAAAGCTGGTTGTTTTCTATTGTTCTATTGAATGTGGTGTTTTTAATGCAGTGGCTCTCCCCGGGATAGTTTAGGAGAGATTATTTTGTAGAAGGATGGTGTTACATTACATGTCCATTTCACCCGTAGTTTCTAGGGACTCTATGAAGTATGTGTGGTTTGTGATGTTAATTGTGGCATGATGTGTTAGTTAGCTTCCCGATTAGGGATGGAAATAAATAAATGAATGATTTAATAATTCATAATTACAATTGGATAAATGAATTGTCTAGTGGTATGTTTCGAGTTAGGTCTTGTAGTGAAGAAGAGTTCTTTATCAACATATGGATGTGACTGTAGTTTGTGGTGGTACATGCATGTAGAGGTAGAAACAATGGTAGTTTGTATGTGCTAGAAGTTGTTTTGATAACCCATTGATTTGAGATTGTGTTCTTTGATACTATATTAACATCTACATATATGTTTTGGTGATTTCAATACAAACTCCAATCATGTTGAGCACTACGTGTCAGACACCCCTATTTTTATAGGGGAGGTGTCTTTCCCAACTTCTGGATGGTAGGGTGGATGGATGGTTACTAACATTACACTTCTCCATCTTATAGGAATTTATTGTCCATAGATCATTGGGCATGATATAATGGCTTGTGGTTTAATACAAGTTTTATGGAATTGGATTTTTGATAAGTAGTTTGTTTCACATGTGTAATTAGGATGAAGCCCAAGTGTTTTGTGGGGAGATGTGTGGTGGTTGTAGACGAGGTGTCTATGGAAAATATGTGATGTGGTTTTGGACCATGAGTGTTTAAGATGGGATGTTCATGGTTTTTGACCCTTGTCTGTGTGGGTGGGTTGTGATAGTGGGGATTGTGGAAGAGTGTGTCACGACCCGTCCTAGTGGGGTCCGTGCTGCAACTCCCCAAGCTCGCCTCTAATAGGCTCGGGGCTAGTGACTAACACCAAGTAGTCAAGTCCCTAACATGGGATGCATTTCCTATAAACCTGTACACACACGCACACACAGCTCCAAGCCCACAAAGTTGAAAAGTAAAAATACTTAAAAAGGAAATGCATGCATACACTAAAATCCCAACCAACAGAGTACAACAGGAAAGTAAAGTACAGTATGGTAAAACCCTGGGCCAAAATAACAAGCCCCCCAAAAGAGAGTCTGTAACAAATTACAACCTATAAAGAAAGGTACTGGGACTAAAATATGTAGCCATAAGAACACACCTCGTCTTTCCTGATTTCACTGAGCACCGTCCTGTCCTGGTCCACCTAGAATCCTATCAAAGGCTCTCTCGTCTGCACAAGACATAACACGTGCAGGCAAAGCCCATAGATTTGTAAGTATAACAACTCCCAGTAGGACACCCTGAAACCACAAAAGAATACAACAAGGGAAATACAGAAAAGGAATGATACAATCAGCTCTACATAGTATATGTCTACGGAACATATAACAAGAATATCTAGATATACTCATACACGATTGACCATCGCGAAACCACCACTAAGATATAGCTTGAAGATCCCACTAAGCACGTAACAAAGAGAACACAATCCTAGGTCTGAAGAGAGCGATATGAAGTACTCATTCCAGGAGAACACATTCCACAAGTACTTGAGAATATGATGCTCAGATGAGGATCACAACCAATTATCATGGATAGATTCCAACAGATGAATCTAAAATAATCTGCTAAGTAGAGGATCGACACCCAGGTAATGTTGGTCACCTAGATACCAAGAACTCTACCTAGGGTACCAGGAAGGAATAGAGGCTACAAATCCAAGTCTAATAGTGGGGATTCCAACAACTCTATTCAGGAATTCCTTTTGATGTTATCATACTCCTGTACATAGGGAATGATACCAGAAACATTTAGGGGAAAGACCAAGGCACTGAACCCTAAGAAAGCTAGTACAAGTCACAGAAGACAAATGGATAAAGCCATATAAAATAGGTTACATAGCGTGTAGTATGGTTACATGCTATGTTCCTTGACCTAGGGTACTGCCCGTGTAAATGGAAGGTGTCATCCATCCAAGCTATGTAAAATTCAACTACACGGCATGTAGAAGGATCACACGCCGTGTTTCTTGACTCCTGGTACTGCCCATGTAAATGGCCCATGTCATTAGGCTTGTCGTATAAAAAGTAACTACAAGGTGTGTAGTAGGATTAAATTCCGTGTCAGAACACCTAGGCTTGCTCCGTGTACTCTGGACATGTGCCTGTACACTGACTTTGTCCGTGTCGCCTACCTGTGTACCAGTACATAGGGTATCCTGTGTATCGAGCCAGGTCTGGCCGGGGAAGGGTATACATGTCGTGCCCTTGTCCATGTACCAAACCTGTGTCTGTGTACTCCAAGAGTACACTCCAGGTGGTCTGCCGATGGACACACACAGTGTATCCAATACTACATGTCGTGTAGTCGGTAAAATTCCAGAACCGTCATCTTCCTCCTCGCACCTCGACCGATCTTCCAGATCTTGATTTTGTCGTCTGTTTGCCACTAAACTCAAGAAGCTTGTTCATTTCATCATCCTAACACTGAATTCGGGTGTTCTGGACCATAAATTGGCTTAGAAAAAAATTGTTGATCCAACTGAAGGAAAACACCCAAAAACCCATATCTCTCGAGTCGCTCCGAATCGTCCATCACCACTGCAGTCTCACCTACATAGCATTGTTCCGGGGTTGGATCTACAATCTAGGATCATTGCTCCAACAAACAAATGTGTAATGATCGATTTATTCCATGATCATCAAGCATAAGGAAGAATGAGGAGTCTCCATGAATAAGGGGGAATTTAATCGTAAAACAAACAATAGAGACGAACCTAGATCATTGTTTGTGACAATTCGGGTTCATCACCTTTAGAGAAAAACCAAAATAACTTCAAGAATCAAATCCCCAAAAATCCCCTCAAAATCACAACCCGCAAATACGATTGATCCGCGGGCTAATCTGTTCGTGGATTAGTCCGCATTCGTCATAGGAATCAAGAACGGGGAAAGGAAATCAAAATCAAAACTTCATACTTGGATTCGCGGCGTTCGTTGGTGAAGATCTGGTCGCCGCGTCGTCGTCGCCGGCGAAACCCGTCAAGAATGTTGTTGCCGCATTGTGATGTTTCCTTCAAGGCATTCCATAGCCTTCAAGGGAAACTCAGGATAATGAGTTCTATAACCCTAATCCCCTCTGAAATAGTTATTTAAGAAGATTAAAAGATTTTGCTGCAGCAAGGATTTAATAAAATATTTTTATCAAATTTTTTATTAATGTTACGTCCAAAAACTATATTTCACCACCGACCTGCGCCAGCCGATGTTAGGTCTCTCCTAGGGTAAAACCGCTGCTCTGGATTCACCGGTGTCCTCAGATTTCCAATTCAAGCACTCGTTCGAGAGTTATTATACTTTTTCAGGAAAACCACACGTGCGTGTAATTTAATTATTTAATTAAATTCAAACATTTATTCTGGGCTCACCAGGCCTCAGAACTACACGCCGTCTCAAAGAATGATCTCGAAATAATTCCCACATAATATTAAAATAAAATAATCAGAAATCAGAGACATTAAATCACACCCAACTTAGGGCTTTACGTCCCCAAAAAGCCAAAACAAAGGCTACTCAAAAAGATGTGGGTACTGCACACAAATCTGAGCCTCCTTCTCCCACGTGCTCTCCTGGAGATTCCTGTGCTTCCATCTGACACACTTTAATAGAATATCTCGCCCACGAAGGATCTTCTCCTACCAATCTTCGATCTCCACTGAGTACTCAACAAAGGTCACTCCATAATCAATGTCCAGCTCACCCCAGTCGATAACGTGCGATGGATAATGAACATACCTCCTCAGCTGTGACACATGGAAGACGTTATGTACCCGGTCTATCAAAGGAAGTAGAGCCAAGTGGTACGCCACATCACCAACTCTACTCAGAATTTGAAAAGGGACAATGAACCTCAAAGCTAGCTTTCCGCCTCAGCCAAATCTTTGCAGTCCCCATCGAGGTGAGACCCGAAGGAACACATGGTCTCCCTCCTCGAACTCCAAGGGCCTTCGTCTCCTATCAGCATAAGACTTTTGGAAACTCTACACAGTCTTTATCCACTCCTGGATGACAAACACTTTCTCTATAGTAGCCCGCACCATCTTTGGGCCCATGAGTGATGACTCTCCTGGGTCAGTCCAGCAATGTGGTGACCTGCATGGTATCCCGTACAAAGCCTCAAATGGTGCCATACCAATAGTGGAATGATAACTGTTGTTATAAGAAAACACTACCAGTGGTAGGTGATCCTCCCAACTACGACCGAAGTCAAGTACGCAGGCTCGTAGCATGTCCTCCATAACTTGGATGATCTGCTCCGTCTGAACATCAGTCTAAGGATGAAACGTTGTGGTCAAGCGTAATTGAGTACCAAAAGCTTCTTTCAATCCCTTCAACAACTGGGATGTGAAATGATCATGATGATCTGAGACGATCGTGGATGGCACACCAGGAAGTTGAACTATCATCTGCACGTAGAGGAATCCCAAGATCTCTACTGAACTCTGCTCTCATATGGCTAGGAAGTGGTCTGACTTGGTGAGTTGGTCCACGATCCCCCGATGGCATCGTGTCCCCTAGACGTACGTGGAAAACCCGTCACAAAGTTCATGGATATTCCATCCCACTTACAATTTGGCATCTCAAGGGGCAGAGTTAAAACTACTGGCACCTGGTGATCTGCCTTTACTTATTGACAAGTAATGCACTTAGAAACAAACTCTGCCACACTCTTCTTCATTCCTGGCCATGAGAACTGACATCGAAGGTCCTGGTATAACTTTTCCATGCCTGGATGCACCACTAAAGGAGATGTATAGAACTCCCTCAGAACCTCCTCCCGCAACATCACTGGTACTAATGTTCACCTTATGAAAAGAACAACATGCTCCCCACCTTTTGAATATCCATCAGCAGCATCGCTTGTAGATATCTAATCACATAAATTCTCACAGCTAGCATCCACGAGATGTGCTTCCCGGAATCACTGTAAGAGTGGAAGGGTAACAACCATAGACTGAAGGTAAGATCCCTCATCTCTATCCATGAAGGATAACTGTAAAGAGGCCATCTGCCTCGTCGCCTCATCCAGTAACTACAAACTGTATTTCCTGCTAAGAGCATCTCCCACAACATTCCCCTTCCCAAGAGTATAAACTATCTCAAATTCGTAATCCTGGAGGAACTCAAGCCACCACCTCTATATCAAATTTAGATCCTTCTAAGAAAATACATATATGAGACTCTTGCTATCATAGTTGATGGTAAATTGCTCGCCCATCAGGTAGTGTTGTTGCATCATCAATGCGAAGACTATGACTGCTAACTCAAGATCATGGGTCACGTAGTTCTGCTCATGTGGCCTCAACTAATGCGAGCCATAGTAAATAACTGCTTGACTCTACATTAGGACACAACTAAGCCCTGTTCCTGATGCATCGTAGAACACCACATACTCGACACCTTCCTCTGGTAGTCTCAATATCGGGGCGCTCGTCAGACTCTGTCTCAGCTGTTCAAAAGTTTCTAGAATCTCTTAGTCCACACGAAATGATTCCCTTACAGGTCAAAGCTGTCATGGGTGCTAAAATCTTGGAGAAATCATGAATGAATCTCCGATAGTAGCTTTCCAACCCAAGGAAACTCCGCACCTCAGACACGATCCAGGGTGGATCCCATGATAACACTGACTCTACCATGGATGGGTCCACTGCTACACCATCTACTGAAATAACGTGTCCCAGAAAGTGGAACTCCTATATCCAGAATTGACACATCTATAGTTTCTTGTAAAACTGGTTCAATAGGAGTGTGTCCAGAGACATCCTTAGGTTCCTCGCATGCTCCACCTCAGACGCAAAGTACACAAGGATATCATCAATGAAGACCACCAAGAACCGATCTAGATAGGGCTAAATGATCTGGTTCATGAGTCCCATAAACACAACCAGGGCATTCTTCACGCAGAAGGGAATCACCAAGCACTCATAGTGATCGTAGCGACATATGAAAGCTATCTTAAATATATGCACTTCCCGTACTCGCAACTGGTGATAGCCGAATGATAGATCAACCTTAGAGAGCCATCATTCCCCTCTCAACTTGTCGAAGAGGTCATCGATCCTCGATAGTGGGTACTGGTTTTAACGTTCACCTGATTCAAGCACTGGTAATCAACACACAGCCTCAAACTCTTGTCTTCCTTCTTGGCAAACAATACTGGGTCCACCCAGGGTGAAACACTAGGTCTCATGAATCCCTTCCTCTGCAAGTCTTCCAGCTGCACTCTTAGCTCGCGATGCTCTGTAGGATCTATCAGATATGCTGATGCTGATATCGATGTCGTCCCAGGTTGAAAATCAATGCAGAAATCTATCTCCCTATGGGGAGGTAGTTCAGGGACATCCTCTAGGAAGATTTCCTCGCACTCAGCCACTAACGATGGAAACTGGAAAATCGTAACATCTGATGTGCCAAGGGCTAGGCTATCTAGCTGATGTGAAATCAGTTGTACCTTCCTACTCACGATCCCATCCTGCGCTGCATGGGTCTCCTTTTCATCGAGGAAGGATAACCTCATTCCATCACTACAGACACACTGCACCCTTCGCCTAAAACAGTCAATCTGGGCATGAAATGTGGATAGCCAATCCATACCAAGAATGACATTGTAAGGCCTTGACGCTACCACCAAGAGGTTCTGACTGAAACTATCGCCTCCAAGGGTCATGCCACACTATCTTCAAAGGTGTGCGATCTCTGAATCTTCTACATTCGGTGTTTCTAAGCGTAAGGGTTGAGTCAATCGCTCAACTGGAATCTCATGTCTCGAACAAGATAAGCAGTAAAAAAATAATGACTAGCACTTGTGTCTATCAGTATGGCATCCAAATTAGAAAAGACACAGATTGTACCACTAATCATTCCAGGAGTACCTGGGTCATAAGCCTCCGCTACCTGCAACTACCACGACCTCTGTCCATGAGCTCCCTAAGCCAGGGGTAGACCTCCTAGGGGTGGTGGTGGTAAAAGGTCAAAACACTAACCACCTTTAGATGATCTCCCAACTAATATACTAGATCTGCCACCCCGCGGATCTGTCTTCTCCACACATTGCCACTGTCACGGTGGTCCATCCACTATTGCCTGAGGGTCAGGCTCGCCTCAAAACCTGAGGGGTCTCTATCTCAGAATCTCATAGAGTGCGCTCAACCTGTGCTCCTCCTCTAAATGTACAACAAGTACTAAACATTTCTCCATAAGTGGTGGAATAACTTGCACACCACCCGATGGTAAAACTGGGGGATCTGGCCCCTATATCGAAGCATCATCACTGATGGGGTCATCCTTGTGATCGAGCTGCTGAATCCTAGCGGGTGCACGTCGTAGAGGAATCTAGTAAAGAAACAAGATGTATCTCAATCAGTGAGTATATTTGGAGAGCTGGATCCAGAAGGACATGGAAACAACAACCCATTCCTTTATGATGCATGTACCATTATTTTCCCCTGCAACTAGTGTTCTCATGTTCCGAGTCAAAAAGTTAGTTATCAGAGTCCTTCTGTATGGATACGTCAGCTACTCGCACCAACACAGGGGTCCCTGGCGTGAAATCCAAACTCGAAACACTTAACATTGTTTCCCCAAACCAAATCACAGACTCTTGGTCCTACAGTAGAACTGACCACCCATGATACCACTCTGTTACGAATCGTCCCAGGGGGGACTATGCTGCAACTCCCCAAGTCTGCCACCAATAGGCCAGAGGCTGGTGACTAGCACCGAGTAGGCATGTCACTAACATGGGAGGCATTTCTTATAAACCTGTACACACATGCACACACATCTCCAAGCCCCCAATGCTGAAAAGTAAAAAACTATTCAAAATGGAAATGCATGAATACACTAAAATGCCAACCAATAGAGTAAAAAAGAATGAATGAATGGTCCGAAGGCTGAAATTTTTATTGATTTTAGATAAACACTATTTTAAGGGTAAAGGGGGAGAAAACCAAGACTTCAAGGACATCAATACATTAATAAAATCAAGAAACAAATGTGTTACAACCCAGAACAAAACAACGAGGAAATGCTTCAACTGAGCATCAACATCATTAATGCTTGCCTCTACCAAAGCATAGCTGCTCAGAAAGCAGTCCCGTGAAAGATTGCACGGGAACAGTACCGATGGCTGTGCCATACCCTCTCAATCATTCAAATATGAAAAGTCATGCTCGGTGAAGACGACCAGATCTAACCAAATCTAAAGAAAAATCTTGAAGAAAGTCTGTGTTCCCCAAAATATAATCCAAATCACCTCCAGTAACTCGACCAAAGAGAATCCAGAACCACAAAATTCACAGCCATCCAAACATAAACATAGAATCACCAAATCAGAACCTAGAAACAACTTAAAAATCAACAAAATGAAAGGCCTACCCCATCCAAGCCACTGGAACCGACCCCAAGTACACCGGAGCACCGATTTCGAGCATGGGAGAAGCCGATAATGGAACTCAAGCTAGATCCGCCATTATAGAACATGCCGGCGTCGAGAACACTAAAATCATGATAAAATCCCGAAGAAGAAGAGAAATCCGACGTGAGCACCGGGCCGATGACGAGCCATATCTGAAATGAGATCTCAAATCCCAGGAAGGAGTCATCACCAAGCCAATCAGAGCCGCAACAGCAGCAAGATCCCAAAGATAGACCACTAGGAGACACACACCGAAGTCGATCTGAGATCCCACATCAAGGAGTTTTGAGCCCATCGCTGAACATCGGAGCCACTGACAAAACCAGAATCAAAGCAAGAACCCAATGTAGACATGAAGTCGGTGTCAATCCTGTAACGATGCAAGAACAAGAAGATCCAACACCCAACGATGCCGAGATGAGAGGAGACAACCACTACCGCGGCCGAGCCATGCTGGGGGAAGGGAGGAGACGCCTTCAAGGGTAAACCCTAGGTGCGCGAGGGAGAGGGTAAGCCACCACTCCGAGGAATCTATGCTCGAGTATGACAGGAATGTAAAGTACAATAAGGTAAAACCCTGGGCCAAAAGAACAATCCCACCAAATGAGATTCTGTAACAATGTCCAACCTGTAATGAATGGTACTGGGACTGCAATCTGTAGCCGTTGGAACACACCTCGGCCTGCCTGATCTCACTGAGCACCATCTAGTCCTAGTCCACCTAGAATCCTTTTAAAGGCTCGCACTTCTGTATACGACATAACACGTACGGGCAAAGCCCGTGTATGGGTGAGTATAACAATACCCATTAGGACACCTCGAAACCATAAAGGAATACAACAAGGGAAATACCACAAAGGAATGATATAGTCTTCTCTACATAGTGTATGTATACAAAACATATAACAAGAATTATAGATATACTCATTCATGATTGACCATCGCGAAACCACCACTAAGATCCAGCTCGAAGATGTCACTAAGTACGTAACAAGGATATAACACTCTTAGGTCTGAAGAGAAAGATACGAAGTACTCGTTCTAGGAGAACACACTCCACTTGTACATAATAATATGTTTCTCAGATGAGGATCACAACCAATATCCATGGGGTGATTCCATCAACTCAATCTAAACTAATATGCTTAGAAAAGGATCAGTGCCCGGGTAAAGTTGGTCACGTTGCTACCAGGAACTCTACCTAGGTTCCTAGGATGGAATAGTGGATCTGGCTCCAAGTCACATAGAGGGGATTCCAACAAATCTATTCAGGAAGTCCTGCTGAAGGGATCATACTCTTGAACATTGGAAATGATACCATAAACCTTTAGGGGAAAGACAAGGGAACGAACCATAATAAAGCTAGTGCATGTCAGAGAAGAAAAATGGCTCAAGCCATGTAAAACAGGTTACACATCATGTAGTATGGTTACACTCTGTGTTCCTTGACCCTAGGTAATGCCCATGTAAACGGCCAGTTTTGTCTGTCCAAGATGTGTAAAACTCAACTACACGGCGTGTAGAAAGATCACACGCCGTGTTCCTTCACTCCGGTTACTGCCCGTGTAAATGGCCCGTGTCATTAGGCTTGTCATATAAAAAGTAATTACATAACATGTAGTAGGATTAAATGCCGCGTCCGAACACCTGGGCTTGCTCCGTGTATGCTATACATGTTCCTATACACAGTCTTTGTCCGTGTATCCTGCCCATGTACTAGTACGCAGGGTATCTCGTGTATCTGCTAGGTCTGGCCGAAAAAAGGTATACACACCATGCCCCTGTCCATGTACCCAACCCGTGTCTGTGTAATCCTGGAGTACATGCCAGGTGGTCGGCCGGTGAGCACACTTCGTGTATCCCATACTACATGCCGTGTAGTCGGGAAATTTCTAGAACCGTCGTCTTCCTCCTCGCGCCTCGTCCGATCTTACAGATCATGATTTTGTCGATCGTTTTCCGCAAAACTCCAGAAGCTAGTTCGTTTCATCCTCCTAACACCGAATCCGTTTGTTTAGGACATTCAATCAGCTCGAATAATAAGCGTTGATCCATCCAAAAGAAAATGACCAAAAATCCATATCTCTTGATCCGCTCCGAATCGTCCATTTCCATCGTAGTCTCACCTCTGTAGCATCGTTCCGAGGTTGGATATACAATCTCAGATCATTTCTCCAACAAAAGAATGTATAACGATCAACTTCCTCCAAGAATGTCAAGTGCATGGAAGAACGAGGAGTCTCTATGAAGAATAGGGAATTTAATCGCAAGACGAACAAGAGGGGCGAACCTCGATTGTTGTTTGTGATGATCTGGGTTTGTCGCCATTAGATCAAAACCAAAATAACATCAAGAATCAAATACCCAGAAATCCCCGCAAATAACCATCCTGCAAATGCAATCGATCCACAGGATAATATGTTCATGGATTGGTCCAAGTTCTTCATAGGAATAAAGAAAGAGGAAAGGAAATCAAAATCAAAACGTTCTACCTAGATTCGCAATGTTAATTAGTGATGAATTGGTCATTTTATTGTCTTCACCGGTGAAACTCATCAAGAACGTCGTCGCCGCGTTGGGATGTTTCCTTCAGAGCTTTCCAGAGCCTCCAGGGGAAACTCAGGGTTATGAGATCTGCCACCCTGATCCCCTGTGAAATCTTTATTTAAGAACATTAAATGTTTTTTCTGTAGCAAGGATTTAATAAAATATTTTTATCAAATATTTTATTACGGTTACGTCCAAAAACTAGATTTCACCACCGACCGGTGCCAACCAATGTTAGGTGTCTCCTAGGTTAAACCCACTACTCTGGATGCAACGGTTCCCTCAGATTTCCGATCCGAGCAACTGTTCATGAGTTATTCCACTTTTTTTGGAAAACCACACACACACATAATTTAATTATTTAATTAAATTGAAACATTTTTTTCGGGCTGACCAGGCCTCAGAACTGCATGCCATCTCAAATCCTGGTCGCGAAAGAATTCCCACATTACTAAAATAAAATACGCAAAAATCCGAGACATTACAGAGTGTTATATCATTAGGATGTTAGCTGTTCAGGATGAGTAGTTAAATAGTGGGAAGTGGTCTAGGGTAACCAAATTTCAATGTGCAAACTAATTTACTTTACATGACCAACGTTATTTTATGAGCCTACCTTGATGTGGTTGGGAAGGATAGTATACCTTGTTAGGTTCTTTTGGGGTTCCATTGTTTTCTCACATGGGCTTTGGCATGCATCCCCCAATTATAGAAGGTTGACTTTGGTTTAACCCTACTGAGTATACATGTATGATCACCAAACATATATAAACCTATTTTTAGGTTTCATGGGAGATTCGGTGGACCCTGTTTGACATTAGTATCTCAAAAATTGGGGACAGTTTCTCTTTCACTACAAAGTTTTATTTTGGTACATAATTGGTGTTTTCATTTTATGTCTTCCATTTTTACTTTAAACATGCTTGTGGGATGGATTTTGGTTTCAGTAATTATATCTATCATATAGAATTTTTTTGATACATATTTATCTCCAAATAATGGTATCTATAAAAGGGTAATTCCAGGATTATTTTTTTGGATATTTCTATTCCCTTGGTGATAGTCACCACTTGAGGGCCTATTGGAGGTGGGACTCGGGGGTCATTGTCTCTCCTTAATCATGATAATGGAAGGTCTCAACATCTTATTATCCCTTCCTCATCATGAATAAGGAAGTTCATGACAACTGTTATAGTGGAGTTCTATTAGTAAAAAAATAATATAAAGAGAAATTAAACATACAAAATTAATGAATCAAAAATATTCATTTAAAAATAAATTGATAAAAAAATAGATTGAGATCATTGCATAAATTTTTTTGATCAATGTTCATATATAAATAACCATTACAAACCTCATGATTTATCCAAAATAATATCACTAATTGATAAAGAAATTTATTGAAGATGAGTCCCATCTTACTTATCATTAATGAAGTTAGACAAAATAATTAAACCATGGAATGTCTAAAAAAGTTATTCTTTTCCAAAATATGACATTTCATTATAATCTAAATTTTTGGTTTTCATCCAACCTCTATATTTCTCTCTCAAACGAAAGAGATTAAATCATTTAATCATAGGTTGACAACAATTTCTATAATGTGCCCTTGACTAGGTGGTAGCCTCTTGTTGGCTTTAATAAACTATTTATCAAATTGATATGTGATAATGTTTTTCCCCAAGAATCAAATTAGTAATTGAATATTCTTCCATCATATAAATAATCTAGAAAAATTCCAAAAAAAGATCATTCTACATTAGATATAGGAAAAATAGAAAAATGATTCCTAATATGAAATTCTTGATATTGTCTAAATCATCACTTATCATTTGTTTTCATGATATCAAATAAAAATAAATACACAATCACATTGTATGATTTCCCATGTGAAGATGTTTTAAATGGTCATGGTAGCTTCGTTGATATATTGTTGCCTTAGTAAATTAATCAAGTTATCATTCAAAAAACCACCAATCTAAACTCCTCTTCCCATAATCAATTGATAAAAACATCATCAACAGTAAAAACATTTTATATGAAATTATCTCATTATTCCCTTTCATTAATACATTCCAAAATAATTTAAAAATGTGTCAAATTGGTTATTAGATATCTAAAAATCCATAGTAATAAACAAATATATTGATCTCACGAACATAATTTTATATTTTACCTATGTTTATAGATGTGAAAATTTTATCATCTCAATATAATATATCAAATCATATTATTTAATTTACATCAGAATGATGATTCATGGGTTTATTTTTGAAAATTCATTAATTAAACTAGGTTAATCTTCGAAAAATATTATATGAGCCATGTACATGGTACAATATCTTTTTTTAGATTCAGGTAAACAAAGTGCGTTAAAGGATAATTTAGCCTACAAGAAATTTTGAATTTCGCTGAAATTAATCGATATTGGATTCTATATTGATGATGTTGGATATATACATTTTTGCATCATCTTCAATACAAATCATGTATCCTAAATTATGTTTTCCTTATAATTAGAAACAATGAATAATTATAATGAACAATCAAACTTCAATTAGCTTAAAATAATGTTTTCATCATAAAAATATCTTATAAATCCATGAATATGCAATGGGGTAATTTTTAATAGATTTTGGATCTATCTCAGTCGGTATTTGGTTCCTTGATTGAATTATATTCAATTTCAAGAGTATATATCCTTACAAAATCCTAAAAGTGGATGAATAGAATGAATGACAAATTGATTTCCTTTATAGTTAGATCGATGATACATTTGGTGTAATGAAATCAATGGAACATTCAAATAATTAATTATAGAGTGGGCACCTTCACAGATAACTATATTTTTGCTTTTTTAGGTTCCCTATTTAATAAAAAATCATGATTTAGTTAGTGAAACATAATCCAATTCACTTCCATCATTTTAATTTCAGTCGATTATTTCACTCATTGATTATCCTAGACCCATTTTCCAAAATATGGATATATATATTTCTATGTCCTATTGATTTAAATCATACATGGTCACTTTCATATGATAAAAATATTCCAAAATTTATCATTACAATGATATATACATTTTTATATAAATAAATATATATGAATATAATTATAAATATCACTAAATCAATTTGATATAAAAAATATTTATGGGAATATAAATAATATAAATATATGAAATTTTTATGAAATCACATAGAAATATAAAAATAATTATATTTCCTTTCAAAAATATTCAAAATAGAATTATTTTACAATTTAGAGACATCTTAAAACCAAATAAATTAAATTATTGGTGATGTTTGTGGAAGCTACTAACAACAATATGCCACACAAAATTTTCCCACTGAATTATTGTTCATGAAATTATTCAACCACTTATAATTTAAGGGGAATAAAATTAATATTAATAATAAATAATGAATAGAAAATTAAAGGGTTTTAAAAAAACATTTCCTCATTTTAATATTAGTATAATTAATATTTTTTCTCAAAAAACCATTTTCCAGATATTATATTACAAATTAAAACATTGATAAAAATTGAAATTTCGAATTTGATCAAATCAATAACAAATTTTCATCAAACAAAACCATCCAATAATATGTTATTTCTAGGTGAAAATATAAAAATAATTAAAAAAGATAATTATAAATAAACCCATGAAATGGATGATTGAAATTTAAATAATATCAGAATAATGTAATTAACTCATCCAAATATAAATTAATAAGAATAAATTATGGGCATATCAATATGTATTGGAATTTATGATTAATATTTCATTCAGTATTATGCATTTTGAGTTAAATTTAAATTAACATCATTAAAGATAATAAAAATTATAAATCATACAAAAAATATTATAAAAGAATAAAAAAAATATAAATTAAAAATATATAATCAATATGGTGTATAGGGTTATAGGTACTAAAATATTTGATATATAAAAAATATCCCTTGTTAATAAATAAAATTTAAAAACATAAATGGAATAAATATAATTAATAAAAAAAATCAAATTTCATAATTTTAAGGTGATTATAATTTGTATAAAATTTAGTTACAGTTTAGAACATTGAATGTCCCCTCCTCACACAAAATATTTCACTGTTTCCCCTATAGTGATTTAATATAGGGGAAACATTTTTATGAAATATCAAATTCCACATATTATAGGTACTATTTATGTTCTAAATTCATAAAAAAGTATCATTTAAAAGTTAATTCATAATATATAAACCAATTATAGTGATTTAACAAAATTAATCATGATAGAAAATTTCCATCAAATAACATTCAATAAAATTTACATATAATATTAATATTATACACAAAATTTCCATCAATTATACAAAAAAAGAAGATAATAAAAAATGGTATTATAGATGGAAAACACATAAAAATTGATTATTTTTTATTAAAAATGATTTCAATTGTAGATAATTATGTCCATGATATAAAACTATTATTTTAAAATGATTTAACTCAAATAAACCCAACCATGTATGTTAGGAGATTCACTCTAGTTAGGAATAAACAAACACTTATGTTGATCCATTATGATAAAAAAAATTCCTTCTCCAAATTTTAAACTCTATTAATTCTCTAAAACCACATAAGATCTTTAGTATACAATTTATATAAAAACGAAAAAATAATGTATTCTACAATATCATAATGATTATTTCACTATAATGAATAAAAATAAAAAATACAATGTAAATGTTAATTTCATCCCTCACCCACTAAAAATATATTCTATATATTATCAACCACTAATAGGATTTAAAAAGAAGAAACTTTAGTTTTACTCAACATATACATGAAGGATCACCTCCCCTTGGGGATCTATAATACATTATTTACCCAATATAAGTCTGTTCTCTTTATAAATGAATATATCATTCTTCTTTATATCCACAATCTATATATAACCAAAATGAAAAGAACTATTGACAAAAACATGATATACCATTTGAAGTAAAACATGTATGTAAAGACAAGTAACTTAGAATTATTTACCAAAAATTTATTTCCAATCTAAAAAAAATTATTATTATAATATTTATAATGAATAGACTTTTTTTACTGTAGAAACCTATTAATTTTCTTATTAATTGGATCTTATTTATTCTAACTCAAGTGAAAACAACATCATCACATTCCTTCTTCTAACAGAATATGATTGTTTTATTTAATATCCCCAACATCTATAAATTTTAATTACCCATGTAGATGACACCCATTACTAAGTACTATATATTGATCAAGTGTTGTTTTCAACAATACATAATATTGTTATTTAATGCAGAGTTTATCTTAATACTCTATCTCTTTATGAAAATTTTGATGCTCACAAATACCATTAATTATTTTCTAATGATTTTATTTGATAAGTATTTTGTAAGAATTTATTATATTATTTTACTCTTGAAATAACGGGACTTTATTACTAATTTATTCGTATCTAGCGTGTTCTGGAAACACTGTTCATGCACTACTTATTCAGAATCTTCTTGAGCATGTTCTGGAAGCAATGTTCATACTCTATGTTGATAAACATAGTGTAAGGATGAAAAGCGTGTTTACTTTTTGAGATAATGAAAATGTAGGGTTAATCAACCATACATTATCGGAAAAGTATGGATGAAGAACTCTACGTTAGGAAGGAACCCTACATTTGGGATATCAGAAACGTATAGAAGGATAAACGTACGTATATATTAAATGTTACGTTTATTTCTCAAAAGCATGGTTCATCAACCTTAATTTTGTAAACAACCATACATTCTTGGAAATGTTTGGATCAAGTAAATGTATGGATCTTTTATCGTACGTTTGAAAGTCGAAGAGAAAAGTATGGATGACCAACCCTACATTTGGAATGAACTTTATGTTTGTTTTCAAGTTTACATTGTCAAAATTACATTGTCAACCTTACTTTGTGAACCTTACGTTTGAAGACTACGTCATCAACCTTATGTTTAGACGATGTATACAGTTCAACTCAACCTTACATTTGGCGTCAGAGAATTTAAATTCGATATTTTTATTAAACGGTCAGTACGCTGATTATTAGGCGGATTTCAAGCCAAATTTAAAACTGATTTTAAAGTATGATTTTGACTGATTCAAAACTGTTTTATCAATGTTTTGATCGAATTAAAAGGAGCCTTGTATGCTTAGTATTAAGGGAAGTTAATAATACTTTGTAAAATACAAATGTTTGAATATAGTGAGTAAAAAGGCGACTTTTGTGGATCTAGTTTTATTGGATAAGTTCTTATCATTCTTTTATTTATATGGTATTTTTAAAAAACTACATTGAAAATTATTGATCATGTGAGATCTCATTATTATTTTAAAAAAGAAAAACAAAGACTACTGAAATATACCGATCTGCTGTTTCAAAAGGAGCATCAAAGATCTGTTTGTTAAAGAGGAAGGAACACGATTGAAGATTCACTTGTTCTATATCGAAGATCTACTGTGGATCTGTCTCTGCTAAAGTTATGAATTATTTTTTCTATATTTACAGAAATGGGATCAACTGAGAACATCTCTTATGTGAAGATTATTATCTCTGAAGGCGATGATCTAACTACTGTCAATTGCATGTTGTTGCAATTGTGAAGAACATCTGGAAAGTATTTTCAGAATACGAAAATCCTTATTTTCTAATCTTGAGTGATCAGCTTCTCGTACTAAGCTGTTTAGGTTCTGTAAGTGAACCAGAAGGATTTGTTTTTCCTTGGATTGTAATGGGGTCAACTACCTATACTCAGTTGTGAACCAGTCTGTTGAAATGAGGACGAGATAGTGAAAATCACATAGCTCGTGGAGTAGAGTGTTGGTGGAGTGAACTAGGGGCATTCTGTTCCCCGAACCACTATAAATCTTGTGTTTCAACTATATAAATTTTCACTGCATCATTTTATTTGATTAAAGTTAAAAGGCGGAACGCAATCTCGTAAAGATATTTTAAAAGACACAATTCACCCCCCTCTTGTGTATATTTGGTGTAATCCAATCCAACAATTGGTATTAGAGGTTGAGCTTTCTGACAAATCTTTAACAAGCTGACAGTGATTATACACAAAGTAAGATGAATGATACAAGAGAGGGAATGTCTATGTTCATAGCACCGTACATCAATGGAGAAAACTATAAATGCTGGAAGTCATGAATGATTATCAATATGAAAAACCTTGGATACAGAGTATATTACAAGATTCTGACTCCATATGAAATACTAGAAAAACATGAAACTTTGAGCTCAGCTACTGATGCATATTATGACATGAACTTGAAGGAAATGAATGCAATTATATGTGGTCTAGGATCTGATGAGTTTAACAGAGTATCTCAATTCCCAACAACATATGAAATGTAGAAAACTATTGTTGTTACTTACGAAAGAACTAATAATATCAGGTAAATGAGATGAAACTGCTACGCTTAGATTTTATGCATTCAGAATGGTTGAAGATGAGAGTACTACTCAAATGAATGTAAGATTGACCGAGATTGTCAATAACACAACTGCCTTGGGAGATCCCATTAAACAAGTTGATCAAGATTTAAAAGTCTTGAGAGTACTTCCTACAAAATGGAATGGAATCTCTGCAGTAATCAGATAGTCAACACATGTGAAAGATTTAAACATGAGAGAACTGATTGGAACATTAAGGATGTATGAAGCTAAGTTGGAAGATGAAGCTAATGAACATAAAGTGCTTATCAAAATAAATGATACTGCCTTAAAATAATCATCACAGAGAAAAAACAAAAATATGAAGAAAAATGTAAAATGTAAAATAGAAGTTAGAGAGTTATGATTTATCTAATTCTTATGTGGAATTGGCTCATATAGCCCAAAGATTCAAAAAATTATATAGAAATAATAAGGGCTTCAGAAAATCCCTAAAAAAGGATGACAAGGAAGTCTGATTCTATGAATGCAAGAAAATGGGGCATATCAGACCTGACATTCCTCAGCTAAATGAAGACAAGAGAATGAAATTTTTCAAAAGCAATGACTATGAGAATAAGGAAAAGAAAGCCATGAATACTACATGGAGTGTATCTGAAGACTCCAGTAGTACTATTCAATAAGACTCAGAAAAGGAGGAATCAAATCTGAAAGCCAACATGTGTTTTAATGCAGAAACAGATGAGGTACAATCTTACTACTCTTCTGATTCTAGTTCTGAATATAATTACTCTAATAAAAAACTTGCAAACTACTGCAATATGTTTCAATAAAAATATGACTCTCTATTTAAGAAGCATAAGTCTTTAAAAAATGTTTATAAGGCCATTTTTTATGAAATAGATACAATGATGAAACAATATAAAGAGTTAACTGAAAAATTTGATTCAACTAATTCTAACAATACAGTTTATGAATCAAAGATAAAATCACTGCAAACTGAAGTAGAAAATTATAAAACTGTAGCCGTTATTTTTAATAAAGGAGAAAATACATTAAATGAAATCATTGGAAAAAATGTCATTAAAAAGAAAATATTTGGAATTAGCAGTAAAAGTGAAAAACCCAAGATGTATAAAAACTATTTTATTCAAAGTGAAAAAAAGGATAAATTGTAATTACTGTAGAATAAGGGGACATATTTATAAAAACTATTTCCTAAGAAAACCCCAAATAAGTGGAATTAATAAATATTTTGTATCGAATGATTTATTTGACTCATGTGAAATTCGAAAAGCAAAGTAAGTCTGGATTCCCTGATCCTTGCTAGTTAACACCACTGGACCAAACAAAATATGGGTACCAAAGAAATATTTTTAAATGTCTTTGTAGGGAGAAGGTCACAAGAGAAAAAAGGACATATGGTATATGGACAGTGGCTGTTCAAGACATATGAGTGGAAACTCATTGAATTTCTCTACACTCACTCAAAAAGATGGTGGACTTGTCAACATTGGTGACAATGCCAAAGGAAAAATAATTGGTCTTGGAACAGTTGGAGATCCAGAAGCTATCTCAATTAATAAAGTACTTTATGTACAAGGATTGAAACACAATATGATAAGTATCTCTCAACTATGTGATGATGGTTATTCTGTTGATTTTTCTAACAATTGTTGTTCGATTTTCAAAAATAAATTTCTTAAATTTAGAGCACTAAGAACTGATAATGTGTATACCCTGGATTTAAATTCCTTGTGTAAACAAGAAGTAAATTTATTAACAGATAAAATGAATGAATCTTGGATATAGAATATGAGACTTGGACACTGTAAGGTATATATTTTAAATTAGTTATCTAAGAAACATTTAGTTTCTGATTTTCCTAGTCTCAAATTTGAATGTGACATATTCTGTGATGCGTGTCAACTTGTCAAGCCACACAAATCATCCTTCAAACATGTTAACAATATTTCTACATCTAATCCTCTAGAACTTATGCATATGGATTTGTTTGGACCATCAAGAGTAACAATCTTGGCTGGTAAATTATATGTATTTGTTTTAGTTGATGACTATTCTATATTTACATGGATTTTATTTTTGAAATTTAAAAATGAATCTTTTACTTTATTTGAATGTTTTTGCAAAGCTGTTCAAATTGAAAAAGTTTTTAAAATAATTTCATTAATAAGTGATAATGGTGGAGAGTTTGAGAATTAGTAATTTAATTCCTTCTGCTCAAATATGGGAATTAAACACACATTCTCTGCACCTAGAACACCTCAACAAAATGGAATTGTTGAAAGAAGAAATAGGACTATTTAGGAAATGTCTAGGACTATGATTAATGAATATAGTCTTCCTACCTACTTTTGGGCAGAAGCTGTAAGCACAACCTGCTATATAATTAATATAGATTTAATTAGACCTCTTTTAAAAAAGACACCATATGAACTTTGGAATAATAGAAAACCTAATGTGAACTACATTAAAGTTTTTGGATGCAAGGTTTACATCTTGAACACTAAGGATAATCTTGGTAATTTCGATCCAAAATATGATCATGGAATGTTCTTAGGTTATTTAACTACCTACAAAGCTTATATAATCTATAATAAGAATTCAAGGATTATTGAAGAATCAGTTCATGTGAAATTTGATGAATCTAATCCCTTTAAGAAAAGGACAGATCAAATGGATGAATCTGAGTCTAATGATAACATGAGGCTTGAGAACATGAAAAATTATTTTGAAAAAGATATAAATGAAATTTAGTCCAGTTCAGAAGAACATGATACTGAAGAACCTATAAGTGTGTTGTCTAGATAGACTAGAACCCTAAAAACCACCCTTTAGAAACTATAATAGGCGACTTAGATATAAGAATAAAAACTAGAAGAAATATAGGAAATCTTTTATAATTCTATGCCTTTCTATCCCAATTAGAACCCAAGACTATAGAAGAAGTTTTAGATGATGAAAGCTGGATGATAGTAATGCAAGGAGAATTAAACCAGTTCAAAATAAATGATATCTGGGAATTAGTTGAAAGAACACAAAACTATCTGGTGATAAGAACCAAATGGGTCTTTAGAAATAAGTAAGATGATCAAGAAATAATAACTTAAAATAAATCTATACTTGTAGCTATCAGATGTAATCAGGAAGAAGGTATAGATTATGATGAAACCATTGCACCTGTAGCTAGACTAGAAGCCATTAGAATCCTCTTAGCCTATGAATCTCATATGAACATTAAATTATTTCAGATGGATGTTAATTATTCCTTTTTAAATGGTTATTTAATGGAGGAAGTTTATGTTGAGCAACCTCCTGGATTTGAAAATTCTCAAAAACCATATTTTGTTTTAAAACTTACTAAAGATCATTATGTCCTTAAACAAGCACCTAGAGCTTGTTATGAAAGATTAATCTCTTTTCTTTTGAAAAATGATTTTACTGTTGGAATGGCAGATCCAACATTGTTTAAGAAAACTGTGAATTCTAATATTTTATTAGTTTAAATTTATGTTGATGATGTAATTTTTGGATCAACTAATAAAACCCTTTGTCATGAGTTTTCAAAGTTAATGCAAAAATAATTTGAAATGAGTATGATGGGAGAACTAAATATCTTTTTAATACTACAAATTTATCAAAAAGATTTTGGAAATGTTTTGAATCAAAGCAAATACATTACTGATTTATTGTAGAAATTTGGACTTGAAAACTGCAAGACATATACAACTCCTATGTGCACTAATATAAAACTTGATTT
Source organism: Viscum album (assembly GCA_963277665.1). Classification (NCBI taxonomy): domain Eukaryota; kingdom Viridiplantae; phylum Streptophyta; class Magnoliopsida; order Santalales; family Viscaceae; genus Viscum; species Viscum album. The sequence continues at coordinate 1,608,405,400 of OY728131.1, read as the reverse complement.
TGATGAAACTAGAAAATCAGTTGACAATAGGTTATATATAGGTATGATTGGTAGTTTATTATATCATACTTCTAGTAGACCAGATATAATGTATTCGGTATGTCTTTGTGCAAGATTTCAATCAGATCGTAAAGAATCTCATTTATCTATGGTTAAAAGAATTTTTATATATTTAAAAGGAAGTATTTTTCAATCTCTTATTTATCCCAAAACATCTGATTTTAATTTGATTTCTTATTTATATGTAGACTTTGAGATTTATACATTAGATAGGAAAAACACTTATAAAACTTGTCACTTTTTAGGAAAATATTTAGTGTCATGGTCAAGTAAGAAACAACATTCAGTTTCCCTGTCAACAGCTGAGGCAGAGTATGTTTCTACTAGTAGTTGTTGGGCCCAGGTGTTATGGATGAAAAACACACTTATGTACTTTGGACTAAATTTTAATAATACTCCTATTTTATGTGATAATACTAGTGCTATAAATATTTCAAAAATCCTATTAATCATTCTAGAACCAAGCATATTGATATCAGTCATCATTTTCTAAGAGATAATGTTATTAAAAAGGATATATCTTTGGAATATGTAAGTACTGAAATTCAATTTGCTGATATTTCTACTAAACCACACCCACTGCAAGGTTTTATTTTATTAAGGGGAGCTATGTTTATTTGATTTTTAATAAAAATATTTTCACTATAGTAGTTCTTTTTTTATTCTTCTTAAAATAATTTAGCTATTTTGTTTATCAAGCAGAATAAGTTTCTTTTCCTCACGTAGTCTATTTTATTTATTTTTAAATATATCTAATGATTAATAAAAACATGGGAATCAACGTTGTCAAGAAACCCTTTCGACTTCTAAACCGTTTCATTTCTACCAAAACCGTTTCGAACCCGTAAATCGCACCTCTGCTCGTCAACCCTAATCTTCAAACCTCTGAAACCCTAACCTTCAAACCTTAAGAGATTCTTGAAAAGATGGAAAATACTAAAATAAATAATGAATATGAAACCAGTAGTGCCAAGAAACAACGTTCAGAATAAAGAAAAATCTTACAGGGCAAGGCGACTGATCTTGAATGGATTTATCAGACAAATCTCTTGTTGAAACAAGTACTGTCGTTTCAGAATCTCGAACAGACTTTCAACGGTGAGAATACAGACTTTCAATATGAGGTAGAGATTCGATACTTCTTAAAATATATACAGTTTATTCTGGGAGATATTGAGGACAGTATGATGGCTATGATAGAGGATATGGATTTCTAAATCTTGTCAGTAGAAATTGGTCCGATTCTCAACTGCCCTCATGAGGGAGTTTTTCATTTTGATTTGAAAAATATTGGAGATTCTGTACATAAATCAGAGAACATAATGTCATTTCTCTTTGGTATCAAGACTGTAAAGAAAATTTTTATCAAGGATTTGGAGCTTGGTTAAGAAAATTTTGTTCAAATTTGTGCAAACTGGGATTGCACCGAGGATGTATCAAATAGAAAAGATATTATATCCTGATATGTATATAATATATCTTTTTCTCAGTGATGTTAAACTCAATTTTCCTAGGTATATGGTTTAGTACCTAATATATTGTTGTCAGAGTGATTATTGTATGAAATTTTATCCATTTGTTTGATTCATCTCCAAGCTGTTGTTTACGAAGGACATGCTGAGACTGGTGGATGATAGAGTTCGTTTTCATCACAGTAATATGTTTAATGCTAGAAATTTAAGATAGATTGGCTATTTATGGAGTACTATCAAAGGGAAACATTTTCCAGTAAGAGTAGAAGATGAATCAGAGAGTGTTCATGTTCAATCTTCAAAGCCCAAGGAGGGACAAGCTGAATCAAGAGTCAGCACTACAACAATGAGGATCAAATTTGAAGTGGAAGAAACTGAGGAAGAAAGAAGTCAAGAGGGTCTTCAGACTTAGATGAGAAGACCTTTGATTGAGGAAATTACTTCCCCTGAATTAACTATAATAGATTTACTCTCTTACTGCTTTGTCAAAGAAAATGTTGTTGAGAAACATCAAGAACAGAAAGTCACTATTACAGATCCTGATCCTGAAAGAATTGTAGTTGAAAGATCATAACAACAGTTTGTAGTTGATGTTCCCATTTTACCTCAATAAAAAAGAGGCAGAGCCTAGTGAGGAAGTGGCCAGACCTCAGGAAACTCTAGTGGATATTATTTTAGATATTTCATTGGTAGAAAAAATTGTATATGTTCATGATGAGCATGCTTCTAAAGCTAAAAAAGAAGTTATTCAAGAGGATTTTTCTATGGAAGAGTCTGAAAAGGACTCTGAGGAAAAATCTGTGGACCAACCTACTAGGGACACGGAGAAATAAAAATCTAATGCTGAATCATTACCTTTAGTACTGCTACATCCCATAGATCATGAGAATGTGAATCAAGCACTGGGTGCTTCTGATTCAAGGAATAGGGAAGTTGAAGAGTTATACAAAATGTTATCTCAACTGCAATGTGAGAATGATTCCTTGAGAAGTAATTTAGCATCAGAACATTAGAAATTTCAAAAGCTTAAAGAGAGTTCTAATTCAATGCAAGAATATGAAATTTTTAAAGAGGATATGATAAATGTTGTTTCCAAATTAAAATATAAAATGGTTATGAAATCATATTTCTATGATCATAAGTTATTTATGGAGACACAATTTGCATTAGTTGGTAATAGTGTTGCTAGTGGATCAGATACTTCACCTAATTTAGTCAAATGATTTCAAGATATCACATCCACAATGAGCAACATGAATGACATGTTGCAATATATTCAATGAAATAGTGCTCCATTATTTGTTCTATTAGATAATCAGAAATTCTTGGTTGATCAGTTGACATCCAGTGAGCCAGGAATCCGCTCTGTCTTAGATAAATTCACAGAGAAGCTGTCTTTGTTTATGGAGAAAGAATAACAGCTTCAAGAGTTTTTCAAATCCAATCTAATTGAAGATATTCATATGAATCAAGAGGCCAGGAATCTTATTATTCAGCTTGGTGATGGATTAATGAAAATTTTGAGAGAACATTTAGCATAAATCAAGTCTACAGTCCAGAGAAGATAAACCCTACCTGTTAACTGCCAAAATCTTGATTCCTGTATTTATTATTTTTGTTCTTTTAATGCTAATCTTTTTCATTATATTTACTTTTATTACTTTTCTTATTTTGATATTCCAGTAATCCATATTTAATTATTACTAAACAGTTCATAATAACATTTACCTACAGTTTAATTCAATATTAAATGTGTTCAAATCCATGATTTATCATTCTTTTTGATATCACAAAAAGGGGGAGATATTTGGATAAACAAAACATTTTATTTTTAATATTTTAAAACCATTATTTAAATAATTTCCTATATATTTAAAATGTTTTGGATTTATACAGATTTATACTTATACAACAAACTATTTTAAGTTATTAACAGTCATTTATTATAAACGGAAATTTTCTTTTACTTTTTATTTAGAGGGAGAAATTTGGATAAAATTAAAAATATTATTTTATTCCTTACTTTTATTTTTAAATAAAAATAATTTTATTTTCATTATAAATAAAGGGGTAGAAATTTATTTTTAATGATAATACAATGTTTATTAATTGAATTTTTTTTGTTAAAATTAAATATTGTTTTATCATTTCAAAATTCTAAACATTATGTAACTAATTTTGAAAGTTAATTACATTTAATTAATATTATTATATAATGGGTTTTGTGATCATCAAAAAGGGGGATATTGTTGATCAAGTGTTGTTTTCAAAAATACATAATATTGTTATTTAAAGGGGGAATTTATATTAATCCTCTATCTCTATATGACAATTTTGATGCTCACAAATACCCTTAATTATTTTCTAATGATTTTATTTGTTACATATTTTGTAGGAATTTATTATTTTATTTTACTCTTGAAATAATGGGAATTTATTACTAAAGTATTCGCATCTAGAGTGTTTTGGAAACACTGTTCATGCACTACTTATTCAGAATCTGCTTGATCGTGTTATGGAAACACTATTCATACTCTACATGGATAAACGTAGTGTAAGGATGAAAAGTGTGTATACTTTTTGAGATAAGGAGGAAGTATGGTTAGTCAACCATACATTATCAGAAAATTATCGAAGAAGAACCCTACGTTAGGAAGGAACCCTACGTTTGGGATATTAGAAAAGTATTGAAGGAGAACCGTATGTAAATATTAAACGTTACGTTTATTTCTCAAAAGTATGGTTCATCAACCTTACTTTTATAAACAACTATATGTTCTTGGTAAAGTAGGGATCATGTAAAAGTATGGATCTTTTATCATACATTTGAATGTTGAAGAGAAAATTATGGATGTCTAACCCTACATTTGGAATGAACCTTACGTTTGTTGTCATGTTTACATTGTCAACATTATGTTATCAACCTTACATTGTGAAACTTACATTTGAAGACTACATCATCAACCATACGTTCAGAGGATGAATACATTTCAACTCAACCTTACGTTTGGCATCAGAGAATTTAAAGTCAATATTTTTATGCAACAGTCAGTACGTTGACTATTAGGCAGATTTCAAGCCAGACTTAAAGCTGATTTTAAAGTATGATTTTGACTGATTCAAAACCGTTTTATCAATGTTTTGATCGAATTAAAAAAGAGATTTTTATTCCGAGTCTTCAGGGATGTTACGAATACTCTATAAATTCAAATTTTTTAATATCACGAGTAAAAAGGCGACTTTTGTGGATCTAGTTTTACAGGAAAAGTTCTTATCATTCTTTTATTTATATGGGATTTTTAAAAAAACTGCATTGACAATTATTGATCATGTGTGATCTCTTGATTATTTTAAAAAATAAAAACAGAGACTACTGAAATATACCAATCTGCTGTTTCAAAAGGAGCATCAAAGCTCTATATGTTAAAGAGGAAGGAACACGATAGAAGATTCACTTGTTTTATATCAAAGATATACTGGGATCTGTCTCTGCGAATGTTGTGAATTATTTTTTCTATATTTACTGCAATGGGATCGACTCAAAATGTCTCTTATGTATAGATTATTATTTCTAAAGGAGGAGATCTACCTACTGTTAATTGCATGCTATTGCAATTGTGAAGAACATCTAGAAAGTATTTTCAGAATACGAAAATCCTTCTTTTTTATTGTTGAGTGATCGACTTCTCGTAGTAAGCTGTATAGGTTCTATAAGTGAACTAGAAGGCTTTGTTTTCCCTTGTATTGAAAAGGTGTCAACTGCCTGTACTCAGTTGTGAAACAGTCTGTTGAAACGAGGGCCAGATAGTGAAAATCACCAAACTCGTGGAGTAGAGTGTTGGTGGAGTGGACTAGGGGCCTTCTGTTCCCCGAACCACTAGACATCTAGTGTTTCTACTATTTAATTTTCCACTGCATCATTTTATATGATTAATGTTAAAAGGTAGAACACAATATCATAATGATTTTTGAAAAGACACAATTCACCCCCCTCTTGTGTATATTTGGTGTAATCCTATTCAACAATATATAGTAGGGATAAATACTTATTTGAGTTTTATAGGTCCCCATTACCACCGCAAATGGTCATGTTATCATAATATCTAATAATTCTATTTTAGGTTACCTATTTTGTTATTATGTTTGATTTAGAAATTTAAAACATCAAAAATAATATTTTTATGTGGATGATAATATGTATTAAAATTATGAATAACCCCATATCATTTCAAAAAACCTACAATTTTACTAATACAGAAATGTATACCGTGGTCTGTAAGAATAAATAATAGTTTTCTAAATCTATTAAACAGGTTTCTCTAGAATATTTTGGACATGGATTTTGCATCATCAGTCCTATATTGTAATTCATCAATCAAATTAGAATAAAATTATGCACCAAATAATACGAAATAATATCAAATGGAATTATTAAAATCTCCCATATACCACACCACTAGAAATAAATTATACCATAAAAGGATATTTCTACTTGTGGCATCACATACCATTGATAAATTAATAATTGGAAGTCTAAATTATTACATCGATGTAAATATTCATTATAATACCTATCGATGATTGGATAAAATAAATTAGAAACAAAAAATAAATGTATATTCATTTTGGAAAATTTTTTCCTTTGTTTCACTAACTATGGAAGAAATTCAACACTAATTAAATTTCATTATTTAGGATAAATCTACAAATAATGTGATCAATTATAAAATTTCAAAAGTATAAATAATTATATAAAATATTTCTAGGACTCATTAAATATATTTTTTAAATAAATAAATGAAAACGAGTGATAAATAATATCAATATCTATGAAATTAGTAATATTAAAAAATAATGGTCTCATATCTGTTGAAACATAATATAATACCTCCCATAGTGAAAAATACCATTTGATAAAGACATGTGATATTTTTATATAGAATTAATAAGGTATCCTACTAACATGATATTTCATAATGTTCTCAATTATGATCAAATCATTGATCAATTCTTAAATTTTATATAAAAATTAGATACACCCATCAATAATTTTATTTGATTTGTACTTGTTGTTGTGATATATTACAATTTTATATCATTGAAAACATTATCATTTTACCCAAAATGATAGATGCAATACTTTCCTAGAGAACAAAAATGTTGAATAATACTTTTTCATTATTGAAAAAATATATTAGGAAACATTTCATGTTTTATAGGAATAGTATATAACATGTTATATCCCTTATACTATCATGTAATGAATAAACCATAATGTGAATTCAAAATCATAAAATTTCAATTTAAATATTAATTAAAAATTTTGTTCATGAAATATATAGTGGCCTCATAAATTTGAACTTGATAACATTAAATATCTCATCAAAGCTGTTATGAAGCACAAAAATAAATTATTTTTATATGAGATATGGAAACGGAAATGAAATTATGGAAAAATATTATGAACCATCGTTAAAATTTATCATGGCCAAAATACAATAGAATTTTCTTCATAGCCATTGAAAAATGAAATGATTAGATAGTTTCAAACTAGCACTTATCAACAAAAATACCAATCATATAAATTTTAGGACTAAGAACAACTCAACTCGCATCCATAAAATACATTCTCTATAATATAAGAACAATATTTCATTCAATGAATAATCTATGAAAAACTATTAAAACCATCTTTGTCTATAAAAATTTTCACCACATATTATAAACTATTATGAAAAAAATTCATAAAATAATCTATGAACATATATAAAATACTAATGATCAGTCTCTTGAAGGTGGAATTTTATTTATATAGTCCATATGGATTTATCCTAAAATAAAATGTTCCTAAATTACACATAAATATCATCATATACTGGATATTTGGAGCAGTATTAAATTGTAAGTGACAAAAAAAAAACCATTTAAAACCATGTAATAGTATTTACAAGGAAACCATTATTATATTTGATGAAGAAAATTCCGTTGAAGTTGGTCCTTAATAGTGAATATGGTTGACATCATATAATAAATACATACCATCCATAAACTAGAATATATAGCTATTAAAAATTATCTAAATTAATTATTCAAAACAATTATTCAATCATTTCTATGAATAATCTAGCAAGTAAAATTTCTATTTGGTATGTAAAACAGGCTAAATTATACCAGCATCTTGTAAGGTGGTCACTTCTATTTAAACAAAATTAATTACTGTAGGATCCAACCTCTTTATTAATCATCTAATTATATTTGAATTTTCCTTAATATTCATCTTATACATACACACTTAAGGACTAATAATTAACACATAATGTAATTACATTTTTATGGTATTGGTACAATTCTTAAGGAACTCTATGAGTTTGTGACGTTGTTTAATAGAATTCCCCATTAAATTTATTATAGGACATGATTATTTATACTCCATTATAGAATATATTGAATTATCACATTTATCATATTATTCAAAAGTATGTGGTGTCTCTTAATTTAATAAAACGTATTTAATGGGTTTATTATTTTTTATTGTAGACTATCATTAAATCTCTATTATTTACAATAGATAAATATTACACCATTTACAAATATTGAATTTGTTTAAACCTCAAATGTGACATAATCTTCTAAAAAACAAACATATGGAGACCCTGTAACATATTTATAGATACATTTAATTATTTTAATATATGATTCTAATGATGAATTTTATGATAAAACAAAGTGATAAAAAAAGTATCATATGTATGATATTTTATATTTGGTCCAACCAATTCAAATTCAATTGAACATAATTTTTCATAATTAAAATCTGATAAGGATGTTAAAAAAAAACAACAATATCCAATTATAAATAAATTATAACATATGAAATTTATTATTTATTATTTCAATCGTTAGAAAATTCAAAAACACTATTTTTTTTTAAAAAAAACTCATTACAAACATAAAAAATTTCAATGTAATTAGATATAGCACATTCAACTTCATGTAACAATGCATTTTTTAATTAATATATTGATACATTATTTTGGGTAAAATTATGGACTTACTAAAATGAAAACATATCAATAAAATTTACTTGTATTTGAGAATGGTGTTCAACATTATCATTTATTTATTCCAAAATACAAATGCTATGCATTTTATCTTTAATATCTATTAACAGTGTTCCATTAAAGACTATTATCTAATCCAAATAATAGTTTAGAAATATGTTCCATGAATTAAAGGTTCATTTGTTCCAAATATCATATATTCCATTTATAATAAATAAAACTCATCATGGAAACCAAAATAGTTTAAACATTTCCAAAAATCATTAATTACTCATGCAGTTCTTGGTAGAAATCTATTATCCATCTAAGACACTAATTCAGTTTTATTTATATTTTCAATGAGTATATATGACCGACAAAAATGAAGATAACCCTTTATAAGGGAACCTAAATCTATAATATAATTTTGAGTTCTTTGATCTATTATAACACATGGGATGGTTAATGTACCTAAATACTTACATTTAATAGGATGTGAGTGTCCAGAATTAAAAAAATCATTCATCCTCAAAATTAATTTTTAAACTAATTTGTAATTTCTTTTTTGGTGCACATTTTTTAATGAATTTAGTATATTGTTTTATTTTTTAATGAAATTTAACAGGGAAATATTAACATGAACTCTATATAAAGTCTCAATAAAATCATTACTAATTTTAGCTTCACTAATGTTTTTAAAATGAGGGAATCCGTATGAGTAAGGAAATTGGTCCTTACAAGATAAAATTTATTCATTAAAAAATTTCATTCCTTTTAATGAGCCAATAAATTTTATTAAATATCTATATGTTCATTAAATAATGATTTCAATCATTAAAATTTTTTCACCTACTCTAATTACTTCATCATAGCATGTTCTGGAAAAAGTACATTGGATGTCCTAGAAACATATTCTTCTGTTTATTCACATGAATCAATAGTTGTACAACGCTAATTATGTTTTTGATCATAAAATTTAGAATTTATTTTTTTAATTACACATACACTTAATATGATATTAGAACTAATATTATATGTTCTTCTTTATTTAATATCATATTATCATGGAATATTACCACTATATTTATTTATTGAAAAAATGAATCCATTTTCCAATTGAATTAATTATATTAATAAATATTAAAGAAAACTTTTTTGTTGAAAATTTTATTTTTTATGCATCTCATTTAGATATGAATCATGTTGTTGATTATTTATAATGTGATGGAGTATCATTAAAAATGAGTTATCTATATTTTATAAATATATTCCATTTATTCATGCTTGATTACATAATACATATTGATTAAAAATTTGATGTAGATTGGTTTTGGTGGTTGGAAGATAATTTTTGGTTTATTATGTTTCATAATAATTTTTATTTTTTCATCATTCTAGCACGTTTTATAATTCTGGTTTGGATAAAAAAGAAATTTTATACAAATTTTGATTGGTTAATATACAGATATAATTTTTCGGAAATGTTTTTGATTATAATATCCCATTAAATTATTCATGATACCCTTATAAATGATTATATTGATTATATATTATTTCATAATATAAAAAGATGCCATAATGCATTAGAATTGTAAATATTGTTTCAGATGGAGTTTGTGAATTTACGGTGTTAGATAAAAATTTTCTGATTATATTGATGACATATTTTAGGTAACATTCAATGTGACAATTGATTAAATTGGAAGATGATACTTCTATGGCTGGGGTTACATTGATTAATCCACAATTTCAAAATGACATTGAATTTTAGTCCATATTATCTATGTTAATTCAATCATCATTAAGGTTGATATCAGCAAAATCGCCTCTAACATGTTCTTCTATCAATCAAATTTCCATCAAGGTTAAACCTTCATAAAAATATATATTTTAGGATCTAATTTTAGATATGATAATATTGATAGAAAAAACAGGATTTTATTAACCATTCCCAATATTCATCAAAACTCACCCCTGACTATTTCATGGTTTTATATAGTTCATTTCAATGTGAAAATTTCTTATATAATTGTTATTATTAAAAATAATTATTGTTATAATTTATCAATAAATAATCATCAAGGGAATTTGAATAAGGTTGAATATTCCATCAATAAAAAATAATTACTTACATTGAAAATGATAATTATTGAAAATGATTATATAATCATTGACAAAAAATTGGAGAACCTATAATTTATAAATTCAGGGAAATGATCCATTATTGATTATATAATTTCAAAACCATCTATCGAAGATAAATCATTAAATGCATCAAATATTTGTATAGAAAACATAATTAAAGAGAAAAATAAATTATAGCATTTTTATTATATTTTCATTGATAAATACAGAGACATGTTCAAGAGTATCATGTTTTATTCCATTATTATTAATAAGAAGGAATTGTTTTTTTATGAATCATGTATTTGGATCATTCATTATACACAATATAAGAACATAAGTGTTATATGATCATATAGATATCCTCTTGTATTAATATTTATTTTTTAAATATTATAACTTTCATGATTCATGAAATAAATCACTTATAGTATATTTAGTAACATTTTCTTCATGAAGAAATATTAAAACATAAAGAAAAATAAACCAAAAGATGGAGGTCATCAAACAAAAATGTATTCCACAAACTAAATTTTTTTAATAAATTCTACCATACCATCATGAATTTTGTGTTTTATTATTTTAATCAACCCAATATGCAGTTTCACACTCAAAATCAAACTTACAGATATTGATGATTCAAATAATCTCTTCATTACTAGTTTCATAATCTTGAGAATAATTAGATTTTAATTAATTTGAGTATGATCTATAAGATATGATCATTGGATGTTTTGAATAATCATAACATGTTTTTCTCTAAAGAGGAATACATGTGAAACATCCACTCACAATCACTTTTCCCATACCAAAAGTATGGAAATTCATAAAAGTTTAAATATGACAAATAAAAACCTTTTATCATGTAGTCATTTTTATTTTTTCCTTTACATTTTAATCATAATAAAATCACCCCACAATCTTGAAGATAATTTCGAGTTTTAAATATTTTAATTCACGTGATGGATATATATTTTTTAAACATGGGTCTCAGTATCTTGGGATTCAAAAATAGAAGCATGATTATGAATATTTTTAAAGATACAGTAGAAAATATTTTCACTATGTAAAACTTCTCAAAAGTTGAAATTGAAATGAAAAAACATTAGATATTTTTATTTATGAATATTCAAATAGACTTAAAATGAGAATAAATATGATATGTAATTATTAAAAATCATGCAATGTTATCAATATTAAAATCGATTTATAATCATTCATCACATTTTGTAAATGAAATGAATTATATTAAATAGTATTAACTAAATATAGATAAATATTTTTAATTTTATTAATTTTATTTTATCCAAAAAAAGGGAAACTCATAAGAATAATTTAACATAATCTTTAACATTAGTATTTAATGGCACAAAAATTAGTACCGCATGAATTTTCAATGAATACATGGACAATGCAGATAAAACATATTCTAAAAAATTCCAATAAACATCCAATGGGACAGTCTATAAAATACCCGCTACATGGAAAACAACCAAAGCTCCTGGAACTCATTGTAATAGTTATATCCATTATGAATTCATGAAGTCGGAAAAATCCCCCCAAAAGTCTGATGGTCCATTTCGACTGCATGAAGAATAAGGGTTTCCCACTACCAGTCTAATATTGTCTCTCTACATAATTAAGGCCATCTATTCTTCATAAACCCCTTATTATTATTGAGAACCCCCTTATATATAAATAGACACCTCATTCTCACATTTGTAGGATGATTACACATATCATTTAGATTTTGCATTGTTCCCAATTCTCTATGAACTTGAGCATCACGAAACATATATATAATTAAACTTAAAAGGTACCTATGCATCACGAAATGTAATTTTGTGTTTTAATTGAAGCCTCCATAAATGATTCTAATTCTATTCTTTATGGCATATGCCCTTTTGGAAGGACGAAGGCCCTCAATGGTACTTGAGAGTTCACAAAGCCTTAAGCATTTACAATGACCTTGTTTCCTGATCCAAGACCTCCATTATACATAGGGTAATCATGTTTCACAAATCACAACCCATCAAGAAGCCTCTTAACCATATGATTCACTTTAGATTCTCAAAGCACCACTATTATAAGATTTATTATTACACAAGCCCCACTCATGGTCCTCTCCATGTCGCATCCCTTCGGTATACACATCTTCATGATGGTTTAGTTCCCAACTCCTCTACATCCATAAAAAATTGGTCAATGTGAACCTCAATTCTTTAAATGACATGATACACACAATAACGTGTCCCACTATTCTCAAATGTGTCCCAAGATCCCCCATTCATTTTTATTCTCAGAATATGTATGTCAACACATTTTTCTTATCAGTATAGGAACACTTACTTGGACCTTGTGATTGAACACTCCTCTACTCCATTAAAACCTATAATTGCAGAAGCAATTACCTTAACATATGTTAATATCTGAATGTTATTTAACCCTAAGGGGTAATAATTGAGATCCCCACATCATCAATTCAGGGAGAAAAACATCCATGTACATGATTCCTAAATATATGATATTAAACTACATCTTATCATGTGAAATAAACAGAGGATTCCCTATGTATGATAATCATGGGATGTCACCTTCTCATTCACCATCGAGAAATCCTCATGCATCAGGTTTAAACCCTTTGTCCTCCTTAGACACCATTTATGATAGGAACATGATTATCCAGGTTTGATGAATAACGAATGAGATCTTCCTTACATGGAATAAGATCCTCATGGGGTAGATTATAATAATCATCCCCTCACAATCTTCTAGTGGAATATCATTCACACCATAATAGTCCGATCTACAACTTTCTCTAGTTTATCACACTAATAATGACTCGTGTGGGATTAGAGGTTAGTATCGAACATGATGAACATATAATCTCTATCCATATTTGAATCCTCTAGACTATTCTTCTCATTAGACATCCTCAATCTTGATGGACCTCTTCCCTGAGAATTCTAAAACCCCATGCTATTTGGGAATCCTCCTTAGGTATAAACCCTAAACCATACTGATCATTGTGGCAATTCATTCCAAACTAATTAGGATATGCAGGAGGTCACCCTATGGTCCAAAAAAATCATATGAATCCATCATGATTTCATCCAAAACATTTCCTTGGTATGATCATGCCACTCACCATCCAACCATGAAAAATAATTTTTTAATGAGAAGCATCCCTACATAACTCCCACACCATTCCTCAACAATGCAAACTACTGCGACACAAGAATCTTTACCGAATGATGATTAACTACATGGATCAGTCCTATCACATGACTTAAATTGTCATCGTTGAACAACTTAGTATTTTTAAATTTACTGTACGAAAGGGTATATAGGATGCCACATTGAGGTTAAATCCCAAAAAAAAATTCTCAGGTTCTCTATCTAAGGGACATACCCTCACAGTGTGTTGTTTTATCTTTAGTGGACATAACAATTGGGTCTTCCTCTATAAAAGTTCTGATTCATCTTCCCACATAATGTGACATCTTCTATTTTTGTGACACACCTCGATGGTTCTCCACTAAGGGGATTCTAATCTATAATATTTTATAGTGTAACACCTTCTCATTATGGGATACACCTCCTAGGATGGCCTCTGGAGTCATTCTAATATATCCACCTTCATATAGATCCTTCTTCCCTTAATGGGGCATACCTCCCGGATCTACCTCCATGTGGATTCCGGATCTATCCTCCATTAAAAAATTTAGCTTCCTAATTCTAGGTATATAACATCTTCAAAAACTTATAGGGGAGTCCCAACCAATATTCATATTTTGATATATTTAATTTGTGAGATAGTTCTCCCATGTCGTCCTCTATGGGGTCTCCCGAGATATCCACTAGTAACCCATCTAGGTGCTCACATCAAGTTATGTACCTTCCAGAACCACATTCAAGGGTGCCCCAATCAACCTTTATAGTATGACATATTACCTTAATTTGAAACACATCACAAATTAGAATATATGGGAAATCTTAATCCTTCCATCATTAAAGCTTTAAACTACTCCTTTATAGTGATGTACCTCCATAATGAACTTATAGTGGGTTCACAACCAACAATCACAGTAGAGAATCATCCATTTATGGGACACATCTCTTGAGTCCACATACAATGTAATTATAATGCATCCTCCTTCATGGTGTGAAATATTCCAATAATAGAAAACAACTATTGGATATTCCTCCATGTTCATTCTGATACCTCCATATGTAAATGCTTATTTTCTACCACATAGGGTCACATATGATTTATCCGCCTCTGTGGGGCATTCAGATTAGTGTCAACTCCATCAATGTAAGAAAATAATCATGTGAAATATATCATAATTCAATATCATTATAAACATTGTATTACTAAGATAAAATTCATAACATAAATTCTCCCATGGTGTTAGATTTTATAGGATAAACATGGGATGTGCGCGGGGAAGGCTTCAATGATATTTGAATATGGTATCATATAACTCTTGATCCTCATTGGATGGCATTTGTAATACACCTTAATATGCCTCCATGAGATTCTATCTTATGAGGATGAATACAAGTGATAGTTATTCTTGGAATCCATACATGCAATGGATGACCAGAAAAAATACTCTCTTGGATGCTGATTTCTACCATTTCAAGCCCCACTTGTATGTACATATTGATTATGCATAATAATCCGTCATCCCCAATGATATGGTGTAGAGAATGAGTTATAATAACATGACCTAAAACTATGAGGGTGACCATGACAAGGTGACATGATCAAAGGATGAATCCATTGAAGGAGGAACTTACATCATATCATCATGTTTCGATCAAGAAGAATTCATCACCATTGAAAGTGAAGAATGCATCCCACCTTTTGAATGATTGTATTATAGAAAACCAATCATGAATTCATAATGAATCAGCATGCGAGTGATTTCACCATCATGAAAGAATAGGAAATATTAATGTTGAACAAGTTGTGATAATATTCAACTCAATATGAGGATGATTATTGTTTAAGAAATCGAAAGATTATCATGTCGCCATATCCAGATATTCATCACAATTACCTTCTATGAATAGAAATCTCCTCAAATGGATGTCATTAGAAATTGTGGTAGTTAAACATTAGGAATTTTTGTCTATGAAATCTTCAACATAGATCACTCTCAATCAATGGAATATTTGGCGACGATGTTGAATTGGTAAATTCTTTCCATGTATACATACTAACAACTGAATTTACCTCCATTACAGTACCCAAGATATAGGATATCCACCACCCAATTCCCATAAACACATGGCCATGTTAAATTTCAATTCAGAAATCAGGCATGACAAAAAATCTTCTATAACCTCTACTACACCACCATCTTTTGGTCACTCACACCATGGATTACCATATGAAATCATTCCTAGGAGGGTGATGGTTAACATCGTAAGTTGGTACGAGTAAAAGGGAGTCATAATCATAAGAGACATGGCCCACCAAGACATAGATACTTCAATGTCTCATGGAAATGGACACAGCTAAGGACCGTGATGGGAGGTACCTCTCCCTACTCCAAAAATGAACCTCTTGGGAGAATCTCTTTGAAGTGACAATATGACATGATCCCCTAATCTATAGAGGTGATGGATGACAAAGACATCATGACTATAGAAACTTCCTGGGGCCCAACATGATGTGTACCGATGCGGCCATGTCCATACAAACAATTATTGGTCCATTAGTCAGATGAAAAGGGGGACTATACACCTGCACCGATGAACTCAGTCCAGAACACCTAACACCAATGTTAGGCATATTATTAGTACAATAGACACAAAATAGACTCATCTTCCATATCACTAGTTGTTACTTCCACCACTGGTGAATTCCATGATTCCCCTAAAACAAATTTATTGGGATCCATCATTTACTGACTATGATCTAGAATCAATCTACCATGTAGGTGTGTTAGGTTGAATCTTCCTATCATTAGTACCACCACAAATTGTTGTGGGCCAACCTGTGACGATGAACCTAAATGTTGATAACCTCTCAAATACTCCCAATGCAGCTACCATTAGCCAACATGGTGGTCCTTGTTGTGATTCATGCAGTCAATACAAATGTTATACATGCACAAATCCATACATAGAAGAATATCCTCCCCACACCAAAATCAATCAACGAGATGTTACTCCAATGTTCATGGATTATCAGTATAGAGATCATATTTGTGTTATCACCATCTCCCAACACTGAGGTCATACCCATGTCACAACCAACCATACTAGAGGTCCTCCCAACTCACACATCAGTCAAGGTGTAGGTCATCCTTTATCTAATAAAAAACAAAATGAGTCCCACGACCATGTTTCAACTGACTAAAGAATAGACCATCCCCATTCCATCACCCTCAAGCACATAGGTCCTCGTCATGCTTATGAATTACCCTACCTTTTTGTACAATCTCATGTGAGAATGTGGAACTATTGTTGTTGAAAGAAATACTCTAGGAAGGACCATTTCATTATCAATCCCATTCAATTCTATGATTATGAGGAGAAATTTATTTTAAATATGGAACTTTCATGTCATTTATTATCATCAGAGTCTATGGTAGGGGGAAGATATGTGATTTTTGTTATCCAAGAAGTTATTATACACAAGATTCACGAATCCATTCACATTTATATGCAGGTGGAAGAATATTTGTTCCCTTAAGGGGGATCATAGTGTAACCATATATATGATCACTATTTTCCATCTCTACATATACGTGAGATGACATTGAATTATTATGAAATGAGAAATATGATTAGTATCTATTTGAGTCACCAACGAGCACTGATTCCCATACAAATGTGGAAATGGTGAGAACCCAACACTATAGAGACATAATGATGTGGCAGGTATTGTCCTCAGGTGATGAAATGACATATAGAATACAATCAAGTCATGAAGAAGATCCCCCAATGGTTACATAACCTTCACACTAATCCATATTATTTCCACCTCTAATATCTTGTTCAGTTCCAATAAATGATTATGATAACAATGAACAGAGAAATTATCAATATATAAAACAATAATGGGATACTATGGTTACTCATTTGTTGTATATGGTAATCTAGATGAATTTTACTCACAAAGTAAATGTCTCGGAGTCTGTCACTATGGAAAAATTAGCACGCTTCTGACATACTATTTGTATGATAGGAATTCACCTTTGTGACCATTATTTGGTCTACCCTAGATTTTAGTCAAACATCCAAAACATTGATCAGTAGTTCTCCGTGGTTGTGTTGGTAGGAATACTGGTATCTCAAAAATATAAGTTTCCCAACTACCAAAATATCCTCAAACATAGATTCCAAAATAGAATTATTGTTCTCTAAAAAATAATGGAATATGTGTCCCCAGATGTGCCTATTTGGTAGTGAGGACATTCTGTTACACTCCATTTCATCCATATCCTATAGTAGCCTAACATTATCAATGATGTTTGGGACAATCCTATAAGAATAACTATGGTAAAAATGATCTTCCTTGATATATCCTTAAATGGAGGACCAAATATTGTTTTGAAATTGATAAATAACCCACTGGGGAAGCACAGTATCAAACAGACCCCCACATAGGTATTCATACACACATAAAATGACAGGAACTCATCCTCTTGGATCCCAATACAAAGATTCTTATTAGTCAAACAATAGACAAAGGAAAATTGAATATTGGGACCTGTATTCCCTATGATACATCTGATATTGCATAGATGGGATATGTTGATCCCGAAATAACCACATTTCTTCAATAGTTTATATAGCTGATGTGGATCACTAATGAGCCCCATGCAATGAAGAACCAAGAATAAACAAACATTGATGTAGTGTTCTCCCGTCTTCAATAGGGAAGTAGGGATAGCTAGAAGACCTCATCCAGATTCCCTCAATCAATCCAGGAAATCATGTGCATCCACAAAGAGAATATTCAAGAGTTTATGGAAATAAAACATGATTTGAGTTATATAATTCACCTGAGAAGGGTGATAATCTTTATCGTAACCCATATCGAGCATATCTAGGCACCTCTGACAATACAAAACATGTTGATGAGAAAGTCAATGAATTGGATGTTAGGGATCCATATCAATATAGAAACCCCTCCCATTGATATTTTTTATACTCTCTTACTAATCACCTAAAATCAATGGTGATGCGGATAGTGGTAATACCTCCAGATGAAAAGCCATATCCAGTAGTGGTGGATGACATGAGGAATCCCATGTATTTTTAGATCGCTATTTTACCCATTTCAAAGGCATGGTTGACCCACTACATTATCTATACCCCTTCATAAAAACATGATGTAATTTTTTAGAACCCCATATAAGAAATATTATTCCATGCTCCAATGATGCATTCATACATTGGATGGGTCTATGTCAGTCTGGAGTTACAAGTAACCCATTGGGTCAATTAATCATTGGGAAGACTATGAAATACATTTTATAAAACATTTGATATTTACAATTCACAATTAAAAAATGCTAGATATATTTATGTGTATTAAAATTCCATAAAATAATGTTGTCGAAATCTTATATCGATGGATATGCCTCACGTATTCACTCGACATGCCCTGGAAGAAAGAGTCACTGCTAACGATGTGAATGTGGAACATTGAGACTAAGTTGGTTCTTAACCTCATCACTCAGAACATCACATGTGGGTACTAATATTTATCTAAAAATATCCCAATACCTGAAAGAAGCCTTAAAATAGGCCAATATGGAATTTCATTTTCTTATCCCTGCTCCATTAAGAAGAACCTCAATGATATATATCATAGCCGAAGTACATGTGGAGCCCCTGAAGATGCTATAGTTGTTTCCCCCTCTTCTTGGAGAGCCTCACCAAGTGCATCAACTTCGTTCAGCTCAGCCTCAACCATGGAATAATAGGTAGGGTCCAAATTTCCAATAACATATTCTTACTAGTGAAAAAGAATCTCTAAACCCTAGTAAAGATACAACCCCTCGAAAGGGAAAATCTCATAGTGTTCCCTTCCCATACCTGATAAATAAGTCAAGCTCGATAAAGTATGATAGTTTCCTACATACATTTTAGTTCATTGGAGAATTAGATTCTAAATCATCAATAATGCAAGATTCTCTAATGTTATGATTAGTGATAACCCTGACCATTTCCCTTTCCACATGATCCTTGGACATACCATCAAAAAATTATATGTGTTTGAGGATTTTATTCAATACCATGTTGAATATAGTCTGATCTAGGTGGGAAACGTCCCGATGCATGAGGCCTGCATTTCTCCCTAGAAATGATAGAAATGGGGAATGCAAGACATTTTCCAACCACATGACAGAGATGTGTGATGATTTGTGGTCTTGAAGAGTAGTTTCATGTATCCACGATCCCATATGTACCGTATTAGGATGGACCAAACATTCAATAGTCATCATGCCTTCTCTGGTTGAATCATCTAATTCCACTTCACTTGATCCTTCTTCTTGGAATAGTTGGTGTAGACATTAAAAGATAATTAAAATGCCCATTTTGGTTTTAATTCCTTACAACACACTAGAAAAATTCATGCCTCCAGAGATAGTGATCACCACCTAGTTTCCACCTGGGATGGATGATAACTCTGAAGATGATCATGTGTATGTATTTGTGAATTCCATAGAGTGGGAAAAACCATTCATGGTCCTCAATGAGGAAGAATATTTCAAAATCACCCCTAGTGACTATGGTTGATGTTGTCGATGGAATTGTCTATGGAATGTAAACCTATAGAATTCTCAATCCATTATGAAGTTCCTAACAAAGCATGCTACGAAAGCCAGATAGTTGTTTCTAAGAAGTGATCATCATGAAAAATTCTCATTTCCTTCTACATCATTCACTCCATCACAATTGACGTTACTAATTTACAAGATATAACATCCACAACTACATTGTGATTGTCCATATATTTCTATATCGATGCATCGTCCAGTTGATAGTTAGCCTGTTTTCATTCTAGGAGAGGTATATATTGATAAATAGATCATTTCAAGAACCAGCTAGAATTTTTTGTTCCAAACAATAGAAAAATTTATTAATCCCGCTAATAGGTGACCTTGTGGGAGAAGAAACATGCCTTTCGCATAAAATTATGATTCAATAAAGAACCATTCAAGAATACTAGTGTATATATCAATACATGAGTCCATCCACATATCATAAGAGATATTAGAGGCCCTAAATGATTCATTGGGAATCAGTTTTTTAGTTGAAAATAGATTTAGCGACTAAAGAAACCTTATAAGATAAGGAAGGAAAGAAATATGCATGCATAAAACTCATTTATTTCTCTAAAAAGGACGAGGGGTCTAACATGTAAGGAATCATCGACCCATTATACAACACAATCCATTTTAAAGGTGCAGAGTTCCATCATTTTCTAGTCCATTATGTTGTTAGGACAAATCACATCTTGACCAAAACACACATCATGTTGGGATAAAACTATTTATATCTGAGTCTATATGACAAAAAGATTCAGGGTTATACTAGGACCAAGCATAGTCCGTGTGGAAGAATTCATTTCAACACCTATTTTGGTTTCTTGGTAGCCAATTAGATGTTCATGGAATTATCATAGGATACCTCTTACAACAAATGGAATGGTAGGCATCAAATCCATCTACATATATAAGTCACTCATCATAACACTAATGCCTTAAGTACTCAAAAATTGGTAATGTATGTATTATTCAATGTGATACACAACCCTTAGAATAATGTGAATCATACTATATAAGGCCCCAGCCTTAAACCTTACTTAATCTTGAGTTATTACAAGATTACACATTGAGGATCTTTTCGGGTTTAGATTTTTAGAGAATTAGATCGTTAAACTTGCATTACATTTCACATATAAACAAAGTGGTTACATAAAGATAGTATTCTTCTTTCCCATCAATGGAAACATATTTAAAATAAAACATGGATTCTTTCTTGACACTTCCTTGACACTATCATCATATCATGTACCTTTCCTTTGACCTGTGAAAAAAATTTCAAAAAAACTTGGGATGAGCATAAAAAGATCAGTAAGGGATATAAAAATATGGAAAGGAAACATGGGTACATATATACATAAGAATGAAATGATACTTTACCCATAAAACATAAGCAATTTAACATACCTCATTAAATCATGAATAAATCATAGAAATCATAAGACATAAAGGTAACTTGAGGCATTCATAACATTCTTACGTAGGGAGTAACCCTCTTGGTTATGTTTGGAATACCCATCACAGCATATTCCGTAAATCTCTTCGGAGAAACCTTAACATTTCACTCCTTCGCATTACCCAATGCATTGGAGAGCTATATCGGGCTCACCCGCCCTTAGTCTATCACGGAACCACCCGTCTTCATAATAATGCCCAAGAACCTCAACATAATCGTATCACATAAAACATGCATAAAGGAAACATAACATTTCCACCTTTCAATCACAAGATATCAATACAACACATTGATATAAAAACATTATGAAAACAATTTTCAATACCAAAATAAAAGAAAAGTAAAACATGGTATTTATTTTTCTTTTTAAAAAAGGTATGGCTTGTAGAGGAAGCCGAAACTCAAATAATGGTCACAGCGGAGGAGAAGTCATTGTCACCGTATACGTACGACAAAAGCATTCCCTTTTGTCATTTAGTAAATGCTTCGTATAAAAAAGATTCCTTTTGAATAAATGTAAATGTCAAAGGGGTTTATACACCGTATAAAACAAAATATGCCTCAATGAAAGGAGATTGAGACGAAGTCCCATACCTCGGGTCCGACTTGACTCGGTCGTTCCTTAATCTCCTGAATAATAAACATGAGTTAATTTCTACTTGCTTAAGAACCTTTTTCAAGTTCATTATTCCTTTTATATCACTTATTTCCATGTCATGAACACTATGTAATTATTTAAGTTAATAACGGTCGTTTTAACGATCATTGGTACTTGAGTCAAAAATAAGCCCTTTATAATTACAAGTTGTTCATGTATCCATTATATCCAGAATGGTATTCCTGATTTAGATATCATATATGTCATATATATCCAGTACATGCATGCATTTATAATATTACATAATCATTTAGAGGTAAGAAATGAAATGCACCGTTCATGGAGACGGTAAGCCGTACGTACGCATGAACGCTACTTTCATTTCTATTTCGTATTTTATATAATGGAATCATAATGATATAAAGGTATATTATAATTCTAGTATAATATCATATATAATATCATAGTTCCATCCTTTATACGTCCCAGATATGGTATTTAACGAATCAAATCACTTTGAGGGGGCGATAGTCCGCACTTCCTTAAATGAAGATATCGCGTTTACCCATAATGGAAACCATAAAGGTATGACAAAAATGAAAAATACAGAAGCTTAAGGAAAACATAAACATATTATATATCATATATAAATATAGTGACATCTTAATGTCCATCTTTGAAGGTGTTAAAATAATGTTGAACAATCATCATTTCGGGAGGCATAAATTCACCATCCACGGAAACAGTATGTCCTTTAACCATTAGATGTAGGTGTGTGTAAGTGTAGCTCGAATCCTTATTATAAAAACATCCTAGTATATTGAATATACTGGATTTGTTACAAAAGAAATGAATAATAAAAGTTTAGGGGGTTGGAGAAGCAAAATAATACAAAAGGACTCAAGTGAAGACATTACATTAAAATCCGGTAACTCCCTTTGGTTTGAGATCAGAGGCTTCCTTGGGAAGATTTCTGCCCACAGTGAGGCTTCAAAGAGTAATATAGGGATGTGGAGAGACAAAATGGGCAGGGGTTGGCCGAGCCAAAGGCTTTGGGAGTGTGGGTAAGGAGGTAGAGGTGGGGGCCTTTTATAAGAGGAGAGGAGGGGCACTCTTGGAAAGTAAAGAAATGTATCTTTATTTTAAAATGGTATTCGGATTTAAGAGGTCCCAAATTGATATAATTCAAGGATAAGGTTATAAGGGTTATAAATCCACCCATACAATAGGTTTTGGACATGTGTAGGTCTTAGATTTTACATTATCTTTCCATTTTATTTAAATCGTTAAATAATGAGGTCATCGCTGCATCATCATGATGTCATAAATAATTTAATAAAGTTAATGTCTAAAAATTATATAAAAAATAGAATCATGTAGGAAATATTTTTAGCTTTCCAATTACTATTTATAATCAAAAATCTGACTTGTATAACCCCATGTAAAAATTGTTTTAGTAAAACATCTCTTGTTTGTGTCATTTTTACTTTAATCATTAAATAAAAAGTTATTTATGTCATTTCCTAACCAAAGTGGCTCCGTGGGGTCCCCAAGTTGGCCCATGGATTTTCTTGGTCGGCCATGACACATCCAATGATGGTAGGACATGTTTCAAGCTCATCTCATAATATTAAAACATTATTTTTACCTTAAACTACACTAATTACCACTAATCGCGATTAAGAACTTAAAAGTTACTATTCACCAAAAAATTATTTTAATCTCATTGAACCACGTTTTACTTCTTAATGAAAATCATGTATGTTGAATTTTTGAAAATCAAATCACAGAAGTATAAAAGTTTCATTTAAACGAAAAATCAGTTTCTTTAACTACCACTTAGTGGTTTCACTAATCATCAAAAATTGAAGTTTTTCAGAAAGATACCAAAACTTCACCCTAAGCTATATTTGATATTCCGAATTCAAAAATGATGTCTATTTTACAAAATTCAAAACATTTAAGTTGCATTAATTAATTTAATAACTAATTCCCGCTGTCATGACAAATATCGTGTTTTTATGAAACAATAAGTATCAAAAGATTGACACTAGTTTAAGTCCAATTTCAAAGTGAAATTGATTCCAATGACCACCATTGGATAAAATGGTAAAAATGTATTCAAATTTCACTTCAAAACCAATTCAAAAGATAATATAATCATATAAATAAATTAGATTAAAAAGAGGTTTTGAATTAAAATACAACATTTTTTACTATTCAGTAAAAAATGAACTTTATCGGAAAAATACCAAAAATTCACACAAAGTAAATTATGATGTCCCAATCATAAATATTAAGTTTATTTTGACAAACATAGCTTATAAAATTGTCAAAAGATAGATTTAAAAATGGTTTCCCATCAAAAGGCAGTAAAACAATCTTTTAAGAATATTAGTGTATTCCATGCATAAGATTGTATTTATTTTCATTTTAAGCCTCTAAAACACTATCTTAATCATTAATAGACATAGATAAAAATATATATTATTCATTACTTACTTGGGATGTTACATCCTTCCCCCCTTTAGAAAATTGCGTCCCCGCAATTTATTTACTTATCGAATAAATGGGGGTACTTATCCCTTATTGCATTTTCAGATTCCCATGTTGCCTCTTCCATCATGTGGTTTTTACAAAAAACCTTTACCTGATTAATCACCTTATTCCGTAACACTTGCTCCCTGTGGTCAAGAATCTGGACCGATTGTTCCTCATAAGATAGGTTATCTTCCAGCTGAACTACCTCTGGACTCAAAACATGAGATGGATCTGGCATGTACTTTCTCAGCATCGAAACATGAAAAACATTGCGTACCTGAGATAAAATCGGAGGTAAAGCCACTCGGTAAGCAACAGATCCAACTCTATCTAGAATTTCATATGGTCCAATGAACCTTGGACTCAGCTTTCCTTTCTTACCAAATCGCATCACACTTTTCCATGGTGATACTTTGAGAAAAACATGATCACCTACCTAAAAAGAGAGATCCTTCCTCCTGTTCTCCGCATAACTCTTCTGCCAACTCTGAGCTGTTCTCAGGTGTTTCTGTATCAGCTGAACTTTTTCTGCCAACTCTTCTACCAATTTTGGTCCCATCAACTTCCTTTCACCCACTTCATCCCAGAAAGCTGGAGTTCGACACCTCTTCCCATATAATGCCTGAAATGGTTCCATCTGTATACTGGAATGAAAACTGTTATTATATGAAAATTCAACCAAAGAAAGATGTTGGTCCAAACTTCCCTGATAATCCATCTAACAAGCTCATAGCATATCCTACAAGGTCTGAATTGTTCGTTCTGACTGCCCATCTGATTGAGGATGAAAATCTGTACTAAAATTTAATTCAGTACCCAACGACTTCTGAAGGCCTTCCCAAAAGTTAGAAGTGAACCTGGGATCACAGTCAGATACAATGGAGAGAGGAAATCCATGTAACCTGACTATCTTTTTAAGATACAAACGGGAAAGTTGATCTAGGGAAAAAGTATCTCGTATAGCAAGGAAATGAGCAGATTTAGTCAAGCGATCAACAATAACCCAGATTGCATTATTACCTCGAGATGTCTTCGGTAATCCCACAACAAAGTCCATGGATATATTCTCCCATTTCCACTCTGGCACTGGTAAAGGATGAAGCATCCCTTTCGGTAACTACCACTCTGCTTTAACCTGTTGACATGTCAAACACTTCACAGTAAAATCAGCAATATCTCTTTTCATTCCATCCCACTAGTAATACTCCCGCAGATCTCAGTACATCTTAGTACTTCCAGGATGAACTGAAAACGGAGAACTATGAGCTTCACATAACAACTCTCTCTTCAACTGTGAATCAAAAGGCACACACAATATCTTCCCAAATCTCAAAACACAATCATTATCAATGTTGAATTTAGACAACTTAGCTTTCTGAACCAGCTCTACCTTTTTCTGCAACTCACTGTCTTGCCTCTCTGCTTGCTTGATTCTATCTGATAGAGATGATCTCACTGATACCTGAAACAAAACAGAAGAACATCCTACGCCAAAAACTTCTTTTCCAAAGCCCATCAAATCCTTAACCAAAGGATCATGTTCCAAAAGCAACATTGTTAATGAAGCAATACTCTTTCGACTCAAAGCATCAGCCACTTTATTTGCTTTTCCCGGATGGTAATGAATTGTACAATCATAATCCTTGATTAATTCCAGCCATCTCCTCTGTCTCATGTTTAACTCTTTCTGAGTGAATATATACTTTAAACTTTTGTGATCAGTATATATTTCACACTTTACTCCATACAAATGATTTCTCCAAATTTTTAAAGCGAAAACAACAACAGCTAATTCCAAATCATGTGTAGGGTAATTTACCTCATGAATTTTCAGCTGTCGTGAAGCATAAGCAATTACCTGATCATTCTGCATTAGGACGCAACCAAGTCCTTTCAATGAAGCATCACTGTAGATAACAAACTCACCATTCTTGGAAGGTAGTTCCAAAACTGGAGCATTCACCAATCTTCTTTTCAATTCCTGAAAACAATCATCACATTCTTTTGTCCAGATAAACTTAACACCCTTCCGAGTTAGCTTAGTCATTGGACTAGATAACCGGGAAAAATTTCTAACAAACCTTCGGTAATAGCCTTCCAAACCAAGGAAGCTACGAATCTCAGTTACATTTGTGGGTCTTGGCCAGTCTTCCCCAACTTTTTTTTAGGATCAACAGTTATCCCATCTTTAGAAACAATGTGACCAAGGAAAGAAATTTTTTGCAACCAAAACTCACACTTGCTGAATTTTCCATACAGTTTATTTTCTTTTAAGGTTTTCAAGATAACCCTTAAATGTCTTTCATGCTCCTCTTTACTTTTATAAAACACCAAAATATCATCAATGAAAACCACCACAAACTTATCCAAGAACTCATGGAAAATTCTATTCATTAAGTCCATGAATACAGCAGGTGCATTGGTTAGCCCAAAAGGCATTACTAAAATTCATAATGGCCATATCTTGTACGAAACGCAGTCTTCGGAACGTCTTCTTCCTTTACCTTCAGCTGATGGTACCCCGATCTCAAGTCAATCTTTGAAAAATACTGAGCTCCCTGGAGCTGATCAAACAAATCATCGATATGAGGCAATGGATATTTTTTCTTAACAGTGATGTTATTCAAGGCTCTATAATCAATGCAAAGTCTCATAAAACCATCTTTCTTTTTAACAAATAAAATAGGAGCACCCCATGGTGATGTTCTAGGTCGAATGAAACCTTTCTCTAATAAATCTTGCAATTGATCCTTCAACTCTAAAAGTTCAATTTGAGCCATTCGATAAGGGGGTTTTGAAATTGGATTAGCATCAGGAACTAAGTCAACAGTAAATTCAACTTCCCGATCTGGTATTATTCCATGCAACTCATCAGGAAAAACATCAGGATACTCATTTACCACTGGCACATCATTAATCTGAACAGTTCCTTTATTTTCAATGATGTGTGCAAGGTAACATTCATTTCCATATTTTACAAGTTTCTCGGCCTCTTGATAAGTTATCAACAGTAAGGGTTCATTCTTGTAGAAAAACTGAAAGTCTTTCTGAAAAGAAACTTATTTAGCTCTACAGTCAATCTTAGCATGGTAAATAGAGAGCCAATCCATACCCAGGATAACATCAAACTCTACTAGAGGTAGAACAATAAGGTTTGCAAGTAGGTTCTTTCCACAGATAAGGATAGGAAGATTCTTATAAATTCTTTTTGCCTAAACATTTCCCCCAGGTGTTTTTACCAAAAGTTCAGGAGTCATTTCTTGAGATGGTATTCCCATTTTACTAGAAAAGCTTTCAGAGATGAAAGAATGTGTAGACCCCGAATCAAAAAACACACTGGCATAATTTGAAAAAATAAACAAAGTACCTGATACAACTTCATTTGATGGCCCGACATCTGCTGAAGTAGTTGGAAAGGATTTCACCACCCCTTTCTGCTTGTAGTCTAACTGCTTCCAATCACTCAAGCTCTTTGTCAGACACTCGTTTGCATAGTGACCCATCTCATTGCAGTTATAACATTTCACTAACTATAAATAAAATTTGGTCTTAACTTCACCTTAATCCTTTTTAGTGCAATCACGAGCCTTATGTCCCATCTTACCACATCGGTAGAACTTTCCAGAATTTAGAATACATTCCCCAGCATGCCTTTTGCCACATTTATCACAAACTGGAAACTAAGTTTTCTTACCATCAGACTTTTTTGAAGAATTATTACCTTTCTCCTGCCACCTCAGTCTCTTCTTCTGTTGGTTGTTATAGAACACTTGATCATCGGCAAACTCCATTTCCACCTTCTCAGCACATCAAACAAGCTTTTCATAACTTTTAAACTCATGAGAAGCTAATGCCCTTTGATATTTTGGCTTTAATCCTGAGTAAAAACTATTGATTTTACTATCAAGGTCTCGGATAAAATTTGGAGCATACCTTGCCAATCGAGTGAACCTTTCTTCATAGGTATCCACTGAGTCTTCCTCTTGCCTCAATTCCAAGAATTGATTTTCCATACTAAGTCGAACAACCTTAGGAAAATACTTCTCAAGAAACATACCTTTGAATTCATCCCAGTCAAGAGAATCAATCTCATCAGTGTCCCTGATATTTTTAACCATAGACCACCACTGATCTGCCTCACCCTCCAAACGGTAAATAGAAAGACTAACCTTTTGATTATCTGAACACCCCATGACATCGAAAATCTTCTCCAGTGCTTTAATCCACCCTTCAGCTAACACAGGGTCAGATGATCCTCTAAATGATGGGGGATGTTGCCTCATGAAATGTTCCACCACTGACATGTTCCTCTGCGGTTGATCTGGCTGATCTCGTGCATGGATACCACCACCATTTATCGCTTGAGTCAACTGCACCATTACTGCAACAAACTATTCAGTTCCAATTCCGACCATCTCAGGATGCTGATTTGGAAGGTTATTTCCTTCTGTATGCCTTCCTAGCACTGCTTCCTTGTTTCCTCTGTGGAAAACCATTCTGAACAAACATGTCTTAGATGAAGCAACATGGTAATCTTCAAATACTATATCACTTCAATTTAACCATAAAAAAAATATTTTTGGATAATCATTTAATATAATTATAACTCCTAAAGTTATCTAAACCGACCTTTGATACCAACTATAAGGCCCCAGCCTTAAAACTTACTTAATCTTGATTTATTAAAAGATTACACATTGAGGATCTTTTTGGGTTTAGAGTTTTAGGGAATTAGATCGTAAATCATGCATTACATTCCACATATAAACATAGTGGTCACATAAAGATAGTATTCTTCTTTCCCATCAATAGAAACATATTTAAAATAAAACATGGATTATTTCTTGACACTTCCTTGACACTATCATCATATCATGTACCTTTCCCTTGACCTGTGAAAAACATTTCAAAAAAACTTGGGATGAGCATAAAAAGCTCAGTAAGGGATATAAAAATATGGAAAGGATACATGGGTACATATATACATAAGAATGAAATCATACTTTACCCATAAAACATAAGCACTTTAACATACCTCATCAAATCATGAATAAATCATAGAAATCATAAGACATAAACGTAATTTGAGGAATTCATAACATTCTTACGTAGGGAGTAACCCTCTTGGTTATGTTTGGAATACCCATCACAGTATATTCCCTAAATCTCTTCAGAGAAACCTTAACGTTTCACTCCTTCGTGTTACCCAATGCATTGGAGAGCTATATTGGGCTCACCCGCCCTTAGTCTATCACGGAACCACCCGTCTTCATAATAATGCCCAAGAACCTCAACATAATCGTATCACATAAAACATGCATAAAGGAAACATAACATTTCCACCTTTCAATCACAATATATCAATACAACATATTGATATAAAAACATTACGAAAACAATTTTCAATACCAAAATAAAAGAAAAGTAAAACATGGTATTTATTTTTCTTTAAAAAAAGGTATGGCTTGTAGAGGAAGCCAAAACTCAAATAATGATCACGACGGAGGAGAAGTCGTTGTTGCCGCATACGTACGACAAAAACATTCCCTTTTTTTGTTTAGTAAATGCTTCGTATAAAAAAGATTCCTTTTGAATAAACATAAAAGTCAAAGGTGTTTATACACCGTATAAAACAAAATATGCCTCAATGAAAGGAGATTGAGATGAAGTCCCATACCTCGGGTCCGACTTGACTCGGTCGTTCTTTAATCTCCTGAATAATAAACTTGAGTTAATTTCTAATTTCTTAAGAAACTTTTTCAAGTTCATTATTCCTTTTATATCACTTATTTCCATGTCATGAATACTATGTAATTATTTAAGTTAATAACGGTCGTCTTAACGATCATTGGTACTTGAGTAAAAAATAATCCCTTTATAATTACAAGTTGTTAATGTATCCATTATATCCAGAATGGTATTCATGATGTAGATATCATATATGTCATATATATCCAGTACATGCATGCATTTATAATATTACATAATCATTTAGAGGTAAGAAATGAAATGCACCGTTCATGGAGACGGTAAGCCGTACGTACGCATGAACGCTACTTTCATTTCTATTTCGTATTTTATATAATGGAATCATAATGATATAAAGGTATATTATAATTCCAGTATAATATCATATATAATATCATAGTTCCATCCTTTATACGTCCCACATATGGTATTTAACGAATCAAATCACTTTGAGGGGGCGGTAGTCCGCACTTCCTTAAATAAAGATATCGCGTTTACCCATAATGGAAACCATAAAGGTATGCCCAAAATGAAAAATACAGAAGATTAAGGGAATAATAAACATATTATATATCATATATAAATATAGTGACATCTTAATGGCCACCTTTGAAGGTGTTAAAAGAATGTTGAACAATCATCGTTTCGGGAGGCATAAATTCACCATCCACGGAAACAGTATGTCCTTTAACCATTAGATGTAGGTGTGTGTAAGTGTAGATCGAATCATTATTATAAAAACATCCTAGTATATTTAAGATACTGGAGTTGTTACAAAATAAATGAATAAAAAGAGTTTAGGGGGTTGGAGAAGCAAAATAAAACAAAAGGACTCAAGTGAAGACATTACCTTAAAATCGGGTAACTCCCTTTGGTTTGAGCTCAAAGGCTTCCTTGGGAAGACTTCTGCCCAAAGTTAGGCTTCGAGGAGTAATAGAGGAATTTGGAGAGACAACATGGGTAGGGGTTGGCCGATCCAAAGGCTTTGAAAGTGTGGGTAAGGAGGTAGAGGTGGGGGCCTTTTATAAGAGGAGAGGAGGGGCACTCTTGGAAAGTAAAGAAATGTCTCTTTATTTTAAAATGATATTCGTATTTAAGTGGTCCCAAATTAATATAATTTGAGGATAAGGTGATAAGGGTTTGAAATAAACCCATAAAATAGGTTTTGTACATGTTTAGGTCTTAGATTTTACATTATCTTCCCATTTTATTTAAATCGTTAAATAATGAGGTCATCGCTGCATCATCATGATGTCATAAATAATTTAATAAAGTTAATGTCTAAAAATTAAAAAAAAAATATCATGATGTAGGAAATCTTTTTGGCTTTTCAATTACTATTTATAATCAAAAATATGACTTGTATAACCCCATGTAAAAATTGTTTTAGTAAAACATCTCTTGTTTGTGTCATTTTTACTTTAATCATTAAATAAAAAGTTATTTATGTCATTTCCCAACCAAAGTGGCTCCATGGGGTCCCACAGTTTACCCATGGATTTTCTTGGTCGGCCATGACACATCCAATGAGGGTAGGACATGTGTCAAGCTCATCTCATATTATTAAAACATTATTTTTACCTTAAACTACACTAATTACCACTAATCGCGATTAAGAACATAAAAGTTACTATTCACCAAAAAATTATTTTAATCTCATTGAACCACGTTTTACTTCTTAATGAAAACCATGTATGTCGAATTTTTGAAAATCAAATCACAGAAGTGGCAAAGTTTCATTTAAACGACAAATCAGTTTCTTTAACTACCACTTAGTGGTTTCACTATTCATCAAAAATTGAAGTTTTTCAGAAAGATACCAAAACTTCACCCTAAGCTATATTTGATATTATGAATTGAAAAATGATGTCTATTTTAAAAAATTCAAAACATGTAAGTTTCATTAATTAATTTAATAACTAATTCCCGCTGTCATGATAAATAGCGTGTTTTTATGAAACAATAAGTATCAAAAGATTGACACTAGTTTAAGTCCAATTTCAAAGTGAAATTGATTCCAATGACCACCATTGGATAAAATGGTAAAAATATATTCTAATTTCACTTCAAAACCAATTCAAAAGATAATATAATCATATAAATAAATTAGATTAAAAATAGGTTTTGAATTAAAATACAACCTTTTTCACTATTCAGTAAAAAATGAACTTTAAGGGAAAAATACCAAAAATTCACACAATGTAAATTTTGATGTCCCAATAATAAATATTAAGTTTATTTTGACAAAAATAGCTTATAAAATTTTCAAAATATATATTTAAAAAGGGTTTTCCATCAAAAGGCAGTAAAACAATCTTTTACGAATATTAGTGTATTCCATGCATAAGATTGTATTTATTTTCATTTTAAGCCTCTAAAACAATATATTAATCATTAATAGACAAAGATAAAAATATATATTATTCATTACTTACTTGGGATGTTATATACTATCTATATTATGCGTATTATAAGATACACAATAAGAAGGTTCATTCCAAGGAGGTTCATCATTACACTATTTTATCCATCTCATAGACAGACATAGATGCTGATTTCTGCCTCCCAATTCATTGGATCAAAGCTACAACACCTGAAATGGGAAATTTATTTTTCATTTATGGGATGAAAGGGTGATGAATTAATAGGTATATGGAAAATTGGTGGTTTACATACCACAATTACAAATACCAGTGTTGGGCGGTATCAAACACACCTACCCTTGTGAGATGTTTATATATACCTCACCAATGGCTATTATTATACGCCATACTCACATATCCCATGATTTAGGTTAAAATTACATAACACAACTTCTCAAAATAAATTTGATAACAATAATGGACTCCATGGTTGAGGTCTAGTTTGGATTTCCATGACTACCTCTTTCACAATTTTCTTAGCCGATAGAAAGTCCACAGGGGAGGAATCCACATATACACAAGAAAAAAATGTGGCCCCATATAATTAGATAGACTAGCTGAACCATGTCCTCTAACATAATCCCCTACCTAAGAATATGTAGAGTATTTAGAAGATTCTAGTACCACATTTAAATCGGGATAATCAACCACTATTTATGGGTTTTTAGGTGAACCCTTCCACTGAGGAATATATGAGGAAAATGCTAATTAGTTCAGCCATGTCTATAGATTGTTAAGTATAGTACATGGATTTTCATAAGATACACTATGTTGTAGTTTCCTAGAGTTTTTATGAGATTCCATAGCTATACCCTCATGTTAAGATCCACCGTCTTGGACTTTGGTGAGTCATCATAGGTTAAAAAAGCCTCCCTAAAAAATTCTCCATTATTTTGGTTACATGGTCATGGATGAAGTTTATAATCAAATCAAGGAAAACATCATCAAGGAAATTCAGCACCCAAACCGTGTATACCATATCATCCTAGTTAGAATGAACTTGTAGATCAGAGCCTGTATCATATTATAGGATCATAAATGAAATTTTCTATATGATGATTATCCCCATACAATTATATAATTTTTGATTCATTCCATCAGAATAATCAAATCCCCCTCCAATAAGGATTGATATTCCAAATACAATCGGATCCAGATGGCCCATGAATCCTTGGATTCTACCCTAGTAGGAGCTCAACAAGGAACCTACAACTATCACGTAATTCATATTAGTTTGATGAATGATGAAACCAATTATCTGCGATCCATGCACCACATCATCAATCCATTCATCAGGACATTGTCAGAATTCTATAGGGATGATTTTCTGGTCAAATACCACAATCTTCATGATTATCTTAGTGATCCGAAGAAAGAGTTCAACTTCCTCCACACCGAGAATATGAAGATGAACCTCTTGAATTGAATCTTCGGGGTTACTTCTAGGATGCTTATTAGAATTATTATCAGATAAGGAGGAAATACGATCGACCCCGATAATATCAAGGTTGTCATCCATATGCCTCCTCCAAATAACTAATGGGAGATCTAATGCCCCCAATCCCACATATCCTACAGACTCCAATTAATTGTGACTCTTCTTAGATTAAGTAATATGTTTTCTATTCTTATGAATAATGTCTCTATCTATGAATGGGACGAAGTGTTTCAAGATTTTTTTTCAATAAATCCAACAGTATCTTCTACAAACGTAGCTTCACATGAAACAAATCTCCGATAATCATCGGGACCTCTATATAAATTTCCCATAATAATAACTCGATGCCATTACCTCCAAAAATTATTATGAAAGATGATATAATCATTAAACTATATCAGTCGCACGGTCCTCTACATAGTGGAATATTATTCTCCTATCAAGAATATATGTCTCACACTGGTTTTTATTGTGTAAATTTTGTTGAATTATTTCAATCATCACAAGATATATATGTTGTCCAAAGTGGATTCTCTATATTATACCCTGAAACACCACATGTTGAAAGGATGTCTAGAACACTATGTAGGAATCCTTTTGTATACCGATATAAGGTTATTTGCAATTGAAAATTTTTATGTATTATGAACTGCAAATCTATACAGCCACCCATAGGGATCTTGAAGAACATCCCATGAATATCGACTTCCAGAGGGATCTTCTCTCTCAGTAGATCGTGTTTTTTCTCAATGGAAAAATAATTTTTATGGTTCTATCCAAAGACTAACCGATAGAAGGATCAATGATCCCATCCTAAATATGGAGAGCCTAGGGATCCTATTCATGATCCCAATGTAGGTAAGTCTCACCTACTAATTCATATATGTCTGAATGCTATACCAATAAAAAAGCAGAGTATCATACTCTCATCATTAGCCTCAAGTTATCCCTCATGATTTATGTCCCCTACTTTTATTTAAAGAGAGACTCTGTGTTAGTAATTATGAAAATAATCGGAATCTACATCATCATGAAAATAGAGCTCATTTATTTTCTAGAGTGAACTCACTTGTAAATGGCTCAATAAACTTCTCAAAGATAGGTAATCATGTTCACTAGTGAAAAGATGTTCGAGCCAGTTCCTTGTCATGTTTATAATCATATCATACATTTACTTACTAGTATGTAATGTTCATCCATGTGGACCATCAGAGAGTACATTGCTCTTATATTTTTATATGATGATGAAATCCAGCTAGAGAATCATATAACAGCTGATGTATCCATATTGAGACCACCACATGACCCCATGGATGATGAATCATCAGATTGGGAAACACGTTTTCTCGAGTATACTCATCCTTATTCTCTCCCTATTGATCAATATAAACATGATTTTATATATCCACACATTTCACTTTTAAGCATCCACATAAGGTCCATTATTGAGAGTTATTCCAATAGATGTGGATTTGATGGAGTTATCCTCCATTATTTCAGTGGAATGGGATACCCTATGTTATGCATGAATTTCTTGTTGGGACATATTGGGATCAACAAAAAAATATGAAGCATTCCCACAAAATTCGTACATTGAACTACTTCTTTCCCATCTTTTTCCTTGACTATATATAGGTCACCAAAGGGTTCCACATTTTTTTGTTCTATTAAAAAATTCATGAATCGATTGTAGGATCCCCTTCATTATAACATGTTTTATTTAACGTTTTAATTATAGGGACTCGATGTTGTTAGACCATATCTTCCTATAACATTTAACCAATGCATGTATATTATGACCATAATGGATTTAATTTTCAAGTTGACTGAAGCAGTTTTTCATAAGCAAGTAAAGGAATGATTAGTTTTTAAATTATTGAGATATAATATCATCCATTTATTTGGAGTTCCTCACTCCATATCACATAAAATGACACCAAAATCTAGGATGATATGTTGAATAAGTTTCAAAATATGAAAAGATAATGGTCCAATCATACATCCATCTACCATGCACTATAAAATGGATTGATTGAGGCATTAAATAGGACCCTCCCATACATTATGAAGATGATGGTGGTGAAAAACAACAAGAGTTGTCTGAAAAAGCTCTACCACACTCTATCATCTTATCAGATAATGACACGTAATTCCTCCCAGGTGACTCCATATTACATATTCTAGAGAACAAAGGAAGTCCTTCCCACTGATATTAAGATGTAATTTCTCTTGATATCCATGAATGACTCTAAGATGCTAGAAAAATATTATAATACCATCTAACTGATTTGTATGCCCTCAAATAGACCACGATTTAGGATTTTCATAACATATAGAGGCAACCTAATATGATTGATAGAGCACACAACATTAATGTACCGCTATGAAACAACTTTTAGGGTGACATAGTACTTTACCCAATGACACCAATGATAACTAGAATGAATCCAGCAATATTGGATTCCATTTGGGAAGGGCCATACATCATTCATAATAATTATCCTTCTGGTTCATAATCATTGATTATTATGCATGGAGAGTGCATCCCTCCTACAAGAAACACCATGTTTCTTAAGAAAAAACATTAATATAAAACTAATGTCCCACAAACACAACATTTAATAGGATTCCTTGTGCAATCATTAAGATCTAAAAATACTAGACATATTATGTTCCCATATATATGGCCTTAAACAAATAGTCTTATTCCATGCACCATGAAATTAAACTATGTGCATGACTTTTTTGGGGGTGTATTTTGAAATGTGGTCCTCTTGGTTCCTCATTCATGATGGGTTATTATTTACACATCCTGAGCATCCAAATATGAACATTATTCCCCATTTTTCCTAGTTTCAAATCATTGTACAACATAACTATGATGCATCCTCACTATATGATGTTAAACTAATAATAATAATTTTATGTTCTCATAACCACCCAAACATTTTAAATTAAATATTTTCCTTAGAAAATGTGTGTTATATATTATAATAGACAATAAAACCATATTTTATTAATTATTATGTAAATATAAATGGAAATGTGACCATCGAGATTATGCTATTTTTTATCACTTGTCAATATGATCATTGAACAATATTACACTTGGAAACTATACACATGGAAAAAATTATGTCATAATTTCTATGTAGAAAATATAAATAATAATTAATTCAGAAAGGAGAAATTGTTCCATGACCTAGTAGAGTAATTACAAAAGAATTCCATTTGTAGGATCATATGAGAGAGTTAGAATCAATAGTTTTATCTCTTGGACATGACAAATATATTCATTAACATGTGAAGCTACTATAAAATCACATATGGGTGAAGTTCATGTTAGTGACTTCATAATTATATCATAATGATTTAATAACTATTTACCAAGAATCCACAAATAAAATTCACTATTCAATGACTGTAAACTATTTTATTAGATATTAATCAACTACCATTCCTATACATTACATTACATTCCATCTTATTAAATAAAAAATATAACATTAAAAACATTATTTCTTCGGTTACATTACTTTTCCATGAAAAAAAGTAATATAAAATTATGATATTATATTATGGATTAAAAATGATATAATTTGGCCCGTGTGTCTAATACAATTGGGAAATACCATAATAATGTAAATGATTTTTTATTTTCCACAACCATGGTTTCCAATGCCTATATTTTGAAATTATTAACAAAATCCATAAATTTTTATCCATATACCATCAAATTTATCCATTAAATTTAACTCCCAGTCCATATTCAATGAATATCTAGTTTTGTAACTCTAAATGAGTCCTACCAAGGAGTCCTCAAGCCCCCAAATCTACAAGCATCATGTTTTATGAACATCTCTTAAATGTAAGGGAAATTTCCAATTCTCATTTTCATTCATGTTCCCTATTTGTGTGTTTAGTCTTCACATTTGTAAAATGAATCCCGCTGTCTATAATAAATTGTCCATATAATCTAATAAGAGTATTTAATTTGTTTGATAATTTTTTTTGATATCATTTTACCTTTTTTAATTGATCATTTTACACTTGTTATGATGTCACTTTAACTTATCAGAATTTATCTTTTCTCCTCATAATTTTTCTATTATTATCATTTTGTGAATACCCAAACCTATTTATTTTTCCATGGTTATTAACCTAAATTCTTAAATTGTTTATATTATTTTTCTTATTAACAATCCTAAAACCTAAATTCCCTTTCTATGCATTAAAAATTAAATAATGATCTTTTCTTTAAACACTTTTAAAAACATGATTTATTTAATAAGAAACTCATTTCTTTTATATTCCATAAGAAATTTATGAATAGTATTAATATTATATATGTGGATAAAGTTAACTAAATCATATTATGTGTTCTCCCTAACATCTCTATAGTTGATTGGGTAAAAAATTTATTCCCAATATATTAAATGTTTTACAATAAATTTGTAAATAACCTTGGTAATTTTTATGAAACCTCATTGACAAATGTAGTTGATATTATAATTATTTCCACATTTAAATTTTATAGTCAAAATTTTCATATTTTTATGAATTTAATTTTTTATTATATTCTTCATGTTCCATTTCTCATTCTATAATAATATCCTTAATGTTATTATTGATATTCTTCTAGACCACTTGTAATTAATTTCTGTTCCATTCCTATACAAGGCCTTATGGTAACCCCTTCCTTTGATGTATGTCCTCTAGTTCTGAGAGGTAGTATATTTATTTATGATGAAAATTTTATACATTATTTTAATTGGATTGAAATAATGTTTAATTTATTTTTTGTATCATATATCATTTCTCTATGAAAAAAACATTAAATTTTCATCGGTTTGTACAACATAATGGAAATATATGTAATACAATAGGTGTATTCCATTGATGTTATCAAAGAATTTTTTTGTTATTTATGGAATTTTTGATAATACATTACGAATAACCATAGAGAAGTGTTTAAATATAGTAAAATATCCATCAATTTTGATGAACAATTATCAATGTAGTTTCCAGGGAATGTAATCATAGACTGGATAAAAATTAGTTGATATGGATCTGGAAATGAAGAATCCCTGGGAAATAACAGAAAAAAAATCATTAAGCTATACTCGAATTGAAACTAGTAAATAATAATGGGCCTTGATTCACTCTTAGTTTGGAACTCATGATGTATATGTTTTTAATATCATGATTCTTATGAACCATTAAAAAGATTTATATAAAATGTATTTTTCTTTTATGAATGACCTATTTAAACATGATTTTTTATGAAATAAAAATTTCATTATAATTATATGTCTATTAAAAAAATGTTTCTAAATAAGGTTTTTTTTTATTTTTGAAAATGTTCAAAAATAGGATGAACCGCGTAAAAGGTGATCACACCGGACCATGCTATAGTGACACCCTGATGAAAGATGGAATAAAAAAAATCATAAGAATGTTGAATAAAAAGGCTTATGGAGTGACCAATAACATGAATAAATTGATAAAATTAATTCACCTATAAGGGAAAAACATTTTTTGAGTCCTTTTTGCATCAAATATGATATTCATTCAGTGGATGTACCAAACCATTACTTGTTAAATAGTTGATAATACCCATTTAAATGATCATTTATGTAATCTATTGCTCAAAATAAGAGAAATTCAGAATTGTGGTGTTTTATACAGTGAAAGAAGATGATCAGTGGGGGAAAATGATTAAAAAAACAAATCTAATTAGGCATAATGATGTTATGTTTTGAGAATAGTATAGGGGAACCTTTTACAAAAAATATTACCTGAATTCCATGTGAATGAAAATGCATAAGTTATTCATTGATAATAATAAAATGGGTAATGAATATGTGGGAAGCTATGAGATATCAATTAAATGACATTATTATTCCACACATATATTTTTCATGGATCTTAAAGTAAAAGTTCATATATTTAATGTTAGAATAAAACTCCATGTAAAAAATGAATCTAGACAATCAAGACTATGAATGGTATGAGGTGAGTGTGCAGAGTGCTATGAAAGTTGAAATGGTGTTCATAGAGACATAATTTTCCCTTATATTCAATTAATATATGAGAAAAATGGAACCAAGAATAGGGATGATAATTTATCAATGAATACGATTAATTTATATGCAACATCCCAAATGCAACAAATGTGGGAATAAGAATTCAGTGATATTCTTTATTATGAGGGGTAAATGATTGAATTGTGGAATGGATTACCATATTTCATAGACATGTGGTAGTGATATGATTCCTCACTTCTCAACATTAATGACAAATAGATGATGGTACAGGCCTAGACTAAAGAATAAAGCTTCAAATGTGGACAACTTGAGCCCTTTTCCATTCACCATTATAATCTGAAGAAAATGGATGGGAATCACAATCAACCTAAAATTATTCCAATAGATCAGTGTTGAGATTTTTCTATCATAATGAATGTATTTTAAGCTCAAAATAATGTGGATGTAGGATGTCTCATTCAACTCATAAATTTAGTATGTACATTGTTTGATTAAAGATCTTCATATTCTTTTATTTTCTCCATGTTTTCAAAAAATATAGAATCAATATGTGAACTACTAAATGTATATTTATCAATCATGACTTTTAAATAGATTATCCAAGTATCAATAGTGTATATAAACTCTATTAGTTTATTTGGAGATCAAAATATCAATAAAATGTTGTATTTATTCCCATAATATAATTTTACACTATACAATGGATGGACTATAAATCAATTTATAATACTAAGATAAACTACATATGTAAGTAAATGATAATAGTACTGAATGAAAAAAATTGTTTTAATGGAATGATATATAAAAAATATATATTTTTTATTATAACCTCCCATAGAAATATTTATGGAAGTAATTTTTTAGGATAAGGAAGTAAGTGGATGTATAAGAATATAAAATTCTTCCATCATATAAAAATACATATATGAATTTACTAATGAGTTACCAGGATGACCCCTAGAAATAAATGTAGAGTTTTCTTCTAAAAACAATCCTGGACCAAATATTATAACAAATACCTCATATAGAATAGAAATTGAAGCTATAAGAATTAATGAAACAACTTAAAGATCTATTATATTGGGTCTTTATCCAACCATGTAAGTCAACTTTTGGGATCAAATTTTGTCTTTATTAATAATATGGATGGATCGATGAGGCCATACATTGATTATAGAGAACATTATAGGATCATAGAGAATAAAATATACCTGAATCCACAGATTGATACATTATATAGCCACCTCTCTCCTAATCAATTCTTTTCTAAGATTGATATGTGATATCGTTATCATAAAATGATGGTTAAGATTCGAGATAATGAAAAAACTTGATTTAGATAATGATACGCAAATTATATGTTTTTAAATCCCTTTATCTTGAATGATTCACCTTTTATATTTTTGAATTTTATGAATATAGTCTTTACGATATACCTTGTTAATTTTATAGTGCTTTTTACTGATGGTATTCTAATATGTTTCGAAAACCATGAGGAGAATGGGGATCATATAAGGGTCATATTTCTTACACTATGAAATTATATTCAACATGGAGTGTTCAAAAAATGAAATCTTTTTTGAACATATAATGTTCTAGCGAAATATAATAAAAAATCAAACTAATCTCAGTACATCATGAAAAGATAAAATTTATAGAGGAGTGTCCACAAACTATGACTTTAAATGAGAATTTTTTTTCTTTTTATTATCAATATAATATATTATGTTTGTTTAAAAAGATTCATGACCCTATAACATACTGAAAAAGTTAACTTGAGAAGGAGAAATGATCATCTGTAAAGTGGAATTTGAAAAAAAAATTCAATTGCGGAAGTTGATCATGGTTATTGAACTAGTGTTAACTCAAACCTCTTTCATTTAATGGTTATTTAGATTTAGTGATGCATCTTTGAATGATATTGGTTGAATTCACCTAAACATGATGAGGTAATTTCTTTTTCATCTTCATAGTTGATGAATCGTGAGAAAAATTATCCAATTCCATATTGGTTTAATGATGCGTTTGTTTCCTCTGAAATTATAGTGGCACTACCTTCATGGGGATAAATGTAATATATACGTAAAACATAAAATTTTGGTGTATATTTTCATGAAAAATAATTTTAACCTGGAATAAAATAGATTGTTTGAACTTAATAAATACTATAGAAATCAAATTCATTATCACCCCAAAAGAGAAAATAATGTTCCTTATG
Organism: Viscum album; assembly: GCA_963277665.1. Classification (NCBI taxonomy): domain Eukaryota; kingdom Viridiplantae; phylum Streptophyta; class Magnoliopsida; order Santalales; family Viscaceae; genus Viscum; species Viscum album. The sequence continues at coordinate 1,608,362,435 of OY728131.1, read as the reverse complement.
CATTATGTATAAAAGACCCTATTGGATTTGTAATAATGGTATTTCAAGGAGATCCTAATGACTTATTAAAAATGGACATTGGAATCATAAGAATAAGGAAATCTTCAACCCTGGCCCTAATTATTTATCCACCATGAATACTAAATACGATTAAGAATGTTTAATTATAATATTATTTGTAAAAAATATAATAGAAGATGTGGATAATGGGACGTTTCCATAGTTCAATATTGATAAATATTTTGTAAAAAAATTTCATACAAGGATATTTATTCTTTATATTCTAGAAATAAAGATGCATATGATGGACGAAGCTCATAGATCTATATTCTCTATACTTCCTAGAAGAATCATATTTCTTAAGAACCTTCATGATCATTATTGGTGGGATAAAATGGAAATAAATATTTCAGACTACACTATAAGGTTCTTGGGTTTTCAAAATTTGAAGGAAGATAGGAAAATTACTAAGGGGTATTATAACCACTACCCAAACCATCAGGGATGTGGGACAATAATACTCTAGACATTTCCACTAGTCATTAGTGAAAATTCAAATGAAACAATGTGAAATGGGTTATAGTAGATCATATCACTAAATCTACCCATTTTCTCGCTATTCATGAGGATTTATCTCTTAACCCAGATACCATGATTTACATAAAATATCACTACAAGAAAAATTATCTATAGCCATGGACCTATATCCATGGCGTAATTGGTCCATGGGTATAGATTAAAATATATCCACAATTATTTGAAAACGATGGCTTTATAATACATAAACCTATGGCTAAATGTTTCCCGTGGAAACAACTCCTCAATTGGTTTTAACTCCATTGTGACTCATCTCCCTCCCGCATATCCTACCTCATCAAGACTCATCTCCCTCCTATGAAACCATTCTTCCAGATCAAAAACGGGTCAATTCCACCTCGGCCAATCCACAGCAGATTCTCCACTCAGTTCACCCCTCCCTCGCGTGATCCCTCCCATCCCCTTCGATGTGTGTCCCTATCATCCTCCACCCCCTTTGTCGTGTGTTCCTCCTCTAATCAGTGAATCAACTAAACCGAGATCTTTCATGAGTGGGATCCACAGGATCCATCCCTTACTATTTCTACGAAGATTTCTACAGTTACTCCTTCACGACAGCTACTCAGGTGAATGAGAAATCCTTCCATGAAACCCCTATTCATGCCTTAAATGGAGTCAAATTTTCTTTTTGAGTGAGTTATTCCATCCCATTCCTTTTTTTGGATTCCATACATAGTATATAATTTTAGAAGATTTATGTTGGGGTTTATTGGAAATTTCCACCAAAGAATGTGGGAAATTGTCCAACATGATGGGGATTTATCCTTATGTAGATAGAAGATGTATTGAGACAACTACTATATGATATCTCATGATTTTTCCTCAAAGGTAATTCATATGATGATTTTATTTATAGTTTTTAGATAAATTTACTGAAATCTCCTATTAAATAGGTACTATTTTTTTGGATTTTCCCATGACAGTATTCGGTGTATTCCATGGAACCTCCATGTGTGTTTCTTCGTGGTTTGGGTCCATTGAGGTAGCCTTATGATTGATTAAAAATTTATGTATTTTTTTTAAATTATTAAATTAATTATAAAAATTATAATTTATTTAATTGTATAAAATAATTAATTATAAAATTTTATAATTGATTATTTGTAATTTTTGGGCCAGATTTGGAGCCCCATTTGATGATAGATCTTATACAAGTTCAGAAGGTGCTCAATATTCTATAAAAAATTAACATCAATTATGCTCAGTAGTTTATTTGGCATAACCCTTTGGTTTATACATGATTTATGTGAAATGTGATGGGTGCAGTTTCACCACCACAAGAGATTAACCTTTATAAATTAATTAAGTGGTTTAATTATAATGGAATTAATTTTAATTAAATGTGGAAAGTTCCAAGGTCCGTGATGGACCTTTGTGCACTGGATATATATCTCGACCATATATATCTAAGAGTGTAAGTATAATTGTATGCCTAGAAATAAATGAACCCCATATGGGGTGCATATAAAATAAAGTGAATTATATAATCGTAGTTGACCTTAGTTTAGCTTCCATGGTGACCTTCAAGTGGAAGAATGTGATGAGATATAGTTATTATACCTAGTAGGCCCTGAAACATCCTTAAAATGCCTTAAATCATTCATGCTAGTAGAGATGAGTGTGTGTAGGTGTTCCTCCCCTAATGAGGATTAGATACATTGGTGGTTATAATTTAGCTAAATTAATGATAGGTTTGGTGAGAGGACTGACATAGTGTGACTTGGAAAGTGATATGGGAAGGATTCCATCTCTTTAGTCCTATGCATGTAAGGCTATTCTTATGAGTATAGTGAGGTCGTGAGATGTTTATGACTATTTCGAGGGATGTGATTCCCTGTGCGTGTTGACATGATAGATGTGAATTTGATAAAGGAATACACATAGGGTGTTCATGCTATAATGTAACCTAGGGAGACCATTAGGATGCCTCAGTGATTTTGACCCTTGTGAGGGTGCATTCAATTAAGATTATAGATTATTGTGGGTGTCACATTGGAACCCAAATCAATTGTGTGTGAGCCAGATATGGCTTTAGTAATGATGATAGGTTATGTGCTTGAGAGGGAAAACCTTGTTTTTTTAGATGAGTTTGAGAAGATTGACAACCCGTATATAATGTGTTATATGAGATATTATGGGAGGGACACACTACCCTAAAGTATTTAAGTGGAATTCCCAAGAGGTTACCTATGATTCAACTGTTTGGACAAAATAGGATGCCTGGGATGTCCTCTTAGGCTCTGGCTGTAGATCCTGATACAATATGAATGCCTTAAAAAATTCCCCTTATATTCAATATTTTGGTTTATATAGAAACTTGAGGATATTGGGATTCAATCATTTGGTAAATATGATTACCTAGGGTCATCCCCCAAGGAATCGATTCTATTGATGACTCTGCTAGATTTTCTAGGCCTATCCCCCTAGGAATCTGTTATATGCTCGATACTACCAGATTTCTTCGAACAAACTCCTTGGAATTAGGCACTGGCTTGATACAATTAGATTTACTAGAATTACCTTCAAGGAATTTATGCTTTCACCTTCTAATACATTTATATTGGGATCAGTACTAGTGGAAATGATAACGTGACATGCTAAAAAAACTCAGACACTAACCAAAGCCGGTATAACCAATAATGAGTGTAATGTTATAGCCCAAGGATCAATGATGGATATTTATTTATGCTTCCAAAGTTTAATTATTTATTCAAATGAGCATATCATCTACCCATACACTATATTTTCTTGTTATGCATAGTACCCCATTGGAAGTTCTTTACTTAGTCGTACTCAAACAATTCTTGGGTAGCCATGATGATTGGGTACCTAAGAATAATTCACTAATCATAGGTTCAAGTTGGGAAGAAGCCTATAGTTTCAAGATTGATTGAGATATCTTGGATGCTATTGAAAATTGGGATTAGGTAAGGATTGTGGATGACAGTAGAAGATTAGTTTAGGATCAGTTCTCTAATAGGATGGTGATTTTCATGTAATGCCTAATATGCGTATATTTGAGAAATTTAGAGTGGGTGTTAGCACATTATTTGCATCAAGATATTTCAAAATGGGAAAAAATAGATGTTTCCCTATTAGATTTGACCTATGTGATAGGTGGTTATTGAGCTAGGTGGGAGGGCCTAATTACATTGAGATATGACTCAAGATATTGTTTATTCGGGTATTATGCTTGAGATGAGATATGGTATAAGATAGTAACCTAATAGAGGCGTTATCCTAGGATTGTTAGTTCCTTTATAGAAAAAATCATGGGTAGATGATTTAAATTATGGAATTGGTGCATTATTGGTAATATAGTGTGTGTGGTATATACATGGAGATTACTTAGGGTTCCATGATAAAAAGAACATTAGGTATTTCAGTATTGAGGTTTGGATTTAAAAGGGATGGATTGGTAGGATACATGGACTGACTGTTTGTTGGTATGAATCCCGATGAGGTAGATTATTATGATCTTAAATGGTCTGATCTTGGATGGATAGAGTACAAGTATACACTAAGGGTTTGAGAAGATGCTAGTTGATGGGTGGTTGTCTGATAAGACTTGGAACGGTTGAGATGTTAGTCTTATTGGGGAGAAAGCACTAATATGAGTTTTTGATGAAATTATTTTGACTGAACTCTTATGTGTGTCCACATCTAAGGCTAGAAGTATTCCGATCATGTGGCTTCCTTCGATAATCTTGTTGGCTGCATGAATGCCTCTCTAATCCCCCCTCTAGTGGGGGGTGAGGATTTATCCCGACTACTCCAGATTCATAGTTCTGACCATTATCCCCCATCCTCAACCCTAGCCTTTTTCCCGGCTTCCCAAAATTGAAATTAGCCCAAAAATTCTGTCATGAGATGATGAAATTATTATGATTGTAGTTTCCCCCTATATTTTTTTAAATTCTTCTTTTCTATTTAATCTCACATTAGTGGCTCAGTTCGGAAAGAGTCTCCCCTCAATGGAAACCTTTGATAGGTTTATTTTTGATTTATGTGGTTTTCTTGAATGGGTGATTATAGGGAGTATGGATCTGTGGAAAATTTTTATTCATTTTTTCAACTGATGATGCCCTTATCTCTTGTTGATTGAATTCTCCACATGCTTTCAGTAGCTTAATCTTCTCTATTTTTTATTGGATTTTCAAATTCCACATAAGATAAGATCTTCCCTCCATGGTGATTTTTATTTCTATCCATATCCTACATCCCCCATTTTAGAATTTGGTTATTCTTAAGTTTATTGGTAATATGTTGGGCCCCATCCTGTGTAATAAAAATCACACCATAACTTTATTCCATAATTTTTCTCCTAAAACATGTGTTGAGGTCGATATATCAAAGGTAAAAATTGATTTTATCTAAATTGATATTGATGGGGAGATTTGTTGGAAACAACAGGTCTTCTATGAATCTTGGGATGACTTCTCTTCATCATGTAGACACATGGGTCATGATCTATCCAAATACTTGCTTAAAGATAAAGTTTAACATCATTTAGGCCTCTCAATAGGTAACTCATAAATCAAAGGCAACATAATAACTGATTCTCACTGGAAGGGGGTGAGGTCACTGCAACTAGGACTGAGGGTCACATATGTTTTTGTTAGTTTGAGGAAAGACTTTGAAAGATCCATGTTGGATGTGAAGGTCATGGGAGAGGCATAACCATGCTCTTCTATTGCTATATCCACCTATACCCAATCCGTGACTTCTATAAATGGGTGCAAAGGGAAGGATATTGATGACGATGTTAAACTGATCACTACATTCAGAATTTTGAATGACTATAGTCTGATTCCATTAGATACAGTTCATATTTCAAGATTCTAGGTCAGCGTTTCTAGTATTATTATTACTTTTATTTTGGAAAAAATGTGGTAGAACTAAATCCTCAGACATTTTATGGTCTAGATATAGGTGATTCTGAAATGTAGTTGTTTTCTGAGATGTTACCCCCCAAACTCAATTCATATTCACAACCATTTTGTATATTTTTATGAAAATTTCGAGGGTGATAAAGATCATTAACGGTGGAATATAGTCATTCCGAGGTGAAAAAGGAAGAAGGTTGGTTCAAATATCTAAGCAGAACTAGATCAGAGTGATAAATAAGCTGATTCTGAATTTGTTTAAGACTATGAGTAAGATCATCATATGATAGTTCCATTTGGGTTTGGCTTATAAAATTTTTAGAAATATTTTTGCGAGTCATAAAAATATCCAGTAAATAAAGGGAAAAGAATAATGAATCATATGTATTATTCATATTTATCGATTCCCTAGGCTACCAGATCTTCCGGTAAAACAAATCAATCTGTGGAAGAGGTAAGGCAATTTATGTTGGCACCGGAAGTAATTGCAGATCTAAAGATTAAATAGTATTTGGAGAAATAAAAATCTTCTTATGATGATGTTGATGAAGATCAATATGATTGAAAAAAAGATCAAAATTAGATACAGGAATATGAGACATTTGATGATGCTTTGAAGGCTGTAAGAATGGGGGAAAATGTGATGGAATATGTGTCCAAGCCTAGAGGTCCTTGACTCATGGGGGAATCACTATGTTATATTAAAGTGTAGTGTAATCATGGCTTGATGAGAATGAATTTGTGCCTGATAATTCACGTTGTGGTTACATACGGGGTCAATTGATACGATAGAGTGAGGTGGTGAGCTGACCATTGAGAATGTTTCTATTTATGCGGATGATCTCCAAGGAGGTGGTGATAATAGGTCATGGGTGGATTAATTTTAGGGTCACCCATATATTTTTGAACTGACATGTTCAATGTGAATATGATATCACTTAGTGTCACGAAGGAGAGTGTGTGTGGAGATGTCTTCGTGGTCTAAGACAAAATCAATGATAGATCTCGGTACCATTCTGCGATTGACCAAAGTTTTTCACTTATTGGAAATACTATGGATTGAAGTAGCATAATGAATGAGGGGATAAAAACCATGTAGGTCAAAATTCATATCCAACACCCAAGTTACTAAAAGCCAGAACTTAGTTGGGGGGGTCTGTCCAGGAGGGGAGGGTGTTTCCAAGAGGGGGGGGGGGATGCCTAGGAAGGGGGTGGGGGTGTACAGGGGAAGGGGGGTGCTGTGCATGGTGTGTGTGTGTGATAGGGGGGGGGTTCTGTCTAGGAAGGAGTTGGGGGGGGGGGTTGTCTAGGGGTTATGGGGTGGGGGTCTGTCCAGGAAAAAGTTGGGGGTGTCCTGGGGGAGGGGGTGCAGGGGGAGGGTGCAGGGTTGGTGGGGCAGGGGAGGTGTGCAGGGGGAGGGGGGTGCTGGTGCAGGTTGGGGGAGCTGTGGGTGGGGGGAGGGGGAGGTTTTTAGGGAAGGGGGAGGTTTTCAGAGCAAGGGGGAGAATAATTGTTTATTAATAGGAATGTACTATTTGATAGTATCATTTTGAAACATGGATCTATTTCCCAATTACTTGTAAGAAAATGATTTGACCCATGGAGAATTGCAGTTCTTATATGTTGGGAGGTAACATTAATAGTCACAGGAGACAGGTGTGTTTTAGTTTAGTTTTTATATTATTTTCTTTATCACATTGGCCACTTAGGTCTTTTACTTCTTTCTGTGGACAAAGGTTAGTTATATTCTTTGAAGGGGGGAAATGGGGTACAAAATGATTCATTCCTCCGGTTTTGATCCAAGGTAAGATTATATGGTTACTACTTGTCTCGATCCTCATTTATTTGTGGATTTCAGTGTTTTTTGCTCCGTATTATATTTTCAGTAGGGCGTTGGATCATTTCATGTTGGTTAGGGATGATATGGTTCTCCCAATTGAGGTAAGGATTTAATGTGGTTGGTTGGTTTCTCACTGGTTATGTAGCATCCATTATCTGTTTTAATGTTCCTAATAACCTTTGTGTAGTGCATTGATCCCTGCCCGTTGGTTTCGAGTATCCATGTTAAGGTCGACTCACCTGTGTGTGCATAGGTTAGAAAGTATATGTATGTGGGTTCCCACGAAACATGTATAGTCTACCATGGCCTTGATTATGCATGTATGGGGCTATGTGTGCCCATGTATATATATATATATATATATATTCTTACATAGGTTAGTGGAGACTGGTATATGCATATATGAATATGTGCAAGGATCCCCTTGCACATGCTCATGGCAATGCGGGTGTGTGCATAAGTGATAGGTGTCCTTGAATGTGTGTAAAGGTACGTCTACCCAGTGGGGGAGAAATATCATTTAATTAGAATGTTCCAAGAGTTGAAGTGGATGGTTTGGTTCCACCTTGAGGTAGGATCCCTCTTCTAGCCTCTTCAATTCCAGAATGCTTTAAATTGAATTTATCATATTTTTTAATTCTACTAAACTTTATTGAATTGAATATATTGTATAAGTGTTCTTTAATATAATTGTTTCATTTGATATAAAATGTCATGTTTTAATAATAAAACCCCTCCAACAGAGGTGCGCTGTCTATGAAAACTCACAGTGATAGTTATGTTGATCTAGTTGCTTAAATTATTGCATTTGATATGTGCTGAATGAGTTTTAGAATAAATTTCAAATATAATTAAATGATTTGTGACATAAAGCAATGCCATGATTTTATAATAAAACCCCTCCAACGGAGGTGCTCTATCTTCGAAACCAAAGAGTAGTGATAATTATTTGTATCATGTTTAGATTTTGTTTGAGTCTTTCATATGCCTCTAGTTGGTGTTTGTTTGGTGGATAGTTATTTTTTTCTTTGAATAATATAAATTTTCTTATCATACTTTTTTAAATCAAATGACATTTCCTGAGTAGGCATATGCCTTGACCATGACACATTGATTTTCACACTTTTAATATATAAAATAAAGTTTTCATGTTTATGAAAAGTGAATGAATTTGTAAATGGTTTGTGTAGGTAGTATGATTCCTTTCCATCTTTTTGTGGCCCTTTAGACGTTGTGTAATTATGGAACTCGCTACAACCTTCTCTAGTGATCCCTTGTTATAGAATATTAAATAGTTGATCTGTTCTGTCATCTGCCGGCAGGGTGACGGTCGGAATGTTGTCCCACTACCTCCCGCTCCCTTCGCTCTTGGCTGGAAGATGTTGCTATGCGGATGTCACTCAACCCGGACAACACGCCACGGTCACGCCGCTGTCACACTCTGGTCACGCCGCAGTCATGTCACGGTCACGCCACAGTCACACCACGCTCACGTCGTGATAATGCCGTGATTTGGCCCAGCTTCAGGGGTAAAACCTGTGGCGGTTCGCCTGATAGTATTCCATGAGTTTTGTGATCAATATTGAGACTGAATAATCACAATATTTACTAGCGGGGTGATGAATGGAATGTTGCCATGCCTTCTCCTGCTTCCTTAGATCCTGGTTGAAAGATGCTGCCCCACGGATGTCACTGGACTGGGCCAACAAACAGTGGTCACGCCACGGTCACGTCACGGTCACGCCGCGGTCACGCCACAGTCACGCCACAGTCAAGCCCTGGTCCCGCCATGGTATTGCTGTGATTTGGCCCTGCTCCAGGAAGAAACCATGCGGCAGTTCACGGTGATAGTATTCAATGAGTCTTGTGAACAATGCAGAGACTGACTAATCACAATTTTTGTTGGCGGGGAAATGACTAGAATGTTGCCCCACCTCCTCTCGATCCCTTCGATCCTGGACAAAAGATGCTTCCCCACGGATGTCACTGGACATGGCCAACACGACGTGATCACATTGCTGTCATGCCGCGGTCATGAAGTGGTCATGCCATGGTCAATCTGCAGTCACACCATGGTAATACCGTGATTTGGCCCTGCTTCAGGATGATAACCTGTGGCAGTTTGTTGTGATTGTATTCAATGAGTCTTGTAATCAATGTTGAGACTGATTATTAAAATTTTTTGCCAGTGGGGCATCGACCGGAATGTTTCTCCGCCTCCTCTTGCTCCCTTCGCTCCTGGCCAGAAGATGTTGCCCCATGGATGTCACTGAACTAGGCCAACACGTCGCGGTCACGCCGTGGTCACACATCAGTCACACCGCGGTGACATCGCTGTCATGCCGTGGTCAAGCCGCGATAATGCAGTGATTTGGCCCTGATCCAGGATGACACCCTCCGGCGGTTTGCAGTGATTGTATTCCATGAGTCTTGTGATCAATGTTGAGACTGACTAATCACAATTTCTACAGGCAGGGTGAAGACCGGAAAGTTTCCCTCCCTCTCCCTCTCCTTTAGCTATTGGCTGGAATATGCTGCCCCACGAATGATGCTGGACTAGGACAACACGCCGCGGTCATGCTGCAGTCACGCCGCGGTCACGTCGTGGTCACACCACTGTCACGCCATGGTCACACCATGATTTGGCCCTACTCAATGACGACACCCCGCAGCAGTTCGCAGTGATAGTATTCCACGAGTATTGTGATCAATGTTGAGACTGACTAATCACAATTTCTACCGGCATTGCAATGGCCAGAATGTTGCCCTGCCTCCTCCCACTCCCTTCGCTCATGGATGGAAGATGCTTCCGCATGGATGTTGTTAGACCGGTCCCAAACGTCATGGCCACGCCGCAGTCACGCCCCGGTCATGCCGCGGTCACGCCACAATCACGCTGTGGTAACGCCGCAGTAATAACGTGATTTGGCACTGCTCCTGGATGACACCCTATAGCGGTTCACAGTGATAGTATTCCATGAGTCTTGTGATCAATGCTGAGACTGACTAATCACAATATTTTCCAGTGGGGCAATGACCGGAATGTTTCCCCTCCTCCTCCCGCTCCCTTTTCTACTGACCAGAGGATGCTGCCCCGCAGATGTCTCTGGATCGGTCCAACATGCCACGGTCATGCCGCGGTCACGTAGCAGTCACGCTATGGTCACACCGTGGTCACGCCGTGATTTGGCCCTGCCCTAAGATGACACCCCAAAAAAATTCACAATTATAGTATTCCATGAGTCCGGTGATCAATGTTGAGACTGACTAATAACAATTTCTGCTGGCGGGACGATGACCAGAATGTTGCCCCACCTCCTCCCACTACCTTCGATCCTGGTCGGATGATGCTGCCCCGCAGATGACATTGGACCAGGCCAACACACCACAGTGACACCGTGGTCACGCCATGATTTTTCCCTACTCGGGGATGATGCCTTGTGGTGGTTCGAAGTGATATTATTCCATGAGTCTTGTGATCAATGTTGACACTAACTAATCATAATTTCTTTTGGCGGGGCAACGACCGAAATGTTATCCCACCTCCTCCCACTCCCTTCGCTCCTGGCCAGAATATGTTGACCCTCAGATGTCGATGGATCAGAAAAACATGCCGCGGTCACACCACGGTCATGCCGCGGTCACACCGTGGTCATGCCGCGGTCACACCATGGTCACGCCACTGTAATGTTGTGATTTGGCCCTACTCTAGGATGACACCCCGCAGTAGTTCCCAGTGATAGTATTCCATGAGTCTTGTGATAGATTTTGAGACTGACAAATCACAATTTCTGCTGGAGGGCGATGGCCAAAATGCCACCCCGCCGCCTCCCACTCCCTTGGCTCCCGGCCGGAAGATGTTTCCCCGCAGATGTCAATAGACCGGGCCAATATTCCGCGGTCATGCCACGCTAATGTGGTGATTTGGCTTTGCTCTAGCTACATCCAGCCCACACCATCCCCCTTCCACCTTCATTACCACCTGCAGCCACCAACATTCCAACCTGCAATAGCCCCCCTTCCACCTTCATATCAGCCCGCACCATCCCCCCAGCACCTGCAACCAGTCACCTTCCACTAGGATTCCAGCCCCCTTCCACCTGCATTCGATCCCACACCAGCCCCCATCCACCTGCAATACAGCCCACACCATCCACCACACCAGCCACCACCCCCAGCCTCCTACAAAACACTCAGGACAGCCCTCTGCCACCTAAAAAATAGCCCCATCAACTAGTTCCATCCCTCACCAGCCCCTACCTCCTACATCCCAGCCCACACCAGCCCCTACCACATGCACAACAGCCCCCAACCACCTACAATTGAGCCCACACCAGCCCCCTTCCACCTATTCTATCCCGTACAAGCCCCCAGACATCCCCCTTATGCATGAATTCCCACTTTCACCATCCACTCCAGCCCACACCAGCCACCGCACCAGCCCCCAACCTCCTGTATTCTAGGATGCATGAGAAAAACTCCATGAAAATCACAAAAAGGAAGGGAAAAAGTCGATCCCCTTGCATGATCTCTCTTTTCCCTGAAGAGTATCCATGTAAACTGCCATTAATTTTCATCGATAACATTTGGATAGAGACGCATCTTTTATCCTAAGACGATAACCTTGCTAGAAATCCAAGCAGATCCAAACCATCCCATAAGAAGTCCCACCTGACCGAATCAAAATCCTTGAATAAGTTGATCTTGATGGTGCACCTAGGAACCCCATAATAAAGATGGTTACCCCAAAATATTTCATGGGTAACAAGATTCTTAGGATGAATTGGTTTTGGTACTAAAGGTTGGGGATATTTCTATCTATCTTTAGATTTATGTGTCTCTTAAGGTTATTTTTGTTACCATCCTACTAGAGGGTATGCGTTATAAGTGGTGGAAGTCTATTATTAAGACTAAGCTAGACAAATAATATTTTTAGAAAAGTTTTCAGGCATTGTTCATTTAGCATTCTTTCATAATGAAGTGAAGGTAATGATGGCTATAGAATTTTCTAGGAGGGGCTTTCCAGGTGGGGTATCCAAGGGCTATCCGGGGGGTGTCAGGGGGTGTCTGGATGGAAGGGGGGAGGGTGCAGGTGGGGTGTCTAGGAGGGGCTGTCCAGGGGGAGTCTAAGGGCTGTCCGAGGGGGTCATGAGGGCGGGGTGAAGGTGGAGTGTCTAAGGGTGTCCGGGGGGCGGGGGGTTCTGGGGGGTCTGTAGGGCAGGGGGCCGGGTGCAGGTGGGGGGTCTAGGGGGCTCTATAGGGGGGTGTCCAAGGGCTATCTGGGGGGATAATTTGAAGATATAAACCCATGAGAAATGGGACCTAACATCATAACAATAATTTTTCTAATGATTTTTTGAAAGGTATTCACAATAGCAATAGGTCTGAAATCATTTACATCCACAACATTTTCCTTATTTGGGATCAGGGAAATAAAATTGGAGTTGATTCCATCGGGTATTGAGGCATGGTTAAAGAACTCCCTCATAGAGTTAAGGATATCATCATGAACTATGTCCCAGTAGAACATAAATAATTAATTTGTGAACCCATCAGGACTTTCCATACTCTCAAGATTTAGTTAAAAAAGGGAACTCTTAACCTCTTTCTCATCAAGGGATACAACAAGGGAGATTTTTTGAATGGGGTAGCCTGATCCGGTTAGGCTGAATGATTGTGGCCCACAACTGTCGCGGTTTCAGCTCTACGGTGAGCTCATTGGGGGTTGAAAGGGGAAATGCGGCCCTGCTCCAGAGGTTCGGGGGGGGGGGGGAGGACCCCTATTAATTTTTTTTTGAATCTATAGAAACTTTGACCACTGTAGTAGTGCAGAATTTGGAGAACAATTTACTATTGCACTTTTGACTTCCATCTGGAAGCCACTAGAGTATTAGATACATATAGAAAAGGATTCATAAGATTGAAAAAGCTAATAATAATATTTCCCCATCCTTCCATACTACTAAAGAAATTTCCTCCTCCATGAATAGCTTTAGTAGAGTTGTCATCACTCTCAAGTGGTCAACCCATTCCTTGAAAACCCATTCTACATAATCTACCTCAATTAATCTAGATGAAATGAATTCACATCACCTATAACAACATGGAGATACTTTTTTACTATAGACTAGATTGAATCAGTATCAACTAAAGATGAGGGAGTTGGGGCACTAGATATAGATGCAATAATAGGAGGTTCCAGATAAATAAAAATTCCCTTGAAATCTAAATTATTTTTTTCTCTAAAATATTATAAATATACTAAGGATATGATATATGAAGGAAGTAGGGAAAAAACTCTCTCAACACAAGATAAAGTGGCCTCTATAGGTTATGATTTGGTAGGTACATATAAGGAAAAATCCTGAAAATCACTTGCTTGGTCAATCTTCTTAACTAATGACACCTTAGGATATGTGCAAGGGATGTGTAGGGGGCTATCCCCAGGGGGGGGGGGGGTCCAGCAGGGGGTCTTCTGTGCAAGGGTGGCCAATAGGGGGGACTACTGTCCAAGGGGTCCATTAGGGGGGGGGGGGTATTGTCTAGGGGGGCTGGGGCTGCTGTCCAGGGGGGTCCAGCAGGGGGTCGGGGGGGGGGGGGGGCTACTGTCTAGGGGGAAAGGGGTCTGCAAGGGGGTGTGTGCCAGGGGTGCAAGGGATATTGGGGGGGGGGGGGTGGCTACTGTCCAGGGGGTGTCCAACAAGGGTGAAAGGGGAGCGGGGTGCCCATTAGGGGTGGTGCAAGGGGGGTCCAGCAGGGGGGGCTATAGTCCAGGGGGTCCAGCAGGGGGGCTGCTATTCAAGGGAGTCTAGTAGTGGGGGGGGGGGGGGTTCTGCCTAGGGGGTCTATCAGGGGGCTGCTGTCCAGGGGGGTCCAGCAGGGGCTGCTGTTGTCCAGGGGGGTCCAGCAGGGGGCTGCTACTGTCTAGGGGGGTACAGTAGGGGGGCTGCTATCCAGGGGGTCTAGAAAGAGGGTGGGGGGGATTTTTTCTAGGGGGTCATGTAGGGGGGGGGGGGGGTGGAGGGCTGCTATCCAAGGGGGTCCAGTAGGGAGGGAAAGGAGTGTGCAAGCAGTGCAAGGGATGTGTGAGTGTGGGGGGGGGGAGGTGGGGATGGGTGGATACTGTCCAAGGGGGTGGTTTTTTTTATGAAATGGGAATTGGACCTTGTTTATGTTCCAGGGTATTGTAAAATCAAATAACATTGTTAGAATTGTCATAAATAATGCATGTACTATCCTACAATGCTCGCTTTTTCCAGATGTGATTACATCATAGCTATGCTGGTGTTGTCCAACAACAAACAAAGGTCTAATAGTTGTCTCTCTCCTTAATTGGGTACTCACAAACAGCTTCCAAAGTAGACCACTGACTACGTATTCCTAAGATGTCTATATGTCTTGGCAGGAAAAGATATACCAGCCTTCCGGCCTAGATCATAACTAAAGATCCGTTGTTTACTTTTATGTGGGAAGTATAAGATTCCCACACTTCTAGAAATGAGAAAGATATTTATGGGATTGTCTAAATATACAATATAATTGAAATTCTAGTTAACTTTGATCATTAGGTTATCACCTTGAAAAGGAATAAAGTGAAATTATTAATAGATGTCCACATGGATATGGAATCCAGAATAAGATTCATGGGAATGTGTTAATTATATAAAAGAAATATGGACAGGGAAATGAAAATAACAAAGATATGTTTTAAAATCCCATCCTCCCATTTCAATGAAAGGTTCTATCATCATCACTCTTATGGTGACATGTTGATTGCCTTAAAAAATTAGGCATGTGAGACATTGATCATGACCATCCTAGTGTAGTCTAACACAATGGTCTTGAGGAAAACCTTTAGAAAAAAATGGGTGAAACTGAGATGAATTCATTCTCATCCAAAATATAGAGGATGAGTATCATTGGGTATTAACTTTAGGGATTGGTAAACCCATTAATAATTTCATATCCTTAAAAAATTATATAATGAGTAACATAGGGGGAGGGGTTGTAATGTGTTCTTTTTTGGTTTTTGTCTTTGATTTCAAATTGCATGGCCAACTGTATTAGCATTCCAGGGGGGTGTCTGTCCAGGGGTGTGGGGGGTGGGGGTTGCAATGTGTTCTTTTTTAGTTAGTGTCTTTGATTTCAAATTGCATGGCCTACTATATTAGTATTCCAGGGGGGGGGGTCTTTTGAAGGGTGGGGGTGTCTAGCGCATTGTAGAGGGAGGGGTGTCTAAGAGGGGGGGGGGGGTTGTAATGTGTTCTGTTTTAATTTTTGTCTTTGATTTAAAATTACATGGAAAACTATATTATCATTACATGGGGGTGTCTGTCCAGGGGTGGGGCTGTCCAGGAGGGAGGGGAGAGGGGGAGTGTCCAGGTGGTGTGATTGTCCAGAAAGGAGGGGTGTCCAGGAGGGAGGG
The DNA here is from genome assembly GCA_963277665.1 of Viscum album. NCBI lineage: Eukaryota > Viridiplantae > Streptophyta > Magnoliopsida > Santalales > Viscaceae > Viscum > Viscum album. The sequence continues at coordinate 1,608,346,687 of OY728131.1, read as the reverse complement.
GGAGTTACCAGGGGGTGTTTTTCTAGGGTGGTGGTGGCGGGGAGGGGGGGGGGATGGAGGGGTGTACGGGGGGGGGGGGGGGGGCTTTGCAATGTATTATGTTTTAGTTTTTTCCTTTGATTTAAAATTTCATGGCCAACTATATTAGCATTCCTGGGGGTGTCTCTCTAGGGGAGGGGGTGTCTAGGAGGGAGGTGGGAGGGGAGTGTCCGGGGGGGTCTAGGGGGTGTCTCTCTAGGGGAGGGGGGGATTTCCAGGAGCGAGGGGGGGGGGTCTCCAGGGGTTGTATGTCTTGGGGAGGGGGTGTCTATCTGGGGGAGGGGTGTGTCTGTATGGGGTGTGTCCGGGGGTATCTGTCTGGGAGGGGGTGTCCAGGGGTATCTATCCATGGAGGGGGGTGTTCTGTCCAGGGGAGCGGGGGTGTCCGTTCGGGGGGGGGGGGGGGGGTCAATCCGGGGGAGGGGTGACCAGGGTTATCTATCCTTGGGGGTGTCTATCTGGGGGGTCTATCCAGTCACGGAAGGTGTTCAGGGTTTTATGTCAGTCAAGGGGGGGTGTCTGTCAAGGGTGGGAGTGTCTTTGTAGGGGAGGGGGTGGGGGTGTGTCTAGGGGGGACGAGAAGGGGGTGGAAAACTGGGGGAAACTGGTAGGTGGACTAGCAGGGGGAAAAGCTGAATAGAAAATTGGGTGGAGACATTCAGGGGGTGGCAGAGGGACTAGCATATGGGTGGAAAGTAGGGGACTAGGAGGGGGAAGGGGGTGGAAGGTAGGCCTGCAGGCTTTCTGTGTTTTTATTTAACTTTAATCTATAACCATGGTTTCTACCTATGGATATATGGTTTGTTTTTGTTTTTCCTAGAAATTGATGATGTGCCCATTGTTTGAAACGTAACTGAAGGCCATGTATGGCTTAAACTTCTTCCACAGCTTGAAACTGTGGCCATAAGGCTATATCCATGGTTTTCAACCTTTTCTATAGGGATTAGACTATACCCACGCCAATACCATCAATGGTTCATTAAACCATGGCTATAACATATAGGCCCAGTTTTTGGGCTTATAGCTATGGTTTCAAACTGTGGCTATAACCTAAATTTCCATTAGTGGATGTGGTGAGGTTTCATGGGCTATATCATTCTATAATATAATATCATGATCCAAGGATTACATAAAAAATATGGAGATCTATTCAATATGATCTGAATGCTGAATTGAATTTTAGTACACCCAATCACCCAAAAACGATTTGAAAATATGAAAGGACTACTCATAAACAATTGGAAACATTTAGAACATGCTCAACAGAGTTAAATGGTAAATGATATAAATATTTTACATTACATGAGTTATCATACCAAAACAACTGTTATTAATGTATTAAAATGGATCCCTATAAATATATATATGGTAACTAATGTAGAAATAATAATTTTTAGGATGTAGTTATTGTGGAAATGATTTTTGGGCATGATAATTTATAAGAGATAACAAAAAACGTTCATGTTATCCAACAACACATTTACGATGCTAACAGTGGGTATAAGACCTATGATGAAACATATTCAATTGAAATGGATATTGATTGTAAATTCAAATATTTCCTTCAAATATCACCTTGAAATAGAGTAATTCTATTTGGGATGAAAGGGAACCATATCCCACAGTACATTGTCCAACATGAAATCCATGATCTTATAAGAGCACTAGACATTCTGGTAGAACTTCCATCAAATATATCTCAATTTCATGATGTATTACATGTATATCTCTTGAGTATTTACAATCATGATCCCTCACATGTACTTAATCTTTTTTTATACAATGGGGACATAACCTCTCTTATGAGGATGTGTTGGTCGAGATCATGGAATGTAGAAACAACATACTTCTCAAAAAGACTACCCCCTTCATCAAAGTTATGTGGAGAACCCATATATATATAAATAAATGTTAATAAGTGATTTTATAATGCCAGAAATAAATGATATTGAATTCCCACAACTTTTAACAACTAAGAGAATGATTTGAAATTTCAGTGATGAAATTTCTTTAGGTGGGAAGAGCGTAACATCAAAAACTACATAAAATATATTTTTTCCTGAGAAAATGTATGCTATATAATAACATAGAATAAAATAATATATCATTAAAAATTATGTGAGAATAAAATGTAAGGTAATCATATAGATTCGATCATTTTTTGGTCGTTGGTCTATATGATCATTTGAAACTATACTCTTTGTAATAATTTTTTCTAAGTTATAATTAATATATAAAAATGATAATGAAGAATAAATATTGAATGGAAAAATTAAAACATTAACCAGTATAGTCACTCCATATAAATCCTATTTTTTAGAGCATGGATTAGAGGTATCTACAATGGGGTTCTCTCTCGATGAATCCAAAGGCAATCATCAACATGTGAAGGTAGCACAAAATCACAGTGAGAAGAAGTTTAATTATGAGAAAATTACAACTACAACAAGTCTAGAGGATACACCCCATGAATCTATCACAATAAAAAAACCATAGGTCATATGCATGTTTTATAATGTTTTCTGTGTTAAGGACCTAGTTACATATAATGTATTTCTATTTTATAAATAAATTTTTAATTCCATCAATTATGTTGTAAGAATAGTTTTTCTTAACAAAAAATGAGGTGGAGTTTGACAAATGGATTTCTCAGATAAAAATTATTGATCTAATTAAATATATAAATATTTACTATAAACTATGATATAATGAATAATATTTATTTTTATGAAATATCATTATAAGTGAACTCTAAATTATTGATAAATGATAAAATATTTTTTATCAAATGAAAAAAATTTTAAATTACATTTAAAATCTGAAATTTTTTTAAATATAAGATTTTATATTTAATAGTTATAAATATAATATTTTAGAAATTATTTCGATAAAAATTATATGTTTTTAAATCTCCATGATATAGTTTGGGTAGGTTCAATATATGAGAAATTTTTAAAATGATTTATTTTTTTCATTAATAGTAAAAATACAGTTTTAGTTTTCTAGATTGTTTATTTTCATAATAATTATATAGGCATTATTTAATGACTAATTTAAAAAATAGTTGACCTGAATTAGTTTTTTTTAGTTATATAATTTATTTTAATATATTTTAATCAATTTCCTAACCTATAATTTACTTTCCATATTCGAATAGGAATAAATTAACATTAAAAAATTATTTTTGTGGAAACATTAATTTTCCATCCCAAAATATGTAATATAAATAAAGGCTAAACACCTGTGGATTAATATAATATAATATATGACATCAGTTTCCAAAACCATGGCCAAATAACATGGTGATTCCTTTGTTTTTTTATTTTCTACAACCAATGTTTCCAATGCCTATATTTGGAGATTAAAAAACAAGTCCTCAACTTTTTTAATAAATACCCACCCATTTATCCATTTTCAATAACATTGAATCCATTATACAAAAATATATTTTATCCTTACTACCCAAGGATTCCTTCTATTATTTCATCAATCCTGAAAGGTCACAATCCTCGTGATTTCGGAACAACACTTCATGTTTAAAGAAATCACCACTTCTTTTTTCCATTCAAGTTCCATTATATGTGTTATGTATTCCAATTTAGAAACTAAGTTATTTTTTCAAATTTCATTTTACATTTATTGGGATAAGATAATTTTATGAGTGGGAGACTATTGTTCTGTCACATTTTACCTTTTTTTTAAACCATATTATATTCTAGTTATTCTATAGGATTCCTTTTAAAATATTTTTTTTTTCATAATGAAATTATAATCTATTTTTATTTTTTGAATACTAAAACCACATTCATATCTACAGGTATTGACCTATATATAAAAATTATTTATTATATTTAGTTATTAACATACATGAAACCCACATTCCATTTTCGTGGCATAAAAATTACATAACTATCTTTTCTATAAGAAATTTTTAAAACACCAAGTTTTTTAATAAAAAACCCATTTATTTTATTTCATATGGGTTATTTATGAAATGTTTTATCATGTTAGATGTGGATCACATTAATTAACAATTATTAAGGGTGTTTCCTAATATCTGTTGAATGTATTGGGTAATTAATATAATCACTAGAGAGTACTTTTTTTACAATACATTGGTAAATAACCATGGTAATGATTATAACATTAGAGTGAAAAACCATGTATATATTCAAATGATTGTATCGGTTAAATGTTTTGTCCACATTTTCATGTTATGACTAATGTCTCTTATATTGTTATATGAATCATGTTTCCTTCACCATTACATAATTATTTTTCCCAGGTTGTTATTGATATTCCACAGGATCAAATG